>CM021102.1:225442138-225849075 GCA_007115665.2 Sequoiadendron giganteum
TTTAGGTTGTACAGATCTCTTTTATAAAGCTTAACATTAAGGTCAAAATTTATTTGAATGACAACACTTAGTACGTTAGCAGTTCATTTGATATTAGAGAGATGCATCGAACAGTTGACAATGTGATGGTAGGGCTTTAACTCATGCGACATCTGTTCTTTCACTGGGTGGAAATGTTATTACCCAAACTGCATACGTGATGAATTTTCTTGCAGCATACCATAAATCATCAATTCTATCTCTGGAAATATCTGTAATCATGTATTGTTTTTCCATCTTTGTGCACGGATTACTGGCTTGCCATACCGTTGACGACGACTTGAAAGAGCATTAAGTAGAAGGTCCAAGGAATCTTCAAGGGCTTCAGCTGACTGATCCAGCTTTTTAAATTCCAGTTCTTGGTGTGCATTTAAATCATATAACAATTGAATGGCAGCTCCTGCTGTGCATGGCCGATCTAATGATGGTTGGGGTCTGTTTGAAAGCAATCATGAAGCTATGAGTCCAACTTAATTACCCGAACATAAACACTCTGGAAAATCTATTCATCTTACCTCAGTCTATGCATCACAGATACACTAGAGTGGGAAAGTGCAATAACCGACAATCCTTTGTCACCCCAGATAGCATGTGCGTGCTCCTTCATAAAGAACAAAAAGTCCATAATGTTAATATTTTGCTTTTGAACTACGTCTGTCAGAACTTCATCAGTTGAAATTTTACGTGTAAAGCTGTTTGTCATAAAAAGCAAAAGTCAATTTTGACATTATTAAACAAAATTGAAAACAACACATCAGTTGCAATTTGGCTGTATAATATACCAATTGGCATTCAAATTATATATCCATGGCCTGATCACTGACTTGCATAGCCATTTCTCGTTTGAGAGATCGGTTTATGAATCGTGAATAATTCATGATAAGATTAAATATTTTACTCTGCCTAGACGTTTGATTTATTTTACTGTGCCTAGATGTTTGATTAAAGGCAGTTAATTGTAGGTCTAAATTTTTAAAAGGGAGATTTTTAGTTTCAATCTATCCATTTCTAATTCCGAGACTTCATCATCATATTTCCTTCAAGTTCCATATTTCATCGGAATCAGCTGATTAACATTTATATTTTCCTAATATAGCATGCAGAAGCAGCCAGAGCAGGCTATCTACAGAGCGGACATCGGGCTTGCGAGGGAATGCTGTCAAAACAACTCAGAGATGCCTAAAAGCAATAGCCTATACTCATCAAATTAAAATGCTGATTGATCCCTCTAGAATTTATTATAACAAAGCATTGATGAGGATTCTTCTGAATATTTAATGACAACTACTGGGGAAGCCTTACAAAACTTCATAATAGAATAAAACTGTAACTTTCAATGTGTATCCTCTGCCAAAGGAATGAAAATTTGACAGACCATATACTACTGCTTACCAGCTATAGTCCTGGTTCATATAGAAAATGAGCTGGTATCGGGTGTATCCACATGATATTTAAGTAGTAATTACCTCATGGACATGCCTAGTCGAAGAAATGAAGTATACCTGGAAGATACGACTGGCTTAAGTAATGTAGAGCTTGTGTGGTTAGAGTAGAAGCAGCAATCTCAAACATGTTAAATGCTATAACCGAACCAGAAGATGGTACATAGTACACCAACAGTTAAAGATAGTGCCATGTTGACTCACTTGTAGAAAGTCAAAACCTCCAAAGGCAAGCATAAAGAAGGTGGACTGGAAAGAAGTGAGATGGAAGTCTGCTCCCTCATGAATTTGATAAATATATTTTGATAGGACAATCTAGGCGAGGTAGGGGCAGGAAATATGAATAAAAATAGCAAAGAATCATTCTTTGGAACATAGGAGTATTGTCGATTCTAATTCTCAGGGAACTGGTAATGAGGAAAAGGCAATTGCCCTTGTCAAGGGACCAAAACTCAGCCTATCTCTAGGCAAGGAAAAAATATTGGTTGAATATAATTTACAAATGATTAATTGATTATAAATGTCATGGCCAAGGGAGTAACTCTAAGTTGGGAACTTGAAGGCGCCCTGAAGGAAGCCAGAGAAATTTATCCCCTTGTTCAACAACATAAGCCTCAATAATTTCCATTTAAAAATAAATTTCTCACTTCTAATTTTGCCATGCCCCCTTTTTGAGATTAGATTCATGGAGAAAATGTCTAGCTTATCCCCATTTCCCACAGGCTGAAGGATAGAGCAAGGAAAATAACAACAAAAATATTTTAAGTGGGCCCTATTTGGCCCTGAAACCATTGCTCCACAATCTTAAAACACCATTTTACCTTCAATGCCGGGGGCTATCTTTCAAGAGGGAAAAATAGGGGTTCATCAACAAACAAAGGAGGGTTAAAGGCCAATTAATGAGAGTGGATAAACTCTTCTATACTTTGAGCTCAGCTTAGACTTAGGAGGGTATTCCTAGAGACACCTAAACCCTGAAGACTATCACTACGTTAAAGGCTAACCAACTACATAAAGCCTCTTATATAGCTGATAAGAACATCATTGCATGAAATGCAAGATGGAGGTACACAAACATGATTCCCTAAGATGATAAACAGATAAATCTTGCTGATGATATTTCCCTATTTATAATACTGAATCATGAACTACACTAATGCTAAAAATAAATCCTACACTACTGGCTATAGATTTTGCTTTGTTTAAGGTGTGTGATTGAATCATTAGTTTCCAAGACCGATGCCTATCTAGTGGGTAACAAAGTCACAGTTTATCAAAGGAAAGGCAATGAAGTGAAGCTTACAGGAGCAGATCTAAACATATAAATGTATCAAATATAAGTTATCAACAATAGAACATACTTGATCATCCAAAATCATACTACAAAAGTCCATATGCAATGAAGGAATGACCATTACAAGGTTTGAAATGTATTCAACCGTTGTTACAATTATCAAATCTACATTACATTCATAACAGCGAGTGTGATAAGAGGAAAGCCTATCTGGATGTTACAAATTCCACTAAAAAACATACAAATGATCTTGGAGACATTCAACTATTGATACCCTATACAATATTTCAGCCTTCATATTCTTCAGATAGCCATCACCTTCCTTAAGAACCAGATGTATAGGAAGTGAAACCTTAGAGCAAGCTTGGCACCTGCACAAGTTTGTAAAAACAAAGAATTACCACGCCCCTTGATGAAGAAAGAACCAACATATACAATACTTCAGAAACTCCTACACCCAAGCACTTGTGGAAATCACAAGGAGATCTTGGTGGTTGAGCAATTGAATGCAATCAATGTTTGAACTAGCAAAATCAACGACTGAGGATGTATCCTGCTCAAAGTGGACGATTCAGATTGCGCAAGGACAACTGGTAGTTGAGAAACTATCCATTGCATTCATGGTGACCTGAGAGTAGATAAAGTGAAACAAGAATGGCTGTGGCATTTTTTTATCTTTTAGTGCTTTTTCGCACCATTTAAAACTTTATTATGTTTGCCTCATCTTTATTTATTAGATGATTTGGGCTCCATTCAAACCTTGTTGAAGGATCAGCGAGTTCAAGAACCTATGAACTTGCTAACACCTCATCTGCACTTTCATTGTCTTGGTTGGAGTTTTTGAGCAATCTTGAACTATGTCGGCCTTTCAACAAGTTTACGAACTTCTAAACTTACCGACATCATTTGTTCCTTAGCTGCTCCTTTCTCTCTTCGGCACTTCAATGAGTTCAAGAACTTGTGAACTCACCAATATTATGAACTTCCCTTCCTAGCCCCAAATATCAAAGCTTTTATCCTCCCTTGAACCTTTTCAAAGGATTGACAAGTTCAAGAACCATCAACAACACACTTAGGGAATTTGAAAAATACTTCCAACCTTAAAATATTTCGATGATAACAGTTAAGAAAACTATTAGGAAAATGAATGATGACTGCCAAACTTAGGAAATTTTTCAAACTTTTAGCATCTTTGACATATGAGGGATACAAAAAGGATATCACAAGGAAAAATTTACAGAAGGGTCAAGGATTTAGATAGATTTTGCAATTTTTCAAGTTTGGTTCCAAAAGGCCCAATCACTTTATTTTCAAAAGGGCAACTTAAATATTATTTTTTGTCCTATGTAATATTTAAAAACTGTTTTTAACACTTTATTTAAAATGTAATTCAAAAAGAGGCATTTGGATGTAATTCAAAAGTATTTTTAAATGCTTGGAGGGAAAAAGAAAAATAAATAAAAATAAAATAAAATAGACGGTTAGAAGTAAAGCACCTATAAAAGAGTAGTCAAGGCTGATGGCAAAGGACTCACTTGTCTTTTTGCATTTTTAAAATACTTTCAGAAGATTGGGTCTTGTATTAATCTTTCCATCCAAGGATGAAAACCTTAAAAATTTTGAAGATCTTGGAGAATGAAAACTCTCTTGATTTCCAAAGTTGGATTAGACAACAAAAACCCTCTTGTCTCTAAGAGATGATTCCACCTAGGAATCACATTTGTGCCCAAAGAGTTGAAATCATTTTGAACTTGCTATAGTTTCGCTACAATGAATTATTGAAGATTTCAGCTTGTAGAGGATTGGATCAAATTATACTTGCAAGTAAATCATTGTTATTTCTGATTTTCAGAAATTAATCAACATATGTTCCTGTTGTTCATCATCAATATTCATTGTTTGGAATGCCAAATTGAGGATAATCATTATTTGCTGCTTTTAGTATAAAAATCAGACTTTATTCAGAGTTTTCTGCTGGCATACATTGCCACCATACACAGCCACTGTACCTCCTAATGCCGATGCCGGCATACACAGCCACTATACCTCCTAGTGCCAATGCCACCTTACAACATAGTTGCTGCCATTTTTCAACTCATTCAATGAGGTCTTTGAGGGTTTGAGATCTGATTTGATATTGCATCATTCGGATCTGCATTTATCAGGTTTCATATTGCTGTTCATTTACAAATCAGCAAGCACGTTTGTTGAAATTGGCCATCTACATGCTAGACCTGTTGTTGAAAGTATTGAAGGGTTTATATCAGCATTGTTAAGGTTAATTTGCTGTTTGAAGTTGCATATTTGATATTTGATTTACAAGGGTTTCGAATATTGTATTAGTGTTGATTAGCTAGGGTTTGGCATCTACATTTGGTATTTGATTATTGTTTCCAGTTGCACATGCTTGATAAATCATCCAATTGTATGATTGGGGACATTACAGAATTAGCAAATGTAGGAGTGGATTGGGAACCGTCAAGCTCTATTACAAGCACATGCCATCTTAGGAGGAAGAGCCTTAACGACCTTCTACTTTATGATTTTTCATCATTGTTATAGATAGTTTGGTGCAATTTTATGACATTTTTTCTAATAATAAAGTGGTATGTACATGCTAAAGTTCCGTTGAGTGTTTACTCCAAAGATTGGGTAATCGTTCAATATGTTGGGTGATTTGGACATAATAGTAGAGGTTGCTCGTTCTAAGTATGAAAAATCATGTCAAATTGGGGACTGTACCCTTATAATACTTTTTGTATTGAATCATCTTTCAAGTCACATCATTGATATTCTTCATTTTGTGAGCCACAATTCAATTCTTGTCTCCCATAGTCACAAAGGTTGTTTGTTTCATTTAAAGGAAGGGATTCATAAGGCCAACGAAAGGAGTTTTCCAACACATCAAGCAAGGTACAGATCAAGACTTGGGCAAGGAAAGAAAGACGAGAGTGATCCAAGATGTGGAAATGACACATCAAGGCTTCTAGTGTGTGCTTAGACAAGTTATGAAGTGTTAAGTCATGAAAAAGGTGCATAAGTTGTCCAAGTTCACACTCATGTGGAGAAAGGCTACTTTTGAGTGAGTTTCAAGTGGATAAGTGCTTAGCAAGTCAGAATGAGCTTTTGAACATGAATAAGATCCTAGCAAGTCAAAAGGTACACTTCTGGTCACTTTAGTGAAAAATGGAAGGGTTATAGCAAGTCAGCTTCAAATTATTACAAAAAGTGAACTTTAAGATAAGTGTATAAATTGTTCAATGCTAATGAGAAATTAGAACAAGAAGTCACTTATGTGACTCAAGAGGGCACTTTTTCACATAAATGTTAAACCTCAACATCAAAACATCACAAAAAGTGTATCAATGGCTCTAGGAGCACGCCAAGAGAGAGAAAATCACTTGAGTGGGTGATGAATTAGAACAAAAATGTAATATGACCCCTAGGAGTGTGCCCAAGACACTAAATGTCAACTTTAAAACATTAAAAAGAAAAAGTGCCCATTGACTCCTAAAGTGTGCTCCTAGAGAGGGTATTGCAAAAGTTTTGAACATGAAAAAATGTATTAAGTGATAAAAACAAGCCCTAAAGGCGTTTGAGAAGTGTTGATTTGAAAACATAAAAAGGGTGTTCATAAATGAAAATGCATGTGCTTTTTCACTTAATTGACAAATTTGATTTAAAATTAGAATAAAAAAGTGCACATGGACTCAAGGAGAATGATTTTGCTTGGATGAAGCCAAGTTCCACCTTCAAAACTCAAAAAGATGCCATTGAAGAAGATTTCTGAGCAAATAGATCACACATTTGCAAGTTTCATCATAGGTATCCAAGGATCGGCACTTGTTTCTATTCTTCCACACGTATATCAAGGTTTCATTACACCAAGTTCACAAGATTTGACATAAGTTAATAAAAGTTTGGAAGGTAAACATGCAAAATTTATCATTTCCTTCACTCTTCATTTAAAATACTTCAAAGTTGATGGTTCGATGATTCAACAATGGATATCATGCGAAGTGTTTATCGAGCAAGGACTAAGGTTGGATTGTCAAGGTTTCATCTTCTATGTCTAGGGTTTTCAAATTCAAGTCACAAAGTTGGTATGGTGAGTTATCAATTGCAAGTTTCTTCAAAGGATCCACCATCCCCAAAACAAGGAAGCTGCATCAGAGTCATTGTGAGGAGCCAACTATCAGATTGGCTATTTTTTGTCCATGCTACTTTAAGCCACAACTATTTCTAGTCATTGCCATTTTGGTGAGACGACTATTTTGATATGATCTTCTAGAAGATTTATTCATAGACATCCTATTTTTTGTATTCTTAGTTTAGACAATGTATTCGAAACAACATTGTATTTAAGAGTTGCTTTGTGTGAAATAAAATGATTGATAACATATGAACTTCAATATGCTTTTATTTATCTTGAGAAAACCACGTGCAAAAAATCTTGTTAAAACTTATAAATAAATGCCATCGACACTTAGATTTTCCAATAGCAATTTTTATGCCTACTTGTTGAATTGTTGTTCAAGCTCATTAATGTGTTCTTGTGATATTGTGATTTTGTGAGTTAAATATCATTTGATAGTTAAAGAAGGCTTTGTAGAGTAGTAGTTACTAATTTGGGCTTTGTGGCTTTGTATTCAAAACTTCATATTCAATTCATAGTATCTGTTGTGTTTAATCCAACTCAAGTTTTGTGTCATACTCACACTTTCTATTCTCTACTTTTAGCTAGAAAGAGCAAGTGTTTGATAGCTATTTAGGTTGTTTGCTTTGATGATACAAAACATAAAAATCTTATCTTGAGAAGAAATGTCGATAATCTTTGCACCCTTGCCCAAGAACTAAAAAGATATGCATTTTCTTTGCTTTGTTTGCAATGTGTGCTCAAAACCCAAATATCTAACATATATATTGTAAAAAGATGAGGACATTTCCTTAGTTTGAGGGTTTAATTTTGTTTTCTTTTACAAGGGAGTTCCCCCTTATAATTTGAAAAAAGGCTTATCCTTATACACTATTCCATTTTGTGTTGTCCTAAAAGGGACAAATTAAAACACTAACACTAGCGAGGGGGCTTGCTTCTACTACTATATTACTTCCATTGATGAATTGTAATGTCCTCTTTCGGGTTAGTCTGATTCTGATACACTTACTATTTTTAGTAAGTGTTACTTTTAGCAGGGGGTCTAGTACTAAGCTTCAGACTTCAGTGAGCCCTTTGAGCATCTTCGTTTCTCTCTAGTTTGAGTTTTTGTGGTTACTTGCTCTTTTTAGTGCTTACTAAAAATAGTAAGTCAATTTTGGGTAAGTTGGACCAGGTCAGACTATTCTCAACAGCACATTATCAGTTGGTATCTAAGTTACCGGTTCGGGTTCGGGTTCGAGAACCCGGTTCGCCAGTTCGGGATTTTTTTTTTTTGATTTGGGTTCGATTTGGGTTCGTTTTGGGTTCGGTAATACAAAAACATATAAAAATCAGAAATATATACAGATTTGCAGCAGTAATTAAGTTCAGAATACACCACCATATTAATAGTTAAATAACATAGCAAAAATGAAAAATACACCACCATTTTATACTCAAATCATCAAAGTTCAAACATAAAAATGTAAAGTGTTTACAATCAGCCATTAATAATTAATAATTATTGATCATTGATCAATCTGAGTCATATGGGTCATCAAAAAAAGCAGCATCATCATCATCATTAGATGCTACATTATGTGTAGAACCACAAATAGCATTAGTTGCACTCGCACAAGCACTGCCACTAGCACTAACACTACCACTCTCATGCTCAGCGGTTGCTTCAGGCTCATAGTCATCATCAATATCAAGTGCAGCTAAGTGACTTGTGGAAGCATCCAAGTCAAGCTGCTCTGGCTCAATATCCCACCTCCTTGTGTCTCCTTCTTTGTAGGAAACTTGCTTGTGTGTAAGGAGGCGTAAGTTTGAATGCACATACACCAAGTCCTCTGCCTTTTTCAAATGTAGCCTATTGCGTTTTATTGAGTGGATGAAGGAGTATGTGCTCCAATTCCTCTCAGAAGAAGATGAACTAGCAACCTATTAAGACCAAATTAAATAGTTAGGAGTTACAAAATTTAAGTTGATTTAACTAAACAAAAATATTAATTAATAATTTAATATAAATATAAATTTAAAATTAAAATTAAAATTACAAAATATAAAACTTATTGGGATAAAAATTTTATTGCAATAGGTTGGAGGTGCCTGTATTCTTGCCCATGGAAGTACCACCAACTATGAGCATCCACCCTAACCTTGTCTCGAACAGCATCAAGATTATGATCAACAGTACCAGAGCATGCAAAAGCCATGAACTCAGCCCTCACTCGATCACGTTGGTCACGATCAGTGAAGAGTCTACGAATTGCTGCCTTGTACCCTTGACCCACTTCAACATCCCTATATGGAGCAACTCTTGCTGAAGCAGAAAGTATCTCTGGACTATAATATTTGGGACTCAATGCAAAAGCAAGAAGATGCAACAAAGTGGTCATTTTGTTCCATCTATCAACAATGATTTCTTGTAGCTCTTTGAAGAACTTTTCTTCGGGATCTTCCTCTTTTGCATTGATGATGATTTTCATCTTCTCAATCATTGAGTCGATACCATCATATACTTCACCCAAACAAGGTCTATCCATGTCAGTGTAACGGATCATGCTCAATATGGGCTTAGTGAAACTGATGAGATACTCAACAAGGTCCCACCAACTATCATCTAGGATCCTTTGCTTGATTCTATTTGCCCTTTCACTGGTAGATTGCCTCCATATGGCCCAATTAGGGCTGATTACCATTGCAGAGAGTGCCTCACGAACCTTTATAAGGCGTCTCAACACAATTGTGTTGGAGGCAAAACGAGTCTCGGCAACCTGTTTGAAAATCAAAATTAAAACTAAAATATAATTTAAATTTACAAAATCAAAATTTAAAATTAACAAAAAATTAAAAAATTAAAAAAATTAAAAATATTGAGAATTAACTTTACCTTCAACAACTCCAATTTTGAGCATTGTCTAAATATTCCTTGTGTCATATGGTGGTTGGTGACAAACATTTGAATGTCTTCGCCCTCAGCATACACCTATTTGATCCATTCAATTTTGGATCCAATTTTTTGTAGCATTAGATTAAGGGAGTGGACAGCACAAGGTGTCCAAAAAATGTGTGGATACTTCTCCTCAACCAATAACCCAGCAGCCCTACAATTTTTGGCATTATCAGTTACAACTTGCACAACATTTTTATGGCCCATTTCTTCAATAGCTTGGCAAATGATGTTAGCAATAAATGGACCATCCTTCACCTGTCCTTCACAATCCACTGCTCTCAAAAACATTGCCCCTTTAGGGGACACAGCAATAACATTGATCAATGGGCGATTTTTTGCATCTTTCCATCCATCAGAAACGATGGTCACCCCTGTTTCGATCCACGAATCCCTTATGGGCTTCAAAGAGTCTGCTACATGTTTCACCTCTTTCTCCAATAAGGTGCAACGAACCTTCTCAAAACCTGGGCCCTTATACCCCTTTGGAGCCTCATTAATAGATTTCACCATTTTTTGCCAATATGGTGAACGAACAACATTGAATGCCAATCCATTGGCATAGACACATCTTGCTATGTCTTGATCAGCAATCTCTCTTGCCTCATTCTGAAATGAAGCTTCCAATGGTCCCTTAGATCTTTTATTTGAAGAGGGCGTGGTTTGCTCTTGAGGGATGTCCATAAATGGATGGCTTCCTGTAGGTGGAAAATAAGAAGGCGGTGTAGGGGGTTTCATGAAACGAGATCCTTTCTTCAAAGGATGGCTTGTTTTACCACTGGCTGCTCTTTGGTCTGCCTTTTCTTGCTCAGCAATATATTTCAACACTATATTATCTGGAATGCCTTTCTCATCTTCACCTGGACAATTTTTTATGCCTATTTCAGAGATCCCACACAAGTGCCCTTTCACTCGACTGTATGAGCTCGAATACTGAACATGGCAATGACTACAAATCCAAACATATCCTCCACCACCTGGAAGTTGTTGAACCATTTCTACATATTTCCAAAGGGGAGAATTTGGGTTTGTTTTGAAACGAGATTGGCTTGAGCCTGAGGAGGTACCGGTTGCCATTGTAATATGGAATACCTAAGGCACAACATATTGAAATTTTGGTATTGATTGATTGAATTTGAAACTAACAGACTTAATTAATTTCAAAAAATGAAAAAATTGAACATGTGTTATAGACATTTAGAGGAATGAAAAGTAAAACAAAACTAAAACTAAAAAACAAAACAAAAGTGTTGAAGTCCATTTGTTTAAAAAAAATGTAAAAAAAATAATCAAAAAACTTCAAAAAACCTACCTCTTTTGAAGAAATCTTGCTCAATGATCTTCTTGGCAATGAATAGGCACTTGCAAGTGCTTAGGAATAGCACAACAACAAACTTCGAACAATCTACAATCAACCTTCAAGTCTATTCAAGCTTGTGCAAGCAAAAGAGAAAGTTCAGCAATGGAGGCAAAAAATCCTTTTTTTTCATTCACAAATTGGTAAATGACTATCACTTTACCTATTTCATGTTTTAGAGGCACATATTAGGGTTGGAAAGAATTAAAAAAATTTAAAAGTCAACAAAGACTTAAAAAATTATAAAAAAAAGTCAAATTTGTGCTTTGAAGTCCGCCTGGGCACGAAATTCTACCTGGGTTCGAACCAGGTTCGAAAAATTCGAACCCTGGTCGGACCCACAGTCCGGGTTCCGAACCCGGTTCGAACCCACAGTGCATTTTTCCGGACCCTGGGCGAATTAGGGCGAACCGGACCCGAATTTCGAACCCGGATCGAACCCGGGCCCCCCAGGGCCGAACCTGGTAACTTAGGTTGGTATCGAGTTGCTAAGGTTAAAACATTTTAATATTTGATGTCCCCTTCGAAATTGGATTATTATAGAGTAACTTTATATTTTAATGTTGAGGGTCAAAGGGGACATGAAAAAGGTACCAAGGATGCCTAATGTAATGACTTGACGTGTTTTTAAAGCAACTAAATCGTTCTAGAATGCTGAATAAGCCTTGGGCGCCCAAGCTATAGTTGGAGCCAAAAAATTACAATAAAATCAAATTAAAGTTACATATGGCGTGGATTTGAAAGGGATTTTAGGGTTTTGTCATGTGGTTGCCCTAATTTGCCAAGAGAGTCTTTAAAAAGTGGATTTTGAAGCCTCATTTCTCATGGATGTTTGGTTGCTTATTGAGATGTTGTTGGTTTTTCACCAGGCGGTCAGATAAATGGAGTTGACAACAAAAACCCTCGATATCTAAGGCTGGTTTCGACAAGGCAAGACCTGCCCTAGCTGGTAGAAGGGTGGTTTCATCCAAAAATCACATTGGTGCTTCAAGTTGCAAAATTATAGGCTTGAGAATGAAGATCTTCCAACATTTTTGAGGTGTTCCAGTTAGGTTTTTGGGTGCGAGTTTGCTTCTTACAGTTTGGAGTGGATTTCTTAAAGTTTTGGTGAGCTTTAAATCATTTTCTGGGCATTATCATCTTTGGACCTGAACTCACATATTTGTTTGTACCTCTGGAATGGGTTAAGCTTTCCAAATGGGTATTGGCTCTTTGGTTGACTCTCTCCTAGGCATCTCCAACAAGCATAAGATTGGAATTTTTGAGGAAGATTTGGAGTTTTCTTGCTAGGTTGACTCCCAGCTGCTAGCGCATGTATCCTAGGTGTCTTCCTTAAGTCTGGTCGACCATTACAATGAAGGAGTTTCAGTCATTTGGGAGTCTTTAGCAGGACGTCTTTGGCCCAGCAATGTTTCGAACTTGAAACCCTTTTTTCATGTGTGTTGGACATGGCTTTGAAGAAGTTACAGTCTACTGCTAAGGCATTTATCCCAGGTCTGAAAATACTTGTATTTGAGGTTAAAAACTGAGTGCAATTAACAGTTATTTTCTGTCAGTGAAAACTGATTAATGGAAGCCTTGAAATTTTATCATTCCTTAGTTTTTGTTCCTATTTTATGATCACTGCAACTTCTATACTTTATGCAAGTTCTGTGCATGAGTATCACATGAAAACTCAACACAAAAATCTCATAAACACCATCAGCAAGTGGGGAAAAAATCTATTTATTTGCATGATGAAACTATGAATAACTCATGAAATTACAAAGGCAAACACACTCAGAAAATTATAACAGCAGTGGTGGAGTTTTCAAAAAAATTATTTGGGGTCTTATATTACAATGGTATCAGAGCACATAAGGTCTTGCCATCCAGTGGGTGTGATTTTCTATGAGCTTGAGTGATAGGGAAAGAAGTAGGAAAAAAGAAGAGGGCTATTGGGAGCATTGGCCATCAACAAAGGAAGGGCAGCAATCAGAACAATCATCTAGTGGGTTATCTAGCATTGGAAACATGGGAGATAGGGGTGATGAAGGTGAGAGGAATGAGAGGAATGAGGGACCTCCAGACAGATTGATGCTCTTACTTGATGCTTGTTGGCGTTTCAATTAGCACCTCTGGAGTGCTTATTGGAAATGGACACCTATTGCAAGTGTTTTAGTAACTGCTCTTCGAATTATAGAGAGGAAGATCCCTCTTTGTTGATGTTTTGCCTAAAAATACAATAAACTAAGGTTCCTATATTTTTTACTCAACGGCAAGACACAAGGGTACATAAACACAATGCGTTGCAGCTAAGGTTTTCTCTGGTTTCTGCAAATCTTAGCTACAACTAAACTAGCTTTTAATCTATTATATCTCCTCAAGATAAACAGAGCATGAGGGCACAGGAGAAGGAATGTGTAATGTCCCCTTTTTCACGAGCATCAAAGTTGGGGGATTAGCCTATTTTCTTGACCTTCGTAGGCTAATAGTTCTGGATAGAGGATTTCTTGGACGGGCACTTGGTCGTCAGTTTGCCGTATGGGTCTTCGGAGTATGGTGACAGGGTGAATTGTTGCGTTTGGCAGGATACTTGTGCTTAAATTTATGATACTCACTTTCTATTTCACCATCCTCGGCCTAGGGACCATGTGTCTTCAAAAGGAAGGGGTCACTTTATATTTTTCAGTTACTATTCATTACTAAAGTGAAAAGAAATAACTTAAGTGAATAGTGCTCACTTTTATGAATATTGTTTTTTAATGCAAAAACTTATAAATAGAAGGAGAATTTCGACCCTCTTGATGGATGAATGATTTTAGCTTGAAGAAACTTGGAAGTGTTGTTTTAGAGTGTTATACCCAAAATGAAATTTTTGGCATTCTGCTTAAATTGAGCAAAACAACGTAAAAATGCCATCTAAAGTATGTTTTAGGTCAAACCAAATATGAAATCCTTGTGGGTTTTTGTCAAGGAACCTATGGTTAAAATTTTGAAAAAACGAAAATTAGGGTTTTACACCCCTATTTTTATGGAAACCCTAAAAAATAGGACCTTCCCGGAAATGATTGAAAATAATTCTGATAGGCTTAATTGCCTTCACGATCACACTGATCAAGTCAGAATTATCAAAAAATATGTTTTACTCTGGTGGGTCTATTTCTATTTTTCAGGAACAAAGTTAGGAGCTCCGCAGCCATTAATGGCAGATTGGCCAGTACCAGGTGCTGAAAGCTAAACCTCAAAAGCTTCAACGAAGAAACCATGGCGGAAAAAGATAAAAATGATGACGTTCAACGAAGGAGATTCTCAAAACGGAAAAAGGCCAAAATTTGGCTAAGTCTGGAAGGTGCACGTTTTGTCTACCAAGGCAAAACATAGTCTACAGTGGTTAAAAGCGCCCCTCTTGAAGAAAGGCGCCCTTGAACCTCAGAGGGCAAATCAAATCATCTGGCAGTGTCAAAACAGTCATCCTCTTCACTTTCATACTAGCTCGACAACGAAACAATCAGCAAGATTATCTAATTCAGCAATCATTGACCAACCGTTAGCGAAGTATGGAGGATCCATTGACGACAGAAGTGCCAAATTTGAAAGCTTCAAGGTAAAAGCGCCCCTGCTGGCCAGGGGCGCCCCTCAGTTGCAAACATCAGATGAATCCAAGAGCTGTAGCTTTATACATGATATCTTTCCAGCTTCCTCCCGGCTACGTGATCAATCTAACAGCAAGTCCACAAGACACACCAGACGATCACGAGATGAGATCAAGCAGAAAAAGCCAAATTTGAAAAACTGGAAAGATAAGCCAGAAAATGGCTAAGGCATGGCTAAAAGCGCCCCTCTCAAGGAAAGGCGCCCTTTCCTAAAGGTGTCCAGATTCAGCCGGAATCTTCACTACCTCCCAAGATGACCTTCTCAGCTATGACCTATCTCGTCAGCGAGACTATCAGCAAGAACTTCCGACAAATCAATCGACTGATGAAGAAGGTCAAAGGCTGGCAGTCCACAACCAAGATGAAACCAAGCAAAAGCTAAAAGCGCCCCTGCTGGCCAGGGGCGCCCTTTAGTTTGGAGGCCCAAAACTTGCCAGCTGCCACTGCAAAGTCAGGCATCGTGAACAAGACTGAACCAGCTACCCGACACATCATCAAGCAGAATCATCTGATTCATCAAACATCGGGAACGTCAGATCAAAGCAAAGAGGGTCTGAAAAGGTCAAAACGAAGAACGAGTCAGTGAAAATTGACTAAGGCATTGTCAAAAGCGCCCCTTTCAAGAAAAGGCGCCCTTCTTTCTGGAGACCTAAACTCAGTTTTCTGAGCTAACCTCTCCCAGGCATATCTAATCACATTGATCCTGCCTCAACAACAGAACTGTCAGATACTGCTCGAGATCAACTGAGCAACCTGAATCGAAGATCAAACAGGAGCACTTCAGCTTGCAAAATAGGCAAAAAAGATCAAACTCAAGGTTGGACGCCTAAAGGAAAGTCAAACAGAAATGTTGACTTGAGTTAGCAAATTTGGAGCCAAAAAAGAGAAAAACACTCCACAATCAGTGGAAATCATCTTTTGGAACTCCAAATCAGGACTGAATGATGAGTTATCTTCCATACTTTGTGGATCTTAACCCTAATTGCCTTATATTCATGCTAGGCGTCCCTTTTCCTCATTATTCTTTTTGCAGGTTGAAGGATAAAACATCAAGTAGCTCCCAAGAACAAGTTTTCAAGATCTGGCAGGGGTTTTGAACGGATCTTCAATATTTTTGAAGATCATTGGCAGTAAAAGCATTCTTCTCCCAAGATTGCTTCCAGAGACAGATTATTGCAAGTGGCAGTTTATAACTTCCAATCCATCTTCTGTCTATTTCCTCTACTTCTGTCTATATTTCTTTTGCATGTCACAGGAAACGACAGATTTTCACAGATCTGACCAACTGGGTATGATCAGCACAGCTTTTTCAACAAAACCCACATGGTAGATTTTTTCAGAAAAAGTAGCCCTGCTGCCCCTATTTTTTAGGGTTTCCGGAAAAAGTCATAATATTGAAAAATGGACAAACTGGGTTTGTTTGGCTCTGAAGCACGAACAAAACCCATGTGTTAGATTTTTTCGAGAAAAATCACTTTCTGGTGCCCTTGCTGCCTCTGCCACCGAAGGGCTCTTGCATGTCAAAGAAAAACTCGTTTTTTCGAATTTCTGACGATCTGGGTCTGTTTAGAAAATCATTCTTAACAAAACCCATGTCTCAGATTTTTTCGTAAAAACTACCCCCGGCGAGGCTATTTTTAGCAGTTCCAGAAAAGTGTCAGAACAGGGTCAAGTGCCCAGTCAATATTCAAGGTTTTCAGAATGCAGTACTCTCAGGTACAATACAAGACCAAAACAGTCTTATACCATGATTACCTGAAAACGACTGATACAGACTTATGGCAGAAAAATCCAGAGGTCAGTTCTGAAGACTTGGAGGGCATGAATCAAATCACATTGCAGAACATCGAAGAATCCGGTTTGTTTCAAGTAGCATCTATTCCAATCACCTTACAAAGCATCGAGCTTGTAATTGCTTGCATTAAGCATTACAACCCGACTACAAGAGAGATCCTGTCAGTTGACGGGAGGGTGATTTGCAGCTTGAAGCCAGTAGACATAGAGACTTGTTTTGCAATCCCACCATGCCCTACCAAGAAGGTCATATCAGTGACAGAATGCGAAAAGGCATTCGAGGCTTCAAAAGACAAGTGTTCGCTTATAATGGCTGAACATTGGCTGAAAACAAAGAGGAACAGTTTGCCCAGAGTAGTTGGTAGAGGAGAATTCAAAGACGAGTACGGAGTGCTAATCACCCTACTCAGCAGAGTCACTGGACAAGAGGAGGGAAAATCCTTCCAGCCGTGGATGTTCTACATTATTGGCAAGATAATCAGCAGAAAAGAACGTTACGACTGGGCCTCCCTGATCAGTGACACACTCCACCAACAATTCACCGGATTTCTAGAAGAGCACCGTTTCCACATGTGTTCATACCTGGTCTACCTGATAGCCTTCCAAGGCGATTTCAGAACATTAAACACTGTGGGAACCCTGGGTGTGCAAAAGGTACAAGAATACTTTCCTCGCTTGGAGTTCACTCTAGCGGAAAGACATTTCAAAAGAATAAATGACCTTTTTACTATGCACACCGTGCACGAGCTAGACCATGAGATGCACGTGCGTATTTCACCAGCAGCTAAGGCAGCAATGGTGGACTGGGCGGATTGGTTCATACAATTCCCCACTTTCACCTACATACGCGTGTATGGCTATAATGGCCACCCCGCCATGATGCCACGTTACCCCTCAGATAGGGTAGTGTTCATGGAATTCCTGAGGCAATTGGCCGATGTTCACTCTTACCTTCGCGTAAAGAAAAAGGCTGCAGTGAACTTTCCTCTTCAGATGGGACTCTACAGATGCAGAACAGCAGCTGATGCAAGGTTGATAAGCCAAGAAATAGTGAGATTTAATCTCAAGTACCTCATCGACAAGAGGCCATCCTATGACCCCAGAGGCATCTTCGCAGCTCACCTTGAGCAAAGATCATCACATGAACCTTTCATGGAAGATTTTTGGGTCAACTGCGAGGATGAGTTCGAAGTGAGAAGAAGGAACCATAGCAGATTCAAGCTCTCACAGATTGCAGAATTCATGTCAGAAGACATCGAGGGCTTATCTGAAGACGAAGGAGAAGTTATTCTTTCTTCCTTCTTCACGGGTCTAGTGGATTCACAACCACTCGGCAAGGTAGACTGGTACGCGAAAGAGAGTACGTCTATTGAGGAAAGAACGGGTAGAGTAGTTCGACACAGTCAACTCTACCTGGACAGTAAAAGGACAAGGAAGGTAGTACTTCCCCGATCAGAGCCGCCAGCGGTTCAGTCTACACTACCTTCCACGTCTAGGAGGAAACCCAGACAGAAGAAGATGAGCTTTCCTCCAGAAGGAATGCGGATGTCAGGAAGCACATGGGGGAGAAAAGGAATTGCCAGCACAAGCCGGCAAGAGGTACAGGTGGAGACAGCCACCAATTTGCCTGAGACAGTTGAGACCGCTGCAACTACACAAGAACCAGTGATTGAAATAATCGCTGTAGAGATGGAAACCATTGTAGAAGAAGTTGTAGCAGAAGCGGTGCCAGTGATAGAAACAGAGCCACCAGCTTCACCACCATCACAGAGGTCACAAAGTCCTATTGATTTGGACTCGCCACCACGAGACATTGCCACGGCACAGTCTCGTTCTTCTAGCATTCAGGGGACCTATGTTCCTCCTCCCAGCGATGCTAGCCGAGATTCTATCTGGCTGGAAAGCTCGCTTGGGAGGAAGAGGGAGAGGCCTTCTTATCAGCTTGACTTCTCTGAATTCCATCATGTCCCACAAGACATGCCGGTAAAGAAGTTGAAGAAGCAAACGCATGTAGAAAAGAATGCAGAGAACGAGGTTATCATAGAGACTGCTGCCCCACCTGAAGACAAAGATATACATAATGTGAGGGTTGAGGATTTCACGCTTTCAAAGGTGAACCTTGGAAAGACCACTCGACAGGTGGAGGCAGACCTTCTTGGAATTGCCTCGGCGAGTGTCAAAGAAAGGATGACAAAAGATGGACAAGACAAAGCAGCCTTGAAGGCTGAAATCCGTCAGCTAAAGTTGTACATTTCTAGTTTGATACATGACACTCCAAACTCCTCGGCTTTGCCTCAAGGACTGTTGGATCTCCCAGCTGAAAGAAACCATCATCAGTTGATTACATACGGTAAACACTTGAGACGTCAAGTGGATGAGTTTGTTGTCAAAGGGCGGTGTGTGTTGACAGAAGCATATCAGCTGAGAGACAGAGCACATGGACTTCGATCAGAAATCCAGAAGTCAGATATAAAGGCAGCTCAAGAGAGGCCGAGAGAGGAGGCGACAGTTGCTGATTTGCAACAAGCATATGAATCAGTTACGACCACAGAAAATAAACACCATCTCTTTGAGTGGAAAGAACAGGTGGCATACAAGGTGAGAGCCTATGATGCCAACTCTGTGGAGCTGATTGACTATAGACGCTTCGTCGCCAATATTATCAACTTCGCAAGAACGTTGGTAATATCCTTCCCGGAGTTAGAATATCAGCGGGAAGGAGGAGAATATGTGGAACTTGAAACCGTGCAGACACGATTCCAGGATGTCATCCGATCTTCATTCCTTGAAGATCCCAATGGCTGCAAATTAGCCAAAATTGCAGCCATGTCTGTCCAGTTAGATGAAGCAGCTGCCCAATGCATAACCTATCATCAGCAGCTTACGACGGGTGAAGAAATGCTTAGACGCCACATAGTCATCTTGAAGAGCATTAATTGCCCGGAGGCCGAAGAGGTCAATGACTGGATAGAGACTTTGTTGACCAGTGGTGAAGAGGTGTAAAGCACCAAGGGAGGACGTCCTACCCTCCAAATAGCATTAATGATGACTGAAGTCAACTTGATGCCCCTTTCCAAGTTGACTCCAGATCTCCACAGATCATGCATGTCAGATCCCACTAATCTAGGATGTCTATTTGACTCCCACGATTTGTGGATCTCAGATTTCCTCAAAAGGTGGATGTCTATTTGGAGACACATTTGTAACATAAGTTCACTTTTAGTTAGGTGTCAGTCAACTGAGGTAGACTTCCAGTTTGACTTTTGTTTAGTTTCAGTTAACTGAAGTAGATTTCCAGTTAACTGTTTGCTCACCTACATTTAGACATAGAATAATATCTTGCTGATTGGCAAGAACTGTTTGTTAACTCAAGGAGATTTTAGGGTTGCCTACTCCTTTGAGTTCCTATAAATAAGAGCCTTAGGTTCTTTATTTGTTTAACCTTTATTTGCTAGCAAAATTGCTGCGCCACTGTTGCCAGAGTTCGCTTGTTTATATCTGTTCACTCTTGGATGAGAGTTCATTGGTTGATCGCAATTGTGCATGATTTCGTGCCTTTGCTGTCCCGACCTTTGTAATTCTTTGAAGAATCTTAAAGAATAAATCAGATGGTGCAAGCTTGATTGATCTAATTATTTGAGTTATTCAAAGTCTTGTTTTTAAATAGTGCATTGTTTCAATCTCCTCCTTGGACAGGTGTCGTCGCCTCCTTGGATATTTTGTCATCAATCATTATCGTTTGATGTTGTTTAATGATCTTTCTTGCAGCCTAGACTTTGGACAGGTGTCGTCACCTCCTCGGGAATCCTGTTAGAAAGGCCATCGTCCTTGTTGTTTCCAGTGAGCTGCTTCCAAGCCTATACCTCGGATAGGGGTTCCTCCTCCTTGGCAAGTCTCAGATCCAGTTTACCGTAACGAGTGTTTGCTTGTATCGAGCCCTATCTTGGTATATATCCGAAGGTTCAGAGCCTCGGCCATATTCCATTGAGACGGAGGATTCAAGTGATCCAACCATACCATTTCGCTCCTACGCCCTCATGCTCTGTTTATTCTTGAGGAGGTAGGATAGTTTAGAAGCTTAGTTAGTCGTAGTTAAGATCTGCGGAAACCAGAGAAAAAGCTTAGCTACGGCGCATTGGTTTATGCACCCTTGTGTCCTGCCGCTGAGTAAAAAAGATAGGAAATCTTAGTACACCCCTTTTTTACAGTATAAAATCAGCAAAGAGAGATCTTCCTCTCTATAATCCGAAGAGCATGTACTAACACACTTGCAATAGCTGTCCGTTTCCAATAAGCACTCCAGAGGTGCTAATTGAAACGCCAACATAGAGGAAGGAGACTAGGGTTTCCTGATTTCTTGCAGTGGGTGAGCCTGGTGGGGCTTGGTTCTTCGTTTGGAGCTGCTTGAGGGTGTGAAACACCACCTTAAAGTTGTTGATCAGTTTTTGGTGGCTTCTTTTAGAAGTTACAAGTTGCTGTTTACAGGTTATTCCAGCTAGTTGGAGTGGGTTTTGAGCCGCCATAGTCTTCAATCACTTTTTGAGGGAGTTGTTTTGCATTTTGAAGAACTTTGGGGTTGTTTTGAATAAGCTACAGCTAGTTGTGTTTTCTTGAGGGTTTGTAACAGCAAAAGGAAATAAAACGCCTTTCTTTGGTGGCAGCAATCTTTCCAAAAAGGGGCGCCCTTGTCTTAGAAAGCTTGCCATGCAAAGTTTTGGTGGGAGAAGCTCGTCTTTCAAGAGAAATCAGCATTTCTTTGGGCGCGGGTACTGTAGCAAGTCACTATTCACAGTGATGTTTGGCTGTAAGTTAAAATACAATATAAGATATTGTTAGCTTGAAATCTGATGTAAGTTATATGTTGAATGCATCTTATTATGTGATGAAGAAAACATATTTGGCCACTAAATTGAGCAATGTATTCAAAGTTGTTTTAGTAGTTAGTTTATTTGAAGTTTCCATTGTATGCATATGCTCTTTAGTACCATTTTAGTGTTATTAGCAAACAAACTCAGTAGCAAAAAGGGCAAACACAAACTGAAACAAAATCAAATCTACGAAACTCAGTGAGAAACAGATCAGCAGAGTGTCGGAACACTACAGTGGTATCAAAGCGGTTTCTTGCCAACCTGTTGGGTGAGTTTCAGCTGCAAAGGTTTAGTTGTGCTGCATGGCTACTCACGAAAAGCAATGGAATGCCATATTAAAATAGTTGGATACTATAGCTAAGGAGTCAAGTCAGATTTCAGAAAGGATGAATCAAATGCTTTCAGACCCAAATTCAAAGCAGTACCTAATATCCTTCTTCAGGTCTATATCACAAAACAAAAAGAAGGAGAGAGAAGAGGCATCTATAGGAGAAACTTCTAGAAATCTCCACAATGAATTTGCAGCAATTAGTGATCAGCCTACGGATGATCATAAGGAGAGTATAAAACAGATTTGCCACGAGGAAGATTTGGATCGCATGACACTTCATGATGATGTCAAGGTTGAAGGAAAGCAAAAGCTGGTTGAAGTTAAATCAGTTACATTAGAGCAACAACATGAAGGTCAGATTTCTTGTGTACCTCATTATATGAGTCCAGCATCACTTCAACCTATCATGACAAGGAATCGGATTGTGGTTTGGTGGATGTTATTCACCCATATGAAAGTCAGTTGAAGGCCCAAGATATTGAGGAGAATGTGAAAATTGATCTTCTACTTAGTGGAGCAGCCACTAGTGTTTTGACAACACCATTTGGTAGTCATGAAGATATCAAGCATATGAGGGTTGGTTTTGTATATTTTGGCAACGAAGAGGTAAAGAGGTCTGAAAAGTTTAACGAAGGATGGTTGCAAAAAGCCAAGGAGGCTAGATTAGTGGCTTCCAATGCGAGACAACACCTTCAAAAGGTAAAAGATAAGAGTCAATCTCGTCAACATAGCAAGACAAAAGGGAATAGATAACCTTAGAGGACTCCTTACACAGAGAAGGGATGCACTTTGTTCCAGTGATAGTGATAAGGTTGATAAGCCTGGGCAATCGAAGGACTTGGTGAAGATTCCAGACAAGGGTAAACAAGAACAGTTAGAGGCTTCATCATATAGTGCGGAGGTTGTTCGTAGCTTGGAGACGAAGTTGAAAGTGAAGGAGGATGGGATTATTGCGGCATTATCTCATCATGACAGGATGCACAAATTAATTGAGGATCATCTTTGGGCAGTCCAGTTAGAAAGAAGACAAGAAGGGACTGGAGCCAGATCTTCTCATGATGCTTTGCAGATTGTCAAAGAAGGTATGGAAACAACGAAGACGAATTATTTGAACCTTCTTTCAGACAGAGACACCCTACTTAGCCTTGTTGGGATCTATTCGGATTCCTTGATGAAGGAAGAAGAGGAAGCTGATAAGCTCGCTCTAGAGCTTGAGGACGTTAAGGGTTCTTTGGTGAGCACTCAATTAGCACAGTCAGGAGAGTTTCACCTCAATTGTAGCATCAGGTATGCTCATCAACTTATTTTCATCCCACATACACAGGATTTGACGATGACTTCGATGGCACAAAGAGGTGGGTGGAATAAGGAGTGCTCTAGTCAACTCTGGTATGACTTGTCTCCGACTTCAGATGACGATTCCGGGTTTAGCAGGTCCTCTACTTTATTCTCCCATGCTGATTATCATTTGATTCAAGACTTAGAGACTTGTTGCAATTTGGGGAAAGGGTATATCCAAGTGGCGCCGCTAAAGTCAGATGGTGTTGAGGTTGATAGTTTTTCAGTTTATCCGTGCGACTCAAATATGATACCTGAGGTGTATCAGCATAGTGTTTGGAATTGGAATGGTTTACTGAGCTGGGATTCAGGTGGAGATAGAGTTAGCACTGCCATTTGGAGGGGTCCCAGTGTATTGCTTCACCACTCCTGGTATGGTGGAGTTAGGATCAGTGTTGAGAGCATCTTGAGTGATACCCAGCGAAAACTCACGCTTTCACAACGGAGATTAGCTCGTAGCCTTCAACAGCATGAAGCTACGGTGGCTACACATGTGCAAGATGCTACTAGTGAGATGTTACATGAAAGTACTCAGGAATCGGGTACTAATGGTGCAATATTTGGCGTGGATTCATGCCATGGTGAGTCTGATTTTCCAGATCAGGCCTTAGAGAACAAGTTTGATGATTCATGTGTTGACATAGAACCACAGGATCGTGAGTTGGATGGTGTTCCAATTACATTGGGAGAGGAAGTGTGTGAAGATACTGTCATATCAGCAGTTTCTACCTTACCCGATGAGCCATCTGTTGAGGTACATAGCAGCAATACCTTAGTTGTTGATGTGCGCATTGAGGATAGCACACATGATGTTGCTGATCATGAGGTGAGTGTTGAGGACTCAACCTCTTACTAGTGCAGATTTGGGTGGAAATGACGAGTCACAGGGGTATCATCATCTGACGAGGCAGTTGAAGGTTAGTGATAATATGATTGTTACAGCCTTGGAGCATTTTGATGTTGCTCGACAGATGTTGGCAACCTATGGTTGGAGTACACTTATGTCAGATGAGCACGGTGACAATAGTCTTCCCCTTCGAGAGTTCCATACACTACGAGAAGCTATTGGATTAATGAAACATAATTATTTGAAGTTACTTGCTGAAAGGAAATATCTTCTCGAGTGGGATGGTATTTGCTATGATGCACTGAAGGGAAAAGAAGAGGAGGTTGACAAGCTCACTCATGAGCTTGAGGTGACTATGGACTCATTGCATAGCGCCCAGTTGACCCTTCGGGAGTCAACGTCATGGTTAGAGGAGCTTACCGTGGAGCTCATTTTGGCACAATCTCCACCAACTGCAGTTACAGTACAGTTTCCTACAGTGGCAGTTGGTCATGATTTGACATCTACGGGTTGTAGTGAGGATGTGGTAACATCCATTTCGGATACAGGGGCAATTGACTTAGTTGAGCTGAGTACTTTGACTGAGAGCAACAAAAAACCACATGTTGCATCAGGCTCTCTGGTGGTCAGTACTATGACAGATGATGCAGGTCCGATAGCTGATAGCTCTTGTGTGGCTGCGGTGGATTCTCTAGAGAGCTGTGTGTTAGTACACGACGCTACTCCATCATCTCCACAAGGGACTTGCAAAGTGTCATCTGGTTGGGAGTATGGCTCTCATGTGGATTTGTTTCCCTCTCCTAGAAGCAAATCTGTTACCTCGTCCCATGCAGTTGATTTTGGACGCCAACTGGTTATGCTTCAAAGTCAGAGTGATCAGTTGCCTGATTCCAATATTGCTAGTGATGAGCCATTCACCGAGGTTGGAGCATTCTATCGCAACTACACAATGATGAGTGTTCATCATGTTTCTTTTGATCCACACTCGGAGGACTTGATGATGCATCGATGAGGATTGGCTCCAAGGTTATACCATCCATTGTGGGATGGGAGTTTGCCATCTTCAGAGGATGGGGTTAGAGGCTGCAAGTACCTGACTCAATTGTTTGCAGAGGATTACTTGCAAGGTCAGCAGTCAGTTATCCACCATGCTAATATGTATCCGACAAGGGTTGCTACTTTAATGTCACAGGGATTACATTCAGGTACAGTGTTACAGAGTGACTGTGATGTCAGTTGGCATGATGGTTGGGTTAGTTATCGCATTCATGGGTTTTTAACGAAGGACAGAGAGAGATTTGGCATAGCGGATGCTTCTAGATATTCTTATCTCTGCATGACAGATGGATGTGAGTTCAGATTGTTTTGGGATCCAGGTGGTAACAGGTTTAGTACTGAATATTGGATGGGTCCCATTGGGTTACTTCACCGCTCACAGCATGATGAAGTTGGGGGCAGTAGAGCGCAGCGGAAGTCAGAGGAAGGTAAACATGACAAACCTTCATTTTGGGTTTGGGATCCAAGAATATTTAGCGTAGTTGCATTTATGCTGGTGCTTCCGGAGTTAGTCAGTGATGTATGGGACATTTTTCAGTTCTTCTTTTCGGCCTTCCAAGGAGTGAGGTTTCTTTGCAGTAGAGATTGCTTGGGGACAAGCAATTTCAAGGAGGGCGGACTATAATGTCCCCTTTTTCACGAGCATCAAAGTTGGGGGATTAGCCTATTTTCCTGACCCTCGTAGGCTAATAGTTCTGGATAGAGGGTTTCTTGGACGGGCACTTGGTTGTCAGTTTGCCGTATGGGTCTCCGGAGTATGGTGACAGGGTGAATTGTTGCGTTTGGCAGGATACTTGTGCTTAAATTTATGATACTCACCTTCTATTTCACCATCCTCGACCTAGGGACCATGTGTCTTCAAAAGGAAGGGGTCACTTTATATTTTTCAGTTACTATTCATTACTAAAGTGAAAAAAGAAATAACTTAAGTGAATAGTGCTCACTTTTATGAATAGTGTTTTTTAATGCAAAAACTTATAAATAGAAGGAGAATTTCGACCCTCTTGATGGATGAATGATTTTAGCTTGAAGAAACTTAGAAGTGTTGCTTTGGAGGAAGAAGGAGACTAGGGTTTCCTGATTTCTTGCAGTGGGTGAGCCTGGTGGGGCTTGGTTCTTTGTTTGGAGCTGCTTGAGGGTGTGAAAGACCACCTTAAAGTTGCTGATCAGTTTTTGGTGGCTTCTTTTAGAAGTTACAAGTTGCTATTTACAGGTTATTCCAGCTAGTTGGAGTGGGTTTTGAGCCGCCATAGTCTTCAATCACTTTTTGAGGGAGTTGTTTTGCATTTTGAAGAACTTTGGGGCTGTTTTGAAGAAGCTACAACCAGCTGCATTTTTTTGAGGGTTTGTAACAGCAAAAGGAAATAAAACGCCTTTCTTTGGTGGCAGCAATCTTTCCAAAAAGGGGCGCCCTTGTCTTAGAAAGCTTGCCATGCAAAGTTTTGGTGGGAGAAGCTCGTCTTTCAAGAGAAATCAGCATTTCTTTGGGCACGGGTATTGTAGCAAGTCACTATTCATAGTGATGTTTGGCTGTAAGTTAAAATACAATATAAGATATTGTTAGCTTGAAATCTGATGTAAGTTATATGTTGAATGCATCTTATTATGTGATGAAGAAAACATATTTGGCCACTAAATTGAGCAATGTATTCAAAGTTGTTTCAGTAGTTAGTTTATTTGAAGTTTCCATTGTATGCATATGCTCTTTAGTACCATTTTAGTGTTATTAGCAAACAAACTCAGTAGCAAAAAGGGCAAACACAAACTGAAACAAAATCAGATCTACGAAACTCAGTGAGAAACAGATCAGCAGAGTGTTGGAACACTACAAAATGGATGGTTGGATTACTTGTGCCGACCGTCTCGCCAAAATGAGTCTGAGGCTCTAAACTCTCAGATCTATGCTAGAATAAGGCTTTATGCAAGCAATCACTCTCATGGTAAGATGGATCTCAGACTTGCCAAGGAGGAGGAACCCCTGTCTGAGGTATAGGCTGGGAAACAACTCACTAGAAACAACAAAGTACGATGATTTGGCTAACAGGATTCCCGAAGAGGTGATGATACTTGTCCAAAGTGTAGGTTGAAAGACAACTCATTACACAACATCAAACGATAAATATTAACATCAAAATATCCGAGGAGATTGGAACAATAAGTTATAAGAACAAGTCGTTTGGAAGAACTCAAATCTTTAGATCAAACTGCATGTGCCTTTTGATTTCCTTCTTCAAGCTTTCTCAATGAATTACAAAGAATTGGGATATGCAAAGGTACGAAATTATAGCTCATCAAACCAATTAACTCTCATCCAAGAGTGAACAAATATGCACTTGCAAGCTTGTGGCAACAATGGTGCAGCAATAAAGAGCAAAGGCTCTTATTTATAGAGAGTCAAAGGAGTAAGCAACCCTAAAATCTCCTCGAGTTAACATTAAGTTCTTGCCAATCAGCAAGATTTATTCCTATGTCTAAAAGTAGGTGAGCAAACAATTAATTGGAAATCTACTTCAATTAACTGAAACTAAACAAAGAGTCAATTGGAAGTCTACTTCAATGGACTGAAACTAAACTACAAGTGAACTTTAATTACAAAATGTGCCTCCAAAATAGAGATCCACAATTAGTGGAGATCTGAGATAGACATCCATAATTGGTGGGATCTGACATGCATGATTAGTGGGACGGTGAATTAACTTGGAATGAGGCATCAAGTTAACTCCCGTTGCCATTAATGCTATTTTGGAGGGTAGGACGTCATAAGTGGGTGTTTTACACCTCACCACCTTCAATCAACAGTTCTTCTATCCAGTCGTTGACTTCTTCTGCTTTTGGACAGTCAATGCTCCGTAGGATGATGACATGGCGTTTAAGCATCTCTTCACCACTCGCAAGTTGTTGTCGATATTCTATACACTTTGCAGTTGCATCATCCAGCTTGGTGGACATGGTTGCGACCATAATCAACTTGCAACCATCTAGATCATCGAAAAATGTGCTACGGACGACATCTTGGAATTGTTTTTGTACTGCGCCTAGCGCAACTCTTTTGTGCTAATAAAGGCAAGGGATGGATATTACCAACGTTCTTGTGAAGTTGATAATACCTACCACAATATGTCGGTACTCGATCAGTTCCACAGAATTAGCATCATAGGCTTTCACCTTGTATGCCAGTTGTTTTTTCCAAGCAAAGAGATGTTGCTTGTTCTCTACAGTGGTAACTGATTGGTACACCAATTGTAAATCTGTGGTTGTGATTTCATCCTCGTGCCTCTTCTCTGATGTCTCTAGTTTTGATTGTTGAATCTCTGCGCAGAGTCCATGTGCTTTGTCCCTCAACTGGTACATTTTTGCTAGTATACACCGTCCTTTGACAACAAATTCCTCCACTTTGATTTCTCAACTATTGGTTTTCAGCCTTTAAGGCTGCTTTGTCTCTTCTGTCCTCGGCCATTCTTTCTTGAACACTCATCGAGTCAATTCCAAGAAGATCTGCCTCCACCTGACGAGTGGTCTTACCTAGGTTGACCTTCGATAATGTGAAGTCCTCGACCTCTACCTCATGTATATTTTTGTCCTCGGGTGGGGCAGTTATCTCTATGACAAATTCATTATCTGCATTCCTTCCTACATGAACCTGCTTCTTCAATTTCTTCGCTGGTATGTCTTGAGGGACATGATCAAACTCTATGAAGTCAAGTTGGTAGGATGGTCTATTTCTTTTCCTCCCCAGGAGATTCTCAACCCATGAGGTATCTTGACTAGCCCTACTAGGAGGAATGTTAGGCCCTTGAATGCCTAATGAATGAGATTGTGTTGCAGTGATGTCTCGTGGTGGAGAGTCCAAGTCAATGGGGACTTGTGACTACTGCGATGGTGGTGAAGTAGGAGGTTCTGCTTCTATCATAGGCATTGTATCCGCAGCAACTGCTTCCATTATGGGCTTTGTCTCGGCTGTGATTGTCTCAATCATTGGCTCAACTACAACGGTTTCCATGACTATCTCAGGTATGTTTGTGGTTGTCTCCACATATAACTCCTATGCTCTTCCCCTTGTGTGCCCTGACATTCACATCCCTTTGGGAGGGTTACTCCACTGCTTTCGTCTGGGCTTCTTCTTTGATGTGGAAGGTAGTTAAGATTGAACCAGTGGTAGCTCTATACGGGGAATTACTACCTTCCTTGTCTTCTTACTGTCCAAATAGAGTTGACTATGTCTAACAACCCTACTTGTTCTTTCCTCTATAGATGTGTTCTCCTTGGCGTACCAATCCACTTTTCCAAGTGGTTGTGAGTCTACTTAATCCATGAAGAATGTAGGGAGAATAACCTCCTCGTCATCATTAGATAGGCCCTCCACGTCTTCTAACATGAAGTCAGCAATTTGTGGGAGCCTAAACCAGTTGTAGTGTTGTCTTCGTACATCAAACTCATCATCACAGTTGACCCAATAGTCTTCCATGGAAGACTCGTGTGATGAGTGTTGCTCAAGGTGTGCTGCATAAAGGCCTCTCGGATCATATGACCGTCTCTCAATGAGATATTTGAGATTGAGTCTCACCGTCTCTTGGCACATGATTTTGGCATCAGCCGTTGTTTTACACTTGTAGAGTCCCATCTAGATAGGAAAGCTCGCAGTTGTCTTCTTTTTGAGGCGTAGATGAGAATGAACTTCGACCAACTGCCGCAAGAACTCCATGAAGACTACCCTATCTGAAGGGTAGTAGGGAGTCATGGCAGGGTGACCGTTGTATCCATATACACGTATATAGGTGAAGGTGGGGAATTGGATGAACCAATCCACCCAATCCACCATTGCCTCCTTGGCTGCTGGTGATATACATACATGCATTTCATGGTCGAGGTCCCTTACGATGTGCATAATGAAAAGATCATTTATCCGCTTGAAATGTCGTTCTACTTGTGTAAACTCAAGTTGCGGAAAATATTTGTGGACCTTTTGCACACCTAAGGTTCCCACACTGTTTAATGCTCTGAACTGGCCTTGGAAGGCAATTAGGTATACAAGATAGGAGCACATGTGGAACCTGTGAGCCTCTAAGAACCCGATCATTTGCGGGTAAAGTGTATCACTGATGAGGGTGGGCCAGTCGTAATGCTCTCTGTTGCTGACAATCTTAGTGATGATGTAGTACATCCACGACTGAAATTGGTTCCCATCCTCTTGTCCAGTGATCCGGCTGAGTAGAGTGATCATCACTGCATACTCGCCACAGAATTCTCCTCGCCCAACATTCTTGGGCAAGTTGGCCTTTTTCACTTTTAGCCAACTTTTTGCCATTCTCTGCTAAAACTTATCCTTTGCCACTTTGAATGCTCTTTCGCATTCTTTCATAGATATGACCACATTGGTCGGACATGGTGGAATAGCGAAACACCTTTTGACATCATTTGTTTTAAGGCTGCAAATCACCCACCCATCCACTGATCGGATTTCTCGTGTGGTAGGGTTGTAATGCTTAATGCAAGCAATTACAAACTCCACGTTCTTTAATGTGATGGGGATTGACGCAGCCTCAAGCAATCTGGATTGCTCGATGTTTTGTAACGTGATCTGGTTCATGCCTTCCAAATCTTCTGAATTGACCTCTGGGTGCACTTGATGCAAGTCTGTGTCTATTGTTTTCAGGAAATCATGGTACACGACCGTTTTGGTCTTCTATTGTACTTGGGAGAACTGTATCCTAAAAAACTTAAAGATCAACAGTGCACACGACCCTGTTCAGACAACTTTTGAAAACTCTTAAAAATAGCACTTGCCGAGAAGTATTTTTCCGGAAAAAATCTAACACATGGGTTTTGTTCGTGCTTCAATGCTGAACAAACCCAGTTCGTTGGATTTTTGAGTCTGACTTTTTCGGAAAAATCCTTAAAAATAGGGGAAGCAAGTTTGTTGTTTCTAGAAAATTTCAAGAGATGGGTTTTGCTGAAAAACTGTGTTGATCATACCCAGTTGGTCAAATCTGTGATAGCTTATTGTTTTCTGTGACATGCAAGAAGTTTAAGACAGAAGAGAGGAAGAAGACTAGAGGAAGATTAGAAGTTATTTGCTGCCCTTCTATAAAAATATGCCTCTGGATGCAACCTCTAAGAATTTATCTTTTTGTGCCACTGATCTTCAAAAAATATGAATGATCAAAACCCTCTGTCAAATCTTGCAATGACGTCTTGGAGAGCAGATTTTTGTTTTAGCCTTCAACCTGCAAAGAAAATAATGAATTGGGACGCCTATGCTTGAATGCATCAAGTATGGGTGCCAACTCATGATTCAGTAAATTGGCCTGATTTGGAGTTCCCAACCTTGATTTCCATTGATTGTGGGATGTTTAGACATGTGAAGCCTTCAAAATATCTAACTCAAGTAAACAGATCTTGCTTTGACTTTTTATGCATCCTTTTTTAGTGTTGAACACTTTTTTCATGCTGAAGTGCTTTTGTTGGATCTTCGTTTCCGGTTGCTCCGTTGATCTTAAGTTGTTGCTGATAGATTCATTGTTGAGATAGGACAAACCTGATTGAGTGTGCCTAGGAGCTGCAAAACTCAAAGACTGAATCTGATGCCTCAACTTCAAGGGCGCCTTTCTTCAGCAGGGGCGCTTTTGTCTTCAGACTTAGTCAATTTCTTGACTGCTCTTCAATTTTATCATTTTGACCCTCCGTACTCTGATCTGAGATCACTGCTGACTGATGAGTTTGATGATCTCGCTGAAACGTGGGATGGATAACCAGCTCAGTCCTTGAAAGGATGGTTGGCTTCACGAAGCATGAAGGTAAGTTTAAGTCCTTCAAAAGCATGGGCACCCCTGGCCTGCAGGGGCACTTTTGGCTTTTTGACTCGTGATTTTCATGTTGCAAACCTTTAAGATTGTGTTGGCGTTTCAAATCGCACCTCTAGTATGCGGTTTGGAAACGGACAGCTATGTGCAGTAACCTGCTCTTTAAATTCGGAGGGGAAGCTCCCTCATATGTTGATTATGCTAAAGAAAGTAAATTAAAACTAATTTGCCTATCTTTTTGTTTAGCTAAGAGCACAAGGTTATAAAACTCAAGCGTCATAGCTGAGGTTTTCTCTTTTGGAAGTTCAACTACGACTAAGCCTACTCTAATGACGTTTCCAACTACTCAAGTAAATGCAGAACATGAGAGTTAGAAATGAACAAGGACGGATTCTCTGACATAAATATTTAAATAAACTTTTCTCCCAACGCACATCTACTTACTTTCAATGCAAGCTGAAATAAAGATCATATAAGCATAACACATAAGACAAAAATCTGAGACTTTATATCAAAGCAGCAAAGCAAGCACAAGACTTTATTTTCTCAAATTTCAGGGACAAGAGATTACACTTTTGGGACAACAAGTTGTAGCAAAACAGGCATGCAACACGCGATCAAAACCAGATTAACACTTAGCACAAGATCGAACAAAAATTGAATAGCAATCTTGAAGGCCAAAATAAGCTCAACAATTTCACTATCACAATCAAATTTTTGAACAACACTGAATAACAATGAGAAGGCACTAAGAGGCACAGCATCTTGTTATCACTAGCATGGTTGAAAATAAATGGGCAAGGCTGCCCTTATTTATACACAAGCTCAGGAGTAGGGAACCCTAAAATCTCCTTGCTTTTACAACTAATACTTGCTAGCATGCAAACTTTATTTCTAAAACTAAAGAAGATAAACATCTACAACTAAGAAATCATGAAAAATAGGAAATGCCAACTATTACAACTTGATATCCTCCTTCTTCAAAGAATGGATAAGAATTAAGACGAGAATAGAAAAAAAGCTAGGGCGAAAGCTTCTAGAAGATTCTTGATTACATCCGCCAAAAAGCTGATTTGCTTCTCGATTTCGAGTGGAGAGTGCTGCTCAAAATAGAATGTTGATTTGCTTTGAAAAAGCAACTTCTCCAAAAAAATCTAAGACCTGGGTTTTGTAGAAAATCACATTCTGGAGAAACCCAGATGCTTAGAAACTAAAAAAGCTAAATCCATCTTGAAAAGAGCGGCCAAAAAGCAGTTTCTAGAAGAGGGAAAAATTTCTCAATGTTCAAGAGGATGAAAAAGCGAAGAGACCCATGTGATCAGAAACGGAAAAAGCTGAGTGGCTGTTTTGTAAAAGCAATGCCCTAGAAGTTTGGAGCCTAAAAAAGCATTCCTCCTTGCTCACTGATCTCGGAACCACGAAGAACACCGAAAAAGCATGTCGTTTGGGTCTTCAATTCTTCATTGAGAGGAAAGAGAAAATCTTCTCGCCTTGGACGCCAACTTGCAAAAATGAAAAAATAGAAAACAAAGCTCTCTTTTATAGGTTTTGAGGATAAACCAAACGCTTTATTCTCCTGCTTTAAATCTTTGAAACCAATCTTGGGCAGGTTCGTCGAATGTGGACGCTGATCTAAATGTTGAATGATGAAAACTTTGAAATTTTGGAAAAATGACTAAGGCATTGAGCCTTGGGTGCCAATCTCTTCCAGGGGCGCTTTGCCTTGGCAGACTTAGCCAAATTTTCAACATTTTCAACTTCTTGCTTGATTTTGACCTTTCGCTTGACTTTGATTTCTCGATGCTTGGAGGATCCTGTGAACTGACGGAGTGATCCACCGCGGAGCCTGACTGATTCTGAGAAGATTAACCTAGAGGCAATTTTGGATCAAAACATTATTTGACCTCTCAAAAAGTTGGGTGCCACTGGCTACCTAAGGCGCCCATGATCATCAGTGTTAGTCATTTTCCTTAAAATTTCAACTTTCAGTGTTTTCTCATCTCCAGTTTGGTTTCGATTTCTGGACTCCAAATTGATCCTACGGACAAGCTAAATGATTCATCATAGAGCTTGAGCAAATCTGATGAAGTTTGTTCTGGGGGCAGCTTTGGCTAAAAACTCCATTTGATGCTTCAAAATCATAGGCGCCAATCTCCTCCAGGGGCGCCCAACTTTTCCAGTGTTAGCCATTTTTTGACATTCTTACTTCCCTCCATATTTGTTGATCTCTTGAAGAATTCAAGATTCCGAGAGCTCGGGGGGTCTAGTAATTTTGGCTGTTGGATTCGTTGGATAGCTTGACTGAATCTGAGATGGTTATTCTGGATGTGCTAGTGCCTAAAAACTGATTCTGAACCTTCAAATGCTTGGGCTCCCTTGGCTACCTGGGGCGCCTATGTCCACCAGACTTAGAATATTTTTGTTTTCTTTATGATCTTCTGATGAATTTCATTCCTGGACGATCTGGAGCTCAGATTCACTGATGGTTGAGCTCATCGGATAGCTTGAATGATTTCGGGAGGGGTCTCTTCGGAGTAACATCATCTGAAAGATGAGTTTATGGCCCCAAAAGTGTAATGTCCCCATTTTTAGCCATACGCTCTTCAGCATTTGATAGCCTATTCCCGGAAGCCCATAGGCTCGTCAGAGGTGAAATTAGGGTTTCCTATTTTATAGGGGTTCTGAAGAAGGTTTGCATGAATAAGGATTGCGGATTCTTTCTAGGTTTTCAGAGAGCTTTGCAATGATATGCCATATAAAGTCATCGGACAACTTTTCTAAATTTACTATTTTTAGTAAATTCTATTTCTGGCAGTGCCATCTTGGGCAGTAGCATCAGTAGTCAGCTCAATTTCCATTTCGAGCAGAGCAGTTTGGAGCATATTTGGCCTTGAGCACTATGAGGCTCATTTTGGGTAAAACGATTTATTCTAAGTCATTAATGTTATAATTTCTTATTGACCCCCTTGGCCTAGTATTAATGACTTAAAGTTGTTTTAAAAGGTGGCCTTTGAGTGTGGACGCCTCATTGGGAGATTATTTAAATATTTCTGAAGTAAATATTTCTCCTCGAGTTTTGGATGCCTAGAAAGGTGAATATAATGTTTTAAAAATTAAAATATTTCAAAAGTGAAATGGGCATCTCTTTTGGAGGGAAAAAGAAATGGAAGCTGAAGAGCCAACAATCACCTTCAATTCTATAAAAGAAAGTCTTTGCTCTCTCATTTCTTATCTTTGAAAATGTTGTAAAGTTATGATGTTGAATTAATTTTAGAATCTGGCTACGGGAGAGCTTAGCAATTCTTCTCCATTCTTCAGGCCTGAAACTATGGTTCCCTAGATGGTCGATTGAGAGTGTGCTTCATTCAGAAGTGCATATTGTGCATCACAATTGAAGAATTTGGTGATAATTTAAGTTTGTATTTTGCTGGTTAATGTCATTGCTGAAAGTAGTTTTCATTTGCAGCTCACTAGATAAATTTATTTTAATTCTAGGCATAAAAGCAATCTATTCTGAGGCTAAGGGCGACCCTCTTGACAAGGTTACAGAATTTATTTTGCAGATCTCAATTTTATATGCAAGGTCGAACCTCTTAGAAGGCCGTACCCTTGCTGGAGGTGCTTTGGAGTTTGTGCTAAATCATTTGGAGAGTTTTGATGCAATTTCAATGATTGATTTTGGGCGCCATCCTTTTAGAGATCTCTTGCAATTCCTTTCAGCTCATTCGGAGGTATCTATGGATTGTTTCGATGCATTTTGGGAGTGATACAGCTTGTTGGTTAACAATTTCAGTCTGCTATTTATGCATATCAGATTGTTAAACATTCAGATTTTGGCTTATATCTTGGTGATTGAGAAGATTATATATTGTAATAAACATTCTTCAGAAGTTTGCATTGATTATATCATTGTAACACATGGAAATCGCTAATTTATTTCATTGTAAGGCTGAGATTTAGTAGTACTAATCCAGTCATTATTCTTACTGCATTTACTTGTGATTTCCTAATGCAAACACTTTAACCCCTGGCTGGTTTACCGCCAGTGTGGAGAATAAACATTTGTATCTCTCTTTCTCACCCACTATCAAGTGGAGAATTCCCACTGTTGAGTGGATGCCCGCCGCAGCGGATGAATTAGTTTTGAATTGTAATGCTTTTTCCCCCCACTGATTAAGTGATAGCGTGGAAATCTCTCATGGCTGCTTCACTGCCTATTGATTTTCCAATTTGTTTAATTACTCCACCATATGTTAGCACCTCACCTTCTAAAGGATCTTGTGTGCACATTCTTGGTGTTGAGTTTAGATTCTCTCTCTTTCACTTGTAATCATTTCAATTATTAAATCAGTAGATCTTAGAGATCCTCTGACCATATGCCCGCCCCTCCTCCTTAAGTGGTTTTAGGGCGCATTCTTGGTTAGAGTTCTTTTATGCAGCATTTTGGTTTAAGCTAACCTTAACGAGTGCTTGGTTACATTGTAATTGTTATTGAAAATCAAAAAAAATTGAGAGTGTATCTTTCAAAAAGCTTGGGCGCCTATCTCTTCTTGGGGCGCCCAAGTTCTCCAGACTTAGAATATTTTCTGATGTTTGCTTTCAGCTTCTTGGTTGATACTCCTTTCAATCTCGAATTCTGGATGACTGAGTGATCTGATGAGTGTGTCGGTGTATTTGTTGCGGAGCTGAGAAGATTTTGAAGAACATTGTCTGGGAGCACAAACCCTAATTCCATCATTTGACCTCCTAAACAGCTGGGCGCCTTTCTCCTTCTGGGGCGCTCATGGCTAGCAGAGTTAGTTTTTATTTTGAAATTTTCATCTTCTTCCTTCGTTTGATGTGCTTTCCTTTGCCTTGCTATCGGGAATGAAAATTTTTCTAAGGCATGAAGGTTTGGGCGCCTATGCTTGACAGGGGTGCCTGAGCTTGGCAGACTTAGTCAAAATTTCACATTTTCCAACTTTGATAGCTTCCCTTCTCCGTTCTCCATTCTTCGTGCATGTTCATCATTAGCAACTTTTGTTCAGTGCTTGAATATTTGTTTCTGACACCTAGCAACTAACTGACCTCTTGGTGCTCCTGAAAAAGTAGAATAGACCCACTAGGATAAAACTGATCTTTTCATGATTCTGACTGCACCAACCTGATGAGGAAGTATTTTAAGCCAATCAAATCAATTTCAACCATAGAAGCCAAACTTTCTATTTTTAGAAAATTTTGCCAATATCCGTTTCAAAAGAAACCCAGAAAAACCTAGAAAAAGTTCTATTTTTAGAAAGTTACTAAAAATTAAAAACATTCCTAAAATTTTGGGTTGAAATACTAAAATCTAGGTTTTGTTGATTTGGTCGATCTAAGCCGACCCAAATTGTCAGATTTTGAAAATTTCAAGTTTTTGACCCCCATGCATGACATGCAAATCCCCAATTTTGACCTTCTTGACAGATTTTGACGAAACTTTGACTCATTTCTTCAAAATGCCTAAGTGTAGCAAAAATTTTAATCTAGGGTACAAAAATAATGATCTCAGTTTGATCTTTGTTGTCAGGTGTCTGATTTGTCTATTGTCTTTGCTAACAATGTCGATGTTGAGATTGATCAAAACGGAGGTGGTCATGTTGGAGGTCCCTAAGCTTGCAGACAGCATCTGACTGTCCCAAAAAGATGGGCACCTTTTCTCAGCAAAGGCGCTTCACCTTAACACTTAGCCAATTTCTCCATGTTCTTCATTTTTCCTTCACCTTTGGTGCTTTCTGCTTGATCTCTGTCTATGAATGCTTAACAGGTCTTGTGGGCGTGCAGTTGGATTGATCGTGAAGCTGAGAAGGAGCTGAATAGATGTCCTGTAGATAGCAGTTGTTGAAAGCTTCATTAGGTGCCTCAATTTCAAGGGCACCCCTGGCCTGCAAGGGCACTTTTGCCTTGGTTGTCTGTATTTCTTTGATGATACGTGCCTTCAACATCCCTTGTTTCTGCTTTCGTTTGCAGGTGACTACTGAATCAAATGATCTCGCTTGACAATGTGTTGGAAAGCCAACAACAACACAAAGAGGATGACTGCCTTGGTGAAAATTGATGACTGTCTTTGACCCTCTAAATTCAAGGGCGCCTTTTCCCAACAAGGGCGCCTTTTAGGTGCAGTTTCATCATTTGCATTGAAAATCTTCATCTCCTCGCGCTCTGCGTTCGTCGTGCATCGTTACTGATTTGATCATTGTTGTTGACGACGTGTGCATCCTAGCAAACACCTCCAGCATGCTGCTTGTACGGGTGTTGGAAAAATGACTAAGGCATTTAATTACACAGCCTCCTTGGTAGCAAGGCGTGCATTTTCCAGACTTTGCCAATTTTCATCTTTTTCCACTTTTGAAAATCCCCTCTGTCACAGAGCATCTTTTTGAGCCTTTTCCACCATGGATTCATCGTTGAAGCTTTTGAGGATTAGATTTTGCCACCTAGTACTGGCCATTCTGCCATTAATGGTTGTTGAGGTCCTCGCTTTCTTCTTGAAAAGTGAAAATAGACCCACCAGAGTAAACCAATGTTTTTGGTGATTTTGACTTGACTAGTGTGATCATGGATTCAAATTATCCTATCAAAATCATTTTCAATCATTTCCAGAAAGGTCCTATTTTTTAGGGTTTTCCTAAAAACAGGGGTTTGAAAACCCTAATTTTCAAATTTTCAAAAATTTGCAAGCATCTTCCTTGACATAAACCCACAAAAACCCTACGTTTGGTTTGACCTAAAACATACTTTTGACAACATTTTTACATGATTTAGCTCAATTTAAGAAAAATGCCAAAAAATTATTTCGGGTACAACAATGCTTTGGTTAGGGGACAAGGTAGGGCAGCCCAACAAGCATAGGAAACTAATAATCGGATAGCAAAATTAATACAAAAAATGGACCAAATGGGACAAGGAAACAAAGTAGGGAAGCAAGGAGTGGGTAATCAATTGAATGGGGGAGCTTTGGCAAGGCCCCTTATGCCCAACTTTCCACCAAGGATAGAAGCACTGGTTAATCCTGAGCTCACTATGTTGGAACAACAAGATTAGTTTAGACAAGATTGGCTTGATGCAGGGCCAGGCTTTCAGCAAGATATATCTCTTAGAGACTACATTGATTTGAGAAAGAGACACTCAAACACAAGGGGGAATAGGGACTAGCAAAATGAACTACGCAGGAAAGTGGGAAAGCTTACACTACCATATTTTGATGGTTCTCGAAAGATGGCAGCAAGAGCATGGGTACAAAAACTTGACACTTACTTCACTCTAAACCCCATGCCTGAGTTGGAATCAATCCAGTATGCTTCTATACACCTTGATGGTGTTGCTCATGAATGGTGGTATAATGGAATGTTGACTTTGGGGCATGCGCAAATAACTTCATACATGGAGTTCACTGAGAGATTGATTGAAAAATTTGACAGGAAGGACCCTGAACTACACTTCAAGGAATTAGCTCAACTAAAACAATGGGGACAGTGGATTCTTACATTGTAGATTTTCAAAAGTGCTTGTGACAAATATTTCTGAGAGAAGACTAATAGTGTTGTTCATAGATGGACTATCTGATCCTTTAAGGGGTTGGATCAAAGCTTTTAACCCTCCTACCTTTCAAGAAGCCATCAAAAAGGTTAAAGACATGAAGACATCAGCCTTCAAGAACAAATTTCAGTCCAAGGACTCACTGCCCAAGAAGGAAAAAGACAAGAAAATTGACACCAAGGAGCAGGAGCAGCCTAAGAAAAAATACACAAAGATAAATAATGAAACCTTAAATGAGCCCAGAAAGAAGGGATTGTGTTTTACATGCAAGGAACCTTGCACCAAGGATCACAAATGTTCTACCAAGGCCAAAGTGCTTCTAATCAAATACTAATTTGATGAAGAAGGTGAATAAGAAAAAGCAGACCAACAAGCTGATTTTGTAGAAAGTGAAGGTGAAAAGACATCAGAAGAAAGTGGTAAGGTGTGGGACCATGATGGGACACTAGCCCAACTTCATAGTTTTCATGAGAACGAGTCACTGCGCATTAGAGGAGTGCTCCAAGGCTAGGGTATGTTGGCTTTGATTGATACCGGAGCTACTCACAACTTTATAGATGAGGGCTTAGTTTCTCGTAAAGGCCTAAGACATAGGAAGTGAGCGGATTCCTTGTTATGGTTGTTGATGGGTTTATGATTAAGTGCACTATGGTGGTTCCTCAGTTGAACATACTATTTGTAAATCATGAGGTTAAGGAAGACTTTTATGTGGTGAACATAGGAGACACGGATGTAGTTATGGGTATTCAGTGGCTATGCTCTTTGGGGGAGTTCACTATAAATTTTCAGACCCTAGAGTTGAAATTTCAATCAGAAGGTAAGAGTGGTTTTGAGAGGGATGTCTAATGGTGGGCCACATGTGGAGTCTAGCAAACGAAAGGAAAAAGGCATAACAGCAGCCTTTAATGCATCCTTAGAGTTGTCCAGTGTAACTATGGACACTAGTATCAGGTTTGGTAACGCTAAAAATAATAACACATCTTTGGGAGTGTTGATTTAAGGTAGCTTCGGTCAGATATAAATGATGATTGCATTTATTCATCATCATCATTTATATATAATTGAATTCTACATCCCAAGTATGCTATCTGCAATCAGAAGTTACCCTTGCAGATTATCGAGTTTTCATGTTCTTCATTAAGATCCTGATCTTGCATAAATACCCGCGATCATGTCCAGATCGGATATTTCTTATTTATGCAAAATCTAATATTAAAGTTCAGATCGAACTTAATTATGCGGTTGTTAAGTAAACTGACCACCGATTAATAATCGGATGCTTAGTTAGAGGGATCCGCACGAATAAAGGGACGTGTCCCATGAGCGGACGTGTCTCCACCTTGTGGAGACACGTTCTCTCATGGGACGTGTCTCTCCTTGACATATAAACATGTATTCGATCCTCATTTGAAAGACATCGAAATATATAAATGTTCTGCAATTGAGCATCAACAGTCAACAATAGAAATTCAGACTTAGAATTCATAAACCAGAAATTAGATCTAGTTTGACACCTAATTCACAAAGTAAAGTTCATCATCGTGAATATAATCTGATTGATTTGATCAAACCTTAATAGGAAGATTTTATTGTTAGAGGCATCATGGATGAGGCCTTCAAAACAGCAAACAATGATGGCAGCAATGTTGTTGACATAGGAGGTTTGAATTTTAATTAACTAGATCAGTTAATGGATGGAGATTCTTGTGTTGACATGTATAGTGATGAGTTGGTGAATGATTTATTCAGAGAGACAGCATCACAGGAGGAGCACCAAGAACAAAGTAATCAGCCTTTTAATACATGGAATCTTGGTGAGATGGTACCTCAGTTTGACAAGGAACCTAATTGGGATGAATTTACTTTTGATTATAGAGCTGTTCTGACTTCCACTCCGCAATTATGCATGATTGATGGCATAAACGATGATGTTGGTCTTGACCTTTCTCTTGAAAGCAAATCAGATGCTTTGCTTGTAGCTGAACATGAGCAAAGACCTAGCAGCCTTGCTGATTCGGATTCTCAATCAGCTTTTGAGGGTGATCATCAGTTGCTTTTTGATAATCCCTTGTTTGAGATAGGAGCTGATATGGTCTCTGACAATCCTCTTTTTGAGTTGGATGATGAGATTACTCCTAGTTGCAGCACTGCATTAGGTGAAAATAGCAAGGTTTGGGACCCAAGTGCAGTTTCTAGTCATGAAGTGTTGTCTCAAGAATGGACTAGTGGGTCTACTACCAGTCTTGGTGCCCCTACCCACCTTCCGATCAGCTTGCATATGACTTCTATTTGGGATCAGAAAATAAATTGGATGGTTCCTCTAGTTCAACAGTTGAGTTGTACTTGGATGAGCCTCGGTGTTAGTGATGATTTGGTACTAGGAGATGGTTCTTCAGCTAATTCCTTGCTTACCTCTCCTACGTTTCCAATGGGATCCCGGATTTATTATTGCTGCCCTCACTTTCTTGTGTTGGTTATGAAGATTTTTTTTTATGAGCAGATTGATTTCGAGTTTGGGCAAGCTTTCGGGCAGCTGGCTGTGAGTACCTTTCTGGATATAATGCACCCATTATCTATTTCCATTTTGGTGAGTGACGCTCACTACAATTACTTCATGGCAAGGGCATACATTGTTCCAGATGATGGTTTATTGATTGCAACAGTTTGGGATAGGAGAGTGCAGTCTAGGCGCTTTGGGTTGACAATTATGTTCAGTGTGGCATGGCTTCCACTTAGTGGTTCCATTCTGAGACTCACATGGAACACGGGATTCACACGGAGTTTTAGTGCAGCTACCGTTTGGGATGAGAGGGCCAATGTAAATTTTCTAGAGCTTACTGATGAGTCTAGTTTATGGCTTGATTATTGATAGGATTGTTGTCCATTTCCTGCAGTTACATTAGACTTTGATGCTTGAGAGTTGATCTTTCATAATATTTCCTTGAAACCTTAGACCTTGGACATGAATTTATTTTCATAAGCTTTCAAATGATATCAATATGCTATGTGGACTGTTTGTGTTAACTTTGCATGTGATTAATGAATGTTGCTTTAAGATGATCATGGATATGCAGTTGTTGTGCATGCTAACGTTGTCATGCAGATGATTTGAGACTTGCAATTCAGGAAGATTCCGCTAGCTGGACGTGTGCTATATCGGTCAACAAGGTGGTCATTGAAGACTCTTGGCGGCTGGAGATTCATCATGCATCGGATTGTAACCGCCTTGTTATGGTTTTAAATGTTGTTGAGCATGCGCTGGCGTTACTGTTGTGCCAGATTCGAGTTAAGGCGATCGTGCCTGATAGGTTTTGCGCATGCATTGTCGCTCCTGCTCTTTTCCGCTCTTTCCCTAATGTGGCGTCCTCCACATTTGCTAGAGTTGACCGCCTTGCTAGGTGGTTGAATAAATAAGGGCTCTGATGTTCTTTTTGGCTCTCGGTTAGAAGATTGCTTAATTGATGTAATCACACTCTTGAGTTTTTCAGCAAGACATCTATGATGATTGTACTCATGTTTTTCTTCTGAATAAAATGAAGTTATAAGTTCGTGCATTTGAGTCTATCTTAGTTTTAGGGGATACTTAACCAAGGGGGCCCACTTGGTGAGTATTTCATCTCGTACCTTAGTTTAGTTTAGTTGTTATTTTTTGTTCAGTAATTAGTTAAGAATCTGGCATTGATTGTTCCTGTAGCCACTAGAATTCTATTATGTGACTGTTCTTGCAGCCAAAGCGGATAGAGTAGCTTCCTGTTTGTTCACTCAGATCTTCATTTTTGTCATGCATTTCAGTTTAATCTAGTTGTTGGGTGATGTTCAACATTTATGTTATTTTCTTCCAAGCAGTTTACTTTCAGCATTGTGTTCTTCTTAGTTGTAGGATAGATATGGCTGCTTTGGATTCCTAGTGCACATACAATGCTGACCCATTCCAATTTTACGTCCCTGGGTTGACAATTCAAATGCACCTTCATGATGATTGAAATGGCTATTCAGGTTAGATGTTCAATCTTTCAATCACAACTGCAAGGGCTTAGTTGTTAAAATCATTGTAGGAGGCCAACACTTAGTCATGTGGCACATCAGTTTGGTTTTCTTGAGGGGCATTTAACTGAGGAGTGCATTGAGTCTTTGCGCTATTTTATCACTCTTCTTACAGGAGTTTTTCAAGAGGATTCATGTGTTGGTACCTCGCAGGACAAAGATTTGGGCAGATGGTGCTACAAACCTCCTAGATTTACTTGGGACCCTAGGATCATTTTAGGTTTCATTGTGGATATGATTGTTGGTTGTAGGGCTTTATTGGCATTGCTTGACGACAAGCAATCTTTGGGAAGGGCAGATTGTAATGTCCCCATTTCGGATGTCCTCTTTCAAGTTAGTCTAATTCTGATACACTTACTATTTTTAGTAAGTGTTATTTTTCGCAAGGGGTCTAGTACTCAGCTTCAGTCTTCAGTGATCCCTTTGAGCATCTTCATTCTCTCCAGTTTGAGTTTTTGTGGTTACTTGCTATTTTAGTGCTTACTAAAAATAGTAGGTAAATTTTGGGTAAGCTGGACCAGGTCAAGCTATTCTCAGCAGCACATTATCAATTGGTATCGAGTTGCTAACGTTAGAACATTTTTGTTAATGAAAGGTAGCTTCGGTCAGATATAAATGATGATTGCTGATTGCATCATCATCATTTATATGTGATCAAAATTATCCTTTAAAATAACATATTTCTAGAAATGAGAATTTCGAATTTATGAGCATGAATAAAATTCGAAATATCAAATCAAATGTTCTAAGTTTGCATTGAATAAAATCGAAACTAGTAATATATGTATTACTATCTCACGCATTAGTTATGTGTGTTAACTGATGAGTTTCGGTTTGCTTGGAGCCCGCGCGCCCAAGGGACACGTCCCATGAGCGGACGTGTCTCCACCTTGTGGAGACACATCCTCTCATAAGACGTGTCTCTTGTAGAGGCATGTCTCCATCGTATATATGGTGGTTCATTAATTGATTTGCAAACATCGAAATTTATAAATGTTCTACAATCAACACATTCAACATAAGAGAATTAAATCTCACTTAGAATCATGAATAGAATTCTTACAATTAGAATTATCTTAGAATCCTTAGGCTCCTAGTTTGATAGAAGATTTGATTACATTTACATGGTATCACAGCCAAGTTGAGTGAATCCAAATCGAATCTAGATATCAGATTGCTTAAGAAAATTCGTATTTTTAAAATCGAATTCACATCACATTCTTCATAATGTCAAGTGTGATCAGATTTGAAGATCGTCTTGCAGGAGCAAACAACTTCACATCATGGAAATTTAGAATCATGATGATTCTTAAAGAGAATAAATTAGACTCACTTGTGAGAGAAAACAAAAGGGAACCAGAGGCTGATCCTGAGAAAACTCAATGCATTGAAAACAAAGAAAAGGCCATGAAAATCTTAGTAGATGCAGTTAGGGATCATATAGTGCCCATCCTAGCAAAACATGAAACTGCATATCAAATGTTCAAATCTCTTGAGAGCACCTATGAGATCAACAACACCAGTAGGACTCTTGCATTAAAGAGGCAAATCAACAATGTCCAAATAAACAAAGGTGAAACTATTAATGCATACTTCATGAGGATCATTGAACTAAGGGATCAATTATCCACAATTGGATATCAGATTGATAGCAAAGAGTTAACTCTAATTGCACTAGGAGGCCTACCAAACTCATGGGAGTCATTTGTTCAAGGAATAAATGCAAGATCTAAACTCCCCAAGTTTGATAGGCTAAGAACAAACTGCCTTCAAGAGGAAACACGACTCTCAACAAAAGAAAATAAACAGAAGAACATAGATGAAGACATTCATGTCCTCAACACAACATCTAATAAAAGGAGTAAGAAAAACTCCTACAAGAGAGGATCTTTTAAAAGAAAGAGAAGTTCCAATGGAAAGGGATCTTCTAAGAAGAAAGACATCTCTCAAGTACAATGTTTTAGATGTGATAAATATCGCCACTATGCAATGAAGTGCCCTGACAGATCAAAACAACAAGCATCTTTTGCTAAAGTAGGAAAGTCAAATTCAGATCATGAATCTGAGAACTTTGTGTTCTATTCAACCTTATCTAGTCAAGTATCTAACAACACCCACAACTAGGTAATTGATAGTGGTTCCTCTAGACATATCAGAGGGTTCAGAGAACACCTAGACACTATGACTGAAAAGACTGATGAAGTAACCATTGGAGATGATTTTGCACACCCTGTAAAAGGGGTTGGAACTTGCTCCATCATATTGAAATCTGGTATTTCTCTTCAACTCACTAGAGTCTTATTTGTACCTGGAATAAAGAGGAGTCTTATATCCATCTCTGCCCTTGAAGACAATGGATATAGAGTTACCTTTATGGATGGGAAAGTTCTAGCATGGCCTAAGAACTAAACTATCAAGAAAGCCCAAACCATAGGTTTAAGACAAGGGTATCTTTACAAACTATGCATTGAGGTTAAGCAAGCCCATACCCTTGACACTTTTGATTCAAACGAGATTTGGCATAGAAGATTAGGACACCTTCATTTTCGTGCCTTACCTTTTGTGGGAAAACTTGTAACAGGCTTACCTAAGTTAAAACCATCTCATGAAGGAACTTGTAAAGGTTGTGCCCTAGGAAATAATACAAAGAGATCCTTTCACAATAGCTTGAGTAAAACCCAAAACATATTAGAACTGGTTCACTCTGATTTATGTGGACCCATGTCTGTACTTTCCAAGGCAGGATTTCTATACTATGTCATATTTATAGATGACTTCTCTACGAAAACGTGGATCTATTTCCTTAAGAGTAAAGAGTCAATAGAAATCCTCAAAAGGTTCAAAGAGTTCAAAGCCCTTATTGAAAACTTCTCTGGGAAGAAAATAAAAATCTTGAGGACAGACAATGGGAAAGAATACACCTCTGAAATTTTTAAAGAATTTTGCATGAGTGCTGGAATTAAGAGGGAGTTCACAGTTGCCTACAACCCTCACCAAAATGGGGTTGCTGAAAGGAAAAATAGAACCATTGTAGAAGCTGCTAAAGCAATAATGCTTGACCAAAATATTGAAACTTTATTCTGGGTAGAAGCCTCTAGAACTGATGTCTACATTCAAAATAGATGTCCTCAATCTCATCTAGATAACAAAATTCCTGAAGAAGCTTTTACCAACATAAAACCTGATATTAGTTATTTTAGGCTTTTTGGTTGCCCTGTCTATATTCATGTGCCCAAAGAGAAGAGATTCAAACTAGAACCTTCCGGAAACAAAGAGGTATTTGTGGGATATAGTGAAACCTCCAAAGCCTACAGGATATTCGTACCCAGGCAGAAACAAATTGAATTGAGCAGAGATGTCATCTTTGAAGAAGACATTGCATTCAAAAGGGCAAGAAGTTCTAGTGAGATAGAAACCTATTCCCCTAGAGTACTTGAAATGGAACCTGCTCCTGAGATTCAGAGGGAGTATCCTGAGGAAATGCCAAATGAACTTCTATCTACTTCAGATGAGAATACAGATGACAACGGTAGAAAGAGGCCACTTTGGGCTAGAAAGATGATCAAAGAAGCCGAGAATCATGCAGCACCCAAAGGAACGTTTAGGGAAAGTAAAAGACTCAAACAGTTCTCTAGCTATGTTGCTCTAATGAACAACATCATAAATTCAGAACCTGTCAGTGTTACAGAAGCCTTCAGACATCAAGCATGGAAGGATGCAATGACGAAGGAATATCAATCCATTCTAAAGAATGATGTATGGGATATAGTGCCTAGACCGAAAGAGAAATCTGTTGTCTCTTCCAAATGGCTCTTCAAAATCAAGCATGCTGCTGATGGCAGTATAGAAAAACATAAGGCACGTTTTGTGGCAAGAGGTTTTTCTCAAAAGGAAGGCATTGATTATAAAGAAATATTTGCACCTATTGCCTGTTACACATCTGTGAGAGTAGTGTTAGCCATTGCTGCAGCTAAAGGCTAGAAGATCCATCAAATGGATGTGAAAACTGCCTTCCTAAATGGAACCATTGAAGAGGAAGTCTATCTAGAACAGCCTGAAGGTTTTGTGATACATAAACCTGACTCACATGTGTGCAGACTAAAGAAAGCTCTCTATGGACTTAAACAGGCTCCCAGGGTCTGGTATGAAAGAATTGACAGCAACCTCTTGGGACTAGGATTTTCCAAGAATGATGCAGACCCTAATCTCTACTTCAAGGTAATCAAAGGTGATATGTTAATAATTATTTTATATGCTGATGACCTACTGATAATAGGAGAAGATCACCTCATTGCTCAAGGAAAGAAGGATCTAACTTCCGAATTTGGCATGAAAGACTTGGGCATTCTACACTACTTCCTAGGTTTGGAAGTATGGCGGAAATCAGAGGGCATTATACTAAACCAAGGAAAGTATACTATTGATATTCTGAAGAGATTTGGAATGTTGGACTGTAGACCCATGTCTACACCTATGGAAACCAACCTTCACAAACTGAAAGAAGCAGTAGCAGAATCCAAGTGTGTAGATCCAACCCTATATAGACAAATGATTGGATCCTTGATGTATCTGGTTAACACCAGACCTGATATTTGATATGCAGTGAATGCTCTCAGCCAGTTCATGTGTGAGCCAAAGGAAATTCACCTTATGGCTGTGAAACATATTTTGAGATATCTTCAAGGCACTATTGGATATGATCTTCTTTACAGAAATGACCAACTAAATCTACATGGATACTCTGATTCAAATTGGGCTGGAAGTGTAACCGATCGAAAAATCACATTAGGATGTTGCTTCAGTTTAGGATCGGCTATGATCTCCTGAATTTGCAGAAAATAGTCTTCAATAGCATAGAGCTCAACAGAAGTTGAATACATTGCAGCCTCTATGGGGGCAAGAGAAGCAGTTTGGCTTCGTAAATTGCTTGTGGGACTCTTTGGTGAGCCCTTGAATCCTACAATTATTCATTGTGATAATCAGAGTTGCATCAAACTCTCTATAAATCTTGTCTTCCATGATAGATCTAAGCACATTGAGATACCCTGTCATTATGTAAGAGACAAGGTAAAAAGGAAAGTGATCTAGTTGGAGTATGTTAGTACAAATGATCAAACTGCAGACATTCTCACCAAACCTCTCTCCCGAATCAAGGTAGAGCACTTCAGTAAGAAACTTGGTATGGTTGAAATCTAATTTGATATTATGTTTGAAATTCAAATTGTTTATAAGTTGTACTAATATATAAAGATGTTTAATGTGTAAACTCTTTTGTCATGTGTGTGACTCCATGACCTTATGGGCCTACTCCCCCTATGTACATTATTGAAATGTGACGATCTTTCTAATAATGAACACTTGTATGTGACATTGTAAAGTGACAACTCTACAATGATGAGTTGAACTATCATGATAGATATCATGTGACTTGATATCTGTGGACATGTCATGATAGTATCTCTTGGACACTTTCATGGATATCATGGGACTTGATGTCAATTGAAGATCAGTGTGATCCTTAAGAGATAATCATGGTGGATAATTATATATCCGTGGATATGCCATGAATTATTATGGTAGACATCATGTGACTGGATGTCAGTGCACATACCATAATGTAGATGTGTTATGAAGAATGTCATGTGACTTGACAATATTGAGAAAACATATCATATCTTTGATATCACGTGTGAAGGTGATATCTCCACTTATTTGATTTGAAATATCTTCCCTAGCTAAGAGGAAGTGTTAATGAAAGGTAGCTTCGGTCAGATATAAATGATGATTGCTGATTGCATCATCATCATTTATATGTGATCAAAATTATCCTTTAAAATAACATATTTTTGGAAATGAGAATTTCGTGAGCATGAATAAAATTCGAAATATCAAATCAAATGTTCTAAGTTTGCATTGAATAAAAACGAAACTAGTAATATATGTATTATTGTTGTTAAGGCTTAAAATTTGCACCCTGTTAAACTATACATGTTTAACAATTTTGCCTAACATGGGATTCATTTCTGCATGTGGGAAATGCATAACTGGAAATGAAACCTCTGGATTCTAGGCCGGCTCCTATTGGATATTCACCTACAATTTTTCAAAACTAACTTAAACTTTGAGGGAAAAGAGATAGAAATTACTAAAATGAACTTGTAAACTGAAACTGAACTTAAGGAAACTAGGTGATTCACCAAAGAGTAAGAGAACTAAGTTGATAGTGAAGGATTCTGAAAACAGTGAACTCTACCTCAACGAGTAAAAACACTTCTGTTCTATACAGGTCTGCATAAATATTTCATAAAGAGGTCCTTAATAGGATTAACAAGGAAGGAAAATCTTCTCAAGAAAACCCTACGAATTCTTTGGACACAAATTACAACCTGCAAACAAAATACATTCCTGCAACAAGGTAATAGCTGAGACAAAAAATAACAAGGAGTGATCAACTCACTTACTATTCTTATCAATCATGCACTTGACACAAAGTCACATAAAGAAAGAAGGCTTGAAACTCAATGGAATACTGCTGCTCCAAAACCTTGTCACTATAAATTCAGTCTCCAAAAATGAGTTACAAACTTCTGCTTAAAAAAAAAACTAAGGACAAGAGAATGTCACAAAAGCCTTTTTCTGCAATAATCAGAACTCCATACAATGAATGAAGAACAAGACTTTATAGGAAAAAGCCTTCTCAAAATTCGGAATTGGACTTTGGGTCCAAAATCCAATGTGATGTCAAAATCTCCTCCAAACAAGGTAGGCCAAAAAAACCTCCACTAACCCCTGATTTGAACAAGGCTTCACCAAAGTCTCCACTACTTGCATACTTTGAGCAAGCTTGCTTTAATGCTGGACTTGACTACTTGGCACTAAGTCTTTGAATGTCATTAAATGACTTCAATTTGCATTTCAAAACATTTATTAAAAAGTGATTTATAACTTATCACTTTAAAATAAAGCTTTACAATTTGAAAAAATATGCAAGTAGAAGGACTTCTTGATCTTGGCTCCCTATGACTATCATTTTAATAAGGATTTACATTTTGAAACAGATGCAAAGTAAATGGATTTGTTTTTTTTTTTTTTTTTTTACATTTAATTTGCATTCTCATATCTTACTAAAATGATTTATAATTTATCATTTTAATAAAGATTTACATTTTTGAAGAATCAATGCAAAATATATAAAAAAAATAGACCTTGCCTTTGCATTTAATTAAAATAACCTTTATTAAAATGATAGAATAAATCATTTTAAACAAAGCTATTAATAATTCATTTTAAATGCAAAAGATAAAAAAGACTAAGTCTAAGAAAAAAAAACAAAAACCTAAGTCTTAATTTAGTGAAAGACTTTGAGAAAGACCAAGGGCATTAGTGAAATGCCACGACCCAAGCATAAGAAGGTAAGGTTTTAATAAAAACATAAGGCAAAAAATGCCTTCTTTCTCCTTCATCGAATTCCTTAGGGTTCAACCCTAAAACGAAATGAATGAAATTCATTTCATTTCATTTGCTTTGCTTCAGCTATGCTGGGCGCCGCCATCATGAAACCCTTGGGCGAGCTATTGGAAATTTGAGCAGAAAACGTGCCTTGGGCACCATTGAAGCTTTGCATTTTTTTCCTGAGGCTTGGAAATAAAGGTAAGTCTGTCTTTTTGCATTGAATCTGGTTTTTTCTGATATTTGAGAAGCTTTAGAAGACTTCACAAGCTGCGCCATGGCTGCATCATACATTTTTTGATATCCTTTTCTGTCTTTCTGCGTTTTCTGTGTCTTTTGACTCTCCTTGGGTGCCATTAATGAGCTCGACCCTGCATTTGTGAGCTCCAAAGAGCTGGGCGCGACTAGCTTTTCTACCTCCAAAGCTATGAGTGGTAAGTTTTGCTCCTCCATACGTTTCATTGCTTCCTTTATGAAAAATAAAAGCTCTAGAAACTAAAAATACGAGGCCATGACTGCAGTTTTTACCAGTAAAAATGCAGACATGATAGGCTGCGCCATGAACATGTTTGACTCTTGGATTTGTGAAGAAAGATCTCTGCTTTTTTGCTACTCCGTTTTCAGATTTAAAAATTATTCAGTCAACACAAAATGAGTTTTACACTCTCAATGATTCTCCTTATAACTGAAACTCCTTCTTCCTTTGCTCGCGCCATGGAAGCCCAACATGATTGCTTGTAATCTGCATTTGTTAATTGCATTTTCCTGCAACCGTCTTTGATTGGCTTGACCCGTGACAGCACGTGTATCTATATTTTTGTAAAAAAAAAAAAAACCTCATGGGTAACTCATTGTATGAAGGAAGATCTGCATTTGAGCAAAAACTGTATGTGGGTATTTAGTAAACTTAAAGGGATCTTCCCATTTCTGTATTTGGTCAAAACCCAATGTGGGTACCCAGAAAATGATAGAAATCTGTATTTAATCAAAATGATCATGTGGGTATCTCAGAAAACCATAACAAATCTGCATTCTGTGTAAAGATCCAAATCTGGGTATTAGTTTTCTTGGCTGCAAATTTATTCATTTTCATATCTCAGTGATAAAACACATATCACAGGCCGAACTTCATGAATTTATGATGACTTTTCTCATGGCATTGCTCTCCTTTGATGACTGCTTCGTGAACTCCAATACATATATCTGATTATCATCTTTGAAAAAAATTGATATAATGGCTTTAACTGCTTAAACTATGGGATCTGAAAACAATGCATTCTGGAAACGTACTTAAAATGCAGCACTGCTGTCATTTACTTTTTTGCATACCTATTGTACTGAATTTTGGAAAAAATTTGCATAACATAGAACAGATTTTCATGATGTTCATATTGCTCAAAACATTTGATGAGCTGGGCTCAACCCTTGTGGGAGCCACATTTAACCCCACTCATTCTAAAACTGATAAAAAACAACAATATTGTATTTCCTGTTTCTGCACATGACACAAACCAGTTAGTGAAAAACAACAGATTAAATGATTCCTTTCTGATTCTCCGCTTTTCTTTCAATCATCTGGTAAATGCATGATTGAATGAGATTACATTTCTGTTGGTAGTGTAGGGATAAGGTGGAAATTAATTCTTCATTGCTCTAACGCTACCTTTCACACTTTTGCAGGCGAATTTCAAAGTTGGAGCTGACTTAAAGCTAGGGCTGGACAAATACTGGCACAGCTTCGACAATTTCTAGGCAATGACGAATCACTTTCTCTCCTTATTCTTACTTTACTTTCAGTTGTGTGATATTCATTTTCCTTCTTGTATTCAGCATTTGATTTAAAAATCAAATCGGGTTACTCCCACGGATTGTGTGAGACTTCAGCTTTTACAATATGAATAAAACACATTACTTTTGCAAACCTATGGATTTCTCTGTCTCAAATATTTGCAAAATAACACTTAAAATTCTTTCTTTACTCATATCTCGGAATGTGATGAATATGTAGGCAGCAAAATTTTAGTTTTACCTTTCTGAGTTGAATGCAATTCAACTCTACCTGTTTTGAGCTGAAACTAAAAACAGGTAACCATTTCTTCTAGAAATTTCACAATGATGCATTTTATCTTTTTGTTTGTGTATCAATAAGGTCAATTGATTCAAAATGTATCTTTTACAGCAAAATGCTAGAGTAGTGAAATTTTGATAACAATTGTCTCACGCATTAGTTATGTCTGTTAACTGATGAGTTTCGGTTTGCTTGGAGCCCACGCGCCCAAGGGACACTTCATCTCATGAGACGCGTCTCTTGTAGAGGCGTGTCTCCATCGTATATATGGTGGTTCGTTGATTGATTTGCAAACATCAAAATTTATAAATGTTCTACAATTAGCACATTCAACATAAGAGAATTAAATCTGACTTAGAATCTTGAATAGAATTCTTACACTTAGAATTATCTTAGAATCCTTAGGCTCCTAGTTTGATAGAAGATTTGATTACATTTACAATTTTAATATTTGATTTCCCCTTCGAAATTGGATTATTATAAAGTAACTTTATATTTTAATGGTGAGGGTCAAAGGGGACATGAAAAAGGTACCAAGGACGCCTAATGTAATGACTTGAAGTGTTTTTAAAGCAACTAAATCATTCTAGAATGTGAATAAGCCTTGGGCGCCCAAGCTATAGTTGGAGCAAAAAAATTACAATAAAATCAAATTAAAGTTACATATGGCATGGATTTGAAAGGGGTTTTAGGGTTTTGTTATGTGGTCGCCCTAATTTGCCAAGAAAGTCTTTAAAAAGTGGATTTTGAAGCCTCATTTCTCATGGATGTTTTGGCTGCTTATTGAGATGCTGCTGGATTTTTGCCAGGAGGTCAGATAAACGGAGTTGAGGATGAAAACTCTCAATATCTAAGGCTGGTTTTGGCAGTGCAAGGCCTGCCCTAGCTGGTAGAAAGGTGATTTCATCCAAAAATCACATTGGTGCTTCAAGTTGCAAAATTACAGGCTTGAGGATGAAGATTTTCCAGCAATTTTGAGGTGTCCCAATTAGATTTTTGGGTGTGAGTTTGCTTCTTACAGTTTGGAGTGGATTTCTTGAAGTTTTGGTGAGCTTTAAATCATTTTCTGGGCATTATCATCTCTGGACCTGAACTCACATATTTGCTCATACCTCTAGAATGGGTTAAGCTTCCCAAATGGGTATTGGCTCTTTGGTTGACTCTCTCCTAGGCGTCTCCAATAAGCATAAGATTGGACTTTTTGAGGAAGATTTGTATTTTTCTTGCTAGGTCAACTCCCAGCTGCTAGCGCCCCTATACTGGGTGTCTTCCTTAAGTCTGGTTGGCCATTACAGTGAAGGAGTTTCAGTAATTTGGGAGTCTTCAGGAGGACGTCTTTGGCCCAGAAATGTTTTGAACTTGAAACCCTTTCTTCATGTGTGCTGGACGTGGCTTTGAAGAAGTTATAGTCTGCTGCTAAGGCATTTATCCCAGGTCTGAAAATACTTGTATTTGAGGTTAAAAACTGAGTGTAATGAACAGTTATCTTCTGTCATTGAAAACTGATTAATGGAAGCTCTGAAAGTTTATCATTCCTTAGTATTTGTTCCTATTTTATGATCACTGCAACTTCTATACTTTATGCAAGTTCTGTGCATGAGTATCACATGAAAACTCGATGCAAAAATCTCATAAACACCATCAGCAAGTGGGGAAAAATCTATTCATTTGCATGATGAAACTATGAATAACTCATGAAAATACAAAAGCAAACACACTCAAAAAATTATAACAGCAGTGATGAAGTTTTCACAAAAAAAATTTGGGGTCTTATATTACATGAATTCAATGTTAAATTCAGGCTATTTATTTTTTGCTACTCTTGTCCTTTTTCCAGTCTGAAACTGATGTTTAAGCTGTAGCTGGGTGAGGGAGTCATGGCTGAAAAGCAGGACGGTCCTTTCTATGTGGGAGTATCAAGCAGACAACTTCACAATATCTTTCACACCAAAACAAAGGACTTTCTTGCCTTGATCAGGGCAGTCCATGGGCAAGAAGACACTAGTAATATTGGAATTCACAGCACTTGGGCCTCTATAGAAGCAGATTTTGTTGAAAACATGGCCAGTTTGATTGCAATTGAACCAAGTACAGAAGTCTAAACTTTGGTTTTAAGGATTGAAACCATCCACACATGTGGTGAGGTGCTGAAAAAGGCCTAGGAGAAGAAGGTCGAGAAATTTGGTCCAATCAGCATGCAACATAGAAGAATATCTAGAAGCAATGAAATTGATTTCTAAGTTACCAGGGTGCTGGTACATGTATGGATTCAAGAGTTTGACGAATTCCTTTTCTTTTTTTGGTGGCATCTAGGCTTCAGTAGAACTTGGGTATGATGTCTGAAAGATAATGAACAATATAGAACCAAAATCTTAGCCATAATATCAATGTTACATGCATATAATGTAATGTCCCTTCTGAGAGCAAACTAGGGAAAAATCAAATAAAAATAATATTTTATTTTTTTTGAATATATAAATATTTACATCTTGGCACCCAAAATACTTATATATTTTTATTTTGGTGGACTGTCCCTTTTGGAGAAATAAGGAGGGAAAAATAAATAAAAGAAAAAATTAAATTAAATTAAATTAATTTGCAAGTTGGTGCCCAAGGAAAGAGAATAAAAAAATAAAAATAAAAGCAATTTTTGGCACCCAAAGTTGGGTCGGCCAGATTGAGGGGTAATAAGGAGAACTCATATAAATACAAGGTCAGTTGGAGGTAATTAGACATCAACGGATTTTATCTCTACTTTCCTGATCTGCACTTTGGAGTATATTATGAGGATGAAAACCCTTATGAATATAGGAGAAGTTGGACGAAACGCTAGCTTCTTCAATGGAGGACTACATGACGGAGGTTCACATGGGCTTTAATGGTAATTCTTGCTAGATTCACACTCAGATTTCTGCATCAGCATTAAGCATCTAGTTTGAAGGGGCGAATCAGGCAAGTTGGAAGGTATTCTTCAATTTTTCAAGGGTGGAAAACCCTGTCAGCAGACCAGCAGGTCAGCGCACCCCCTTTGGTAGGGTTTTGGAGTTGTTTTTCATCAAGTAATTGCATTTTATTGCATTGTTGTGAGCTGGAGTAATTTCGCCCAGCTAGGGTTAGAGTAGGAGGTCAATTTCATTGCATAGATTGGGGTTTCCTCATATCAGCGAACTCTTTCATGTTGTTGGGCATGTTTGAAGCCCATTTCATTGTGTAATTGCATCATTTTTTAAGTTTGAGTTGTAGCAGCAAACTGGATGCTTAAATATCAGAATAATTTTGGCTCATATTGGTGAATGTTTGATAGTCTATGATGTGGTTTCATATTGCTTATGATCTGCTATGAGTTTGGCTATTATTTGGATGAATGAATACTGCTGTTCATGCATGAATATACTCAGAAAATTATATCAGAAAACTAGGGTTTGAGCAGAAATTAAAAAACAGAAAATTAGGGCATCATTTTGTGTGGTAAAAATCAGAAAAAGTTGAACATATATTGGCTGAGATATTTCATATAAGAAACCAAAATATACCAACAAAGCACTACTAATAACAATTTAAAATATCAAATGAATCATGACATGATATCTCACATAGGTTTATTTTATCTGTTCAATTTATGAACATAGCAGTGTTGCATGTGCTGGTTGATATGTTGCAAACTGATTATCCTTGCTTTATTTTCATTTTCAACTTCCTATGCTATGCACCATTGTCTACATATACACAATAAGTTAAAAACTTATCTGAGTCAAAATGTATTTATTAAGGTAGATGAAAGATCGGGATTATTTTTAATGTAATAAATGCACTTGTACAGGGCATGTGAAGGAATTGTGGAGTTGACACCACTCACAGTAAACTACTAAACTACCAAAGAACACTACTTTGCAAAAGATAGTCGCATGCCATGTGGCATGAACATAACACAAGAATTTGAGAGATCAGCTTCTTTGCATCAGGTTGTATATGGTACAAATCTTGGAACAGGGAAGCCCTGCCCTAGCAGCACCTCTACCCGGACATTCAACTTGGTATTTATAAGACCAATGATTTCCAGCTAAGACACAACTGTCAGTCTGACCGTTCATAGCTAAAAAGTGAGAAAATACACTACCAAAGCTGAGATGTTTATTTTATTATATGTTGATAACAATAATTAACATGACAGATTACACCTGTGGGAGGTTGATGATTAATTGCCAATTGGATGCCTGTGAAAGGCATATGTGCCTATGATTGATAACTGATGATTGCTGGTTGGATATATTTATTAGCTGAGCTGCTTGTACTTCTGAATTAAGTTTTCAAGTGGTTGCAAACATGGATAGTTCTAGCACACAAAGTCTTAGTGAATGTGACCAGTTAGAGGGACCTCTAACTTTACCCCTTGAGAAATTCAGATTCCAAATGCTCATGGAGGAGTTGAGTATTTGAGGTATTGTGCGGGATAAAGTGACCACCCTTCAGATCCATAACAACTTGTTGCCTGAAGGAAAAGGGCTCCTGAGGCAAGGAGCATTGTCTCAAAGTTTGTCAAAGACCATTTGATCCCTAAAATCAAAGGAAATCTGCAGCAGTACTGTATATTCTGCAAAAGGTATGTATGATACTTTGACTGGTTATTTCAAAATGTGAATATATCAATAAAGATGCTTTTGAAGACTAACTTGCTCTGTGTTCAAAAGGGTAAATCTGATGATGTAAATATTTATCTCATGAAAAATGATCAATTGTTCATTATTGGTCCTAACATTCCAGATAAGGATTTGGTACCCATTTCATCCAATGGATTTCCCCTAATTTGGGAAGCCTCTCTGACCAGTATCTATGCTCGTGAGAAGTTACCCTTCTTACAATAAGTTGTAGGATATCTTTGTCCGAGAAGAAACACAAAGAGAATTGCTTCAGCAAACAAAGAAAAAAACCCAGGGCCTTGTTCTCATTGGAGAGATGGAAGTTTCAAATAAGAAGCAGCCCTAGAAGGTTAAGAAAGAGGAAGCCTCATCATCTTATTTTGGTGCAAAGAAAAAGTAAGGTCATATTATAAATGCAAGGATAAGAGGCATAATGATTATGGATATCAGGAGAAGAAGGGTCAGAACAAGAAGAAAAACTTCAGAATAGGCAATGTGTTGAAAATGCAGACATTTTAGCTGAGGTAGACAAACTTGATTCAAAACTTGAAACCACTTTTACTATGATTTCAGTCCTTTCTTCTAGCGATACTTATAAGTAAGTTGGATAGTGAAGCATCAAGACACGTCTCATGAAAGAAGGCTATTCAGCTCACTACCAAATGAGCAAATTGGAATTCAAGTAACTTTGGTAAGTGGGATTGGCAACATAAGTATATAGATAGTTTTCTACTTGAAAAATGTCCTGTACATTCCTGGATTGACAGAGAGCTTGTTTGTTGCTTCAGCTATTATTGATAACAAATATAAAGTTGAATTTGATCATTAATCAGTATGTCATCAGAGATTGCACTCAATAACCTTCTCAGTATGACGTACGGAGCAAGCGGAGATATTAAATAATATTGACAGCATATAATAATCACATGGCAATCGCACAGAACATAAATATACTTCTTTATTCAGTCTTCGGCAATTACATCATAATGTCTCCAGACATAACATATCATAGCATAGTAGAACCATAATGTTTTCCAACTACATGACTCAAGTACATATAGTACACTGGCAGTGGTTGAGGCACCAACCGTCGCGTCCCTTCATTATAACTAATTGCTTCGTCCGGAACTTAATTCTCGAGACAACTAACCAACATGACACGTACATAAGTACATGGATTATTAATATTAACTAATATCTTATTTACTTATGGCTCACAGCTGACCAAGTACACTCTCGGCCGACTACCTCGACTCATGGCCGACTACAATGGTGGCTCGTGTATGCTTCTTATAGCCTCTTCTGCTCATAGAGCATTGATGCATGATAATGACAAACGCTAAGTTGTGTGAGCCACAACACAAAGGGTTTGGGCATTTGAATTATGGTGTGTTACCAATTTCGAAGAATATGGTGGAGTACTAGACTTAAAGCTAGGCATACAAAAGCTGCAAGGGAGTGCACTCAAGAAGCACTCTAAAGCTCCCTTTCATACCAGTGAGTGGAGATTAAAGGAGATCCTTGAATTGATCGATTCAAGTGTATGCAGACCCATATCTTCTCCCTCCTTGACAAGTGATCTTTCATATATCTCATTTGTTGATGATTCTTCATGGAATCCAGAGATATATTTTGTGAAGACTACAAATGAAACTTTGATAAAGTTTACCAAACTCAGGGCCTTCGTGGAGAACCTGACATGTAAGAAGGTTAAGAGACTCAGATCAAACACAAGAGGAGAATACACATCCAATGAGTTTGAAACTTGTTGCAAAAAGGCAGGAAAATAGAGAGTTCACGGCTCGTTACAATACTCAGAAAAATGTTATAGTTGTGAGAAAGAATTGGTCCATCAATGGAATTACAAAAGCCATGATTCACGATAAGGTTTTGCTCTGGTATCTTTGGGCTAAAGAATGTAGTCTTGTCAAGAATGTAATCTTGTCATCTAAATCTTTAACAAGTGCCTGAACATAGTTTTAAAAGATAAAACACTGAAGACCTTCACAGGAGAGAAGCCTGAGGCATCTTCTTTTTTGAGTTTTGAATTCTCTTGTCTATGTACATGTACTTATGTATAGTCAGACACCTAATGCCTATTGGATATTTTATTCCAAGGCAGAGGAAGAGAATTGTAAAGAGATGCAAAATTTATTGAGAAGGGATGATCCTGTAGTTCTCAAGAGCCTCTTATAGTGACTAAAAAGGATGAGACACATGCTATATCAAATCCAGATCAGAAATCGAATTCTAATCTGATTCATGCAGCCAAGATGGAGAGATCTTACCATGGTCTGCGGAGGTCTTACCACCTTCCAATTCAGCCTAAAAGCCAAGATAAAATTTTCAGGTCTTACAGGATGCAAAGGAGCATGTTGGCAAGCCCAAGTATTCATATACAGTAAACCAATCATCTAATAAGTTCCCTAGATCTCTTGCATTAATTATTATTTTCATGATAGAAACCCTTCAAGTTACGAGGGGACTGCTCAAGGACAAGTATGGTGTGAAGCCATCAAGGAATTTAACTCCACCAAAAATGATGTCTGCAAGATTGTACCAAGACAAGAGCAGAAATCAGCAATTGATTATAGATGAATGTTCGAGATAAAGAATTTGATTTTAGTTTTTAAAGATAGAGCATGTTTTTTATTTTACTTTTTACTAAGAGATAAAACATGTTGCAGATTGAGCAGCAGAGGAGTCATACCTATTCATGTAGAGGCATGTGAGAGTCGTACCTATTGATGGCATGTGAGAGTCATACCTATTGATGGCAAGGAGGTGAAGAAGGGCTTCATGAAGGCCCTCAAGAAAATGTTAAGTGTAAAGAATGCTGCAATAATCAGGGTTCAATGAACCAAATTTGCTGAACTCAAAGTCTACAAGACTTTAGCTAAGATAAATAGTCACTAGGGCACAAGAAAACATCATCAACTACTGACAGTTTATGGAATTATATTTTCTACAAACAATTGGCATCTGCCTCCTTTCAAAAGGGTCTAGTTCCTCTGCTACTAGGAGGAAGTGTTCTACATATAGCTTTGTCCACTTTGTTAAGAGGAATTGGCTCAGCTCTCGAAGGGTAGAGAAGCTTGTTGTTTACAATTGCATAGTACCTTGCATGTATTTTTATTTTGTTCTTAATACTTTTTTGCCATGTCTATCATTTGAAATTCCAGTACTACCCAAGTACACCATATCTTGCCCAAGGATGTCCTAAACACAGAACCACTATACCCAATATGTACCTAGACTAGATCCAAGCTAATGCAAGAACCTAGGAAAAACCTAAGAGGGACCCAAACAAGTTATAGTACCAGAACTGTAGTTGTACGGGTGTGAAGTCCTCTAGAGCAACACCCAATAAAATAGCCAAGTTTCATTGAACAACTGGCTTGAAGACATTAGAAGCTACTCTGTGAGTTTGGTGAAGTGTATCCAAGATTTGAATGTAATTAAGGTATGTGGAAGTTTGTTGGTGTTCAGCTCATGCCCCTTGCTTACTCTAAAGCAGGTCCTATCATCCTTTCCAAACAAAAAGAGCCTTAAGTTGAGATGCAAGAAGATGGGACACCCTAGGAAAATCCAACAGGCAGGGAGTAGCTAAGTATGCTTAGGAGCTAAGGGATCTACCAAAAAAGCTACAATGGAACCATCAACACTAGAGAAAACTTGTGTGAGAAGTGTAATTAATTTGTTATGGAATTAGCAAGGTTCATTGTTCTGTTTTGAGGAATGTGGAGGCTGAAAAGGTAAAACAAGAAGAGGGGGCTGAAAATAATGTGTTGCAAAGTACTGACATCTGGTAAATGAAGATTCAGTAGATCTACCTCATGCATTCCTCCCTTACATCAAAGCAATTTCTGACCAGATTTCCAAGATATTGAAATGTGTGTAGATAAAATATACTTCATTCAACAACTCAAAAAAAAGGTGGGACTCAAGACCATTAAATATAGTTGTAATATAAATATAATTTTAGTTTCTACTCTGATAAGTGCTCTTGTGGGAGACCTTACTAAGGGGAGCAGGAGAGTCAATTCAATTTAGGATAAGTGAGCATTGCAAAAACATTCACCTCAACAAAATGAAGTCAGCATTCAAAGAGCATTGAAATAGGACTAAAACTGCATTTGTATTACTATTGAAAATTCCTAATCATTTTTTAGGAAGAGATCTTTTCAAAATAACAGCGCAGCAAAATGGTGGAGAATGGGAAATGCCCAAACTACTTCAATAGGGACAGAGCTTTGAGATTAAGCAATCCATGGAGACCCATTATCCTTAACCCTAGTTACTTTTCCACAACCTACAGAGAACAAATAATCAATATGTTGCTTGATAGATGAACTAGTAGGTTGGAAAAGGAGGAGACCAAGGCCCTGCTTTTCCCAACAAAGGAGGTTCCCTCTGATTTGCAATCCAAGTGTATCTTCATCCTAATTATGCATTATATAGAGTGATATGAGACATCAATACAATATTACAAAATTATGCTATCATAGTTTTTCTAGAAGTATCTTTTTATATTAATGATAAATAGTTGTTCAGGCATGCATGCAAATACACATTGAAATAAACAGTACAAACCCGAGGAATAAATGCCTATGGAAATAGCATGCAAAGTCTTGGGGACAAGGCCACCACCTAATATGTAGGTAAGGCTTGAGAAAGCTAGTTTACACAAAACTTGCTTGATTGGAAGAGCAAAACCAATACTGCTCATGTGAGAAGAATATATATGACCTCTTAACAATCTTATTTATTCCATCTTGAGACAATCCATGTGGAGAAATCCCCCTCCCCTGAAAATCCCCATGTTTTTGGGATATGGGGATGTGGGCATCGAGACGTCATTAGGAGGGCAAGGACACCGTGATGTCCTTGGGACATCTGAGGGACTCCCAAGAGTCTCCCGACCGTCCCAGGGATGTCAAGGCATCTCCCACGGCCGACAGGTTCTAAAGGTGAAAAAAATAAAAATAAAATAGATAATGTTTTGGGAACTTGCGCCCAAAGTCGAACCCTAACGGCCAATGGGCCCCACCAAAGCCTCCCAAACCCTATGACACCCTAAGATCCTCACTATTACCCACAAATTCATTCCAACAACAAGGTTGAAAAGGAGCAAATGAGTGAGAGTGAAGGAGTGAAAGAGTGAGAGTGAAGTGTATTAGTTTTTCATGATCAGATAAATCAAGCAGAAAGTGATCAGAAAATGCGACACATGAGACAATGAACACCACAAGATACCCAAGGAAAACCCTCTAGCCTAAGGGAGAAAAACCTAGCCAATATATCTCTTATATATTGATTGAATAAGAGCAGAAATCTGCTTACAACTCAGACCTAACACAAGGCCGAATTTGATACAATGAATAATAGCACCTCTCCTAGATGCAGAGATACAAATGACTATGTTTCTCCTTAATTCGACCTACTGCTACAGAATGAAGGTTTGCTGCTAATAGTGTGAATTCCTTCTCTAGATGTGAATTATGCCGGATGATCTTGATACTCAAATGAATGACAATCTCCTTGTATTTATACACACGTCCAAGGAGAAAGACGTGTCTTTTGACATGAGAGGCCGGCCCAACAAGAAGGACGTCTTTTCAAAAATCGCGCCACTTCTAGGGGTTGGCCCATTTAATATTATTAAATAAAATCACTTTATTTAATTATAATTCGATGAAGCACCTCTTCATATTTAATACTCAATATATAAATTTAAATAGCCTTATGGCTACATTTAAATTTATTCTTCTAACATTTCGCCTGGAAGTAGAATCCCACGGCTGACAAAATCAACACTCCCTCTCAGCTAGGGAGGAATACTTCCAACTATACAATACATATCACCTCATCGTGATGTCGATCAACATGGCTACACCCATGTGAGAAAGAGCTTATCACCTCATTGTGAAAGCATATAAGATATCACCTCATCGTGATATCAACCACAATGGCTACACCCATATGTGGAAAGGAAAGATATCACCTCATCGTGATATGAACCATCATGGCTACAACCATGTATGGTATGTACAAGTGCTCATCACTCCACGTGATGTTGTCACCTCATCATGACGTTTCACCATGGCTCTCCCAGAGGGTGTAACACAAGTACAAGAAAATCATCACGGACTCTCTCACGTGATGCTGTCATGGAGTCACACACATGACATCCACCATGGCTCTCCCAAAGGGTGGAAACAAGGACTTTCACCTCAAATCTCAAAGAGAAATGCATTATCAAGGGCTTGCACCTCAAATCTCTCTCAATAGAGAAATGCATTAAAGGAGGATCACTGATACTGAGACTCCTTCTCAGCTAGGGCTTGATTCTCCACCATACCAAGCTTATCTCGAAAGTACACAAACTTTATCTTGGAGAGAGGCTTGGTGAGAATGCCTGTCGTCTGCTCATCAGTGCTAATATACCTCAACTGAATTGCTTTCCGCAATACCATATCTCTGATATAGTGGTATGCTTAGTTATATCATGAAACACTGGAATGACATAAAGCTTCTCAAAGCTTTGATTATCACAATGGATGACAGTCAACTCCAATGATTATCCAAACAATCCTACAAGGAGCTTCCGAAGCCACATTGCTTCTTGAGCTGCCACACAAGCTGTAATGTACTCGGCCTTTGTTGTACTCAGTGCCACAGAAGATTGCTTCCTGCTACACCAGGATATCATCGCAGATCTCAACTGAAACAAAATCCAGAGGTACTCTTCTGATCAACAACACAACCATCTTCTTTAGGTTCAGTAGGCTCCCTCTGAATCTTCAAGCACTTGCATCAACCTCTTGACCTCATCGTCCAAGATTGCCTGCAACGCTTTGCCTTAGAGAAATCGTTTCCAACGCACACCTCTATAGAGATTCAGGGCTGTCCTCTTCGAACTCATCCCAGATCACTCTATTCTGAATAGGTTTGCGGAGCTACCAATGTTAAATCCAAGTTGACTGACTTGAGCAATTCTGATGTCAACTGCTGAAGAGGTACTTCAAGAATTTAGCATTTGGCCTTGCAACACTGCAGCCCTTACTTATTCTCAATGAATCATAGAACTCCCTCTGAAGGTTAATTCTTCCTCTTCGAAGAGATGTCTTCATCCATTCACTCGGTCTCATAGCTGCAAGCAGTGTCTCAATTCTTCAACCTACAGGATGCATCAAGCTCTTCTTGAAAGCAATCTCTTACGCTTCTTGAACCGTCCTGAAAGCATTAAGAGGAGATTACTAATAGTTCATGGAACTCAACTATCTCGAACAAAAGTACCATTGCTAGAAGCATACATGATTGACTATCTCAATGTTATAGCATGAATTAATAACTACATAACAATTCATGAACATTATTCAACCATGCAATACTTATCTCATTGAAATCAAGATCTCCTAAGTAATCCCAGATAATTAATTCATCTTTGTTGATTATGACATGTCTTTCTTCCATTTTCTCGGAAGAGCTAATCTCAGCATAACAAAAGACAATCTACACAGAATCATAGATCATGCATATAGAAAATCAATCATAATCGTAATTTTAGTTCTCCTTTTATTTCAAAGTCACACTCAGAAATTAGCATGAAACAACTTGCAATGAATAATTCTTAGTTCTAAGGAATCTTATCCTAGTGATCACTATTTACTGGTCACACATAATCCAAGCAAATAATGTCAGATTTGCACAACTCAGCAAACTGAATTTTAGCCTAGAAGGGTAATTACAATCAAAACAAAGAATACTTATCTCTTAAATATTTTGATGGGTGGACACAGTACGATACATTGCTCTTGCGCTCAGATCAGTACACAACCGTCACAGCTTGAACACAAGCCCATGACTTAGAATAGAAATTCCCTAGAATCATTTTGAGTAGAGATCTTATCCACATCCGCAAATGAAGCATGTTGATTAGGCCTGGTTGGGCAATCCTTCGCATAGTGACCAAACTTGTCACATCTAAAACATTGAACACAAGAGAGGTCCCACTTTTTCTTGAATGCAGGAACATCATCAAAGCCTTTATCTCTATTCCTCTTGCAGTATCCTTTCTTTCCTCCTTTTCCTTCCTTCTTTGAGGATTGAGCGGAAAGAACATGAATGTCTTCATTTGTAGAGCTTCGACTAATACCTCTCGCAGCCAACCTAGACTCCACTTGAATATAGTCTGCCCTCATACGATCAAACTTGGGAAGTTTCGATCTTGCACTTATACCTTGAATGTATGACTCCCAAGATGAAGGAAGACCATTGAGGGTCAACATGGTCAAATCCTTGTTATCAACAATATGCCCAATAGTAGAGAGCTGATATCTCAACTTGGTGATCCTCAGGAAGTAAGCGATGAGAGTTTCCCCTTTCATCATCTTGACATGATGAAGTTGTTGCTTTAATGCAAGTGCATGGCTTGTGTTGTTGATCGCATACATCTCATCCAAAGTCTTATGCATTTCTCTCGCTGTCTTCAACTTAGAGATGATTGGAACAATATGATCCTTCACTGAATCAACAAACATCTTCTTTGCCTTGGTATCTTTCTTCTTCCATTGAATCTTTCTCTTCCTCATCAGTAGACTCGAGGACACTACTCTCCACGAACTCAGACAATTCATTTTCCTCTAGGGCGAGCATAACTTTGAATCTCCAAGATGTGAAGTTCGATGCTCCCTCAAGCCTATCCTCAATCTTAAGACTGTTCACCATCTTGATGAAGAGATAGAGGAAAAATAACAAAGAGAAGAGAACACGGAGTATCGCTGTGATAAGAAATTTGATCAAGATCTTCTTCAAACCCGCTCCGATACCATGTTAGTTTTTCATGATCAGATAAATCAAGCAGAAAGTAATCAGAAAATGCAACACATGAGACAATGAACACCACAAGATACCTTGGGAAAACCCTCCAGCCTGAGGGAGAAAAACCCAGCCAATATATCTCTTATATATTGATTGAATAAGAGCACAAATTTGCTTACAACTCAAACCTAACACAAGGCCAAATTTGATACAATGAATAATAGCACCTCTCCTAGATGCAGAGATACAAATGACTATGTTTCTCCTTAACTCGACCTGCTGCTACAGAATGAAGGTCTGCTGCTACAGGAAAATGATTTGCTACTAATAGTGTGAATTCCTTCTCTAGATGCGAATTATGTTGGATGAACTTGATACTCAAATGAATGAAAATCTTCCTTTATTTATACACACGTCCAAGGAGAAAGACGTGTCTTTTGACATGAGAGGCCGGCCCAGCAAGAAGGACGTCTTTTCAAAAATCGCGCCACTTCAAGGGGTCGGCCCATTTAATATTATTAAATAAAATCACTTTATTTAATTATAATTCGATGAAGCACCTCTTCATATTTAATACTCAATATATAAATTTAAATAGCCTTATGGCAAAATATAAATTTATTCTTCTAACATTTCGCCTCGAAGTAGAATCACGCGGCTGACAAAATCAACTAAGTGTTGCAAGTGCACAAAAGTTGAAGAGCAAGAAGAAGAGAAAGAAGAGGGATTCTACACCAAGTTGGAGAGATTTTTCAAGCACAAGGTAGGATTCCATGATTTTTTATTTTTTTTAAATCATTTTTTAATTAGTTTCATATTCATATTTTAATTTTGTTCATCATTTCATAGACATGGCCGAAAGCTAATCATATTTTCTATTTTTTTATTTAAGTTTACTGTTTTACAAATTTGAAATTAGTAAATTAGTAAATTACTTCTGTTTATATGTTCAAATTTATAATTTTTTATTTCGACATTTGTCAAACTAGGATGAAACTTTTGTGCGTCCTTTGCTTTTGTGCTTCATGTGACCTGAAGTAAGAAAAACAAAAGTGAAATACTTGGTTGACAAAGATTAAGAACAAAGATTTTTATTTGTGTATCCTTTGCTTTTGCACTTTGTGTGACAAGTAAAACAAAAAAAAAAACTGTCTTAATTCTTTGCATTATGCTATGCAACTACATGCATAGTTTGAATTTTAAATTTATATTTTAAAATTACAAACTTATAAATTTTATATTGTTTATTGCAGTGTCACAATGAGTTCTCATGGCATGAGTGAGGATGAAGTTGAGGTTCACTCTCACAGTGAAACTGAATCTGATTATGCACTTGAGGCTGATGAAAATGTAGAAGCAGAGAGGGGTGACTATGAGACCCAAACCATAAGTTTTAGTGCAACTGCAAATATGAATTGCCCCTCCACAATATTGGCAGATTTAGCTAAAGGTCCCTTTGAGCCTAAGTCTACTTTGCAATTTGCAACAAAATTACAGAGCAGGCCTAGGACATCTAGAGGCACAAGATTCTGGAAGTCCCACTTTTGTGGCCTTGAATTTTAAGGCAAAATTACCAGAGTTAATTCCCACCTCCTTCATATCCAAGGAAAAGGTGTGTATATATGTGAGTTTTTGGCATCACCGAATAACTTGAAATTCAAGGCTAAGATATGTAGGCTAACGGGTGTTGGTGGTGAAGACAATGCAGTTGCACCTATATTTGCTTCTTTGTCTCATAAGCCAAGGGGTCATCAGAGCTAGCCACAAGATTCTACTTCTTATTTGCAGAGTCAATTTACACGTATGTCATCTTCTACTTGAAGGGCCCATGTAGCAGAGGCTAGGCGGAAATGCAAGTTGACAACTGGTGCTCCTAACCCAATAGCTGAATTATTCAGTGTGTAGATGAAGGATGGTGCAAATGATGCCAATGGAAAATTCTTCTTTGCCAATGGCATTCCATTCCATGTGGCTCGATCTCCTTATTATAATGAGGCGATGACGATGGTAGCAAGGGCAGGACCATCATACATGCCACCAAGGGAGACAAAATTGAGGACCACAATCTTGGATAAGAACTATTCCAAGATAAATGTGTTAATGGAGAAAATGAAGGAATGTTGAGTGGCAAATGAATGCAGTATTGCCATGGATGGGTGGACAGACATTAGGCATCGTCCACTCATCAATATCATGGTTACATGCTTAGAGGGCCCATATTTTATAAAGGCAATTGATTGTTCAGGGCATCGCAAGGATGTCGATTTTCAGTTTCAGATCCTCAAGGATGCTATTGAGGAGGTTGGGCCACAAAATGTGGTCCAAGTAGTGACAAATGTGGCCCATGTGTGCAAAGTTGCAAGTAAATTAATTGAGGCAGCTTATAGACATAATTGGTGGATTCCTTGTTGTGTGCATGCCATGAATAATGCAATCAAGGACATGGGAAAGATTGATTAGATCAAATCAATGGTCAATGATGCTAAAGATGTGCAGATGTTTATCTGCAACGACCACACTTCACATGCACTCTTCAGGACCTTCTCTAAGAAGGAATTCTTGAAACTTGTCAAGACTAGATATGCATCCTATTTCATTCTCTTGGAAGGAATGTTTGAGTTGCAAGAGGCATTGCAACTAATGGTTATGACAACAGAATGGAATCGGTGGCTCGAGTCCAAGACAGAGCAAGGGAAGAGGGTGAAGGATGTAGTGAAGAGTGATGCTTTTTGGGGTGATGCAAAATACATAATCTCCATCATTACTCCAGTTTTCCAAGTCATTAGATATGGGGATGCCAATGCACCTAGCCTTGGAGAGGTGTATGAGTGCATTGATTCTATGCTAGGCCAAATGAAGGCTACCATGCGAGAGAAGGACCCCACATTAGCATTCTAAAATGAGCGCATTTAGCCAATCATTCGTCAAAGACGAGAGAAGCTCAACGCTCCCTTGCACATGGCTACCTATGCATTGAACCCCAAATGGCACATACAAAGGCTTGCTAGAGTTACACCCATACAAGATGCTGGGGTGAAGGAAGGGTTTAGGAAAGCCATCCAAAAGATGTACGATCTTGAGCAGGCTAGCATCATTCATACTGAGTGGACAAAATTTGCCACTCTTAGGGGTTATTCTGAGGAGGCCAAGATGGATAGGGGAACTATGGCATAGGAGGACCCAATTTTATGGACAATGCATGGACCCAATTGTATGACTACATCTCTAGCCATTCATTTGCTATCTCAAGTTTCTAGTTCTTTTGTTGCTAAGAGGAACTGGTCTACTTAAAGCTTCATCCACTCCCTTAGAGGAACAGGCTTACCTCTGGAGAGCAAAGAGCAGAGAAGCTTGTGGTTGTACATATTGACTTATGTCTGATTGACCATAAGACACTTTTGTACAAGGAGAGTCGAGCAATGCGATGGGATGTAGAGCTAGCACAGATTAATGAAGATGCTACACAAATAGGGCTGGTTCGTATTAGTATGGAGGAGCTTGATCATGTGGAGTCTGAGTCCAACAGTTCTAGTGATGAGGAGGTTGGGGATGATTAGAGACCTCACTTCACTCCATTTTGTTATTTTGAACATTTTGATTTGTTATCAATATCATCATTGTACTCAATGTAATCATCATTATGAAATCTTGAATATAATATAAAGTTCAAATTCCACATTTTCATTGTTCGATGTTAAATTGTTAATGTTCATTTCAAACTTCAAAGTTTTAAAGTTTTAGTTTAGTAGTTTCTAAGTTTTAACTATTACTAGTTTGCCAAGGTTTCATTTGTAATTCTTATACTTATACATCTTTTTATAACTATTTTTTCAAGTACTATATATATTTCAGCACCGCCTCTCCCCCCCACCACCACCGCTCCACCGTTGTCCCCCCGCCACCTCCCTGCAGTCCCCAAACTTAGGCCCTTAGTCCCCCCATCCCCAAAACCCGTCCACACGTCCCCCTGTCAGAAAACTTCATGGAACTATGGAATGTCTAATTTTCTACTTCATTTAAGTTGCACAATTTTTTAATCCCAAGATGTCTTAGGGAGGTTCCCTCTACCAATTTTACCATCTAGCTTATGGGAGATGGCTTTAAGTTTTTGCAAACACAATTATATTTTTAACATTAGTTATCTTATTGGGGTGGATGGCATGCCCTAGTTATGGGGTTGACAATATTCATATTAATACCAAACTTCTTTCTTCTATTTGATATATTCATAGTAATTGTCTCTTCTTTGGAACCGATGCTCTTGCTTTGAACATACAGCTACTTTGGCTAATAGCTTTCACAACAATATCTTCTTCATTCCATCCCTCTCTAAAGATAATTAGGCACAAAAAAATCGAGGACAAAACACTAGAAGAATAACCATTAAAAAAATCAAATAATGAATGAATCATGAGAGGCAAAGAGTTATATCATCAACCACATTGTTCAAAAAATAACCATTGCATGTCCCTTCGACCATAAAGACTAGTATCAATCATATTCCTTCCCATAATAACACAAAGGAGAAATATTTTAATATATATTTAACCGTTTTTTGATGTAGGAAAATGATCTAGTACTATTGTATGGAGAAAATTGTAATTCAAATTTTGCAATGTAACCTAAATGCCAGATTCTACATTGATGTGCTAATTTATTTCAATTTAATGTTTCTTAATGACTTATTTTATTATGGTTTTACAATGTACTACAAGATGCATGTTTTCCAAAACATAATTTATTTTTTGATTCCTAATTTCTAAAAATTTGAAACATTGTTATAGCTAAGAAAATCCCACTAAAAATATGAACTCTATGTGTGCATGGCCATATGCTTGAAACTTGGGCAGCTCATGAATAGAAATAAAGATTAACCTTAAGACGGGCCAGCATTGCTCTAGAGTTTCTCCATGTCCCATCAACCAAAATGAAATTCATAGACAAATTATCATCCATCTGCACATAGAGAAAATCAATAAGAATTATTTCAAGGACATAATCAATTAGACATGTCCCGTGAACCACAAAAGAAATGCATATGCTGTGATGTATCACTAGAGTGAGTTATCATTTGAATTAAGAACTTTCAACAAAGAAAAGTAGAGAAAGCAGAATATTTCGGCGATCACAATAGGAGATAAGTTATAGCACAACTGATATGGAATACCAGAGGCAAAACGAAAATCTTACAACACTAAGACAGTTTGAAAAATGAAAGTGCTTGCTTGAAATATTTCATGGCCTTGAAGCTTTTAAAATTACATTTAACATAATAAAAACAGGCAGAGAACCAAAAGACATCAATCTTAGACCATGTTGGAAAGATTTAACCAACACAATCAACTCTCTATTTTATAGAAGATATATAATTCCCACCAGTTTTATTCCAAGATGAATAATCCTTATGACATGCTAAGTCAAGCCAAAGAAAATTTTTATATCCTACTAAAATTTTCCAGTCTTTCTTGGCATATATAATTGCAATTCGCACATCATTTTTCCATGTATATATGTAGTGGCAATTCAAATTTTGCATATTTTTTACAATGCAATTTAAGGTTTAATATGATTTACTTGTGAATTTATTTGGTCCAAGGCATATTTGCATCCTTCCTCAAGGAACCATAGAATAAAATAACAGTTTTCTCATTTGAAAATAGAAAATGTCATAAACAAAGGAGAAAAAATAATAGAACTGCAAAACTTATGTATGCAATTAAAAAATGGTGAGAACAACACCTAGTGGCTATTTCTACAAAACGCACATACATGAATCAAAAGCATAGTTACAAGACTCGGACTCGCCTCGGACTCGGCAAGCCGATTTTTGACTCGGACTCGGACTCAGAGCCTAGACTCGCCCAAGACTCGGCAAATAGAAAAACCCTTGAAATTTAGAGATTTTTAAGGATTTAAAGCTTGTTTCATGCACCCTTTAGTGAATAAACCTCAAATACACAATAACATCATGAAATAGAAACTACTATGATCCTATACACAAACATATATCGATCACATAAGTATAAACGCAAATTTTAGCTGAAGGAAATAACACATTCAGATATATAAATATTGTCAAATGTATACAAAACTCATGGAATATGAAATCCATGGCATCAAAACAAATATCAAAACTAAAAAAATAAGTCTATGGCTCAGAAGAGCTTGCATTACTCATCCCAATATCATGACAAGTCATGCGCTAGTGTCTAAGTTAGGTCCTAGATGATGATGTAGCCATGATATTTGCTTGTGTCTCAATGATTGGTGTGTATATTCAAGTGAGGATTTTATTATTAAAATTTTATTGAAGCCTTCAAGACTGCATGTTTTGTTGTCTAATGTATGAATTTTGAAACAAGATAATCCTTGATTATGGCTTTGACTGTGAAAGATGCAAAGATTTGCAACAGGGGATATGTATTTTGTAGGTTTTTATGATCATGATTCATCATTGGCCTATAACATGCTTAGACCTATAGTTTGATGAGGGTTTGGGGGAAACGCCCCAACGGGGTCAAGGGGCAGCGCCCCTTGCGGGGTCGAGGGGCAGCGCCCCTCGCAGGGTCCCGGGGCAGCGCCCTGGGCGCGCTCCCTGTCGCGATACAGGGCGGGGTCGAGGGGCGGAGCCCCCGCCACCAAGCCCAAATGAAGACCTTCAAAACCACACAAACCTTCATGGCGCACACCATTTATTTAAAAAATTTGAAAAAAAAAGAATGCAATTTTTAAAAAAAAATTTAATCAAAATGGCCGAGTTTGGGGCACGAGACTCGGCGAGTCCGGCGAGTCCGCGAGTCTCAGCGAGTACTCGGCAGCCGAGTCTCTGGGACTCGTTTAGGGTCACCCGCCTCGGGACTCGCGAGTACTCACCGAGTTTGGGCGAGTCTTGTAACACTGATCAAAAGACACAATAATAAGGAGTGGCTAGTGGTTCCTTGCATGTCTGGTTACTTGCTTATAGATATTGCACCCAGCCTAACTGTATCCTGCTTATTTGCATCTTGGTTTTCCTAAATTTGCTTGCAGAATTTTACAATCTCTTTCTATTGGCCTCTCAAATCCCTCATTAAAATCAATGTGTCTTAATTTCTCCTAGATAAAAGAGCAACACAAACCCTCTCAAAGCACTATCCTTATAATCATTCATTTAAAACATTGGAAAATTTGTCCACTAATACATATGTAAAACTTCCAAGACACATCAAAAAAAAAGGTATGAAAGAACTTTTCCTATTAATATATGTTCACATGCTCCACAACTACCTTGCCATTGTGATCATAGATGCTCTATTTCAGTAAAGCAAAAGATTTGGTTGAAAAATAACTATGAAAAAGTAAAAATTATTCATTAAGACAAATAAATATTACATGGAACCATTAGGATTAATTAGCCCAACTCAGGTTACAACCATTGATAAATTTTTAGTCTTGATTGATTGCCGCTGACTAAAATCTAAGAGCTGTGGCATAAAGTTGCAAATTTAATAAATATTATTTTGCAGTTGTGTTTGGTAAATGGTACATTTGTCAAAACATTAAACTTAGTTATCTATGCCTGGAACATAACCAACCTACATACAACATGTTGGCACTTTGTATGTCTAGAAAATAGATTAACGGTTAGTACAAATTAATACAAGATAAAAGATATGTTTACAGTTTAACACCAACAAATTGAAGCACAATGCTGATTAGATTTTTTTTAATAAATATTGAGCAGAGTTGCAAGCTTTGGCCAGATCTGGTCAAAATCTGGTTGGAACCCAAAAAAATTGACTCACTGGATTTGTCTAATTTGGAGTGTATTTTCCTTTTCTTATAGAATTTTACCAAACCCTTTTGACCTCCCAAACCGAACTGAATTTTTGAACCTGGTAAAAAAATAAAAATGATACACAGTAAATAAAAGACTTATTTCTCCTGCTTTGTGGGGTCTTACCCCCCTCAGTCTATTTATAATTGTACTATTTCAGGGATTAATCTTTTCAGGTTAATCTTGTGCAATTATGATTTTGCACTTTTCTCACTTTTTCATTTTTGCTTTATATTTTCCTATAGAAATTTTACCCCTTTTTTAGCCTCCCAAACTGAACTGAATTTTCAAACCTGGCACAATGATACTAAGTAAATAAAAGACTTCATCTATTTCTCTTGCCTTGTGGGGTCTGACCTCCCTCAATCTATTTATAATTGTACTCTTTTGGGGGTTACTCTTTTAGGTTACCCCCCATGCATTTGTATTTTAATTTTTCTGGCATCTTCCCTTTTACATTTTTGCTTTGTGTCTAGGGTCACTTTTGCCCTCATCCTTTGCTATTTTGCCTGAAGTGTGTTTCAGTCCCTTTGATCCTTTTTGGTCATTCATGGGCATTAATATAATTTCTTTCTTTCTTTCTAATATTTGCATATGGTGTTGCTTTTGCATGGTTATGATCTATTTGTCATATATAAGTAATATTATAGATCTTAGATTTCATAGTCAAACAAAATATCTATTGAGCACATGGTTATACTGAGAGGGAGGGAGGAGGGAGAAGGGCTGAATCAGTATAACAATGATTTTTATCAATTTAAACTTTATCAAACACAATAACATCATTTACTCAATTTCATTAATCATGCACATGAGAAGAGCACAATAACACAATATTTACGTGGAAACCCTAATGGAAAAAAACCACGGCAAATCAATGCTTTTATATAAATTCTTCTTTTTACAAAGTTTGTAGGCACCAACCTACTAGAGGCACCAACCCCTCATTCAATTCATGAGCACCAACCCACTAGAGGCACCAAACCCTCATTCAAATTTCCCCCTTATCAATGTTGCTACTACAACAGATGATGGATAATCTTTTTCTCCACAAATTTTGGTATAGCTCTCTTCTTCAAACTGTTATAATCTCCTCTTCAAATCTGCTATAGATTGATCATAAATCTGCCAAGAATATGATCACAAACTCATAATATAAATCTGCTATAAAACTCCTTATATCCTTCTCATCAAAACCGCAATCTTATCTTCTCATGCTCTTCTTATCAAATTTGCTATTTATCTTTTCATTAATGGCTTTTGGTGTATATGCTTGATTGTCTTTGCAACACAACACCCATCTCCAACTTCATTTCCAATCGCTATATATATCGTCTAAGCCATGTATTTTCCCTTCTAAAGAGACGTGTATTTTCACAAGAAATAGATGTATCCCAAACCAGTTACACCTTTTTAATAAACAAATTACTTCTTATTAGTAATCGCACCTTTTTGCTTTTCTTTTAATTGGCTTTGAACAATAGTTATTCACTTCATAAAACAGATCATACTTTTTCATGCACCACTTGATAATAGATCGCACCTTTTAATCTTTGTCTTTACATTATAATGATTCGCTGACTTGTCTTTTGTCTTTATTATCTTTTGCCTTGTTCTTGTTTTTTTTTGTCCTATTCACCCCCCTTATTTTGTCTTATTCTTAGACTTTAGATCGCTGTCTTTTTGTATATACTAATCGCTGTTTTTGTTTATCCAAACAGATCGCCACTATTTGTATAAGACATTTTTGTCTTAGTCAATTTTGTTTTATTCTAATTTTTGTCTTATTCAATTTTTTATTTTATTCTAATTTTACTCCATCGTTAATATAAATGAATTATAACTTCATTTCACCATTGCCTTTGTTAAGGTAAAGTTGGCCTATTATAAAGACTTTCTTCCTTTCATTTGTTATCCAGGCCTTTATGCAGATTTTGATTCTTGCCACTGATATTTGATAACTTAAATATTCCAATTGCATCATTCAAGTGTGCTTGTAAATCATTGATTGTCATCTTCTAAGTGTTTGTACTTTAATATCTTTGTTGATGTTTAAATGCAGCCACGTGATGAATACTTTCAGATTGAATTGAGAAATAAATTTAAATAATAGCTAAGGCTATTTAAATTTATATATATGATAATGAAGAGGTGCTTCATTAAATAACAATCAAAAGATAAATATTAAAAGCCTTTGTTAATTATTATTAAATCGATCAGATTATAAACAGATCAATGAACTTGAATTTATGAAGTTGATATCAGATCAAATCTTGGAAGTATTTATCATGAATTTACTAGTCTGAATTTTTTTCTATGATATTCGATCCTCAAGAGCAGAACATTTATTTATTTCGATGTCTGTTCTTGTGGATCGGATCTGTCATAAATACAAATGGGGAGACACGTCCCATGAGCAGACATGTCTCCACAAAGTGGAGACACATCCGCTCATGGGACGTGCCTTTTCGTCTAACTAAGACAACCGATCACCAATCGGTTTAGTTACTTAGTAAACATGAAAGTTCGAATTGTATTTATCTTTGCACAAATAAATATTATCCAATCTAGAACTCGATCTGGATTCTATATGAAAGATATACAGCCAATAGTCTGCAATTAATAACCTGTAAATGCAGATCGAAACTATACCTGGGATGTAGCGATTTCAATATATATAAATGATGATGTTGAATATATTCAATCATCATTTATATCTGACCGAAGCTACTTTAATTCAACAGCCTTACATAAATTATGTTTATTTAATTAAGGGAGCCGACCTATCTAGAAATTCGCGCCTTCTAGAAAAGACGTCTTTCTTCTTAAGGCCGACTTCCTTTGTGAAGGGTTACGTCCTTCCCATTTGCATGTGTATATATACTTGTGAAATCTCATTCATTTGTCATTAAGTTCATTCATAGCATTCAAGGAGAAGTGTGATCTGAGCAGCAAATCGAATTTTGTAGCAGCAGATCAACTTAAGGAGAAACATATTATTTGTATAATCGCATCTAGGAGAGGTGTTGATCTTTGTGATAAGAGACCTTGTGTTAGGTCTGAATTGTAAGCAGACTATTATTAATATATAAGAGATATATTGGCTGGATTTTTCTCCCTCAGGTTGGAGGGTTTTCCCAGGGTATTGGCTGTGTTCTTGTGTTGATTCTGAATTAATTTTTGCATTCTAATCTGATCATAGAAATCTAACATGGTATCAGAGCGGATTTGAAGAAGATATCGATCAGATTTGTGTTTTGTACAGCGATACACTTATTTTATTTCTCATCTTTGTTCACCTCCATCTCTTCGTCAAGATGGTGAATGGTCTTAAGATTGAGGATAGGCTTGAGGGAGCGTCAAATTTCACTTCGTGGAGATTCAGGATCATGCTCACCTTGGAGGAAAGCGAATTGGCAGAATTTGTGGAGAGCTCCGCCCCCGAGCCTACGGATGAGGAAGAGAAGGCCCTATGGAAGAAGAAAGATATTAGGGCAAAGAAGATGTTAGTTGATTCTGTAAAAGATCACATTGTTCCTATCGTCTCCAAGTTAAGGACTGCGAGAGAGATGTTCAAAACCCTGGAGGAGATGTATGAGATCAACAACACAAGTTGGGCACTTGCACTAAAGCAACAACTCCATCATTTGAAGATGGCGACGGGAGAATCTGTCATTGCCTACTTCATGAGAATAACCGAATTGAGAGATCAGCTCTCGTCTATTGGGCATGTTGTCGATAGCAACGATTTGACCATGTTGGCTCTTAATGGTCTTCCTTCATCTTGGGAGTCTTATATTCAAGGAATCAGTGCAAGATTGAAACTTCCCAAGTTTGATCGATTAAGGGCAATCTATATTCAAGAAGAGTCTAGGTTGGCTGCAAGAGGTATTGGGCAAAGCTCCATTAATGAAGACATTCATGTTCTTGCCAGCCAATCCTCAAAGAAGAAAGGGAAAGATGGGAAGAAAGGTTATTTATAGAGAAATAGAGATAAAGGAGCTGATGGCAGCCCCGCATTCAAGAAGAAGAGGGACCTCTCCAAGGTCCAATGTTTCTGATGTGACAAGTATGGTCATTATGCAAAGGAATGTCCTACCAGGCCTAGGCAACAGGCCGCCATTGCAAATGTTGATGAAGTCTCTCTGCAGAAATATTCATGTGAATACCTATTCTATTCAGCCTTGTCAAGCAATGTATCTATCGACACCAACACTTGGTTGATCGATAGTGGTGCCTCTCGGCACATCACCGGATTTAGGGAGCATCTATCTGATTTGGTGGAGAAAGATTCTAGCAAACAAGTCATTATTGGAGACGATGCTAGTTACTCTGTTAAAGGAGTTGGGACCTCATCTCTTCACTTGGATTCCGGCAATTCCTTGCAGTTGGATGATGTGCTATTTGTTCCAAGCATCAAGAGAAACCTTGTTTCCATCTCAGTCTTGGAAGACAAGGGTTATCAAGTTGCTTTTTCAGAAGGCAAAGTTCTTATATGGGCAAAGAACTCCAACATCAAGACTGCTCGGGTGATTGGAGTTAGACATGGGTGTCTCTACAGACTATGCACTCATCCCATTTAGGCTCTAGTGCATGACTCCTCAAGTTTGTGTGATCTTTGGCATCGAAGATTAGCTCACCTTCACTTTCGAGCTCTAACTATTATGAGAAGATGGTGACCGGCCTTCCTAAATTCAACCAGAAGCATGAAGGAGCCTGCAAAGGTTGCGCTTTGGGTAAGAATACAAAAGGTCCATTCCATAGTAGTGAAAGTAGATCCAAATGTGTTTAGATCTTATTTATTCTGATTTATGTGGTCCAATGTCTGTTGCGTCTTCGAGTGGGTTCTTGTATTACATTATTTTTATTGATGACTACTCTAGAAAGACTTGGATTTATTTCTTGAAATCTAAAGAGTCTGAGGAGATATTAGAGAGATTCAAAGAATTCAAAGCTCGGGTGGAGAATTTATTCGGAAAGAGGATCAAAGTCTTGAGATCCGATAACGGAGGAGAGCACACTTTTGTTATCTTCCGTAACTTTTGCATTGAAGTAGGGATTAAGAGGGAGTTCAACGTTCCCTATAATCCTCAATAGAACAGTGTTGCGGAGAGAAAGAACAGATCTATTGTGGAAGCGGTCAAAGCCATGATTCATGACCAAGACCTGCAAATCTCTCTTTGGGTTGAAGCATCCAAGACTGTTGTCTATGTCCAGAATAGAAGTCCTCACAAAATCTTGGAGAATATAACTCCTGAAGAAGCATTCTCTGGGGTGAAGCCTAAAGTAAGTCATTTGAGGATCTTTGGATGTCCAGTGTATGTTCATATACCAAAGGAAAAGAGGACAAAGTTGGAACCTTCTGGCAAGAAGGGAATTTTGGTAGGCTATAGTGAGACATCAAAAGCCTACAGAATCTAAATTCCGGATCAAAAGACTATTGAGATCAGTAGAGATGTCACATTTGAAGAGGATGTTGCATTTAGAAGATCCAAGGGCACTCATATAGAGATCGATGATGAAGAGCCTCCTCAGGATATGGAAACTGACCATGTTCCTGAGAATTAGAGGGAGGCTCCAAAACCTAAAGGAGATGATGATCCAGTCAAGCCCTTGGAACCGACTGATGGGCCTACAGATATTGTGATTGGAAGGAAAAAACCTCTTTGGGCCAGGAAAATAATGCAGGAGGCAGAAATTTTTGCAGCCCCAAGAGGAACTTTCAGAGAAAGTAAGAGACCTAATAAGTTCTCCAGTTATGTAGCCTTGATGAGTCAGATTATTGAGTCAGAGCCTTCCAATATTGAGGAAGCTTCTAATCAACAAGTTTGGAAAGATGCTATGACTGAAGAGTATCAATCCATACTTAAGAATAATGTTTGGGACATCGTTCCTAGACCCGAAGGCAAATCTGTGGTGTCTTCTAAATGGCTCTTCAAGATCAAGCATGCAGCTGATGGGAGCATTGAGAAGTACAAAGCCAGATTCGTGGCTAGAGGGTTCTCACAAAAAGAGGGAGTTGACTATGAAGAAACATTTGCTCTAGTGGCTCGTTATAGTTCTGTCAGGACCATTATTGCTATTGCTGCATCTAGAGGATGGAAGATTCACCAAATGGATGTAAAGACAACCTTTCTGAATGGTGTAATAGAAGAAGAGTTTACATTGAGCAACCCGATGGATTTGAGGTACATGGGAAGGAGTCTCATGTTTGCAAATTGGAGAAGGCCTTGTATGCTCTTAAGCAGGCTCCTCATGCTTGGTATGAAAGGATTGATCGTTACCTATTGAGTTTGGGTTTCTCAAAGAATGATGCAGATTCTAACCTCTACTTCAAGGTAATAAATGGTAAAGCATTGATCTTGGTTCTGTATGTTGATGATTTGATTATCACTGGAGAAGAACACCTCATTCTCAAATGTAAGGAGGAGTTAGCTTCTGAGTTTGAAATGAAGAATCTTGGTCTCATGCATTACTTTCTTGGCTTAGAAGTTTGGCAAAAGCCAAATGAGATGATTCTAAGTCAAGGAAAGTATACCATTGACATTCTGAAGAGGTTTGGTATTATTGATTGCAAACCTATGTCTACACCTATGGAGACCAACTTACATAAGTTGAAGGAGGCTGCAGCTAGTTCAGAACTAGTGGATCCCACGATGTACAGGCAGCTGATTGGTTCATTGATGTATCTAGTTAACACTTCACCGGATATCTGCTATACAGTGAGTGCACTTAGTCAGTTCATGTGTGAACCAAGATAGATACATCTTGTTGCAACAAAACATATCTTGAGATACTTGTGTGGCACAGTTGGATATGGGTTGAGATATTCTTCAGGTGTGGATTTGAAGTTGCATGGTTTTACTGATTCTGATTGGGCAAGGTGTGTCACTGATCAGAAGAGTACCTCTAGTTGTTGCTTCAGTTTGGGATCTGCTATGATATCCTGGTGTAGCAGGAAGCAGTCTTCAGTGGCATTGAGTACAACAAAGGCCGAGTACATTGCAGCTTGTGTGGTAGCTCGTGAAGCAGTGTGGCTTCGAAAGCTCCTTGCAAGATTGTTTGGACAATCAATGGAGCCTACTATCATTCATTGTGATAACCAGAGCTGTGTGAAGCTTTTTGTCAATCTTGTGTTTCATGACAAAACTAAACATGTTGAGATCAAATACCATTATATCAGAGATATGGTATTGAGGAAAGCTATACAGTTGAGGTATATCAGCATTGATGAGCAAATGGCAGATATTCTCACCAAGCCCCTCTCCAAGATAAAGTTTGTGTACTTTCGAGATAAGCTTGGTATGGTGGAGAATCAAGCCCTAGCTGAGGAGTCTCAGTATCAGTGATCCTCTATTAATGCATTTCTCTATTGAGAGAGATTTGAGGTGCAAGCCCTTGATAATGCATTTCTCTTTAAGATTTGAGGTGAAAGCCCTTGTTTCCACCCTCTGGGAGAGCCATGGTGGATGTCATGTGTGTGACTCCATGACAACATCACGTGAGGGAGTTCGTGATGATTTTTCTTGTACTTATGTTTCACCCTCTGGGAGAGCCATGGTGAACGTCACGGTGAGGTGACAACATCACATTGAGTGATGAGCACTTGTACATACCATCTATGGAGGTAGCCATGATGGTTGATATCACAATGAGGTGATATCTGATATCACGATGAGGTGATATGCTTTCACGATAAGGTGATAAGCTCTTTTCTCACATGGATGTAGCCATGTTGATCAACATCACTATGAGGTGATATGTCTTACACAGGTGGAAGTATCCCTCCCTAGCTGAGAGGGAGTGTTGATGTTTAAATGCAGCCACATGATGAATACTTCCAAATCGAATTGAGAAATAAATTTAAATAATAGCTAAGGCTATTTAAATTTATATATATGATAATGAAGAGGTGCTTCATTAAATAACAATCAAAAGATAAATATTAAAAGCCTTAAATAAATTATGTTTATTTAATTAAGGGAGCTGACCTATCTAGAAAGTCACGCCTTCTAGAAAAGACGTCTTTCTTCTTAAGGCCAACTTCCTTTGTAAAGGGTTACATCCTTTCCATTTGCATGTGTATATATACTTGTGAAATCTCATTCATTTGTCATTAAGTTCATTCATTGCATTCAAGGAAAAGTGTGATCTGAGCAAGAGATCGAATTTTGCAGCAGCAGATCAACTTAAGGAGAAACATATTATTTGTATAATCGCATCTAGGAGAGGTGCCGATCTTTGTGATAAGAGACCTTGTGTTAAGTCTGAATTGTAAGCAGATTTCTGCTCTCACTAGCATTAATATATAAGAGATATATTGGCTGGGTTTTTCTCCCTCGGGTTGGAGGGTTTTCCCAAGGTATTGGCTGTGTTCTTGTGTTGATTCTGAATTAATTTTCGCATTATAATCTGATCATAGAAATCTAACAATCTTCATGTTTACTTAATGAGCAAAAGGATTTCTGAACCATCAAGCTTTCTTATATTTATGTTAATATTCTCAATTGCTTTTCCTTTGCAAAAATAACTCCAGGAACTTTCCTTATAATCATGTGCAAGATTACACATCACATATAATAGCCATGTGACATTCCTTCTTCAATATTCCATACGCCTTTGATGTTAGTGACAATCTTCTTGATCTCATCTATTCACTTTGACATCAATGACAACTATCTTTGCACCTTTGACATCAATGACAACATTTCCAACAATATCATGTATCTAGATTTTACTATGTGATTCTCCCACATTTCAAGTCTCCTTTGAGACCCCTCTTCAAGCAAATTAGAAGATCAATAATGTGCAATATTACCTAAATTGAACTAAATATGCATCTTTTCTCTCATACCTTACAAATCCATATGAAATGATAATATTCATTTGTTTTCAGTCACTAATCATTCTTATAAAACCACTAATATCTCAAGTCCTTATACTAAGCTTGTTGGCATTTCAATTCACACCTTTGGTATGCGAATTAGAAACAGATAGCTATGCACAGATAAACTGCTCTTCGAATTAGGAGGGGAAGCTCCCTCTTTGCTGATGTTGCTTAAAGAAAGTAAACTAAACTAATTTGCCAATCTTTTTGTTCAGCTAAGAGCACAAGGTTATAAGATCAAGCAAATTAGAAGATCAATAATGTGCAATATTACCTAAATTGAACAAAATCCCCTCTTCAAGCAAATTAGAAGATCAATAATGTGCAATATTACCTAAATTGAACAAAATATGCATCTTTTCTCTCATACCTTACAAATCCATATGAAATGATAATATTCATTTGCTTTCAGTCACTAATCATTCTTATAAAACCACTAATATCTCAAGTCCTTATACTAAGCTTGTTGGCGTTTCAATTCGCACCTTTGGTATGCGAATTAGAAACAGATACCTATGCACAGATAAACTGCTCTTCGAATTAGGAGGGGAAGCTCCCTCTTTGTTGATGTTGCTTAAAGAAAGTAAACTAAATTAATTTGCCAATCTTTTTGTTCAGCTAAGAGCACAAGGTTATAAAAATCTAGCATCATAGCTGAGATTTTCTCTTTTTGAATTTCAAAAACGACTAAGCCTACTCTAATGACGCTTTTAACAACTCAAGTAAATTCAGAGCTTGAGAGTTAAAAGTAAACCAAGAATGATTGTTTGACACAAAACTCACATAAACTCACTCCCAACGCACACCTTAAGACTCATTGTACTTTAGATGCAAGCTGAAATAAAGATTATATATGTGAAACACATAAAACGAAAACCTGAGACAGTAGATCAAAGCAGCAAAGCAAGCATAAGATTTACTTTTCTCAAATTTCAAATAACAAATATTACACTTTTGGGACAGCAGGATTGTAGCAATAACAGGCTTAGAGTTTAGTGATCAACCAGAATACATTGACACAAGTAACACATAAACTGAACAATATCTTGCAGCTAATAGGTAGGCATGCAAGCTTGCTCTTACACAATTGAACTGACACTAAATAACAACTTGCAGGCAAAAGTAGGCTCAATAATTTGCTATCACAATAACTGTTAAAGAAAAATGGGCAAGGCTGCCCTTATTTATACACAAGCAGAGGAGTAGGGAACCCTAAAATCTCCTTGCTTTTACAACAAGACTTGGCAACATGCAATCTTTATTTCTAAAACTAGAACAAGATAACTATCTAACAACCTATGAAAGCAAAAAACAAGGAAAGTGCCAACTATAACATCTTGATTTTTTCTCTTTCACAAAGAATGGATAAGGATGAGACAAGAATAGAAAGAAAGCTCGGAGAAAGCATCAAGTTCACTACTGCTTTAAATCTCGACCACATCCGCCAAAAAGTTGGAAACTGCCTCTCTATCAAGAGCATTGATACCATCTAAAGACATATTCCACTTTTCCAGGATTTCCTCACCATCTGCAATTGATCTCAGAAAATCTTTGACCTCATCAGTTGCTTTATCGAATCTTGCTGACATCATGACAATCTGACTCATCTTTCCGGCAACGGGATCACTGCTGAAACTGTCACAAACAAGATTATGGAATTCAACTTGTACTTCATCAAGTTCAACGAAACCGCCATCATCACGACGATATCGACAAGGGATCTCTGAAACAAATACACTTATGAATCTGAGGACATCAACAACCTTTCGTCTGTATTCAGCTAGTTCTTCAAATATTCTTTCATAAGTTTTCACCTTGAAGAGGTGTCATTCTCTCCATGCAAGAATTTGTCTCGTGTTCTTTTGCAACTACCGAATCATATGTTGTCTTCAACTCTGAAATAATTATCTCATGCATTGGTTTCACCTCCGCCATTCCTTGCTCAAACCCTTGAATCCCTTGGCGCAAGTCATGGGCATTATACCTTAATTGATACATCTCTGAAAGCACAAATCTGGCCTTGATGATGAACTCCCCTATCCAATCCCGCATATGCTTCCCATATACAACCAATTGTCTTAATTGGTGTTGATCAACCGATGTCTCTAGAATATGTGGAAGCAATTGAGTAGCCTGTGAAGTGTTGTGAAGTAGGTTAGAAATATATTGTCGAAGTTGCCAATTTTCAGCCTTGAGGGCTGCCTTATCCTCTCCATCTTTAAGTACTCTTTCCTTTAGATTTCCTACTGCAACTTTGAATATATTCACATCGGTATGTCGAGTGCTCTTGTTGAGATTGGCTTTGACAACCATGAAATCATCAATCTCTGCCTCATCAATATTTTTATCTTCTGGGGGCGTAGCAGTCTCAATGATAATCTCACCATCCGGATTCTTCTCTATGTAACTTGTTTCTTTGGTCTCTTTACAGGTGCATCTTGGTAAATGTTGTCAATCTCTGCAAAGTTTAGCTGATATGAAGGCCTCCTCCTCTTCCTTCCCAGGACGTTCTCAAGCCAAGACGAGGTGTCTTTACTAACTTCTCTCGGCGGTTCGGCTTCAACTTCATCTTCTAAATCAATATGGATCGAAGAAGACCTCGGCAATGGTGGAGAATCAAGAGTCAAAGGCACTGCGTTTGCTTGTGGCACGAGCTCCTTAGGTGGAACTTCTGCTACAACTACCAGCTGCTCTTGCTGAACTGCATCAGAGAAATCCAATTTTCTCCTTACACTCTTTGCCATTCTACCAATCTTCAAACTTTCTGGAGGGTGGCTCATAGCCTTCATTCTTGGTTTTGGTTTGGAAGAAGAAGGTAGGGATGACTGCACTATTGACAACTCCGCAACTGGAATAGCTTCTTTTCGTGTCCTCTTGAGGTTTAGGAATATTTTGTTGTTCCTAATGGCGCAACTTGTTCTTTCTTCAATGAAATGTTCTCTTTGATGGACCAATTGACTTCTGAAAGCGGACGCTGCTCTATTTAATTTTTGGCATATTAGGGAGTAGAACTTCTCCATCAACATCGGATAACCCTTCTATGTCCTCTGACAGGAAATCAACCATCTAGTGGAGTGTGAATTTGCTATTAGTACGCTTTCGTACTTCAAAGTCATCCTTGCAATTAGCCCAGAAATCTTCAACTGTGGGCACATGTGCTTGATTCTAACCAAGGCGGGATACAAAAAGGCCACAAGGATCGTATGATCGCCTCTTGTTGAACAAATTGAGGCCAAATTTTGATAATTTATCTCCCATCACCCTGGCATCAGCCGACAATCTACATCTGTAGATACCCATCTCAACTGGAAAACTGAAAGCAGCCTTCTTTCAATTCCGCAAGAATGTGTGAACTTCATACACTTGCCTCAAAAATTCCATGAAAACCACCTCATCTATGGGATACCTCGGCAACATGACTGGATTACTTGAGAAGTTGTACACTCTGATGTAGGAGAAGTTAGGAAATTGGATGAACCAATCAGCTCACTCCGCCATTGCTGTCCTGACAACTGATGAGATCCGTACATGCAACTCATTGTCTAAGTCTCTCACCGTATGCATCAAGAATGCGCCATTGACCCGCCTATAATGATGTGTTGACTCTTAAAACTCCAGCTAAGGGTAATGATGATAAACATGGTATACATCCAGAGTTTCGTTGACATTCAACCCTCTGAATTTGCCTTGAAAGGCCACTATGTAGACAAGGTAGGAAATCATGTAAAACTCGTAGATTTTGAAATATTCAGTCACCTGATGATGGAGACTATCGCTGATCAAATTCAGCCAATCATAAAGCTCTATTTTATTCATGATATGAGAGATAATATAAAACATCCAAGGCTGGAATTTAGTGGCTTCTGCTTGACCAGTGACTCGGTTGAGCAAGGTAATCATTATTCCAATCTCCTCCTTGAATTCTCCACTACCGACGTTCTTTGGCAAAGTGTCGTGTTTCTCCTTCAACCATCTTTGTGCAACTTTCTTGCAGTATTTGTCCTTGTGCATGTGCCACACCTTTTCACATTCTTCAATGGCGACAACCAAATTTTCTAACCAAGGTGGTATTGAAAAGCAGTTTTCAACAACGTCCGGCTTGAGGCTGCAAACAACTCTTCCATCTGCTGCTTGAATTTCTCGTGTTGTTGGATTGCAATGCTTGACACAAGCAATTACAAACTCTAGACTTTGCACTAAGAAGGGAATTGATGCTGCTGCAAGTAATCCAGAATGACCAAGGTGTGTGATTGCAACATTTCCTTTGTCTTCCAAAGCACGCAAATAGAACACTGGTTTTATATGATGCAAATTAGTTTCAAAAGTTTTGATGAAATCATGATATAACACCGAATTGGTTCTGAATTCAATGGGAGAGTACTCCATACTAAAAAACTCAAATTTTGACTATAAACTTGGCTATATTCGAACAGTTTTTGCACAAATTGCTGAAAATTCAAGGCTGATTTCTCTTGAAAAAGCAGTTTTCTCAAAAAAAGCCGAGACCTAGGTTTTGTAGGGAACTTCGTTTCGGAAAGACCCAGATCATCCGGTTTGGAAAATAGTGATGGCTGATTGAAAAAGTAGAAACCCTAAAATTTTAGGATTTTCCCAAAAAAAAGCTAAGAGCTGGGTTTTGTGCAAAATCACGTGTCAAAGAGACCCAGTTGATTAGATTTTGCAAATACTGAAAGTTTCTTGGACATGTGTGGAAAAAGCAAGTTCTTGAAAGTTTGAAAATTTTCCAAAGTTGTAGAGAATCAAATCCAAGCTGACCCAGATTGTTGAAAATTGAAAAAGATGACCCCCTTCTTTTGAAAAATTGATGCCCTGGAAATTTGAAGCATGAAAAAGTGAGCCTCTGTGTGAGCTGATCTGGAAAATATGAAGAAGTTCGAAAAAGCACCACGTTTTGGCCTCCAAATCTTGAAATGAATAAAATTCTTTGTTTCCTCCTCTCTTGCTTTGGACGCCACCTGCAAAAATTTGTGGATAATGAATGCCAAAGACATCTTAAATAGGTTTTGAGGATGAAAAACGCGCTTTATTCTCTAGCTTTAGATCTGTCGAAGCGAATCTTCAGCAGGTTCGTCAAATGTGGATGCTATTTGGATGATGCATGATGAAAACTCAAAAATTCTCTAAGGCATGAAAACTTGGATGCCCTTCTTGGCAAACTTAGCCATTTTCTTGAAATTTCCAACTTTTTTGCTTGCTTTTGACCTCAGTTTGATCTTGATTTCTAGATGCCAGATGAATCCTATGAACTGCCTGATGGTCTCGTTATGGAGCCTCATTAAATCTAACGAGATTATCCTAGAGGCTACTTTTGATAAAAACTGATTCTACACCCTCAAAATCAAGGTCGCCCATGGCTAGCTGGGGCACCCATGGCTCCCAGTGTTAGCCATTTTTCTTATGCTCTTCAATTTCTATGTTTTCTAACCTTCAGATGAATTTGCAATTCCGGTAGCTCGACTAACCCGATGAACTGGCTGTCAAATTTGTTGGATAGCTTGACGAATTTTGAGGAGGGTCTTCTGGAGACTGTATCTTCTAAAAACTTATTTTAGAGCCTCAAAAGTTTGGGCGCCCCTGGCTACCAGGGGCGCCTTTACTACCCAGACTTAGTCATTTTTTTGGATTTCCAACTTTCAACTTTGACTTTTATGTTTTGCACAAATTAACCCTTCATTCAATCTTCAATCTCTAGTGATTGACAACTCTGATGAGTTTGCTGATGATTCTGTTGGAAAGCTACTTCAAATCTGAAGATAACATTTTGAAGGTGTCAAACCCTAATTCAACCATTTGAGTACCCAAAAGCTTGGGCACCCCTAGCTACCTGGGGTGCCCATGATCACCAAACTTAACTATTTTTCGTGAATTACATCCTTCAAATTTGTACCTCATGCTATGTCCTCTATTTGATCTGAATTTGCCAGCAACTGATGAGTCTAATGATCAAGCTAGAGTATCCACTAGAAAGCTTACAAAATTTTGAAGACAATGAGCCTATTTGCAAACCCTAATCTCTGAATCTGGTGGCTCAAAACCCTAGGCGCCCCTGGCTACCTAGGGCACCTTTATTCTCCAGACTTGAATATTTTCAATGATTTTCATGATTTGCATTTTGCTCCTTTGCCAAGACTTCTTCATTTGATCCCCGATTCTGACTGACTGATTGATCTGATGGTCTTGCTGATAGATTCACTGCGAAGCCGCGAGGATTCTAAGCAACATTGTCTAGAAAGCACAAACCCTAATTCCATCATTTAGCATCTTGAAAGGTTGGGCGCCCCTAGCTAGCAGGGGCACCTTTACTCTCCAGTGTTAGTTTTTTATTTGAAATTTTCAACTTCCTTTGTTCTTTGTTCATGGCTCCATGTTTGTCGTTGCTTTGACTATTGGAGACTAAAAATATTCTAAGGCATGAGTGGCTAGGCGCCTAGATTGGGCAAGGGCACCTAGCATCTCCAAACTTAGCCAAATTTTTACAATTTTCAAGATTCTCCAACTTCCTTTCTTCGTTCCTCGTTCCTCAAACATCTGTCGTCATTTCTTGATCTGTGCAGTGCCTGAGACTTCGAATCTGATACCTGGCAGTTGAGCAACCTCCATTGATGACCTTGGAGCTCCTAATTTGGCTTCTGAAAAAGCAGAATAGACCCACTAGGGCAACACTAATCTTTTGACAATTTTGACCGGACGAACCTGATGAGGAAGTATTTTCAACCAATCAAAATCAGTTTGAACCCCTGGAGTTAGACATTCTATTTTTTAGAAAATTTCTATTTTTAGAAAATTTTGCCAACATCCATTTGAGAAGAAACCCAAAAAAAACCAGAAAAAGTCTATTTTTAAAAACTTTCTATTTTTAGAAAATTTCCTAAAATTTAGGGTCGAAAAACTGAGATCTGGGTTTTACGGACTAGGTCGCTCTGAGCAGACCCAAATCCTCAGATTTTGAAAATTTTGAGTTTTTGACCCTCATGCATAACATGCAAAATCCATTTTTTGATCTTTCTGGCAGTTTTTAACAAGACTTCTCACAATTTTTTTCAAAATGCCTATGTAGCAAAAATTTTAATTTGGGGTACAACAAAGCTCAATCACTTTCGTATTTGGTATAGCCTTTATAATCTCAATTTCATCCGTGTTAGCTTTTTAATATTGTCTTTTGGAAGATAGCACGAAATAAAACATGTGAAGATAAAGCTTTATTCAAACTCGGAGAGGAAGCTCTTTGAGATCTAATCTAAAATTAAACATTAAGCTAAACAACTCTAGACACAAAACTATAGACAAAATATACAAATATCAACACTATACAATATCTTCATGGAGGTTTTGTATTAATGAAATAACTACTTGCCTACATCTTTGCCTTAAATACAAGTACCAGACTGATAACACTCAATGATGCAAGCAATATTTTAGAAAAAATTTGAAAGAAAACAAACTATCTAAACACAAACAATAACACCTTTCAATTGGCTAAAATGAAGACTAGCATTCAAATGCAAATTGGATTGAAAAGAATAACTACATCAACACAACACAACACAGAATTTCAAAAACAAAATGGTTAGTTTGCATGCAAAGTTACAACCTAGTTGAATAAATGGCATCAATATAAAATTTGACAATTTTATTCATTATCAATCCAATCAATGAAATTAGAAACACAGTTAACCAACCTAAATAACAACGTTGGTAGCATATCACTCAAAAAACAATATTGATAGCATAAGTGTAATGCCAATCATTATAAATGCCCTGTGTCCAAAACACTTATTTATAGATTAAAAAATTTAAGAGTTTTAAGATAATAAATATAATTAATTACCCAAAAATCAATATTTTTAAAGCAAATGCTTAAAGCTATTAAACAAAGAGAGAATGTAACTTCAAAACAAAACTATTCTAAAGAACTAATTAAACAAAGCAGCCTCAAAATAGGCCCTAAGCACTTCACCTAGAAATATAACACTGGAAATAACAATTGCAAAATAGAACTATAGCTAAAAATAGCAATATGCCACACAAACAACCTCTACAATTCTTTTACATTTCTTTGCTTTGAAAATTGATGGCTTTTCAAAAGAACTGTAACCCCCAAGCATCTTGAGACCTTGGAGGTGCAACCTAATGACTTGAGTCAAATGCCACCCGATGAAACAAAACAATGTATTGCTACAAACCTTAGGTCTATTGCAAAAGATTGAAAACCCTTGTTAATTATTGCACACAAACCCTAGCTGATGTTCAATGAAACAGTCACTAAAATACTTTACCCGATGTCAAAATCTCAACACTAAACTACACTTGAAATCTGATCTTTGAAATGGAGAGTGAAACAATAGCTAGTTCAAGCAAATCAATAAGGAAATAGCCCATGCTTTAATTTGTTATATGTGGCTTTAAGCTTGTAAAGGTCAACAACCTCAATAGGCACGATTTAGGATTCACTACCAGTGCTTAACTATTTGTCACATGGATTCATTTGTTTTTCCAGCAACTTAACATGCTAATCGCGTGAAATAGATGTCTTTTCAAGCGCATTTCCTACTGACTTGGGGATTAAATCCTCTTGCCAACACAAACCCTCCAGATCGTGCGATTCGAGTATTCATCGTGTTAACCCTTTAGTCGCGATTCAGAGATTCTTGCAACTAATTTTCCTTCTTGTCACACAATTTCTTCATTATTGTTGTCATTACATTTCCTATCGCACGATTCAATGATCATTGCCAAAAATTTGTATTTTTGCAATGTGATTAAGGGTTCATTCTGCCAGCAACTATGTCATGATCATGCGGTTTAGTGGTTTATGCCATTTTTTGGACTTGCATCACGATTTCTGTTATGTTTTGTTGCTTAACTTGCTTTCAATCGTGCAATCTTCTTGTTTTCTGCCACAAAAAGCACTTTCTCATCGCCTTTGTTGTTGTTACTTGTCGTTTCTCGACTCCTTAACTTCAATGAGCTTGCCACGCAAATGACATTTTTGAAACTAGTCTATCCCCAAACAATTTCATCAATACTCCAAATGCTTCGAATGTCCCTCTTTCAGCCCTGCATATGTCATTACTAATGAACAAAACCATGATGACACACAACCTTGCTTGCAAACAAGGAAGACAACATGGAAACAAGAATGCAGTGAAATTAGAATCAACATGTTGACAGAGGTCCTAACGAAACAAGGAAAAAACAAGGTGCGGACAGTGAATTTTGCAGGGATGTAACAATCTTGTTACAATGCAAGGTCTATTTTTTACAATGTTCAATCAGTTTGTATTATTTATTACTATTGTATGCCCTTCAAGTTTGGAAATGAGTACACTATTGCGCTTTACACATCAAACATCCACCTTTATTGACAGCGCACTCCATAACAAGATTGCCCTTATTATCTCCTTTAACTCCTTTTTTGGATGTAAGTTTTTTCCTAGATCTGGGACTAGACAAAAATTTTGGATATGGATATTTAATCGGGCATGGCATTTTTTCACGAACCCTTCTCACTGATGCAAAAAAAACCTACAAGAAACTTAAAAACTCTTGCCTACTTTATTCATGTTGGTAAGCGAATTGGCATTTGAAATGATACTTGACTCACCTAATGGAAAGTGGCAATAACGCTCCAACAATTGGAGAGATTGCTTGTGAAACAACAATCTTCCTCTACGTTTGAGAGGGGAAGCTCCCTCGTATGATAGGGGTGTTTGGGGTTTTTGCATACTTTTAACCCGAAAGTACAAAAAGGTGAAAAGTTGAATAACACAAACCCTAGAGGAAGACATACAAATACCAACTAGGACTTCACAGGATATGACGAATTACAAGGGGGTTTTACCATGAAATATGTTTTGATGTACAATGACAATGAAAGAAATATGACAAACCTCAACATACGAAGAGATAGGCCACTTCAACACATTCAAACCAAGATACCAAGTTATGAACAATTTTTCATTACATCAAATTGCATAGATTACCAATAGTTTGCACATTCACATAGAGGAACTACTAATTTAACATACGAGAAATTAGTAACAATAACACAATAATACATTTAGAGCATATACAATTCCAAAAATCCATCTATACAAAGTGTCAAGCCAAAAGTATTGATGAAATCTCTCCAAAAGTTTCTCTCAAAAGTTTCCCCTTCATAAGAAGTCCCCCTTTACAATAACAAGAGCTTGTATTTATATGCTTCTTTCTTGTAACTGCCCTATATATAACTACCTGGTAACCACTTTATAACTACTTCCTAACTACTTTTTGAAATACAATGGCCTAGAAAACAATAAACCTTATTTAATTAGGATTTACATCATTTTTCTAGAAACAAGGTCCACTTTCTAACTTTTAGTTACAATAAGTAATATAAATCACTTTTCCAAAAGATAACTCAAAACCTGTAACCTTGAAAGAAAGAACAAGTTATGGTTTGTGTTACACCCCGCAAATTGTATAGTTACTATTTTAGTAATGCTTAGAGCATTCTGATTGTAAGGAAGGCTTCGAATGAATAAAATGTGTTGAACCATGTTATCAATATGAGAATCTGTTTACATGTTATGATTGGCTCATTCTGTATTCTTGATTGATGTTATTCTTGGATAAGCAATGCATAGAGGAGAGTAATTAGTCTTGTTTTACATTTGATTTATATATACTGCATATGTTATGAGCAAGTGACTGTCGTGGTTTTGTGCCAATGGATGCAGGAACAGGAACTATTCCTCCAGGTGGAGGGGAAACATCACTCGGGAGAGGAACTTGGTCGGCTAACCGGTAAAGTTGATCATATGAGCATACACACACTTCACTGAGGGTTTTGGGAACTGAGTCAAATAGTTGTCTTAGTAAGTCATCCTTAGGCTTAGGAGTTTTTGATTACTTCTTTATGCTTTATGAGTGGTGTTACTCGACTGACTGACTTATTGTTCTGTGAACCTTGAATGTGAAATGTGAACTGATAAGTTATACTAATGCCTGGAATTTACAATTAAACGTATATATACATGTTTGTACAAATACGTGTATTAAGGGTACTTTGACTGACCTGTAATACACGTAATTGGATAATTAAATACAAACATGTATAGATATATTTAAGTGTAAATATGGATATGTTTATAAATATATTTAATAGTATATTTAATATAAACATTATTATAGTTTTACCAATAATAAAATATATTGATATATCTATAGTAATATTTAAATATTATATAGATATATACATATATTTAAATAAAGGTAAAATAAAACTATAATAAGTTATATTAAATATAATGCAAAATATATGCATAACATTTTAATTTATAATTTAAAATGACTTTGCCTTGGAAATAATTAAAATTGACTTATATAGTCATTTGGTAATTAAATGCATTTCCATGAGTAATAAAAGTATTCGAATTTCTTAAACTATTGAAGAAATACATTGGAAAGTATTATGGGAAAATTAATTGATAAAGACTATAGTCTTATTAAAAGATTTAAATCAAAACATTTTTAGAAGCTGAAAATCGCGGATTCCTTCATGGGAAGAAAACGCAGACTATGTTAAGGCTGAAACAATGGAAATGGTGAAGGGAAGAACCCGCACCAGCTTCTCACGCCTTGGACCTGGTCGCAAATGCTAGTGTGCCACCATTCTGGAAGGCATGGGTGAATAAGGCCAGGTGGCTGCGTGTTTAACCTTGACGTTTTCTTCTAAAGATTTATCCGCCATTGTTCATGAGTGGCGCCATTTTTGGGGAGACGCCTGTAGGTTTCAAATCCGCATTTCTCATTAAATGAAGTTTGAAACATTCTCTGAACTGCTGGAAGTCGAATCACTTCTCAAAGGCTGAGTAAGTATGGAAAATTTGCCACATTTCAGTTTGAATTATTCAAATAGAAGTTCTGTCAATTTACATGCCAGCATAAGTGGAAATTGTTTGGCTAAGGGCTCTATAAATAGCCGCCCAGTTCATTTAGCAAGACACACTTTTGAAATTCGGAACTTTCTATTGCTTAGAGCTGCATTTTGTCATTTACGCCAATTGTAATCTACTCCTGCAAATTTACGAATTGTTGACTGCATTACTGAGAGCCATAATCCATCATAGCTGTTTTGTATTGTGAGAGCCATATACTATCTTGCTGTGACTGCATTACTAAGAGCCATAATCCATCATTGCTGTTTTGTATTGTGAGAGCCATATACTATCTTGCTGTGACTGTATTGCATTTACCTAAAGAGTCATACACTCGTGCTGTGATAAGTATCTGGAGAAGACTGAGAAGGACTGAGAAGGAAGAGCAGAAGCTACTGATTGAACTCATTTCGCAACAAGGGAATCAGGCATGAGAAATGTCTTTTTAGTATTTCTGTCATTTGAATTAAAAATGAGTTTATCTGCTTGGATTATGTTTTGCAGTGTGCATGAAGTAAGTGTTAGAAGGTCTCTGTTTTCTATGAGATTATGTTGAAATGAAATAGCTTAATTTCATTAGAAAGGGCTTATTGAATTAGGAATAACTTGTTTCATAGTGAAAGTATGGAAAAGCTTGTTGAAATGAAATAGTTTAATTTCATAGGGAAAAGCTGGTTGAAATGAAATAGTTTAATTTCATAGGAAAAAGCTTGTTGAAATGGAATAGCTTAAATTCATAGGAAAAGCTTGTTAAAAGAATAGCTTGAAAGGGAAATGTTTGAATAACCTTTAATAGAAGTTATATTATGAATTGTATTACTTGAATACTGCTTGAATTCCTTATATAAAGGAAAAAGGAACTAGTTAGTAAATACTAGGACGAGGGTGGAACCAGTACCAAGGTAGTCTAAAGCTTTAAAGTTAAATAGGTTAACTAGGGAAAGCTATGAACTCCATGGATAAAGGATTCCGTGTTAGGAGTTACTAGAGGGACCCTTGTTGACTGTATTCCATTTCCTGTTTAAGTAGTTGATGTAGGAAGTCTAGGGTGATTGACTACCCATGGAAAGGACTCAACCTACGCGTAGGATAAGGCAGCCTTCAGTCAAACTGAACCTGACTTAGTACAAGTGATAGATGACCGTCAGTTTAAGTACTGCCAAAACACTTTGGCCAAAGCAGTGTAGTATACTTAATGTCCACTTAGACTGTGAGACGAATTACACTGTCAGTTCACAGTAGTCCAGGTTACATGCTAGATTGAGATTGTGAGGGCACAAGGATTTAGTTATGTAGGATTACACACTATGCTCAGTTGGTCATACAGAACCGGTTACCCAACCAATCTCTTCGTAGAAGGGAGGGTCGTCTACTTAACAGTAAACGTGCGGGGGACCGCAATATAAGTCCATGGTTGGTGGAAAAGCACCTGAGTGATGTTTCTCCTCCACAGAAGACTTCTGATGAACCAAGGTTTGAAAGGGAAGATCCTGGACAATCTTATTCCTATTTGCTCAAAAGCTTCCGAGCTATGTTTGAAACTTGTAAGATTCTTACCTTGCTTTTTATTTAGAAAAGTAATCATGAAAGCGTACTCTGTTATTTACTTGGAAAATAGAACAATGATGTATTGTGTCATTTATTTCTTTATGATGAAATGTTCAATTAGAATGAAAAGAAAAGTTTATTTACTTTGTCATTATAAATGTATTTCCTTGTATCTTATTAGTGAAAGTAGAAAAAAATTGTGTTTACCCAGTTTGGGGGTTGTTACAGTTTGTTAAAGTCGACACCATTTTTCTTTCACTTAACTACAACTTGAGTGATAACGCCATAACCAATAGTTTCATTAGAGTTTTTGATACTCTTGCACAATTCCATCTCATAGAAATCCTCGATGTCCTTGTTTGAAGTAAGTTAACATTTTTATTATTATCTTCCTTCCATTCAATACTATGTCTCTTTGAACAACGCTAAATTTACCCTCTCTACATATATCTTCTGAATTCAAAATTCACATTACATTGGTTCAAATAGCCTTTTGGTTTGTGAGATTCACACCATTTCACACTAGCATTAGCAATCATACCTTTCTGGGTGAGTTATCTATCATTCCATGATTTTCTTAAATTCATCTCCCCTTACAAAGTAGATTCTTTACCCATGCTTAGCCAGTCAATACAAGCTTTGCGGGATCTTCAATGGTGTACTGTCTAATATCCCCATGCGGCCAATTCACAAAATAGATAAATCGACCATCCAAGGAAATGAGAAGATCAATTATGAACCCAAGCATCTCTCCAATGATATGAGCCCTTCATTGCCTAGATCAATTAATTGCTTTAATGTGCCATCTGGCCAATTATACACAAACAAGTGTCTTCCATACAATCCATCTGAAACATGTTGAAGATTGAATCCTTTTATAAAAGCTATCAGCGCTCCCCAAGATGAGCTAATCATTGTCTTGTGTCATGGTTGGTACCAAAAATCATAGCCAAATGTGGGACTATAACCTTTTTTTTTCTCCCACCTTTTTACATTCAAATCTAAATCTGAAGGAAGCCATTTCCCTCTACATTCCAATCTCTATCTCCAAGACAAGAGATTAACATATCACCAATTGCAAGGCAATGAGCTGTATGAGGATATTCCAACCCAGTTTTGGTAAAAATAGTTTCAGGCTCAACAACCTTGTAAAGGATCTATGCTCTTGGATCTTTTGATGTATCAATGGCATAAATACAACCTAATACAAGTGATGATAAAATAAGGTAACATCTATGTGCAAAAGCATCATCATGGAAAGACATACATGCATTCCATCCACAATGATGTCATTCATCACCTAAATGAGTCACACGCAAGCGATGCACAACCTTTGAATAAGTTGTGGATTTTGGATCTTCATTTTTGTGGCCAATTAGTTAGGATTTCCTTTGCAGTTCTTATATATACAACTGTGACATAAAGAAGGTTGTCCCTAGGACCATTTATTACATCTTTAGGACTTGCATATCCAGGTCCATTTCCAACACGACACCCAATTTTAATCTTCTCCTCAACTTTAGTTACAAGAGATTGAATTGTTGAGTTTTCCTATATTAATGCACTAGCCACGGTCGACTTTTCTTTACACTAACTACTATAGATCAGCTTCTTATGCATCATGTTGATGAATGTGATGAGCGACTAAATTTGACACAACCACTACCGTTATTACAAGTAGAATGAAATCAAGACTAGTAGTCCCTTCAACCATGATTACAACCACAAAAATTAATGACCGAAAAACTCCTCCAAGAAGAGAAATTGTGCCAATCAAAGCATGGAGTCTGGGTTGAATTTTGTCCCCTGGAAATATCAAGCGAAATAAACAACCCAATAGAGTTCCAATAGAAGCTCCAAATAGTTGCTCTTTATAAGATGAATACTTTGCTCAATCTTTTGTAAGTAGGGATAATTGATTCATTAGAGCGGCTTGAAAATCCTTAAATCTAGGATAAGAGAATCCAACACTCATTCTAATGTCTCGTCGCATCCATAAGACCTTGTGTCATTCCAAGTTTCTCCATATTTAAGCCAATTTGTTTTTATTTCAATGATCTTTCAACTATCCAAATTTGTGCTTGCCCATTGTGGCAAAGGCAACGAAGATATTGGAAGGGGTTATACGGTTTTGGCTTTACGCCTGCCATTCACATTTGCTCAAAAGTTTCTAAAGTGTTTTCAACAAATCCATTTTGTGCATTAAGCAATCATATCGCTCCATGACATGAAATCTCTGTGAAACCATGGCCTTCAATCTGTAGATTGCGTTCACTAGGAGTTTCTAAAGCTTTTTCAACAGTCCCTTATGCTCTTCCAAATAGTTGCGCAGCCTGCATCTGAAATCTTTGTGGGAATATATCTCCATGCCTGCCCATTTATTTGCTCGAAAGATTTTAAAGCTTGCTCAACAAATCCATTTTATGTGTTTCCTTTATAACTACATGCAAAATCTCTGTGAGGCACAGGCTGGATAGAGGGAGGCACAGTTTACATTTGTCTGAACGTTTCTAATGTCTTTCAAAACCATTCGGCATCTATCCTTTCTAATCGCATTTGTTTGAGATTTCTAAAGACTTTTCTCCTCAAATTCGATCATTCCTTCTATAGCTGCATGTGAGTTATGCATGCATGTCTATCAAAGAAAATATATCTAACAACATTATTCTAATTTATATCCTTCATGCTTTGATGAATGCCCACACCTTGCTTCTAATTTAGTCTCATATGCAAGGATAATGCTGGCAATGGTTGTGGCATTTGGCATTACAACTGCCATATGCATTTGCTTGAAAGTTTTTTAAACCCCTTTAATAGACTATTCTATGCGACCCTCATAGTTGTGTGGCCTGATTCTATGCTTCCTCAATTTGCATGCATGTCGACCACAACAATTGCAACTATAACATCCGATAGAAATCCTACATCCTTAATGGCGCCTTGTTTCAAAACTTCCATACATGCAGAGAAGATGTTGGTAAAGTTTATGAAATTCGGCTTTACACTTGCCAATAGCATTTGTTTTAAAGTTTCTAAAGCTTGTTTAACAAAACCATTTTATGCATATGCATGGCATGAGATCCCAAAGCAATTCAAATGCCTTGTCTATGTTCCCACAATTTGCATGCATGTCTATCAAAGCAATTGCAATTGCAACATTTGACACTATTCCTCTTAACATTTATACTTTGATGAATGCCCACATTGGATTTAAAACTCCCTTCCAAAACTTCTTTCAAATCCCCCCTCTAAATCCCTCATAAGCACCAAAAACAAGTGGTCGTGTCAATCAATGGATCTCAATTCAAATTTGGTGCCCAAGGCTAAAGATTTTAGCACCAAATTAATTGTCGGCAACAAAGGAAAATGATCTTAGTATATTCAAACCTGCCAACCACTTGTAATCTTCTTGTATGGCATAGAATGTAAATACTAACAAGTTGAATGACTACATGCCACAAAATGGAATTTTAAAGCCATGGCTGGGAATATAAGTTGTCCGTGGAGTCGTGATTTGATGCCCTTCATATATCTTTTCATTGATCTCTAAGTGTTGAATATCTCTATTTCATGATATGACATATCTCTAAGGCTTTCTGTCGAACCATTCATATCCCTTATTTATGCTTTCACCTTTGCATGCACATGAGTTCGCAAACCTTGAGAGTCTTCCTTCACCGATGGACCCCTCACAAATTCTGATATCATTGCCCTTTATTAATAGAAGAGGCATAGAAAATGAGTTTTAATACTATAAATTAATCACAAACTTGATGAGCACACAATTATACTGAGAGGGGGGGGGAAGGGGGGTGAATCAGTATAATGCAACTTTTTACCAATTTAAAACTTTATCAATTACGATAACATTATTTACTCTTTTCAATAATTATGCACATGAGAAGAACACAATAACACACGATATTAACATGAAAACCCTTACGAGAGGAAACCATGGAACATTATTGCTTATAAATAAAATCTTCTTACAACTTTGTATGCACCAACCCACAGGAGACAAATTCCCTTAATTCATAGGCACCAACCTACTGGAGGCACCAACCCCCACAGCTAAGCACCAACTTAGCTAGAGACACCAATCTCTCCTTTAGGAGGCACAAACCTATCCAATATGAGGCACCAACCTCAACACAACAAAGTCTTTGTCTTCTTGAAAAACTCCTTCACAAGTCTGCTCAAAAATTTTCTCTAAAACATTCTTCACAATTCTGCATATACCCTTCTTACAAATCTGCCATAATCTTCTCTATAGATCTGTCATATATTCCTCTTCTATATCTGCATATATTTCCTTTTGAGCCTTGTCAAATCTGTATATATCTGCTGGTGTATAAGATTTATCTTGAAAACTCTACACCCGAATCTGATCCACTATTTAGATAACAATCTTCCTTCCCAATAATCTGCCTTCTATCAAATAGTTATTCTGTTAGATCTTCTTTATAAAGTCAGCATATAATTTCCTTTTGGATTTGCACAAATTTCTTTTCAAATTTGCATGTATCTCAGTATATATCTCTTGTCAAAACAGCCTATACCTCTTCATAAATGATTGCACATGTTCTTCATAAAAGGAAGCATTAATTCCTCAATACACATCTGAATTACTATAGTTTTCTGCCTCCTCTTTTTAATCTATTCTTCACTTTCGTATATTTCATTTTTTAAATTCTTTTATATCTTATGCCTCTTATGAAGAGAGACACCCTATGAAAGAATGATGTCCTTTTAGAAAGAACATGACTTTTTTTAAAACTAATCGCTGCCTTTGAGAATGTAATCACAACTTTTATATTATTCGCTACCATTTTTATTATTTCCTATTTTACAAAGAGAGGTGATTCTACTTTATGAATCGCTGCCTTTGGAAGACTGTTTTCTTTTTTTAACATGAATCGCAGCCTGCCTTCATTTTTGTCTTATTTAATTTGTCTTATGACTTTTGTCATATATGACTTTGTCTAATTAATTATTGTCTTTTAAACTAACTGCTGCTCCTTTTAATTTGTCTTAATCACTGCCTCTTCTTAACCAGATATAATCGCTACACTTTTTAACATTATTTGCTGCCTTCTTACTCTTATAATCTAAGTCACAGAATTCGCCGAATATTTGGCATGAAATTCGGAATTCGGCGAATTTCTGGAAAAAAAAAAAATTCGTAAAAATTCGTTGAAATTTGTTGAAATTCGTAAATTTGTAAATTTATTAAAAACTAAATAAAAAAGTGTAGCCATTTTAGGGTTTTCAATGGGATTTTATCATAAATGTGAGCCGCGAACAGGAGAATTCGTTTTTTTCGCCAACAAACGAAGACATACGCGAACAACCGAACAGGTATACGCGAACAGATATATGCAACTGCGTGAGGCATATACGCGCGAACAGGTATACGCGTGAGGCATATACGCGTGAGGAGAGCATATACGCGTGAGGATACGCGTGAGGAGGAGACGAGCATACGCGTGAGGAGGAGACGCGTGAACAGGAGGAGGAGGAGGCGCGAATAGAAGGAGGTGTCAACTGTCAAGTGCCTCTCGGCTCTCTGCAAAAGCTCGGTTTCTGCTATCCGCCGACCAGCAACTAATTGCATTTTGCAACTAAAGGTAGGCACGAAAAATCTAGGGTTTATTTTTTTTTTCATAGATTTTAAATTAATATTTTATTGTTTTGTTTATATTAGTTTTTTTAATTTTTATTTTATTAATATTAGGTTTTATTATTTTATTAATATTTGATATAATATTTATTTTAGTTTTTATTATTTTATTAATATTAAATTTTATTTTGTGTTATTCAATATTCACTAGATTTAAATTAATTTTTTTAATATTGTATTATTTTATATATATTTAATATTTAATAAAATATGAAATATGAAATATTTAATTATTTTATTTGTATTAGACTTATACTAACAAATTAATATTTAATATATGTAAATTTAATATTATCTTAGTTTCAACTTTCAATATTCAATTTATTAAAATTAAACAAAAAAAAATGCAGCAACTTTATTTTGTAGTAGAATGACAAAATTAATATATTTTGATTTTATGTTTTCAAAAATAACATTCGTATTTTGTCTTTGAAACATACAGATTGTTACTTATGGCTCCTCAGAAATCAACTGCTGAGGCATGGAAATATGTTCATCGCAATGGTACAAGTCTCACATGCAACAGGTGTCAGAAACCTTTTACTGGAGGTTTGACAAGGGCAATGGACCATTTACTTGGTATTTCAGCGGGTTCAGGAGGAGGTGTTGAAGCATGTCCAAAAGTTACCCCAGAAATAAGAGCTGCTTTAGAGAAAGAACAGTCCTCTTCAATTGTAGCAAAGATGAAGAATGCACAAAAAAAACAGAGAATTCAAGAGGATATGTCTCAGTCTAAACACACAACATCTATCATGTCTTCCTCTTCCACCTTACCTGAACATGTGAGTAAATCAAAAGAGAGTGGAACATTGAACAGCTTTTGGAAACCAGTAGAGAAACAACAGGTGGATGATGCATTAGCTGATTTGTTTTACTCAAGCGCTATTCCATTCAATGTTGCAAGGAATCCACATTTTCGTAATGCAATTCAGAAAGTTGCAGAGTTTGGCAAAGGGTACACACCTCCAACTTCAAAGGCTTTCAGGACAACTCTTTTGCAGAGGTCAAAAGATAGAGTGTCTGAGAAATTAGCTGATGTCAAAGCCTCTTGGAATGAAACAGGTTGCACTATATTGAGTGATGGATGGTCAGATATATGTCAAAGGCCATTGATTAATGTTTTGGTATCTTCTCCTGATGGTGTTGTGTTCTTCAAAGTGATTGACACCATGAACCACAAGAAAACTTCTGAGTATATTTTCCAAATATTAGAGGAAGCCATTCTTGAAGTAGGGGTGGAAAATGTGGTTCAAGTGGTAACTGATAGTGCAGCAAATTGTGTGGGAGCTGGGAAACTGATTACAGAGAAGTACCCAAAAATATATTGGAGCCCGTGTGCAGCTCATTGTCTAGATTTGTTGCTTCATGACTTGGCTAAATTCCCATGGGTACATGAAGTTATTCATAGAGGGAGAGCAATTGCAAATTTTATACGAAATCATCGTCTCACATTGAGTCTTTATAGACAGCATGCATCCAGGGAGTTGTTGAGGCCTTGTGAAACAAGATTTGCATCATTCTATATCACTTTGAAAAGAGTGATTGAAGAAAAAGCAGCTTTGAGGGCAGTTATTTGTTCCAATCAGTGGGAAAATTCTGTGCTTTCAAAAGGTCCTAAAGGGAAGAACATAGAGCAAATAATTCTAAACAGCAATTTTTGGGAAAGTGCAGCAAAAGTTTTGCTTGTATGTGAACCAATTGTTGATGTGCTTCGTATGGTTGATGGCGACACTCCTTGCCTTGGCATGCTTTATGAAAGCATGGACCGTTGTAAGGAATCTATTGAAAAAGCACTAAATAATGTAGAAGCGGAATATATGGAGATATGGGAGACAGTTGATCGTAGATGGAAAATGATGCATACACCTTTACATGCAGCAGCTTGTTTTTTGGAGCCTAAGTTGTTTTCTATTAATAGAAAAGGGGATGCTGAAATTATGGGAGGGCTTTTTGAAGCCATTCATAAGTATGCATCAAATGCAACAATTTCAGCACTAATTAGAGATCAATGTCGGGAATACAAGAAAGGAGAAGGGATGTTTGGAATGGCAGCAGCCAAATATGACTTGGCACGTATACCTGGATATAGATGGTGGTTGGACTATGGAGGACAAACTCCTGAGCTACAAGAGTTTGCTGTTCGAATTTTGAGTCAGGGAGCAAGTTCATCAGCTTGTGAGAGGAACTGGAGTTGCTTTGACCACATCCATTCCAAGAAAAGGAATAAATTGTTGTCTAGAAAGTTGGGAGATCTTGTCTATGTTCGCAGCAATTTAAAATTGTTCATGAACAAATCAGCAAAGAACTCTTCCTCACAACAAAATCTTGACGACATAGCAGTGGCAGTTGTAGATGAGCCTGACTTTGCAGATGATGAATTGAGTAGTGATACAGATGATGATGATTTGGCATCTCAGCCAAGTGCTCTTGATGACTTGGAGCTTTTTTGAAGTTCTAAAGTCTTGACTGTTATTGTACCTTTTTGAGAAAATAACATATTCGCAAACGTGATTTCACATGTTTCTTATGGTTTATATTTTATAAATGTGTCATCTTTTTGTAATGATTTCAAATCTATTTATAAATGTTAAACTATTTAAACTATTTTATGGATATATTACTTATATTTATTATAAAATAAAATAAAATTACATAAGGCGAATTTGATCCGAATTTTATACTTTTTGAATTTTTTCCTTGCCGAATTTCATCCGAATTTCATGTTGCCGAATTCGAATTCGAATTCGAATGTTGTGACTTAGCTTATAATCACTGCTTATTATATTTTAAAAAATAATTGTTGTATTTAAATAGATGATAATCACTGTCTTTATACTCATTTATCACTGCTCTATATAATCACAATGTAATTGATGCTCCTTATAAGGTAATCCTTCCTTATCTATTCATAGCTGCCCATATGAATATTAATATCATATTCATCATGAGTGAGAGAACCAGGATCTATTTTGTTATTTGATATTTCATCTATAATCGGTCCTCAACTTGATATGACTGGATTATCTCCATTATTTATCTACTGAAATATTATCAACACCACTGGTAATGTCTCCAGTAAGCTCAGATTCTTGGCAGCAATATTCTTCTCTCGAATCATCCTCATTACCAGAATTTGTCTTGTCATCATTAATAGTGATTTAGTATAGAGTTCATCCCCTTTATAAATGGTGAACACTTTTAAACATGAACCTCCATTTAAACGCTAATATAAGGAGGTCGGCAAGCATGCTTGAGTAATGATTAGTGGCCTTTGGCCAATCCGTTTGACATCCATGACTCCATCCAACTATCTCATCTATTCAATTTGACATCAATGACAACTTCCAACAATCTCTTATACGCCTTTGACATCGATGACAATATTTCCAACAAAACTGCCTCTGCAATACCTTGTCATGCATGTTTTAACTGCCTGTTAACTTTAGTTCTCTCCACAAAATGCCAAAAATAGAGAAGAGTGGTGTACTGTCATGTCCCCCGAAATAATAATATGAAACATTAAAATACGAATAAAAAAATCGAATAAATACCAAAATATAAATATAAATAATTGCCATTTAGACTTCATTACTATAATTATAATTATCAATATAATTACCATTTAACCATTATTCTCATCATGATTGTCATAGATAAGCATTATAATTATGATATAAGTATTATAAAATAACATAAATATAATATATGATATTTATAAATATCATTATAAGTATTATAACAGTAATACATGATATGAATAGAATAACTTGTGTCCTAAACTAAATAAACAACTGAATAAATACCAATAATATTCATAAATGAATAAATATTAATATGAATACCCCACAGAGATATTTATTTCTGATATAAATATTAGAGATACTAAAGAAATTATATTTGAAACTATAGATAAAGCAATTCTAATCATGCAGCAATCCTTAGTCTATCGGTTCCCAAAAGCAGCAATTATAAAAGGAAGCGATGCATTCAAATGCATCGGTCATCCCTCCTTGCCACAACAACTATAAAAAGAAGTGATTATACCAAGGGTCGCCTACTTAATCATGATTGAAAGTGCATCGATTAATTAAGAGAAGCTAGCAATTAACCTAGACAAAAAGACATGCCTTTTTAAGAGAAGCGATTAATATAAAGAGACATGCCCCTTAAGAAAGAGCCGTGACATTTGGGGGATATTAAAAGAGGAATGCTCTCAATGGGCAGGGATGGATAGATGAATAAAAAGGTAGAACATATGAGTATATTCAAAGGAACCCCTGCAGATCGTATATATTAGAGAGACAGCAGCAATACATTAACAGTAAGTTAAACATAATAATATAAAGACATAATTTTATATTTATGTATATATGTGTGTGTGTGTGTGTGTGTGTGTGTGTGTGTATATGTATTCATACCAAGAAATTATTGTAATTCGAACGCAGTTGGGAATAATAATATATATAAACTTATATAGAATATATAGATATACTATTCATAAAATCATATGAATGTGTGTGTGTGTATATATATATATGGGTAAGTAGATATGTGAATCACTTGCAAATATACAATAATGATACTTACAGCAATTATTAAGCCTTATAAGTAATGATGATTCCTTAATATAAGCATAAATAGATTATGTATATTTATGAATTGTCCTCATCCTATGATCAATCCAGTATAAGGTTGAAGGAAGCGAGTAAGGAATCAGAAAACGTGGAGAGATACAATAACTTAGGTGATGTACTCACTTAGCAATAATATTTAGCATATTTTGAATATAAGAAATAGATATTGCTAATTTGATTATTAGTGTAATGCTTTCTTTAGTATTATCATGATGAAATGATATTAATATGGACTTAAAGAATCAATGATAAATGAAAATATATTTGATTGTTTAAAAGATTGTCTTTTATGTGCTTGTAAACCTATCAAGAAGGGCGAATCATGAGTAAGTTGGTTTGCCTAAAAACCCCACCTAGGATTCCGCCCCACAAGCCCGAGACAAGGGTTGGGCCATGGAGGGGTGGGGGGTCCCACCTAAGATTCAGCCCCACAGGCCCGAAGCAAGGGTTGAGCAATAGGAGGTGGTAGGCCTTAGGGTCCCACCTAAGAGTCTACCCCACAGGCCCGAAGCAAGGGTTGGGCAATAGGAGGTGGTAGGCCTTAGGCCACTTTGGACTCTATGGTTCCTCTCCCCCGATAGGGTGAGTGTCTTCCAAGGTGTTGCCATAAGTGGAGTATGCAGGTACTAAGCCATTAGGCAAGAATGATTGTGATGGCCAATCCTCTTGAGCTTTATATGAGGGTTTCAGGGTGAATCCACCTATGGCACTCCTCTTATGTCTTCAATATTGCTTTATGATTATGTTGATATTTTGGATATCTAGATATTAATGCTAACAGATGTGTTGTTAATATGGTGAATACAGGGTTCAAATCTAGGGTTATTGAATTAAGAGAACATTCATTTGGAAAGAAGAAACCTAAACCTAATCAACAAGAAAATTCTAGGGCAAGACGGGTAAGGGACATTACATGTACATGAGGTTTGATTTAATGCCAACTTCACTTGCTTTGAAAACTATTAATAGTTTTCCTCCAAAGTAGGAAAAACTAATTAAAATTATACAAACTCACAACCTTTTTTTTTTTAAATTAAAAATTTGGGTTGTGAGTTTGGATTTTACGAACTCACAACCTATTTTTCTAACTTAGAATTTTGGTTCTAAGTTTGAACAACTCAAATTTTCAAACTTTAATTTAATTTTCCCACTTTATGCTTTTAATTACTTATTTAATTAAAAATAAGTAATTAATAATCCTAAACATCGAGAGACCAAGTCACGTCAACACATTTGCACATTTCCTCTGTCAACAAAATCTCATTCATGATTCAACAATATTGGATCCAAGAAAATTCGGAAAAACGATCGATGCAACAACTAAAAGCCTATTTAATTCACGAGCCCGCCAATAAAGCATTTTTCTTAACTTTTGATTGGTTGCACATCTTTGCCTAAAAATTTGCTAGATTGTTCAAAATACCAATGCGAAGAAACCCAATAAGTGACATCTTCCCAACTTCTCTGAGAAAGCAAATTTAATTGTTTCTGTAATCCTACATGTAGAAAATTGAAGCATTAAAATATCACAACCTGTGAAGAGTCAAGACTCGGAAACTGGCCACATCGGCCGAAATATTCCCAGGAACATCCCTATTGAAGGAATTTGTAACAACATTCATCGATTTTCAAATTTAATTATTTTCGTGAATTTTCGCCATTGTACCCGATTTCGGACTCAAACCAATAAGTTGTTGTGTTGAAGTAGGTGAGACCAATTTGACACCGACGAAACACACTTGAATTAATTTGAAAAATAATATAACACAAACCAACATTGGACAAAGAAAGAGATTTCACAATTTGATCAAGATCGCAATTTACATGCTCAAACACCTGATAAGGACTTAACACATCAATTGAAAGGTTTGAAAACTAAGCGATTGACAGGAAAAACCCAAGACAACAATTCACAAAACAAATTAGAACCACACAAACAAATATTTCAAGGGAGAATTTCCACATATCGGTTCTTCTTTATTCTATGTCGAATAGCATTAATTCTCCCTACCAGAGCTTCCCTCTCTTAGTCTAGGCAGAGTAGATCCTTGTCCTTGAAGACCTTCTCCTTGTCTGCAGCCCAACTCATAAAGGATGGCATGAACTACTCATTCTTTTCTTCTAACACTAGGGTTCATCAGCCATGGATGTTAGAGGTGGTTTTGAAGGGAGTATCCAACTTATTCAAAGGATTGTCTAGCCTGACCACATCAGCCCTAGACATTCCATTCTGGGCATTGTCAAATCCTACATTGGCCCTTCTGCCATGATTGAGATGATGTTTTTTGTTCTTTAGGCCCAAGCCTTGTTACACACCTATTGCGGCATTGATCCCTTGTAATAAATTCCCACTTTTAACTTTGTTAGCTAAATGTATCCCTAAGAGGTCCAAATCTCACACGGCTATTTATGCTTATTCAAGATTTAACCATTTTAGATTACCATATTATTATGTTTATGTTTCTCTAGTGTTTTGTAGTTGGTTACTTTTCTGTTATCTAAGGCAATTACCCTCGTCCTTCTCTATTATAGCTGAATGTACTCTTCAAGTCCCATTGACCTATATTTGGCCTTTTGAAATTTGTAGACATCAATATTATTTCTTTTTGCTCACTTTGTCTACAAACAACTACATTAGGTTGCCTAACGTCATAAATAAAGATGCAAGTTGTAACAAAGATGTAATAGTCTTAATGGGTTTTTTTTGGTAAAGTGGAAACCATTTTTCACTTTTTTAACTGAATCTCGGTTGGTTTGGTACAACCACTATACTTTCAGGCCAACATGTATTTATACTCAAGGCTTGCATAAAATCAGATGGCTCTATGTGCATTCTTCTTGGAGACTGGGGCACCATCTGATGCTTACTGCTTTCATATGAATATCATTGCTAGTCCAGACTCCAGATATTTGTATTCTTCTTTATTTCTGTACATGCTTGTTTATTTTATGACAGCTGTTCTCTTATCAATTCTCATTGAATATTCAAGTTAGGCAACCACCATAATACACTCAACTCCCCCATTAATGGGGAGCTAGGCAAATAGTTTGTTAGAAAGAGATCATCTTGGATGAAATCTCTGATGGGGTTTCTCGAGCTCAATTTGGCAAGGCTTCAAGGAGAAATCATGTTTGGATCAGGCTCGTATAGTGATCGAGGATTAGAAGGGCCTGTTATGAAAAATGGTTCATTGTTTCTTGGTTGCAGAATGAACAATGAAGCACAATAGGAAGCAGTTGAGACAAGTATTTGTTTGGCCTCCACTTTGGGTTGGGGAGCTCTTCAGTGGTGACTCAAGGGTTGAGCAATATGGCTTGCCCATGTTGGAAGAAAAGGAGCGTTCTTGAGGAAACATTGGACTTGTGTAAAGATTTTGATGAAATTGTGTTTACTTGTTTTTGTAAGCATAATTCGGTGGCTGACTTCTTGGCCAACAAACAGATTAACCAAGCTCCCTTTTCAGATCTTTATAGTGATCCTTTAGAGGCTTGGTTGGGTTTAGACAAACTCGTTTTTTATTAACTTCCCCCTTAACTGGCTGCGTGCAACTCTTTTCCAACCTGCCCTGTGGCTTGTCATTCTTATGATGTTTATTCCCCTCAATTGTGAATAATGTTTCAGATCTTTTGGTTAGCTGTAAGGGGCAGCAGATTCTTTAAGGCAGGAAATTCAATGTTCAAGATGTACTGATAAGTGTTCTCTCCTGGGCACATAGGTGGTGTACAGAATTTGGGTGTTGTGTTTGTCTATTAATGGCTCCTTCATTGTGCTTTTACAGCATTCTCTTCTTTGCATTTCTGTTTGTGTGCCTTGGTTCCTTGTGGTTGCAGGGTGTTTTGATGAGGGCTGATTGTTGGTTTTTGGTGCAGAACTACTCGGTTTGCTTGGACATAGTGGATGATGGCTCACTGGCATCACTCTGTAAAACCCAAGGATACCCATCTTAGAGGCCTGTTTACAGACCAGCATCTATGTTCAATTTTCTATTGTCCTGATTCAGCATCTCTCAACCTGGACAAATGTGTGCTTTGTTCATCTGGTTATGGCAATACAGAATTCCTGGCTCCAAGGTTTCAATTCTTGAAGATTTTAAGGAGAAATTGTCTATGGCAGAGTCATCATCAGAGATCTAGAGTTGGAATCTGGATTATGCACATTCTTCTGCCTTCTCAGTTTGGCCCTTATGGGTTAGCTGTGGAAGAGAAGATGGAATTGCAGGAGAAGTCAGGAGGTATGAACTCTCCGGCGACAATGGAGACATTAGTGTTGTCAGTAAAGAAATGCCAGCAGCTTATCACAAAATACAGGAGCTTAAGGCCTTGTGTATGGATCTGTGGATGGTTATGAAACATCTACTTGTTACCCACACCAGAGGGTGGCTGGAGGTAAACTGTGCTTTGATATTGCCTTCATGGGTGAATGGAATGCTTAATAGAGCCAAGAAGAGGGAGGAGGTGATTCTTGGGTTGAAATTCCCAGCTCTGGGTGTTGGGGCTGAGAGTGCTTCTTCCAAGGCTAAGAAGGATGGGTCTGCTCAGGTTGTTATTTTGCACCCAGTTGGCTGTGTCGGTGGGCTGTCAGGTTGTTATTTTGCGCCCAAGTGGGTGTGCTGGGGGGCTGTCTGGAAATGTGGGTAGGTGGACAATCTCCAAAGGTGGGCTCAACCCCTTCTTTTATGCAATGTTTTTTGTATGTTTAATTAGCTCTATTTTGTTTTAGGTGGCAGGTTGTATAGTTTCCCTATTTAGGATGTTTTCCCGGACTTCAGGTGTTTTGCAGCTGAGTTCATTAGCTAGTAAGTTTGCTTGTAATATTCTTGTGAAGTTTATCTGCTTGGGGAAGGGCCCCTACAGAACCCTCACTATATGAAAAAACAAACACTCAGAACTGACTACAAACTTGTAAATCTCAATTGGTAAGGTAGTACATTAGAGCAGATGAATTCGACAGACTATATAAGGATCTAAGGACATACCTTGCACTTGGCAGCTTCTACCATGGTGCCATTATCCTATCAAATGATGGTAGTCTCCAGCATTCATTCCTTATCTCGTCTGCCCTTCAATTTTGTTTTATTTGCTATCAAATTTGTATTGGACATGGCATCACATAGGTTCCTCTTTTATTTAATATGTAGTATCTTTTTGTAGTCAGATATACCATTTTTGGCCATTCACATAGATTAATAATAATTAACCTGATTTATTTGTATTTCATGCAAATATCGTCGTATGCTCAAAATTACAGTACAGTTAACATCAATAGAGGTAGGTAACTATTCTTTGTATTTATTTCAAAAAAATTGAATACCAATAGTTTTCAATTTTGTAAATGCATAAACATACCATAATATCATTAGAGTTTGAACTAGCTATGCACTCTGGAACTTTCAACTCATCAAAACAACACACATCGGTCTTCCCCTCTGGATACAAGCACCAAACCCTGTCTCTTCCTACAAAAGAGATTCAATATACCCCACTTAAGTTCATCCTCACAAATTCTTCAAAATGTTAAGAGAGGTCTAATTAATTGGTGAGAGTCAAATACAACTCTATTAAGCAAGATATATCAAAAGAATCAAAAAGGAAAAAACCTTTTAGAGAATTAGCTCTTTCCCAATAAAAAAATTGTCTCAATTATTAAAAGGTTGGAATCAAATGAAATTGTCACTTTTAAGTAGGTAAGCTTAAAATATATGAGGCAAACCTTTCTTTAATATTTGTAAATTTGTAATACAGTGACAAGGTCCGTTACAAGGAGCACACATACAACAAATATGAAAACTAAAAACAACATATGTGGATTTTATATTCAACTAAAAGAGGACCAGGAGATGTCCAGTAGACAAAGCTATAGTCATTATATAAAGGCTCATGGTGAGTCATTAAAATTTAAGGGTAAATTTTATGAAATTGCAGTATCTGAGAAAAGCATCAAAGGTTCCATGAGAAATGTAATATCCAAAACTGACAATAGATAATTTAATTCTACTGTGTGAGGAAACAAATTCAAAGACAGAATATCCAAAAAGAAATTTCTATTTGTTTGTTAGTCTACTTGACTATGCAACTAATCACTAACTATGTTTTTAACCATCATTGTTTAACTTCAATGCATCTTGTAATTTGAGTTGAATATTTATATATATCTTCCATCCTTTTATTTTTGTCACCACAGATGTTGAAATCATTATGGTGAACTGATTTATGTTACCAAGTATTTCTGCATATGGAAGAAAACTTTAATTTAGTTTCATCTTAGGGGCTTCCTTTCCTTAATTTTCAATAATAATACTAGGACCCGTTTTTAAATCACCATTAAAGTGTGGTCAAATCATGAAAATACATTTTTCTAAAGATTACATGTAACCATTTTAACAATTGCTATGTAGCATTAAGATTCCTTTACAAACTTGATATTTTTCTATTGATATGGCAATGTTTGTGCAAATCAATAACTATTGACCTCCTTTGCCAAAAAACTCCTTGAGAGGTGTTGGATATGCTCAAATATATCATATAACTATGCTCATCCTTATGCTTGCATTTCCTTAGTTATAATTAATCACGCCCTAATGACATTGGTTAGTGGAAGGTTATTTGGTGGTTGAAAGGATGTTTAAACCACCTTGTACTATATAAGCACATTGATTGTTGATTGAATTTGATTAAAAAAGAAGGTATTGCTGCATATGTTCTCTCGGTGTTTGTTTTTCATCTTCATTCTTCTTCTTCCTCATTGATCTTGTAGGTGTAACAAGTAATATCAGAGCACAGGCTAGAGGAGGAAGATGAAGGAATTAGTTACAAATGGTTGTGAAAGTGGGTCAGTCTGCAAAAATATGGCCTTCAAACTGTTTTATTTCCATACCCTTTGACATACAAATTGTTTTCCTTGGTGAAGTTGGCATGTCAAAAAATTCAAGTCAGCCTGATCTACACATATTAAAGTTTGCATGTCGAATTAAGGAGTTATCCTGTTTAGAAGTCAGCCTGCACTCTATTGTAGACAGCCCTGCAATTTGCAAATCAAATAACCCCCCCTGAAAATTATTATCAAGTCAGATGCAAATTTAAGTATGTACACTTGAAAAATATGAGGAAAGACGTCAGTAAATATAAAATACTTAAGACAAATGTTAACATAACAAAATTGAAAGAGTATCTGTGGTACAAAATCTGACATGTTTCCCAATGCCTAATAGCATGGGGAAAAGAATATCCCTAGATATCTCCTTACTCGCCTATATTGAACTCCCAAACATAAAGATCAACTTACGGGAGTACTGTATGACTATGGACTAACAAACAAGGTTAAAATTGTTGTTCATAAAGCTTCAAACATAGTACCAATAATAGTCAATGTCAAAATATTTTTCTAAATAGAGATTATCAAGAAAGATAATGTATGAAAGAGACGATGTTTAAAGGAAATCTTTGGAAGATGTTTTTGAATTTCCAGGAAGCCAGTTAAACTCTGTTATCTAACATTGTGCACAATCAAAGAAAATCAAAATACAGTAGATATGTGAAGGTGTCATCTTGCAACCATACAAACTCTTTGGGAAGTAAACTTACATTTTAGTAGAATTTGCCTAAAACAATAGCATGCACTAAAGCACAACTAAAACTCATTTAACGCAAAAGTACAGATTTAGACCTTTTATAGTGAATACACTAAACCTTCAGAACTTAAGAGAAATTAAAATTTCACATTGAACCATTAAAGGAAATGCATAAGCAAATGAATGGACATTAAAGGACTGTAGAGAGGGTCCAAGTAAAACCAAAAAATTCCAAAACCAAAAGATAACCTCAATCTTTCAAAGTAGCTGATCAAGTTCACTCCCTGAATATTGTTGACTATTTACAATGAGGTAACGTGCAAAGCTTTGAACTAACACATCATGTCAACATGCACCCAATTTCTTCAATAAGACTCTATTGAAATATGACAACTTCGTCTCTTTTAAAGTAGACATTTTTAGAAAGTACATAAAATGTGGCCACCTAGTCATAATACTAGGTGGAACAAAGAATTCAAGCAACTGTGAAATAAGGAATATCTTAATTAAATGGCAGCTAGAGACAATTCAACTTTTGCTAACAAACCAGATTTATCCCAGTTCTAACTTAATGCATCTTAATGAATCACTTCAAACCTGCTATTTTGAAGGTATTCCACATAGCTTCTTCATGCTCCTGTATACCAAATATGCATAGGCGAGCTGATTTCTTCCCATATACTTGCCACAAAAGCTTTCCAGTATTATTCTTTCTCAAGAAATCCTTTTCCAATGGACCATGAATGTCAAAAATCAAGAACGAATTTTAAGAAAATTAACTAGAACCCATTCTTCTCATGTCTTAAAAAATGGCAGAAGTGCAGTCATAAAGAAGATACCTTGGGGTGCATGTATAACCAGAAACGAATTCCTTGCCAAATGGAATGCTGGATAAGTTTTGAGCACATACAATCCTGAAGAGGAAGCCAGCACTGCAAATATACATGAGAAGTCAACCTTATACTCCATCATAATAAGAAGGAAAACAGGGAACATATAATTACGAGGTACTCTTCCCAATGTGCAACCATTGCACTGCTGACTTTTTAAAGAAATGCAATATAATGTATCATAAGTGCAGTAAATGAATTCACTTCAGTTCTTCCTTTAACAGATATCCTCCTCTGAATCTATGCCATCCTTCTCCAAAGCTTTCTCCTTCCACTAAGATCATATAACTTATAATTTCTTTCATGAACAATGAAAACAAGTCATATCATTTTATAAGATGTGTGTCAAAAACCAGAGCTAGCAAGACTCAAATAGAATTAAATATTACAATTACATAAAACCTGAATGAACATCTTCTTTAGCAGAGAATTTATTGTCCATTCCTACTGAAATGAGTGCATATAAAATTATGAATTGTCATCAAAGGGATTGTGGTCAAATGGCAAGGCCACAAGGTTCTCATGTTGAAGACCAAGTGTAAATGTTAATCAAATCTTATCAAATTGAATCCTAAAAGGAACTATGGAAATTCTAAGTCTGAAATTCTGTGCAAGAATTCTAAGTCAGATTTTGTTTCTTGTATTTCAAATGTGCTGATTGCAACACATTTATTAATTTCAATGTTTGCAAATAGAAGTTCGAGTGTCCATTTATATCTTGTGAGGGAGACACGCCTCAAGGAGAGACGCGTCTCATGAGAGGACGTGTCCCTTGAGCGTGCAGACTCCCTAAACATACCGAAATATTTGGTATTAAATATAACCAAAATTTGCATGCTATACAAACAGCGATCATATAACATGAAGTTCGATTATTAATTTATTTGCAAATTTCGATCATCATCAAAAATTTGAATAACTTATTTGTAGACATTATATTTTAAGAGTAGGTCGATTAAATATAAATGATGATGATGCATAAATGCAATCATCATTTATATCTGACCGATGCTATCTTAAATCAACACTCCCTCTTAGCTAGGGAAGATATTTCAAAAACAAATAAGTTGGAGATATCACCTTCACACGTGATATCGAAGATATGATATGTTTTCTCAATATTGTCAAGTCACATGACATTCTTCATAACACATCTTCATTATGGTATGTGCACTAACATCAAGTCACATGATGTCTACCATAATAATTCATGGCATATCCACGGATATATAATTATCCACCATGGTTATCTCTTAAGGATCGCAATGATCTTCAAATGACATCAAGTCCCATGATATCCATCAAAGTGTCCAAGAGATACTATCATGACATGTCCATAGATATCAAGTCACATGATATCTATCATAATAGTTCAACTCATCATTGTAGAGTCGTCACTTTACAATGTCATATACAAGTGTTCATTATTAGAAAGATAGTCACCTTTCAATAATGTACACAGGGGGAGAGGGCCCATAAAGTCTTGGAGTCACACACATGACAAAAGAGTTTACACATTAAACATCTTTAAATATATTAGTACAACTTCTAAACAATTTGAATTTCAAACATAATATCAAATTACATTTCAACCATACCAAGTTTCTTCCTGAAGTGTTCAACCTTGACTCTGGAGAGAGGTTTGGTGAGAATGTCTATTGTTTGATCATTTGTACTAATATACTCCAACTGGATTACATTCCTTTCTACCATGTCTCTTACATAATGGTAGGGGATCTCAATATGCTTAGATCTATCATGGAATACTGGATTTACAGAGAGCTTGATGCAACTTTGATTGTCACAATGAATGATAGTAGGATTCAAGGGTTCACCAAAGAGTCCCACAAGCAATTTTCGGAGCCAAACTGCTTCTCTTGCCCCCATTGAGACTGCTATGTATTCAGCTTTTGTCGAGCTTTGTGCTACTGAAGACTGTTTTCTGCAGATCCAAGAGATCATAGTCGATCCTAAACTAAAGCAACATCCTAATGTGCTTTTCCGATCGGTTACACTTCCAGCCCAATCTGAATCAAAGTATCCATGTAGATCTAGTTGGTCATTTCTATAAACAAGACCATATCCAATAGTGCCTTGAAGATATCTCAATATTTGTTTCACAGCCATAAGATGAATTTCCTTTGGCTCACACATGAACTGGCTTAAAGCATTTACTGCATAGCAAATATCAGGTCCGGTGTTAACCAGGTACATCAATGATCCAATCATTTGTCTATATAGAGTGAAATCTGCACACTTAGATTCTGCTGTTGCTTCTTTTAGTTTGTGAAGGTTGGTTTCCATGGGTGTAGACATGGGTCTACAATCCAACATTCCAAATCTCTTCAGAATATCAATAGTATACTTTCCTTGATTTAGTATGATGCTATCTGATTTCTGTCAGACTTCCAAACCTAGGAAGTAGTGTAAAATGCCCAAGTCTTTCATGTCAAATTCTGAAGTTAGATCCTTCTTTCCTTGAGCAATGAGGTGATCTTCTCCTATTATCAGCAAGTCATCAACATATAAAATAATTATTAACATCTCACCTTTAATTACCTTAAAGTAAAGATTTGGGTCTGCATCATTTTTAGAAAACCCTAGTCCCAAGAGGTAGCTGTCAATTCTTTCATACCAGGCCCTGGGAGCCTATTTAAATCCATACAGTGCTTTCTTTAGTCTGCATACAGGTGAGTCAGGTTTGTGTATCACAAAACCTTCAGGCTGTTCTAGATAGACCTCCTCTTCAATGGTCCCATTTAGGAAGGCAATTTTCACATCCATTTGATGAATCTTCAAGCCTTTAACTGCTGCAATGGCTATCACTGCTCTCACATACGTGTAACGAGCAACAGGTGCAAATGTTTCTTCATAATCAATGCCTTCCTTTTGTGAAAAACCTCTGGCCACAAAACATGCCTTATGTTTTTCTATACTGCCATCAGCAGCATGTTTGATTTTGAAGAGCCATTTAGAAGAGACAACAGATTTCTCTTTTGGTCTAGGCACTATATCCCATACATCATTTTTTAGAATGGATTGATACTCTTTCGTCATAGTGTCCTTCCATACTTGATGACTGAAGGCTTCTGTAACATTGGTGGGTTCTAAATTTATGATGTAATTCATTAGAGCAACATAGCTTGAGAACCGTTTGGGTCTTTTACTCTCCCTAAACGTTCCTTTGGGTGTTGCATGATTCTCAGCTTCTTTGATCATCTTTCTAGCCCAAAGTGGCCTCTTCTTGCCGTTGTCATTTGTATTCTCATCTGAAGTAGATAGAAGTTCATTTGGTATTTGCTCAGGATACTCCCTCTGAATCTCAGGAGTAGGATCCTCTTCTAAGACTCTAGGTGAATAAGTTTCTATCTCACTTGAACTTCTTGCCCTTTTGAATGCAATGTCTTCTTCAAAGATGACATCTCTACTCAATTCAATTTGTTTTTGCCTGGGTATGAATATCCTGTAGGCTTTGGAGGTTTCACTATATCCCACAAATACCCCTTTCTTTCCGGAAGGTTCTACTTTGAATCTCTTCTCTTTGGGCACATGAATATAGATTGGGCAACCAAAAATCCTAAAGTGACTAATATCAGGTTTTATGCCAGTAAATGCTTCTTCAGGACTTTTGTTATCTAGATGAGAATGTGGACATCTATTTTGGATGTAGACAACAGTTCTAGAGGCTTCTGCCCAGAATGAGGTTTCTATGTTCTGGTCAAGTAACATTGCTTTTGCAACTTCTACAATGGTTCTATTTTTCCTTTCAGCAACCCCATTTTGTTGAGGGTTGTAGGCTACTATAAACTCCCTCTTAATCCCAGCATTCATGCAAAATTCCTTAAAGATTTCAGATGTGTATTCTTTCCCATTGTCTGTCCTTAAAATTTTGATTTTCTTCCAAGAGAAGTTTTCAATAAGAGCTTTGAACTCCTTGAACCTTTTAAGGATTTCTATTGACTCTTTACACTTAAGAAAATAAATCCAAGTCTTCCTAGAGAAGTCATCTATAAATATGGCATAGTATAGGAAGCCTGCCTTGGAGGGTACAAACATGGGTCCACATAAATCAGAGTGAACCAGTTCTAACACATTTTGGGTTTAACTCAAGCTATTGTGAAAGGATCCCTTTGTGTTTTTTCCTAGGGCACAACCTTTACAAGCTCCTTCATGAGTTGGTTTTAACTTAGGTAATCCTGTTACTAGTTTTTCCACAGAGGGTAGGGCACGGACATGAAGGTGTCTTAATCTTCTATGCCAAATTTCATTTGAATCAGAAGTATCAAGGGTAAGGGCTTGTTTGACTTCAGTGCATAGTTTATAAAGATAACCTTGTCTTATACCTATGGTTTGAGCTTTCTTTATAGTTGAGTTCTTAGGCCATGCCAGAACTTTCCCATCCATAAAGGTAACCCTATATCCATTGTCTTCAAGAGCAGAGATGGATATTAGATTCCTCTTTATTCCAAGTACAAATAAAACTCCAGTGAGTTGAAGGGAGAGACCAGATTTCAATTTGATGGAGCAAGTTCCAACCCCTTTTACAGGGTGTGCAGAATCATCCCCAATGGTTACTTCTTCATCAGTCTCTTCAGTCATAGTGTCTTAGTGTTCTCTGAACCCTGTGATGTGCCTTGAAGAACTACTATCAATTACCCAATTGTTGGTATTGTTAGATACTTGACTTGATAAGGCTGAATAGAATACAAATTTCTCAGATTCATGGTCTAAATTTGACTTTCCTACTTTAGCAAAGGATGCGTGTTGTTTTGATTTGTCAGGGCACTTCATTGCATAGTGCCCATACTGATCACATCTAAAACATTGTACTTGAGAGATGTCTTTCCTCTTCTTGGATGATCCTTTTCCATAGGAATTTCTCTTTCTCTTAAATGATCCTTTCCCGTAAGAGTTTTTCTTACCCCTTTTATTAGATGTTGCGTTGAGCACATGAATGTCTTCATCTATGTTTTTTTGTTTGTTTTCTTTTGTTGAGAGTCTTGTTTCCTCTTGTAGGCAGTCTGTTCTTAGCCTATCAAACTTGGGGAGTTTAGATCTCGCACTTATTCCTTGAACAAATGACTCCCATGAGTTTGGTAGGCCTCCTAGTGCAATTAGTGTTAACTCTTTGCTATCAATTTGATATCCAATTGTAGATAATTGATCCCTTAGTTCAATGATCCTCATGAAGTATGCATTAATAGTTTCTCCTTTGTTTATTTGGACATTGTTGATTTGCCTCTTTAATGCAAGAGTCCTACTGGTGTTGTTTATCTCATAGGTGCTCTCAAGGGATTTGAACATTAGATATGCAGTTTCATGTTTTGCTAGAATGGGTACTATATGGTCCCTAACTGCATCTACTAAGATTTTCATGGCCTTTTCATTGTTCTCAATCCATTGAGTTTTCTCTGGATCATCCTCTGGTTCCCTCTTGTTTTCTCTCACAAATGAGTCTAACTTATTTTCTTTAAGAATCATCATGATTTTGAATTTCCATGATGTGAAGTTGTTTGCTCCTTCAAGACGATCTTCAAATCTGATCAAACTTGACATTATGAAGAATGTGATGTGAAGCTTGATTTCTTAAAAATACGATTTTTTCTAAGCAATTTGATATCTAGATTTGATTTTGATTCACTCAACTTGGCTCTAATACCATGTAAATGTTAATCAAATCTTATCAAATTGAATCCTAAAAGGAACTATGGAAATTCTAAGTCTGAAATTTTGTGCAAGAATTCTATGTCAGATTTTGTTTCTTGTATTTCAAATGTGCTGATTGCAGAACATTTATTAATTTCAATGTTTGCAAATAGAAGTTTGAGTGTCCATTTATATCTTGTGAGGGAGACACGCCTCAAGGAGAGACGCGTCTCATGAGAGGACGTGTCTCCACAAAGTGGAGACACGTCCGCTCATGGGACGTGTCCCTTGAGCGTGCGGACTCCCTAAACACACCGAAATATTCGGTATTAAATATAACCAAAATTCACATGCTATACAAACAGCGATCATATAACATGAAGTTCGATTATTAATTTATTTGCAAATTTCGATCATCATCAGAAATTTGAATAACTTATTTGTAGACATTATATTTTAAGAGTAGGTCGATTAAATATAAATGATGATGATGCATAAATGCAATCATCATTTATATCTGACCGATGCTATCTTAAATCAACACCAAGGTTCAAGTCCCCCCAAGGGGCATCTTAGTGCCAGTGGTGGGCATGCTGGAGCAGTATCCCCATAGGTGAAGCGGGAGATGGAATGGTATCCCCACAAGAGAAGTTGGAGATGAAATAGGAGCTCAAGTGAATGAGTTGGAGTGGAGCAGCATCCCCATAGGTGAAGCAAGAGAAGGAGGAAGATGTGAAAAGGAGGAGAGAAGTAGGAGCACAATATCCCTGCAGGTTAAGATGTAGATGGAGTGCAGTATCCCCACAGGAGAAGCATTACAAGTACAGCAGTATCCCGACATGTAGAGCAATAGTTTTAATGTAATGATAAAAAAAATCATGGAGCAACATAGAGGGTGAACCTTCTAAATTCACGTAACATTGGAAGATTGTTTCTAGACAACAAGCAAACAATGCATGATCCTAGAAAAGAAAATAGAGGTTTGGAAACTCCATTTCACCCACCTAAGATTTTAGAGTTTCACTAATTAAACTTGAATTTTTATTTTCTTTAAATTTAAATATTTTCAAAGTCCTCTATAGGCCATCAATGGTCAAGGTGATCTATGCACTCCTACACTAGCCTTAGTCGCCTACATGATAGTACACGACTCAGCATGCAACTCCTTGCTTCATGTGCAACCCACACCATGCTAGAAACCATGCCATGCACTTGCATGCAACTCCTTGTTCCATGTGCCTTTTGGGCAACCCTAGGAACCATGTTGCACAACTCAAAATACATTCCTTAGCTTATGCATAGCCTTATGCATCATGTGCCATCTATGTAGCACCAAAGACCATGTCATGCAACTTCACAAGCAACTCTACCAAAGTTCCACACCACATCTACACTTGTGCACATTAGCGCACACAAAGCATGCAATTCAAAAATCAAGGTAGAATGCCACATAGTCACAAAAGACTGCATCAATCTAGTGCACCTTTTGGAGTCATTACATGGCATGCCACTTATCAATACAGCACAACCAAAAATCCTAACCATCAAAATAGGAAGCATCCCGCATGGAAGCCCAGTTGGTTTAACTTCCATAATGGTCTTTGTCTTCACAATCATGTAACCTATGCATGTATGTCTATAGCATAAACAAATAGGTAAACATTAGTAGACATGAGTAAAGACATAGCCACACATCTCCTTCAAGAGTGTACCATGTATAGAAAGCACAAAATAATAAAATAGCCACACATCTCCTTCAAGAGTGTGCCATGTATAGAAAGCACAAAATAATAAAATGATTTGTTCCAATTCTCATATTCTCTTATATCTAGACCTTCTATCTCCGCATTACTTTTGCACACTCACGACACATTTAGGTCCTCATCCAGAGTGTTGTACCCTAGATCACTTGGGATTTGGAATGGTATCAAAGTGATTAATCTTGCATGTGCTATTGAATGAGATCAGAGTATCTGAAACTCAACATCTAACCACAAGATCCTTCAAATTAGTTTCCAAGTAGTTTCAAACAAGTTCAAAAGGCTAAAGAGCAAGATACAATCCATGAGATGATCAAAGATGAAATTGTAAAAGCTCTTCAAGAACAACAAAAAAATTTGTTCAACATATTTGTTGAAGTCCTTGAAGGGGTAGTTCTTTTGGCGCAATTATCAAGTAAAGCTTTCGGTGGTCGAGTTCCCCAAAGATTCCAAGTGAATTTAGACATTCTTGTGTTTGTGGGTAAATAGATGCAAATTTAGTACATAACTAGTTAGACCAATTCAAGTCATATTTCTCTATGAATGATTTTTATGTTGAAGAAAAGATCAAGAATGCACTTATGAAAGTCTCTTGCCCCATCAATAAGTGTTGACAAGCCCATGCTAGATGAGAGGAAGACCAAATAGAAGGAAGATCTAAGCCTATCTAGGAAAACTTCTTGGAAGCCTTCAAGGATGAATACTATCCTAAAGATGTTTATAACAACTACTACGTTCAATGGCAACAGGTGTAGAAAGGACATGACCAATAAGTCTACACCTACAACAATGCTTCCCATGACCTCTATGTAAAGTTGGGCACATTTGAGTTAGAGCAACATAGATTCCTCAAGTATCGTAGTGGTTTGTGCCCACTTGTTCAATCCAAACTAAAGTTGGTGAAGGTCAAGACAATGGGAGAAACCTATTGCTACACAACTATCATTAAGGAAGACTCAAGACTAAAGGACAAATGGGACAAATCACCCACACCAAAGAAAACACCTACTTTGGACAAGAACAAACCATCCAAGATAGGTAAATGGTGCATCAAACACAAATCTAGTAACTGCTCCAACATGCATAGAAGAATTTATTTGCATGAGAACTAGAGGGTTCTGCATGAGCCAAAAGTGGAGAACATGGACCTCAAAGTTGCTTGTCTCCACACAATAGCCACAACATTCATGCTAGATGTCAAAGCAAAGCACCTATTCCATTCACAAATGTGGATGCAAGATCAACCATTGGTTATTTTGGTTTATAGCCGTTGCATGAAGAACTGTTGATATGTGGATCCTAATCAGACGTGGTGTTCACATTTTGCCCTCTTTACCCAGTGCATTGTTAAAGGAAATTCGCTGCAGAGTTATAATTGAAATTCTGTTAAAAAACAGTTGTCTAACTTCCTGAAAATGAACATTTTTTTGTCTTGTTGCTGCGGTTTGAATTTGAAGAGTCGCACGAGAATTGAATAATCGTGGCATATGATACTTGCAGCAAGGAAAACATGCGGAAGACAGATTGGCAAGTCGCATGAAAGTGACAGTAATAATGCAGGCATTGCATTGGGTGCACGTAGCACTGAGCATGGGAAAACAAAGCAGTGGAAATCATTTGAATCGATTGCTGCACATTGCAACTATTGCTGCAGGTTATTGTATTATGTATTTCGCTGGAAATTGTTAATAAAAATATTGTTTTGTGGACGTAGCCCAAGCATAGGGTGAACCACGTTAAAACTCTTGTTGTCTCGCCTCTGTTATTTTCGATGAATTGTTTCATTCCTCTGTTATGTTTTGATCATGTTTAAATCAAATCTGCATATAACTGGTAATTCATCCCTCTATTTCCTGCTTGTAATTCCTAACAAGAACCTCATTTGCAAGGCCACTATTGTGTGTCTAGATTTTCCAAGCATGCCTCATTCACAACCATATAGTTTGGGATGGATTAGTTTTATAGCACCAAGGGTATATATGTCATGCATCAATGCCACTTCTAATATGTTATCCATGCTTTTCATGAGAAGCTAGTGTGTGGCATTGTGCCAATTGATTCCAATGAAATAACCCTTGGGCAACCCTACTTCAATCATCTCCAAGGTGTTTATATAGCCAATCCTTGAGGCAACACCATACTAATGGGCAGTAAGAGAAATCAGATTCTTGAAGTGAGACCACAATTAAAACATGTAGCACAACCTCCACAATAGATTGCACAACATCCTTCAACACAATCAAGATGATTGTCTTTCAAGAAGGGGCAATTAATTTGTGTGCTCCTACACAAGCCCACATGCTAGCCTCTATCACCTACACAATAGCACATAACTCCAAGCACAGCCTCTCACTTTGTGCACAATCTGCACAATACCAATAACCATGTTACACACTTGTACATAGCTCCTTGCTCCATGTTTCATGCATGCACTACCAAGAACTATGTCGCACAACTCAAAAGACCCTCCCCAGCTTGTGCACTACCCTTTACATCATGTCCCATCCATAGCAGCAAGGATAATGTCACACAACTTCACAAGCAACTCTACCTAAGTTTTCGGCCCCATTCACATCTTGTGTAATGGCACAAACAAAATGTGCAATTCAGAACTCAATGCAAAACATTGCATAATGTTGCAAAACACTACGCATCAATCCAATGCACCATCTAGAGTCATTTCATGACATGCCACCTATCAACATAGGTGCAAAACCAAAATTTTAATAGTAAAAAGAGGAAGTGTCTCACATGAAAGCCCAACTAGTTCAACTTCCATAAGGTCCTTTGTCTTCACGATCATGTATCCTATAAATGTACATCTATAACATTAATAGATAAGAAAGCATAAGTAGATAGGATAGATAGTAAATACACAATCATGCATCTCCTTCGAGAGTATGTCATGTATCGAACATGCAAATTAATAAACAATCTATTCCAATTCACATATTCCCCTTTGTCTAGACCTCTTGTCTCCATATTGTTTTTTCAGGCATACAACACATTTAGGCCCTCATCTAGAGCATTGTCCTCCAAACCACATACAATAGAAATCACAAGGGGTCTAGAAAAAGTACAAAGGTCAAAATATGTAGTAGAAGAGCCTACTACATCTTTGTCAAAGGAAAAAAAATCAAAAGATCCATCAAAACAAAAACACCCTGGGAAGGTTAAGAAGATCTAAAGACTTTCCCAAAAAAAGATGCCCAAGAGCATCATATTCACTATAGATATACCAATCGTGTCATCCAACCGCATTCCTTGAAGTCAAGACCAAGAATATGGAAATAGGCTTGTACTTCATATTTACTAATAATATCTAGCCAAAGCTTATAAAGCCTATGTTGCTTAACTACTCTCAAAAGAGTAGTATAGTTGTAGGGACTCTTGACACACGAGCCATCCAAATCTAGATGTCAATGGTTACTAGTATAGAGTTATCAATGCAAGAAGACCAATAGACCTATTGCTAAGCATTTTCTATCAAAGATGAAATGTCTCTTGAATTTAAAAAAAGTTACAATCTCTAGACTTTTAGCTGGAAGAAATCCTTAGAGAACCCTACGAGTCTCTAAAATAATATAGTTTATGGTTTGTGAATCTAATAATAAAGATAACACCTAAAGATGAATAATAACTGTTTTAGGCTCCAAAAGAACAAGCATGCATATGTGGACACTCAAGGCAAGAGATGCTTTACTCCATACAAAAGTTGATGGAAGCAAAACTCTGTGCTATTTCAATGGAACTCTCCAGCAGCAGCATAGCATTGGTCTAAGCTAAATTGCTAATAATATGCGAAACTCGTGAAAAGCTTCTATAACTCATGAGTACTTAGGAATTGAAATAGCTCAAGAGTACTCACAAGTTACTCGCAATAAAACTTTTCAGCAACTTATTGCCAAGTATTCGACTAGTTTAATCCAAAAACTTACCGAAATCTCGGCAATAACTCGTGATTTTCATTTAAAAATGTGGCCACATTTTTTATAAGTTCATTCAGCTCAAAAATCTCATCATTTTGCATCATTTGAGTTTGTTTGTTTTTAATAGTGGGGTTTGAGTTTGCAACCAATTGGGAAGTAGAGATCAGCTCATACTAGTGGCATTTGACTCTTATTCAACGACATTTCTAAAGATACATAATTGTAACACATTTCCTTTTTTTGGTGCCTTCATTATAAATGTCTTATGCTACTGTGCTATTGTCACTTTCCTTTTTTTCTTGGTGCCTTCATTATAAATGTCTTGTGCTACTATGCTAGGAATTAGTGACTCGTAATTTATTGTTTTATATAAAAAAAAAATTGTAATGTCCCTTTTTAGAACATTCCTGATTTTTTCCCTGAAATAATAATTCCAACTTAAAATGAAAATTGCATTATATTTATAAATATAACTTTATCTAAAATGATGAAATTTTGCTATATTTAGATTTATAACTTATGCAATAATTCTGAAAAATAGAATTTATCTTGATTTTCTGCAATAATTCTCCTTCAAACTGTGATGATAATGGCTTTGTCAATTATTATGAATTTATTATAATATTCAGATTAATAATTCATAACATAAGTCTGAAAATGAATCATATCTTGAAATTCTTTGGAAGTGCTTTCAAATCTGCTGAATTAGAGGTTTTCGTCCCTAACTCAACACTGACAATATCAAGGGTTTTCATCCTTAACTTGCCAAGAGTATTCAAGGGCTTTCGTCCTTAAAAATCTTAGTCTATCTTGGAGGGTTTTTGTTCTCCTTGATCAAGATTTGGGTTTTTGTCCAAACTTGATAAGAAAAATATTTGTTCTTAATCTCTCATGCACTTGGAAGGGTTTTTGTCCTCCCTATTTGCAAGACACTTCCTCAAATTCAAGACTGATTGCTTGATGTATTAATAGACTTGTTGCTGTTTGCTTGATTGATCTTTTTGATATTTTGATTGCTTGATTTCTTGATGGATAGATGAGTGATGATTGTTGATTGAATGTAAATGAACTGATTTGCCCTTTATATCCATTTTTTGAAGGAGTCACCACCCTTCACTATAAATGAGTCATCACCCTTCATTGCTGCCTTTTGAGAATAATAATTTATTTCCAAATTGATTCATTCATTCATTCTCCATGTGATGATTTCTCCACAAGGAAATGATCTCTCTTTTATATCTTATCATTGAGGGAGTCACAACCTTTCAGATTTGAAGGAGTCACAATCTTTCACATTAAATGGAGTCCCATAATATTTGTTCTTAATTGTTTTCCTCCTTCCCTCTCAATGAAATGAACTCACCTTTATACCTTATTGGTGAAAGAGTCACCACCTTTCACCATCGCTTCCCTTGGAAGAGTTACAATCCTTCATCTTTAATCGCTGCCATAAAAACTCTTAATTTAGTTTTAATTAAATCCTTTAATAGAATCGCTAGCATCTTGGTGCCACCTTTATTTAATCGGCCTATGTTATAATTTTAAGGGGCTGCAATAATATAATAACTAGTTTTTGTGGCTTCAATCTTAACTTTTTTGTGCTAGGCTGCTAAGGTTTCGATTGAATAATTTTCTATTTATCCCATTTTGCTCGGTTTATTCCCTTTTTTCAAAAACAAAATGGCATCTACAAGTAGGACAGATGTCAGCAAGCCTAGGGACCCTGCTTGGAAACATGGGACAGCAAGTATAACATATGAATGGTAATTTGCAACTATTGTGAAATGGAGATGAGAGAAGGCATAAATCACCTCAAATATCACCTTACATGAATCACTTTCCGAGATGTACCATGTACATAAGTAACTCAGGAGTTTAAGAATGAGGCAAAAGCTTGGCTTGCATCTTATGATCAAAAGAAAGCAAAGAAAGGGAGGATAGCAAAGGCACTAGTAAGTAGTAGGTATTAGTTCTACAAGGTCAAAGGAAGAAATAGGAGCCTTGGTTTCTTCTATTGGACCACGAATATGGGGATTAGGCAGTGTGGGCAGCCGTAGTTCCAATATTTTTGCTGCTCCTAACACTCCCGATGTGCAACCTTCATTAGAGGATACTGCATGAAATAGAGAATTGCAGCAAGATGTCAAGTTGGCATGTGCCAATTTTTAGTACTACAACAGCATTCCATTAATGTTGCAGCGAGTCCTTGTTGGGAAAAGTTGGTCATTGCCATAGTTTAAAAACTCAACAATAACTTGGTTGACCCAAAAAATTTAAAAACTCAGATCTCAACAAAAATTTGGCAAATTTATCAAACATTTTTTTAAAAAAACAATTAAATATTCTTCAAGAACATGCATATTATTGAACTAATAGAACATGTTACTAATTTCTTTCGCATATAGATCAGAATTAGAGTTCAATGCATATGAACTTCAAGTTCAGAATCAATAAAAATTGCATATCTGTGAAGAGTTGTGTAAAGAGTGCATATCCACATGTGAATAGTTGTGGCATATATAGTTGAACATTGCAAGATCCAAACACCATTGTTGTGTGCTATGATACCAAAAACAAGAAATGGGAAACACGACTGAAATAGCAATGCAATGGACAATGAGGTGAGATGAGGTTGTGCATATAATGTAATTCTATTATTTGTAAAATCAATATATTATATGATTAATTATTATATTTGATATTATACTAAAATATAAAATTTAATATAATAGATAATTTAATACATTATAAATGAATAACTATATTAATTAAATCTAATACTTTATTATATAGTATAAATTAAAAATCTAAACCAAAACCCTAGTGGTTTGCAACCTAGCACATAACCAAAACACAATAAAATATCACACAATTTCAGGAGTTTCATAGCACACAAACCAACAGTATCCCATCGTCACAGTCAATGCATGAAATACACGCCCTAAACACAGCCAATAAACCTCATAAAAAGCACAATCAAAGAACAAAAAACCAAAAGAAAAAATGAATAAATCATCACAAACCACCAGGTTTCTTTTTAATCACATTTTCTATTTATTACTGTGGATATCACAAGATTTATTGGGAAAATCATGGCAATGTTCTGTTAATACGCGACAGCGAGTTTCATTTGCAATTACTTGCCAGGAAAAATTCCAGGTGAGCACTTACTAAGGTTTAAAACTATGGTCATTGCATTGATTGTGGCAAGTAAAGGGTTCAAGGCACCAAGCTGTTATGAGTCGAGTGAGCCATTATTGCAAGATGCAATCAATAACACAAATCTACTTGTAGATGAACAAAAAATTATTTGGAAAAATAAGGCCTGTAGCATTTTATTCAACAAGTGAACAGATGGTAGGACCACATCTTAACCAACTTCCTCACGACTTCAAGAGGATAGTTAGTGTTTTGAAGTTGGTTGATGCCTCAAGTGAAATAAAAAATGTTGAGATCTTGTGCAACTTGTTGGATGAGGTGGTGATGGAAATGGAGGTGGAGAATGTTGTCTAGATAGAGACGAACAATGCAAATGCATATGTGTTAGTTGGTAAACCTCTAGAGGCAAGGCACCCAACTTTATTTTGGAGCCCTTGTGTTGCCCATTGCATTGACATCCTTGACACTATAAGAAAACTTAGTTGGGTGAAGAATGTGGTGGAAGATACAAGGAATGTCACAAAATACAATTTATAACCAAATGTGGCTCATAAATCTCATGAGGGAGCACACTAATGGCAAGGAATTCATGTGATCAAGAGTCACATGGCTTATGAAAAAATTTATCACACCTTACAAAGTATTGAAGCCACATTGCCCAACCTTGAACACATATTTGTCAACAAAAGGTGGTTGGATAGTCTTTATTACAGGAAGGTACAAGTAGAGAAGGTTGTTAAGACCATTTTTTTATGATAAATTTGCCCAAAGGCATGACAAAGATCATCAAGATAAGTTTTCAATCAAAAAATTTCTGTTTTTATTTATTTTATAATATTATAATTTGCTCATTTTGTCAATTTCTGAAATTTTAATTTATTGTTTTTTCTTATTTAATTATTTTTTATTTCATTTTTATGTGCTCTCTTGTTTTAGGTGTCAAAGTTGTTGGTTAGAGTTCTACAATTGGTGGGTGGAGATAAAAACTCCATGAGGTATCTAAATGAGGCCATGGACAAGACCAAAGAGGTGATTCAAAATTTATATGGGGGGAATGAAAACAAATATTAACCCATCCAATGCATTACTAATCAAAGATAGAATTGAAAACTCCACCACCACATTCATGTTGTTTCCTACTATTTGAACCCTAATTTCTTCTTCTCCACTTAATTCAAAATGGATGAAATGGTAATGGATGGCCTCAACATGTGTATGCTAAAGATGATTCGCAATGAGAACATAAGAGGCATCATTCATGATGAGTTACAGAATAATATGAGAGCAGAGAGGAGGTGGTTTTCTTCACCTCTATGCATTTGAAGGAGACCCACTCTGCAGCCATGTAAAAAACATGTATGTTTAATTTTAGTGCTTTTTTAACTTCAATTGTTTAAGTTTACTAAAATGTTTACAAAGATATAAATGTTGTCCTTGCAAATTTGTGTAGGGAAGATTTTGGTGCAACAATACCTAATATTCAAAATTTCACAATCTGCATAATGTCCCAGCCTTGTAGCATTTCTGATTGTAAGCACAATTCGAGTGTGTTTTAGGTCATTCACACAAAGAAGTGCAACAAGTTGACTCAAAAGTGATTGAATAACCTTGTCTTTGTGCAATACAACCTTCGGTAGCATGCAAAGAAGGCAGAGGGGCGAAATATACATCAAGCACTTGACCTCAATGACATTAATCCAATATTCAGATTGGGTTGAAGCGGATGTGGATACATTGTTCACTAACAATGATTTGACTAGTTTGGAGAGGGAGGCAGTGGAATGGGAAGCAAAGGTCGCAGCATTTGATGGGGCAAAAGGTGAGGCTGGCAAGCCATTAATGGGCAGTTCATTGCATTCACAACATTATCCTATGGATAAGGCTCTGATGTGGATGATACAGCTACACAATCCAATTTGAGGGTAGCCACATAGTGGCAACAAAGTTTTTTGCACTTTATTTGTATAATAAATTTATAGATTATGAAATTTGTAGATTATGAACATGGAAATCATGATTTGTATTTTTTATTTATATTGAAATTTGACATGTATTGAACTCGTTTTTTGGTCTATGATATTGATGTATATTGAACTCCAATTTTAATCTATATATGAAGGAAGTCAATATTGTGTTCCCCATGAGGATTTAAATGGGTGAGAGGGATTGGCTTGAGCTCTGCTAGAGTTGTAATGTTTGATTGTGTTGGGTTGTTCTATTGTCATACTGTGCCTTTGGCACATGAGATATTTTATCCTACCACAATTATTGTGGTTTTTTTAATCTTCCTTCTTAATAGCCTCAAACTTTATCAAGCCAATAGTTTCTACTAGTGTTGATGGTTTGACAACTTTGGACAATGGTTCCTCCAACCAAGCACCCCTAAAAAATTGTTCCCAAGGTGTTTCACAAGGTATGAACTCTAACTCTCCACCAAATGTGGTTTTACCCATCCCAAAATTTAATCGCATGGGGTTCGTCTTGATGTCATCCAAAACCTCACCAAAGGTTTTTTCCTTTTCCACTTTGCTAAAGCTAGCCATCCAGAAACTAGGCCCCTAGTATGTTTGTACATCCCTTTTGGATTTCAACCTTAGACTCAAGACTTTACAGTCTCGCTAAAAAGACTCTTCGTGTATAGGTCTAGATAGAATTCTCAGGTCTTTCTTTACCTTACTGGAATTTTTTTTATCATAATTGCTAGGTTACGTGGTAAAATTATTTGTGTTGAGCCTAACAGGTTTTTGTTAGCTCGCCAACAAAAGCATGTCTATGTTGAGGTTGACCTCTCTAAGGATTTAAAAGACACCACGGATATTCAAATTGGCCATTTGCATCATACTTAGAGTGTGTTTTATCTTGATTTTCCAAATATTTTTTGAGGTGTCAATCCTCTTATCATAAAATTAGAATTGTCCCTTGGTCTACCCACACAATAAGCCTTCTACTCGACCTATTGAGGCTCCTCCTAAAACAATAAAGGATGGACTATAGTCGGAAACCATAAAAATAAATGTAACTCCAACAATGGTAGAGATCAAGCTGCAATCTAATACATCTTCAAACCCTCAAGATAAGCGGAAAGAGGTAGCTCCCTCTAATGGTTAGTTGTCCATTCGGCCTAAATTTACCAAAACGCCTCAACCAATGTCTATTTTATCTTCTCAACGAGAGACTATTGCTCATTCTCTTCCTTCCCTTGTAGTCCCATATCGACCTTGTAGTCCACTGAGGCATCTGGAAGGAGAGTATGTTGTAGAGAAAAGAAGGATACAAATTCCCAACATTCAGTTGGGATGTAATGTCTCCTTCTCAGGAATGAGTGTCGGTGAATACCCTTAGCCTATCTAATTCTCGAAGGCTAGCCAAGGTGTTGGTTAGGGAATATTAAATTAATTCAATTAAGTTGTTTTAATTATTATTTTATGTGCAACTTTTGTTTAATTAATTATTTTTATTAAAATTGACCATTTAAATACAAAGTGACCTTTTAGGGCCCAAAAGTAAATTCAAAATTGAAAAGGGATCACTTCATGAGAAATAAAGTAAAAATTTCTCGAAATTTTGGAAGTGATATAAAAAGGGAATCACAAAGGGAAATTAGACATCTTTAGGTCATTTCATTTCTTATTGTGAAGATTGGACTTTTTGTTCATCTCAAAATCCTAGGACAAAAACCCTAAGGGTAATTGCCTTCAAAGAGGAGATTCTTCCTAGTCAATTTAGCGATGTATTCAAACAAGATTCACAATTGTGTTGAATGCTTGAGAAGTAATATACAGAGTTGAATCAATACAGCTTTCTAGGTATTTGTTTGGGTACTTCTAATTGAAAATTTTTGAAATATATATTTATAAAGTTAATGGTGAATACAAGAAAATTATGTGACATTTATAATGCCAAAGGGGTGTAGCTGCATGAAACCCTAGGCGCCACTTTTTAGAAGTCTATCGTATTACATGGAGGAGAGCGTTGGAATTTAAGGGAATACCATTGGTCTTAGGTGGAATTTACATACAGTTAGGATTCCTCATTCAGCCGCTAGCCTATTGAAAATGTCAAAAGGAGTTATGGGCTAGACCTTTAGAAAGAGTTTAAACACCTTCAAGACTCTATAAAAACCTACCGTATAGAAAAAAGGGGTATTACATCCCAATTTGTGAGGTTACTATTTACTATTACTAGATGGGATAAATGTGAATATAGTGTGAATTCTGGAGATGAATTAATGATGCATGCAAGTTGTTGAATAATGTTTATTCTAACTTTTGAGATGTTTCATGTATACTGCTTTGTTGTGAACATATGACTCCCATTATCGTGTCATGGAATGCAAGTATGAGGACCATTCCTCCAGGCAGAGGAGAAACATCACTCGGGAGAGGAGCTTGGTCGGGTAAACAGTAACAAGAACTAATTGAGCATACACACACGCAATTATAGGTTGGGAAAAACCAAGTCAGTTATGTTGGTTTTGATAAGTCATCCATAGGCTTTAGGAGTCTTGTTACTTCTTTGTGCTTTGTGAGTGATGTTTATTTGTATACCTGACTTATTGTTTTGTGATCAATGTGTGTGAAACATGAATGGATATATGTGTATAGGTTGAGTGGGTATGTATACACATGTATATACATACACACGCTACCTATTACCTGTGGATATAATATTATTATAATATTGTCGTGGAATTTACATATACACATATACATAGATATATATATTGAAAGTATGTTGACTGGCTCGCAATATATGTATTCAATGAATAAATATGTACATGTATATATATGTTTATATGTAAATATATATATATATATATTAGTCTTGCCAAAACATATATATATATATATATAAATATGTAAATATATTTAAATTATAATATTTAAATATATATAAGGTAAAGTAAATAAAACTATAATATAAATATATATTTTGAAATGAATTAGGAATTGATATATTTCATAAGTTAAATGAGGACTTTATTTGCAAAATATCAAAGTCAATGAATAAATCAATTCATGGGATATCGAACTATAGAAATCGATTAAAATCAATGATGAAATATTTGTCACTTTATGTGAATTGAACTTTTTGGATAAATCGTGCCAAAGGAGAAATATTTCATTTGGAACTTTAGCTGGAAACTTTGAAAAAGAAATAAAATAGAGAATAGAAATGGCGTGAGAATGTTGCATGTGCGCCTGGAGGAACTCGCGCATGACCAGGTCTCTAGAAATGCAACGCAGCCATGGATGGTGTCTTCTGAACCTCGAATTTTGGCAATCTCGATTACATTCAACCTTGACTGATTCTTCTATAATGAATCATCAAACCAATTTTCTGAATTTGTGCGCCAAAAATGAGGAAAGCCTATAGGTGTCATAATACAGATTTTTCCATGTGCAAGTTAAATCATTCTTTGTTTGTTGTCATTGAAAGAGATCGACTCACCTTTGAAATTCGCCACATTTTACAGTTGAAACATTCAAAACCTTGTCTGGTAGTTTACATGCCATTAAAGAAGGAAAATGGTTGAGCAAGGGGCTCTATATATAGCCATCCTGCTCACTCTTTATCATCACTTCTCTAAATCCGAGTTCTTGCTTTTGCTGAGAGATTTATACTTCATATTTCATTAAGAGCAAATTCATTTCTGAGTGCAATCATATTTCTGAGAATAAACATTAATTCTGGAAGTCAATTTCTGAGTATTTTCATATTTCTAAGAACAATCTTTAGTTCTAGAAGTCAATTTCTGGGTGTTACTATCCTGAGAGAAGAGAGGCATTGGAAAGTAAGTCTGAAAAGGAAAGACAGCAGCTCGAGTGGAATTTGCCAGACCTCTTGAAGTGATGGAAGTGCCTTGACATCATTTCTAAAAGGACACTGAAACAAGAATGAATCCTCTTTAGTTTGTAACTTTTATTTGAGTGCTGGTTTCTTTTATCTTGTGTTTATTGTTTTCCATAAGTTCTAATAGGATAGAATTATTATGATGAACATCTACAAGCAATGCATAATAGAGAAATTTGTGTAAGGGAATCAATGAAAAAGGGTATGGGTGAAAAGGGGTTTTATGTGAAAGAACTTCAAGGAATAGTTTACTTATTTTGCATGAAAGGGAAAAAAAGGGAAAAAGATAAAAGGGAAGGATTTATATGCATTTTGAATGAATATTGCATGTTGCGTATGATCTTCGTATATGGAGAATACGTAGAAGTATTTATTATCTACTAGGATCGAAATGACGACAGAACCAAGTATGGTCTTAAGCTTAAGTTATTAGGATAACTGAGGCAAGCTAAGCACTCCTAGGATAAAGATTTCCGAATTAGGAGTTATGTTACAAGACACTTGTAGATTGTTTCATTTCTAAGTAGATAGTTTGATGTAGGAAGTCTGGGGTGACTGAATACCCATTGAAGGACATAACCTACGCGTAGTGTAAGATAGCCTTAAGTCAAATCGGCCTTGAGTAGTGTATATGATAGATGACCTTCATTCGAAGTACTGAATGAGAATACTTTGGCCAAAGTAGTGAAATGTACAACATCCACTTAGATGTGAGATAGTTGAGACTACACTGTCAGTTCATTGTGATCCTTGTACTAGTTCGAGATTGTGAAATAGCAATGTTCTAGTTGTGTAGGACACAGCACTATGCTCAGTTGGTAATCGTTAAAGGATACCCTACCAATCTCTTCGACGAAGGGAGGGCCATCTATTAAATAATGGATGTGTGAGGGACGGCATTATAAGTCCGTGGTTGGCGGAAAAGCGCCCGAGTGATGTTTCTCCTCCACAGCAAGTGGCCGATGTACCAAGATTTGAAAGGAAAGGAACCTGGACCATCTTACTACTATTTGTGCAAAAGCTTACGAGCTACGTATGTAATTGTTTTACTTTTGTACTATGATTTATATTTGCAATGAAAATGGAATTCATGTGGAAATATATTGTAACTTGCATGTATTTATCAATGAAGAAAGGAGGAATTTTATTCTAGTGTCTTTGTTACTTGTTGCTTTTATATATTTGAAGTGAAATTTGAAAAAATTTAATTTACGCAAGGGATAGGTCGTTACAAGGGGAGTGTGACGCCAAACCCAAAAGGAAAAAATTTTGATAAAGTGAAGTGGAGTTTTTTGTGTGGGGTCTGCAGCTTTTAGAGAGCAAAGTTTGCATTTCTATGGACTCTACATCAGCCACTTAGCACTTTGGAGGTGTTTGGAAAAGTTAAAATAGGCAGCACCACTTTATGGGAAGAGTTTGAAGGCTATCAGGACTCTTTTAATCTGTTTTATCAGCAAAGGAGGAGGCATGGAGAATTCAAGAGACCTCCTGTCCAAGTAAAAAAAAGGGGATATGGGACCCTTACCCTTTCAAATATTAAATTTATTTCAGTCAGCAATCAAGTTAAGGTAGCCAGCAATCTTCAAATAATATCTACAGCTCTTCAAGGTTGAGGTTAGGACAACTATCTTTGTTTGTATATGCAAGAGTTAATTGATTGAGCAAAAGTATTTGAATATCTTGCTGAGATAATAAGATTGGTGCATTTGTTATGAAATTTCTCATGCTTAAATTTTGCATTTTATGTAATAAGCATTGTTAAATATCATAAATTGCATAAGAAATCAGAACTTTTGGAATTCGTACTTTGACAAAAATCTAATAACAAACCCAAGGAGATTAGCTTAGACATTACATGGGAAACTTCTCTCGAGATGAATTCTTGTAGAATCGCTATTCTTCTCTAGATGAGTTGGATAGTGATGATATGCCTCTCGATTCTTGTCAATGAATTTTACCTCCTAGAATGTTCAAGGTCTTACTGACCTCCCTAGGAAGAATGAAGTGAGAGATACCCATTAAAGATTTCTAGCACTAGATATCCTTTGCTTGCATGAGGATAAGATCAATTGTTTTTTGCTTTCTACTACTTGTGTTATTTGGCTAGCTATTTTATTTTTCTGTAGCAATCATGATGCAGGTCATGGAGGGGTTGCCACTTTTCTCTCACCTAAGTGGCAGATGCATTTGGTTGATCATGGATGTGACCCCACCAACCAGGCGATTTAGACCCGCTTCAATATTGAAAAAAAAAATTGGATACCACCTAGGCCAACTTAGATATTTAAGGATAACTCCTAGGATGATCTCAATACATATATATGATTATAATAATGATTATGTAACTTATTTAAGAGTTAAGGTAGCCACAAGCCAACTACTCATAACACAATACACAACACACTGTAGGGTTAGGGGCATAACAATTTTTTTCTTTCATCAATGATCATCCAAATTCCTAGGCTAGGTTGGCCAAACTCTTATTTGATCATATACATCTCTAGAGGGGGAGCTTTCTTGGGATTTGGGCCTTCCATCTTTTCTAAAATACTCTTGTAGTCATTGATTTGTTTAGTGCCTTTTTGATATCAATGTTGGCTCTCTGAATGATTTATACTTAATTATTTATTTGGGTGGAAAATTGTGTGCTCATATTGGCACATCCATTTTGTTATTGTCCTATGCAAGCCTTTAACTTTGTGGGTGACTCTTACTTATGCATGGCCATGTGGTTTTATTTTGGCATTCCTTTTGGCTTGGTGGATTGGCTCCATAGGTCTATAATGTGTTTTGTTTGTCAAGGCTACCAAGTCTAGAATTGTGTTTATGTTTTTCAACGCACAAATGAGGACAACTTACAAGGACCATTTCATTAAACCATGAGACCATTTTTTCAAGGGTAAGGTTTCAAATAGATGGCTATGCTCCATCTTTAGGTGTCTAGATTATATCTCCCCAAATTTCACCAAGAGCATCCTTGGGCCTCAAGGCTACATCGATGGTGTGTTGTATTCTACAACAACAATTCTATCTAATTTTCTTTCTAAAATGAATTTTGCAATGTCATCTCCATAGGTGAAGAAATGGGTTCTTCATTTCATTCTCCACTCCCCTCTAGGAGATGGTACCTGTAAAAGGAAGGGTATGTAAAATGTGTTTATGCTCTAAGCGGTATGGGAATCTTGGTGATGGTGGAATTACTAGTTGTCAATATTGTCAACAGGGAAATTAGGAGAAAAGGCGTGAACCATGGACAGCAACCACAAATCTGTCAAAATTCAAGCTCGAAATGACCCTAATCTACAATGAAGCACAAGATGACATAAAAACTCAAATGATAAATCAATAATACCTCAACTCCTATTTCAAATTTGGTTCTCCTTCATTGTTCTTCTCGATCTTGCTTGTTTGTGTTGAACATGATTAAACTTCTTACAGATTATAATCAGAATATTGAACTTAATAACTATGAAGTTGATGCCAAATCAATATTGGAAATATTGATCATGAATTCACAAGTCTGAATTTTTTTTAATGATATTCGATCCTCAAGGGCAAAACATTTATTTATTTCGATGTCTCCAATTGTGGATCGGATCTGTATTAAATATAAATGGAGAGACACGTCCCATGAGCAGACATGTCTCCACAAAGTGGAGGCATGTCCATTCATGAGATGTCTCATGAATTTTGTGCCTTTTCATCTAACTAAACACCCGATCACTAATCGGGGTTAGTTACTTAATAAACATAAATGCTTACTAAGTTTGATCTGTATTTATTTTGCACAAATAAATAATATCCAATCTGGAAATGATCACCGATAATGATGCTCGATCGGGATTCTATATGAAACATGTAAAGCCAATAATCTGCAAGTAATAACCTCTAAATGCAAATCGATAATATACTTGGGATATAGTAGATTTCGATATATATAAATGATGACATAAATATATACACACACATATTATCAAATCGATCATCATTTCTATATCTGACCAAAGCTACCATATTTCAACAGTTTGCTCTCATATATCAAGTGTGCACAATCTGTTGTAAGCTCAATGTAGACGAATGATAGCAAAATCTCAAGGAATGTGGTTAGCCTAAAAAGGGTGATGATGGGTTGTATTTATAGAGGATTCGATAGAAAAGCGACGATCAGGATTGAAAGGAAAAAGCAACGGATGAGATCATGAGAAAGGATGAGAAAGTTACCATTTTAATTGAAGAAGAGATAATAATGAATTATCTAATTAAAATGGTGGATAATGGTGCACATGATATTTCTAATTTCATGCTTTGTTAACTGAAGATTTTGCTAAGATGGAGGAAAGTTGAGGAATTAGAAAAGATTTAGATTCCAAAATTGAAGGAAAGTTGAAAGCAAAGAAAAAGATGGAAAGATTTGAAAAAAGAAGGTAAGTATAATAAATAAATAAAATTTATTTATTTATTTGCACCCACATGATTAATTAAATAAATAGAAATATTCATTTAATTATGGAAGAATTTAGGAATTTAGTTAGTTAAATAAATGAAAATATTTACTTAATTATAAACAAGATTAGATGTTTCCAAAATGGAGAAAAGTTAGCATGTGAGAGAAAAGCAAGGTTAAGTAGAGAGGAAAGTGGAAGATGAAAGGTAAGTGGAATTAAAATAAATAAAATTTATTTATTTCACCCACATGAATAATTAAATAAATAACATTGCCAATAGTGGCATGGTGTGATGGTTAAGTTGTGTTGTTATTCTTGCCATCAAGGTTCAAACCCCATTGGGGTGTAATTGTTGAGAGTTTATATTGGGGATGAGGTCCCCCATTTGTGACCTCATCAGTTCATCCGGGTGAAAAGCGTTTACCCCTCTTAATAAAATAATTAAACAAATAACATTATTTATTTAACTATAGAAGAATTTAGAAATTAGATAATTAAATAAATAACAATATTTATTTAATTATAAACAAGATTAGAGATTAAATAATTAAAGATAATTATTTAATCAAAAGCCGTCAACTAACTAAACAATTAAAATTGTTTAATTAACCTTAGAGAAAAGTTAGAATAATTAAATAATTAAAATTATTTAATTTTATGGATAAGAAGAAATATGAACTTAGAGGAAAGAAGTTAATCTAATTTAATCTTAGGACAATTTTTAGTGTCTACAGATACAAAGTTGAAAGAAATAAAAAAATTGTTTGAAATCTTCAGATGGTCATGAAATAGCTCTTAATTTTACATAACCATGGAATTTTAGAGGTGTCATTAACCTAATCATCTTTTGCAAATGGAGTTTTGAATGGGCCTCTCTAAGAAAAGAGATAATTCATGGGATGAAGTTTCCTGCATTGGCAAAATGTATCGATGGCAAAGAGGAAAGGAAAGGAAAGGTCCTTTTATAGTCCACGATACCAGGCTGTCTGTTTTTGGGTCTACAGATGGCTTGCAGTATATGGGACTCCTCGTACTCCCAATATGAGGGAGGCACCTAACTCGTGCTCCACAATACGAGGTGTACATACCTTACCCCCTACAGGATTTGAACTTGTGACCTCTCTTTCAAGAGTACAAGTTCTCCACCATTAGGCCAACTCAGGTGTATAGGCCAAAGCCAAAGCCAAAGGCATTAGTGAAATGAGAAAGGTGGTTAAGTTCGAGAGGATAGTTGGTGATTTGATGGTCTATGTAGGATTCATAGACCTTCTTTCTTCTATTTTGTTTGTCTTCATGTTGTGGTTGCTAAGGTTGAGGAGTGTTGTTGTTTTGGGCCCTATTGGGTAAATCTTTTTGTTCCTCCTAGCTGGGCTTGGTTATTGTGCCTTTTTTTTTGTCAACTCAATCAATATGACCATTCTTTTGATGCATTCAACTTTGAAGCTTAATGGGAAAATTTAGAATGCCTAGTCTTAAGCCTAAATTGCATTTTCAATCTTCCTGGGTTTGTTTTCCCCCAACTGTAAAAATGGGTCAAAAAAAGGATAGGTACAAGTAAAATAAATTGGAACCACTATACAAAAATATCAAGAAACAACATGACAAATGTGGTGGATCATGATTACTCAAAATTCATTACATGTTTTTGGAGTAGTGTAATGCCACTAAGGTAGCAGCAATAAAAAATTTATTGATTTCATCATAAATATATAACAGAAAAAAGCAAAAATGGCTACATCTTGGTAAACAAATTTGTCACTGCAATATTTCACTGAAAGCAATTTGACTCGCCCAATGGGTAGTGAAAAAGTTCACAACAGTCAGAGAGATTGCTATTAAATCAACAAACTTCCTCTATGTTTGAGAGAGGCAGTTCCCTCATATGATGGGTTTGGGTTTTCTAGGGCATGCTTTTAACCAAAAAGCAGGAAAGGAAACAAACTAAAACTAAAAGAGAAAGGGAAAACTCCAAATGTAGCTAAAGGGGTATGAACACAAAGTTTCACACTCAATTTAACCAGTACAAGAAAATTACTTAGAATATGCATATCTAAAAGATATCTACAAGATATTGTTTAAAATAAGAAAAAGAACATCTATGTAGAGAAATAAGTTCAAGATCTATATGTGACTATTTAGATTCCAACATGCAAAGTTAGGGAGATAAAGTACACAGAACTGTAAGGAAATCCTCAATAAGTTTTTGCAATTTAACATAAGAAAAATAAACAGCAATTTAGAATCAATGACTCAAAGTTCATTTGTATTCCTAGAATTTAAAAATTTGAGAACTAAAAGTCTCTTCAAAAGAATTTTTGTACAGTGTCTGAAAATGTTTCCCAATGGAAGAAAAATGGAAGAGGGATAACCCTGGAGGAAGAAGTAGATGAGAAGCTCAAAGAAGAAAAAGAAGGATCCTTTCTTTACGCCTTGATCTCCATTATATAACTTTACATTTGTAACTCCTTGAAAAGCATAAACTAAAAGTAAACTTTATTCTTTTTCTTTTTTTTCATTATAAGATTAATGTTCACTTTTAATTTATTACATAATAACTTATAAAAAGTTACTTTACAAATAGAAGATAAAGTATTATAAATATCATTGGGAAACTATCTTTTTCATGGCCTTGGCTGTTGACTATGTCATCTGCTGAAACCTTTGACTATGCAACTACTTTGGCCTTGTAATTTCTATAATTTGGAATTTTTGGACTTGGAGCCATTGCTTTACCATTTGGAATGGACATACTACTCAGACATATTTTCCAAGTCAACAGCACCTCGTTCACTTCTTCAATCCTTTTTGTGAAAATCAAAGACTTATCTCCAAAAAGTAATAAAGGTAGAAAACGTGTTGCTTAATTTCTCTATTGTGTTGCCATCAATAGTATCTTTCTTGAACAGCTCTTCTAAAACCATTTCCTTAAAAATAATTATTCATAGTAGTGACATCGAACAAACTGGTTTCATCTTCCTTAAGAATATTAGCATCAACAGACAAACAATTACCTCAAATATCCATCAAAATTGAGTCACATAGCTTGGTCAATCTCTTAAATTCTACCATGGTTTCACCATCAATTTCCATTCAAATCCCCTAATAGTATCATTTTCCTCGGGCTTATTGAATGTGATGATCACCCCTGATTTTTTTGTTGTTGTTATAGAACAAATCGGAGATGCAATATGTGTTTGTTTCAAGTCCCATTCAACATGTTTATGCCATACATTGAAATCATAGCATAGAAAAAGAATAAACATATATGTTGCATCATATCATATTAAACCCATTACAAATATCATTGGCATCAAACAATAATTGAAACCAAACTTAGGGAAATTTGTAGCAGACCTGGTCACAGTCATAAAAGTACAATTTTCAGTCATTCATTGAGCAGAGATGCATACAAACTCCTCGTGGAGAGCGTCAAATGCAAGTGCCATCAAACCCCAACCTGATCCTTCACATTACCATTAACTCTACCAACCAAAAACCCCTTTTTGAAGCTGTTTGCAGGTCGCTGTAAGTGCTGATCAGATTTCAGTTGTTGAAGATCAAAACCCAGGGAAGGGCACAGTTCCCTAGATGGGCGATCTGACTTGAAAATCCAGTTCTTCACCAAACAATCCAAATGAGTACTCTGAATGGTGTGCCCAGCAAAGAGAAATCTATAGGATCATTACCCAGAATGATATTCCTTCCACAACGGAGTTATGAACAGTTTTGCATTTCCAGCCACTTAGCAAATATGCATTTCTAGAACTCGCAACTTATGTATCAGACCTCTGAAAGTGAATTTTAAACAGCTCCCATCACACTCCAAAATGGTACAATCATACATCAAGCCAAAACCTTCAAACCCAACTCAAAATACTGAAAATATCTTCATTATATCAGCCAAAATCCTCAACCATCAAGCCAAAATCACTGTAAATCTTCAATCCAAGCACCAACCAGCTAGGGTGGTGTTGTGACCTATTTCACACATCGCCCCATCGCAAATGAGGACCCCCAAGTTTGGTTCCGCCCTCTGCGCAACGTCTTTAAGAGTCTTGAATTTGGATAAAATTTTGAAAGTCAGTCTGGCTAAGTTGAGATTTTGAACTCGTTTTTGGGCCTTAACGTCATGGAAGTGCTTAGAAGACCCGGTGGACGAAGATCGCCATTGCTTTCGGTCGTTTCTGACACTTCCTATTTTTTAGGGAATCTGCTTTTTTGCTTTTTGCTTTTTTGATTTTTGGCATTTTTAGGCCATTCCGGAGTCCCTATTTTTTAGGGATGCTTTTAGCTTTTTCTATTTTTGGAAAGTTTCTATTTTGGGAAAAAGTTTCTATTCTTGGAACCCACAGAGCAGAAAATCAATGTGTCTTCGGAAAACAAGAAAATCAAGGCAAAATGTAAAAAGTTTGAAAATTGGCAAGGAATTTTTGAAAAATGTCTAAGTCTGAGAATGGCGCCATCAAGAGAGGAATGGCATGGAAAAGTCAAGGTCCGCCCTACCTTTGGCATGCCAAAGGTAGGCACTGGCGAGGAATTCATCAAGTCCGCCATGGCATGAGGAAGCCAAAGTCCGCCCAGCAAGGTAGGAAGTGCGCCATATGGAAAGTGGCATAGAGAAGTCAAAGTCCGCCCCTAGTGAAATTGGCATAAAACTCATGAAGTCCGCCCAGCCTTAGAGGAAATGGCATGAAAAACACAAAGTCCGCCCCCAAGAAGTGTGGAGAAGGGTAAAACATGAAGGGATGCGCTCCAAGGTGTTTGGAAAGGGGTAAAATTGCAAGATAATTCATTGAAAATTGAATTAAATGATGGAAACAAGTGAAATTCTCCGTTGGACAAGGCACAAATAAAATTCGCCATGGCAAGGAAAATCTAAGACCAATGGATGATAAAATACGCCATAGGCAAGGAATTATAAGACATTCGCCCAATTCTTGAAGAGAAAATTATCCTAAGGCATGAAAAACGGAGAAATGTCTAGAAGAAGAAGAGGTTTTGGCCGGCATAAAAATCACGCCCCAGCACAACGGAGTGAAATTTTTTGGCACAAAATGAAGAGTGCTTGGCAGAGCAAACATGAAGTCCGCCCCTCTCAGCTTGGAAAATTCCTAAAGCGCTAGTAAAAAAATGGCAAAGTGGCAGAAGTCTCCAGGTTCGCCCAACCCAGAAGATGAATCATTCGGCTAAAATAAAAATGTCCAGAGAGGTCAGAACTCCGCCTAGAGAATTAAAATTTGGCAGATGAGCTATTGAGCACATTTTGGCTAGGCAGACAATTTAAAAAAGAGATATTTTGCCTCTGACGAACGAAATTAGCCATGTATCAAGATTGAACGGGTTGGAATTTAATATTTTAATATTTTTAATTATTTCCCTGACACTTAGGAAATTTTAATTAAAAATTCAAAATCCGGAGATTATTTGGAAGATTAAACTAGTTTGCCTTAGATAAGTTTAAACTTTGCCACGTTCGGAGGATTTAAAACGCGTTGGAAAAATAATTTTGGACAATTAATTTAATATATTTTCCAACACTTAGTCAATTTTCCTTGAGAAAATTCGAAAATCTCAGCAGAGATGGCACAAAGACGAAAGTTAGAAACTTGCCTCGATAACTGAAAGTGAAATTAGAAGTTTGCTAATCCGAGGAGAAAACGTTTCTAAAAATTGGAAGAAAATCAAAAGAAAGAAAGCAATGCCTTGAGGAAAATCGCACTTCTCAGCCATAAAATGAGTTTCAGCAACTCATTTCTTCACAAATTCCGGCTGAGAAGCAACTATCTCTCTCGAATCTTCAGGAAAACGTTCTTGAAGGAGAAGTTTGCGAGAATAACATCATTGTGAGAATCGAGATAGCATTCTCTTATTGAAAGACTTGATTTTTGAGATAAGTAATTTATTTCTTGGCTGAAATCGTACTTCCAGCATAGTGGCGCACTTCTTCTGGCAGATTTCTTTGAATTTTTAAATTCATTTGCAGCCACAACGTGATCTTTGAGGTTTGGAAGTTAATCGACAACGCATTTGCGCTGTGTTTCTATCTTCTACTTCGTTTCCGGCACAAATTTCATTCATGATAGGCGAATTTAATTACTTTCAGCTTGCTTTTTGACAGAAATTTTAATTTAATAAGGCTGAAAGTGCGATTTTGTCTAGGCTATACCCCGAAACTCATTAATTCTTAAATGATATTGTATTAATGTTAAGTATCTTGTGCTTGCAGGCTGCCGATCGATCAAAGCGAAATATCCAGGCAGGCACAGATGAAGTTTGCAAGTAAAGGATCGCAGCCAGAGACCAGAATAAAGTCTAAGTGGAAAAATGTCTCAGACACTGATCTTGGCCACATCGATCTCGTGGAATTTAAAAAGAGGATATATGGACACAACGGACCCTTACCAACGCCTGCAGCTAGAAGGATAGTGAGAAATGGCATATTTCAAGCTGCCGGATTCCAGCCTGCACTTTGCTGTGCTGAACTGATGGTGGAGTGTGCACTTCACTATGATGCTGAGTCAAGGCGGATTGTGGCGCCTGATGGGAGAGTGTTGGCACATCTGACAGAGGTGGCCATTCAGGAAGCCTTCGGCATTCCGGCATATCCTAAAACTGTCTACAAGACCAAGGAAGATGCTCAGAAGCTATATGACAAAAATCCTGATCTTTGTGCCGCCAACCTTAACAAATTTTGGCTGGACAAGCCTAGACCGTCCTTTAAGAAGATGCCCAAGAAGTTGATGCGCACGGACTTCAAGGAGGACTATGGAGATATTATTATCTTGCTGAACAGAGTGGCAGGCAGTCCCTCGGGAGCACCCTTTGAGCCGTGGATGTATTACTTCATTGAGGACCTCACAGAAGGTGTCAAAATGTTCAACTGGGCTAGGATGATAAGCAATAATCTTCACCACCAGCTTATCAATCTAGAGAAGACCAAAACGTTTCATATGGGTTCTTACGTCGTCTATATGTTGGCCAGAACTTACAGATATGCAGGCTTGATCTGCAAAGGCACGGTTGGCAGTAAGGAGAACGAGCTAAAACCTTATGACTGTTACCCACAACTCCAGCTGAGGGAGAAGGCGCATTTTAGACGAGCCCACGACGCGTTCCTGATGTACATCACCAGGATACTCCAGGGAGGGACACATCAGCGGCTGACACATGAAGCCAAAAGCCTAATAGGTAAATACGGGTCTTGGTTTATCCAATATCCAAGATTTACGTATATCAGAATTCAAGGATTCACTGGAAGCCCGTACCGTCTGCCCATCTTCCCCACGAATAAGATGGTCCTGCTCGAAGTGTTGAGGCAGTTAGAAGATTTTCAAGGTCTTCAAAGAGCAAAGCAAAAGGCGGCAGTTACTTTTCCCTTCTTTATAGGGAACATGTTGGAGTCGTGTCCGTCATCACAGGCAGCTGACAGTGCCAAAATCGAGATATAGCATTACCCTTTCTCTCCATATCCGGCCAGAAATCACTACGACCCCCATCACCACATCAAAATGGTGGATGGAAGGAGGTACAAGCATAGGGTCGAACTGGAGGACTATTGGGCAAATGCTGCGGATGAATTTGAGGTCAGACGGAGGATGTGGTCCAGATTACCTCTCAGCTTGATCAGGGCAACAGAATTTTGTCACGTGCCAGATCAGTTGGAAGAGGACGAGAATCAGACGCAACCGCGCTTCGATGAGAATTCAGCTTTGCCCGCTGTCCAGTGGTCAGAAGCAGAGCATGCTGACTTGAACGTCTTGATGAGGCCTGTCATCAAGTTTACTCAGTGGTGGGTTGATCAACGAGTTCAAGAATTAAGGCGCCAGAAGATAACCCTGACCTATGATATGCTAAGCGAGGCAGAGTCTTATTCTTCCAATGCGGGAGCATCACAGGACCTCCCAGTGATAGAGGCCACCACATCTAGGAAAAGAAAAGAAATAGCTGCAGGCAAAGAGCCGGTCCAGAAACAGGTAAAGATGAAACCTTCTCAATCGGCCGCCTCCAGAAATATTGAGGAGATACTGGCTACCGCCGATGCTTCACTAGCAGATATGAGGGATCCTTCTCCGATTCCTGAAAACAACGCGGAGCTTCAGCCAGATGAGGATGCGCCACCTTCTCCCACGGGCACCGAAATATTGGAGTCGGATGACGACAATGTGGGCACCCAAGATGAGGATTTTCAGGAAGGGATGATTTCAGCCCTTAGGGGAATTGTAGACGTTCCTGATAGAGAAGGCGTGCCGGAAGAAGACGGTGTTGAGCAGCTTACGATACCGGATTGGCTGAAGGAGAGGCTAAAGGTACAAGTGCCGGCAGATGAACCAGAAGAGGATGATACGGCAGACTTTTTGGCCAGATTGTCTCAAACCGTGCCCAAAAAGTCGGCAAAGAAATTCTCCAGCATACATAGAGACGAGGCCGGCAACAGGACAGTGCAAATCGCCGTGCCTACAGTGGACAAGCCACAGGAGGATATGGCTCCACAGGATTACGCCATCACGACCATTGACTTGGGTCCAACCACTAAGGGCCAAGAAATGGAAGATTTGGACAATTCTGTGTCCGCCATCAAATCAAGGTTAGCGAAGGAGGTAGCCAAAAGGAAGGAGTGCCAATTAGAGATTGAGCGCTTAAGGGAATATATTCAGCACTTGATCAAGCCACTTGATCAGGACACTACGGCAGCTCCTCTACTTCCGAACTCTTCGCAGGAGGCCATTAAAGAAATGGAAGAAAACAGGCTCACGGTTCAGGAGGCCAAAGAATGGATAGCCGTAAAGGGGACTGAAGCTGAGACATTTGTGGAGCGGCTAACTTTGGTTTATGGCCAGGCCACTGCCTTGCTTTCTAGGTTCGCTTCTTTGGCAGAAGTATGGGACAGCCTTCCAGACGTGCAGGATAGAATAATCCCTTGCCTTAGGATTCTGAAAGGAGTTCCTAAGCAAGAATTGATAGAGGGAGGCGTCATCGCAGCGGGAGCAGCCTATGACTTCCACACTTGGTATTGGACCTTGACGGCACGAGGTGAAGTCTTGGAGAGGGTTAAGATTGACGGCATCAGACTGGAGGAACAGGTCAAGGAAGTTCAGGCCAAAATCCTCAACATAATTGCCGATGTCCTGGATAAAGAGGCGCTGCGAGAGAATGACCTGCAGTTGGAAGTTTTGAAGAAAAGTGTCCAGGAAAATATCTTCTACATCACTGGGCCCATCTTGAGGCAGGACTGGGCCAAATTGGCGAACTTCTTGAGCATCAGAGAGTCCTTTGAGAAGACTGAACCAGAGTGGGAGGAGACCTTCGCCAGATGCGCCGAGAGCATGGATGGGCTTGAATTCAGAATCGGCATGCTTCCGCAGGTTACCATGGACAAGGTTGCCTCGATCGTGTCCAGATTCGGCGAATACACGGCAGCTCGAGAGGATCGGGATACAGTCCCTTGAAAATAGCTCCTATTGCCAACTCATTGCTGTTCATTGCCAAGTTAACTGAAGTTATTTTGGGAAACCCTAATTAGGGTTTCGTTTGTTAAATCTTGACCGTCGGCTCATTTTTAATCTGAGCCATTTATTCCATTTATGAAACTCTATATAAACTCATTGGCCCTCATTTGTAATGTGTGAAGTGAGTAATAAAAGATTGTTGCGACGAAACTATTTCCGTTTATAAAAGCTCTTGTGCATGATTTGCTAAGAACAACTTTTATTTTCAAGTAGTATGCAAGGTTGAATATTTCTCCTTCAACACTTAGAGTAGAATTAGAATAGCATTTCATTACATGTTGGTTAGATGAGTGATAGATTTGATCGCAGTGGCGGATAAAATTTTGCTCATACTTTTGTCGAGTGGATGATTTGCATTTGACGTGTAAAGTTAGTCTGAGCCATTAAATCGTGGATGCTTAACTTCTGTTTGTTTCAATTACCGATTCAAATATGAAAATTCTTATCACTTCCGTTGAAGATTGCACCTGCTTCGCGTAGTTGTCCAAAGGTGGCGAAACGAAGTGTGGTTACCCATTTTGTCTACTCACTGCTGTCTCTTAATTCTTAGGCGTAGTTTAGATCTCTAAACCCTTATCCTTTTTATTTTTTTTGGAAAATCTGAAGATACCCACCGAAAGAGCCTTCAAGGATAAAACCGTCTAAGTTTTCAACCCGCAAAAAGAGAATTTCATGTAAGTCCCCTTGTGATTACCAGCAATCACAACGCCCACTGGCCTTATCCACATGTCAAGACCTGACCAAAGAAACCTTGGAGTTATTGTATTGCCTACCGGATTTTTGCAAGCACTTTTCAAGAGAGGATAAGAGTGTCCTTTGGGCATTTTTATTCTGTGTTCGGTGGCGTACTCAAAACACACACCAACAGGTGGGTCTTTCACCACCGAAACCAGCAACTAAAGATGAGGGTTTTCGTCCTCAACCAGCAGTGTATGAATTTTGGAAACAATCCAGAAAAGTCTCCCTATGTTGTCAAAGTTTATATACCCAAATTAGAGCTCCAAAAAGAATAAATAGAGAAAGAAGGGGAAATTAGGGCAAAACAATTCAAAATCTTCTTTTCCCTCCAAAAGCCACACCCCTTTTCAAGCTCTCCAAAGTTTAACTTTAAACTTAATCTTTTTGAATTTACATGAGATTTCCTCCAAGGGGATCGTCCACCTTTTTGGGCACAAATTAAGCCTTAAATTTTGAAATAGAATCCTCCTTACTAGGCGTCACGTGAAATAACATTGGCCCCTTTTTTAAAACAATGTTACTTGACTAGGCCAATGGGGGTCTCTTATGACCCACACCCTCCTCACTTAAGTTAAAATAACAACATTATAAACTTAAGTGGCAAATAAACAAATATTAATCCCGACCACCAAGAGAACTCACCACTGCCAAAAATAGAAAACTCTGCACTGAGCTGCTGGATGAATGGAGCCGAGACCAAAGACTAAAAATAGCACTTACTAAAAATAGTAAGTGAGTTAAGTCACCAAACTGGCCCAAACAAAGCTCGACTAGAACTTACTAAAAAAAATATTCGTCACCACTGGGAAAAACCCAGAAAACTGCTCTCAGGCCGCCAAGTCCCCAACCAAATCCACTTAACCTACGGGAACTGGAATAGGCTAAACTCAAACTGGCTATGAGCAAGAAGGGGATATTACATTGAAAACTTTCTCTGCAATCAAAATATTCACATCAATCTTCATCATTTATTGCAAGTCCTTGATAATTAACTACAAAACTGCATCCTCTTTCCTAGCAGCTTGGGATTCAACTTCAATCTCCTCTTTCTTATTCAAAGATTTTTCATACATTTTCATGGCCTCTTCAATGTAAAGAAGACCATTGAGATTTTTTATCTCAACCTAGGATTCAATTGCTCTGATATAAGCTTGATATTTACCAATCTTTTCTATGATGTCAGAGCTTATTCCTCCTAGTGATGCACTGGATGAGGTTGATGGCAAATCATCAAGGGGTTGAGTAGAGGCGTTAACGATGGACTTGAAATATAAAGTCAATACTCTCACCTGCTCTTCAAGCCACTCTCTTGTTTCTTTCTCTTTCTCTATTACTTCCATGAGCTTGGCAACAAACATCTAGAAGTTATGACTATCACCTTCATGCATAGATGGGCCGAGATCCACTTTGGTGATATTGTAATCTGCCTCAATTACCTCTTCTTCATTTTTATCAACTATAGGCTCTACAATCTCCACAACCAGTTACCAGAGAATTGGTCTACCATCAACCTTGAAGTTGTGTGAGCCTTCTTGGGTTGAAGAACCATTTGTACCATCTTTGTTACAGCCTTTAAACCAGGGTCAACCAATTGTGTATGTTTTCTCTTTTTGGCTACCTCCTCTTTGAGCCATGGAGATGGAAATGGTACCAATCGCAATCTAAGTGTTATGGGAGGAAAAGTGGTCCTAGAAACCACCAAGTCAACATTGGTGTTGCTTTGTGGTGGTAATGGAGGATGAGAAGTTAAATGATGAGGGGATGTATGAGGAGGAGATGATGTTGGGGAAGAAGGGATATAAGTCATCTATAGTCACTCATCAGTGGGATCTTCTAAGTTGCCTTCATCTTTTTGAGTAGGCGACCTTTTGATCTCCAATTTGTTCATTGTCTCTTGCTTCCTCCTTCACATTTTCTTTTCAAATCAATACCCTTCTTTGGGTCTTCATCATCACCTCCTCTAGTTGTGGTAGATTTGATCTAGTAGAATACGTTGTTATGATGGGTGGGTGAGATGAGGAGCCTATTTCTGCTTGGTGCGCTTTCCTTTGCAAGTGGTATGGTGGTTATGTATTCAATGACCCTGGATTTCAACCATCTATTGGTCTCTTGCAACACAAACAGAGTTCTTTCTCTGAGCTCAGTTATTTCTTTATCAACCCAATTGATGGGCATGAGTGGCTCCATTTGAATCAAAGAAACATAAACTGAACCTAGCAAATCAGAAGTATCCTATTCTACCCCATCAAAATCCAAATGCAGGTTATAGGCTTTGATTTGATCAATTGTTAGCCTCATCCAATCTCTTCTTCTAACCTCATAGTCATATGTGAAGTTCTCCCAATAATCCTCCAAATGAGGAATATAATCATAGTTCCACGGGGACGCGTCCCCCTCGAAAAACTAGCCGTCTCGGAGACGGGGACGTTTCCGAGACGCGGAGACGTCAGGGAAACGTCCCCCCGCCGTCCCCCCGCCGTCTCCCCGTCCCTCCGCCGTCCCCTAGAAGTTTCCTTCACAGGGAGTCTTCTGGAAGTCTCGGAGTCTTTTGGGCGTCTCCTTTGGGAGTCTTTTGGGAGTCTTCAAGCCTCCGAGTTTCCCACGTCCCCTTCATTCAAGTGTATTAAATTTTAATTAAAATCAAATTTGTTAAAATTTAACTATTATGATATTGATATGTAAGTAAAACAAAATCAAAAATCAAAAAACTTTTAACTTTTATGATTTTATCTCATTGAATCATTTGAACATTTCCTACCCGTGCGTGCCTGTGAGAGCATTCGAGACTTTGCCTGAGACTCTGAGAGTGAATGTGCGAACTGCAAACTGAACCAGATCAAGGTTTTCGGATTTTCTGTTTTCCAAGGGCGTCATTATTGAACACTCAGGTATTTTATATTTACGATTTCGGATTTCGCATTGTTTATTTTGATTTCAGCCCCTAGGGCATTCGGCATTGGAACAGGAGGTTGGGAGGCTTTGAGCGAATCCCTTTGAGGGATTCGCTCAAAGCCTCACCAGTCAGCCAGCTATTTTTTTTTTTGAAAATTTTTAAAATCGAAAATGAGATAAAATCATAAAAGTTAAAAGTAAACTGTAAAACTAAAAATTGTTGACAGTAACAGTGATTGCATGCATCAAGGCCTGGCAAACCTTTTTAAATTTTTAACTGTGAAGTGTGAACTGTTTGACACTTGAGTCCTTGATACTTGATAGTGATTGAATGCATCAAGGCAAGGTATTTGAACTGTTTGACAGTGACTGAATGCAGTCACTGTCAAACAGTTCAAATGCCTTGCCTTGATGCATTTGACTGATGCATTCAGGCATCAAGGCAAGTTCAAATGTCTTGCCTTGATGCATTTGAGTCTTTGACTGATGCATTCAGGCATCAAGGCAAGGCATTTGAACTGTTTGACAATGACTGCATTCAGTCACTGTCAAACAGTTCAAATGCCTTGCCTTGATGCATTTAGTTCAAATGCCTTGCCTTGATGCATTTGACTGATGCATCAAGGCAAGGCATTTGAAAAATGAGTCACTGTCAAACAGTTCAAATGCCTTGCCTTGATGCCTGAATGCATCAGTCAAATGCATCAAGGCAAGGCATTTGAACTGTTTGACAGTGACTGAATGCAGTCACTGTCAAACAGTTCAAATGCCTTGCCTGTGCTTCCAAATTTTGCAGAACAAACCACATTTTGATTTCTTAATTGATTATATAAGTTAGATTTTTTTTTTACATTGTTTTTGCAGCATCATCATCATAATGAGTTCACATAACAGAAGTGATGATGAACCAAGAATTCAAAGTGAAAATGATTCATCAGATGATCATGATCCTGACTTTCAAATAGGAGGGGAGGCTGTGGGTGAAGTTAAACCACAAGTTCCACAACATGGCTTAGCCTCAAATATTCAAACTACCACAAGTTCCATTGGCACTAGAGATAATAGCTGCCCTTCAGAAATCCTTCAAGAATGGGCCAAGGGCCTCTTTGATCCAAAAAAACCCTTAAAACAATTTGCATCCAAGGTAGCAGCAAAGCCTGGGGCAGTTGGGGGCACTAGATTATGGAAGTGTCACATGTGTGAGCTTACATGGTTTGGCAGCATTACAAGAACGAATGCACACTTTCTTCTTATTCGAGGCAAAGGTGTAGATGTATGTAGAGTTGTGGCAGGTAACTTGAAGTACAGGGCTGAAATTTTAAAATTATGGGGTTGTAATGAGGGTGAAGTGCCTGCATCTACTACATTGCCACATAAGAGTTTGGGTGATCAATTTTCAGCAGTGTCTACTTCTACTTTGCAGAGTCAAAGGCCACCAAATCCGTTCAGTTCAAGTGCAACAGAGCCTAGGGGGAAACGTAAGATGACGTCTTCACAACCTTTAGCAGATTTATTCAATGTGCAGGCAAAGGATGAGGCAGATGATGCCATTGGCAAATTATTCTTTGCCAATGGCATTCCATTCCATGTGGCTCGCTCTCCTTATTATAAGGAAGCTGTGTCAAAGATAATAAGGGCAGGACAATCATATGTGCCACCAGGGGAGAATAAATTGAGGACAACAATCTTGGATCAAAACTATTCCAAGATTAATATTTTGATGGAGAAGATGAAGAGAACCTGGGTCACAAGTGGATGCAGCATAGTCATGGATGGGTGGACGAACATTAGGCATCGTCCACTCATCAATATCATCGTCACATCTGTAGCGGGCCCTTATTTCCTTAAGGCTATTGATTGTTCAGGGCATAGCAAGGATGCCCATTATCAGTTTCAGATCCTCAAGGATGCTATAGAGGAGGTTGGACCACAAAATGTGGTGCAGGTAGTGACAGATGCGGCCCATGTGTGCAAAGCTGCAGGGAAGTTGATTGAGGCAGCCTATAGGCATATTTTCTGGACTCCTTGTTGTGTGCATGCTATGAATAATGCACTTAAGGACATGGGTAAAATCAGCTGGATCAAATCTATTGTCAGTGATGCTAGAGATGTGCAAATGTTTATCTGCAACCATCATCATTCACATGCACTTTTCAGGTCCTTCTCCAAGAAGGAATTCCTGAAGCCTGTAGAGACTCGGTATGCATCATACTTTATTCTCTTGGAGAGGATGCTTGAGTTGCAAAAGCCTTTGCAACTAATGGTAATAACAGCAGAATGGAACAGATGGCCTGAGTCAAAGACACAACAGGGATTGAGGGTTAAGGAGGTGGTGAAGAATGATGTCTTTTGGGTTGATGCCAAATATGTTGTCTCCATTATTGAACCAGTCTTCAAAGTTATTAGATTTGGAGATTCTAATGCACCTTCCCTTGGAGAGGTATACAAATGCATTGATTCCATGCTTGATCAAATGAAGGCTAAAGTGCGAGAGAGGGACCCCACAATGCAATTCTACACCGAGCATGTTTATCCAATCATTCAGCATAGATGGGAGAAACTCAACACTCCCTTACACATGGCTGCCTACACATTGAACCCAAAGTGGTATGTGCCACGTCTTGGTAGAGTGACACCTATAAAGGATTTTGAGGTGAAGGAAGGGTTCGTGAAGGCCATTGACAAAATGTATGATCCTATAGAGGCCAGCTTGCTTCGTACTGAGTGGACAAAATTTGCTACTCTTTGGGGATATTCAGAGGCAGCCATATTAGATTTGGAGACTATGTCACAGGAGGACCCCAAGTTGTGGTGGACTATGCATGGGCCTAGATCTTTGATTACTACTCTAGCCATTCATTTGTTGTCCCAGGTTTCTAGTTCTTCTGCTTCTGAGAGGAACTGGTCCACTTATAACTTCATCCACTCTGTTAAGAGGAACAGGCTCACTTCTAGGAGGGCGGAGAAGCTTGTGGCTGTCCATAGTGCCTTACGTCTCATTGATCGCAGCACAACTACATACAAGGAGAGTCCAGCAGCCAGATGGGATGTAGAGCCAGAAGAGCCAGCACAGATAGATGAGGATGCTACACAGACAGGGCTGGTTGGTATTGGTTTAGATGAGCTTGAGCATTTGGGGTCCTCGTCTGACGATTCCAGTGATGAGGAGATTGCCATGGAGCTTGGAGTTGGAGATGATTAGATCAATAGAGGCATTAGCCATTAGGCCATTAGCTATTTAGTATTTACTATTTTGTTTTTGAAGTTTGAAGTTTCAACACTGTTGTGTTGATAACTTGATACTTGATTGTAATTATGAATCATGACTGAAATTTTGAAATTCAATTTATGAATAAGAAACAACTAGTTCTCGTTCCAATCACAATGTCTATTAAGTTACAACTTACAAGTATATTTTCATTGTTTCAATGTTCCTTAGGCTTTTACAATTATACATCTTTTTATAACTAATTTTTCAAGTACTATATGTATTTCAGCGCACCGCTCCCCCGCCGCGGTCCCCCCGCCGTCCCCAAACTTAGGCCCCCCGCCCCCGCGCCCCCGAAACCCGTCCCCTGCCGTCCCCGTCCCCGAAACTCGGTGTAACTATGAATATAATTGTATGTTGGCCCAAGATTCAAGTTATCTCTAACACAGTTTTAATTGTCAAAGGACAATCTTATTGCATAAAAATGAAGGCTGGTATTTTAAAGAGACCTTTCAATATTTTGTGCATTTGCAAAGGATTTACAAGTATAGTAGCTTAGAGTCATGGGGAAGGGGTGGACTGCCTTCTTTTCTTTGCATTTCTTATTTATTGAACCCATTTGTCTACATGCCTCAAAGAGAATGAGGTAATCACTTACATAGCAAGGCAGCTTGTAAGGAGATTCTTCAAAACCACCTATTTTGAGCTATGAGAACTTTAGATACTAAATGAAATAACTGCCATATTGAGTGATCAAATGTGTTGTTTGAGGAGAAATTACTAATCCCAACTTCTCCCTCCAATTCTCTCACAGTCAGCATGCTAAAAGCACCATTGACTCTTCTGAAATCCTTGTTGCTGATTTCAAGCTGAAGTTGAGGGTACAAATCATAGATCTGTGTAGTATTATCATAAACTCCATGGGACTACAAACTAGACCATACTTTCATACTTGCAATGGCATAAAAGAGATATGAAGACAAGTAGAAGTATTGATTGGTTTCAAAATTTACAAGCTGGTTATGCAAATGGTCACTTATCATCTTGCCCCAATCAACAAACTAAGAGCCATAACCTATTACAATGATAAACTGACATGTCCAATATTCAAAGTTGCCAGTCTCTTTGCTCCCCAATGCCTTATTCAACAGGGTGATTATATCCTCCTTGAATTGTGCTCTCTGCAAATTCTTTGGAATTTGAGATTTCCCTTTCTTTGGCACTTTCAATCAGTGTTTAGCACTATTGGACAGATAGGTACCTTTCTTGTCCTAAAAGAAGAAATTACCCCTTTCAACACTCATCAGCAAACTCGTCTCTCTATGGCAACCTTAGGAAGTTCTAGAACTAAACAAAACACCAACAAAAGAGCTTGTCGAGTTTTTGAAGAATTAGCAAACTGACAAAATTGCCAACAAGAAGAAATTGGCAATGTTTTGACAAATTAGTGAACTAGGTAAATCACCGACAAAAAGAACTTGGCAGGATTTTAGAGAGTCTGCTAACTTAAGAAAAGGCTGATAAGGTTTGCGAAGACTCAAAACTGCTGACAAGGGCAAAATACTTAGAAACTTTTGCACTTGGGAATTTCCTTTCCATAAGACTTGCTCAAGACTAACTCAACAAGACACCATAATGACCAAAAAAATTGAAAAAGAGACTGAGGTAAAATTTATGGGAAACACTACACAATGTCCAATAGTGGGCACATTAGTCAGATGTAAATATATACAATAGCTAGACCTCCTCCAACTGCACCTCATCTGAGCTATGAATATCAAAATCGGCCTTGAAATCTGAGTCATGACCTTTTTTCCTTTTTTCCTGTTTGAAGTTATTTTTTAATTGGAAAAAGAGTAATGGTCACAAGGATGTCTGACCATCCCCAAGATGGTTCAGGAACATCTAAGATGTCCTAAAGTATCCCAAGGATGGCTAGAGGGTGTTTCCTAACCATCCTTGTGTTTTGGAAACTGGAGGGAGATGGGGACATGTGGGAAACAGCCCAAGGTGTGTCCCTAAGCAACCCCAATTTCTACTCTTCTTCAAAAATTATTATTAGTTACATATTCTCCATTAACCTACACTCTCAAAATGTCAACCTGGTCCAACATAAACCACAAGGACCATGAACATAGATGTATGAAAATATTGTAGAGATATAGATGTCTCATTTTCCGAATTCCTATGATTGATTCCAAACAAATGTTTTTTGGAAATTTAAATGATGATTATGCGTAATTATTTTCCATGAGTTTTTGCCTGTGCATGTTCCACCTTATCTGAACTACAAACAAGTTTGGCATATTTAATACATCCAAGCATATGGTTAATGATATGGCTACAAATTTGGTTCTTGAGTCTTGAAAATATAAAACATAATAAAATTATACATAATAGGAAGTAAAATTCTAAGTAATAAGAAACCATAATATGTACATTCTGGCAAAGATATCCTCTACTGCCTAACAAACGATATGCCACTTGTCGAGCTGTGAAGAATTGCAGCTTCTGATCAGGATCTAGAAGGTCTTTATATATTCCTCTGTGTTTTTTATCCTCTTCAACCTTACCCTGACCCTGCATTCAAATAATTTAAAGAAATAAAACTAAGGAAGACAATTTCAAAATAGAGAAAACATTTTGTTTTAAATAACACATTTGAAGACCAATATCTAGCACCATTGCAACGACTGTATGATTATTTTTCATCTTCAGGTTGTTTGTCACTGTGAAATAAGAACAAAATTTGGTAGCATAAATGGTTTAGAGTCTCTTTTCAAACAAACAGTCTCAGCAGGTGAAACATTACAAGCAGCTCAATGTCTGTTAGTATCAAAGCTGCAATGTAAAAGTGGCATACTTAACTTCAGAGTTCATCCACACCAGGAAATTCCAATTTCAGAAATTTGAATATCACTAATAGCAAGGGTGAGAAACTAACTCTAGAATCTAAATGGTCAACAAGACATTGGGCTGCCTCTAATACTGAAATGTACCTGGCAGAATCAAATCATGGGAAACTGAAATTTAAGCTGTCGGTAAAATGGCTGTTGCTACTGGAATTGTGGATAAAGTGGATGAGCAACTAAAACTGGTTTTGAACTAGCTGCTGCAACTGCTGGCACTGACTAGTCACAAAAGAGAACTGGAATGGTACAACTACACAATATCATCAAACCAAATGTCAATGCATATGACTGCAAAGGGACTCTAGAACTGGAAACCAAATAAATAAGCAAATCAACAGAGTCATGCTTCCATGCAAGTTCACACCAGACTTTAGGCAAACATAGCCGAGCCTGCAGCATAGCATGCAGGTCACAGGACCCATATAAACAGATAAGAGTAAAATGGTGTCTTATAAACTTAAAGGAATCAGCCAAAGTGTCAAAGGTGTCCTAAATGTGCTTTAAGAACATGTTCTTCTATGTGCATAAGAGATAGAAGATTAGGGGAAAAACTGACGAAAGCAGTTACAGCATCTTTTGACTCTGCATCCAATAGCAATCCAGTCATTAGGACAAGATGAGGAATTGTGATCCTGAGTCTAATCAAGACCCAACTCAGACTTCTAAACATGTCCCAAACAGGTAATCAAACACAAAAGTAAGCAGTACATGGGACATGTATAGTTGCTTTTCTCCACTACATTGAGTGTGCCGTTTGAATTCATTATCAACAATCTTGCTAAAATTGAAAAAATTTCCCTTAAAAAAACATACATTAGATCAAGGGGAGAAAATGGGTATCACTGTTATTTTCAAAAATAGCATTCTCAACATAAGTTGAATCAAGTGTTGCAGCGGTTAAGTCCTGATGCTCCAAATTCTGAATATGAAACAAGGCCTGATCTTATAAGGAACAATGTGCTCAAGATGGGCTTCTGAAAATTTGTTCAACATAGGCAGGGTTTATCTGTTTCAACAAGTGTTCATGGGAATTGGATATGCTTCAGCAAAAACGGCGCAAAGAATATAGTTCAAGATGCACTCATCCTTTGGAATCACTGTGCTACCACAGATGAAGGCCAAAATTGGTAATTCTTGATGGCAGGTTTAAATATCAGTGCCAAATGGCTGGAGATTCTACATGTGGAGTTGATCCAAGGTTTAGTTTTAATTTGTTTTCAATAAATGTATTGTTGGGCATGCTTTTCCTTGTTAGACACCCACTTTAGATTTACTAGATATGTTAGTATTTTATTAATATGTTAGTAAGTTAATGCTAATATATTTGTTGGAAAATAGTTATTCCTTATAAAAGTCTTTGAAATCAATGTAAGAATGATTCCCACATAATATAGTTTGAGAGTGCATTCTATATCATTTAAAATGTAGATTTTCTATCAATTTTATTCCCAACAGTGGTATCAGAGCATATGGAAATGGATCCGTGGTGAAGCTATGTGAGCCTTTAAAATCCACAGTCCTGAGGTAACTTCTTGCTGGATGTGTTGAAATAATATTTTATTGGCTGAGATAACTTCAAAGGTTGCTGTGTTGAAAGTCTGCTGTTGAATGATATACATATTCCAACACAAAGAGAAAGGAGGTGAAAGGTGTTACGGTGATTTTCTGGTTTTTTTTTTGGAAAGATCAATTCATTTTTTCAGTCAACACAGAATTTGGACAGAAAATTATACAATGCCACTGTTTTTTGATGATATCACTGAGGTTATAAATTTGGAGGAGATATTTTCTAGCCATTCATACTATTGTTTTTTCAGTGGCACATTGAATGTTTGATCTACTTTTTGGCAAGAAAAAAAGTTTTTAAAAAAAATCAATAAAGAGAGCAGCTTGTACAACATAGGCACACTTCACCATTCGTAAATTTGACAGAAGTTCTAAAAAAGGTTTTATGTACACCCTTACACCCTCAAAGGAAGGCATATTTTTTAATAAAAAAAAACTAGAAGGCATTTTTTAACATACACATGAAAAGAAAAAAACAATGGATATTTGCAAAGGTTTTTCCATTAGTTCTTTAAAATTAATGTTGGAGCAATTCATATCAAAGATGGTGAAGTTCAAATATTAATTTTCTGCTTTTATGTCACACAAATGTGTATAGATGATTTGATACAAAGGCTTGGTTAAAAGCATTTCAAAGGAAGAGGTCCTGAGTTCAAACCTTGATATGTTCTTTTTCGCATGCAGTACATTGATTTTCATGCAAGACTGAGTCATAGCCAAGTTTGGGAGTTTGTTTCTCAAGTGCATGCATAGAACAGGGACATAAAAAGGTTGTTAATAAGGCCTTGAATTTGTACAAGTCAAGTGGTCAAATCTAGCTAAGTTCAAAAAAAATTGAGATTTTGTCATTTTCCTTGCATTTGGCCTATGCAACCACTCATTTCCTAGTTTTTGGATTGTTTTGAACCCATCGGAGTGGTCATTTGCATGATTCGAGGTCTTCCCATATGGTTTTTTGGTCAAAACTGTATTAAAAATGGAGAAACAAGGTTCTTTCATGTACAGTAGGTGCATTTTCGGTGAAATCCAAAACCCTTTTTTTTTTCTCAAAGGTTGAAAATGGGTTTTCACAGAAACATGATTGTGACAGTGTTTCCCACTACTTGTGCTATCAAAATTTTACATGCTACATCAGAATTTTAAACAACAAAGAATGATCTCAAAGGGCCATTCAACCTGACAAATCTCAAGCTTTTGCATTATTGTCTTGGACTGGAAGTGTGTCATAAGAAAAATCATATCTTTCATATTTGTAACTCAAATGAAACATGCACTATTAGAGAAATTCAAAATAATAGATTGCAGCCAATGTCAACACCAATGGAGATAGGTTTGTTGCTATCAAGAAATGATCCATCGCCACAAGTGAATGAAACTCTTTATTGCCAATTGACTAGGAGTCTCATTTACTTGACCTACACCAAGCCAGATACAAACTATGTTGTATGTAGGAACCAAAGGTATGTCACTAGAAAGTATCAAAGCAAGTGTTGAGATGTGTCTGTGGTATAACCTAGAATATAAACAAAATGATAAATTTATCTTGTTTGGATACAAATACAGGGACTATGCAAGATCCTTGAATGACAAGAAATCTACTTGTAGATTTGTATTCTTTTGGGATATGAACTAATTTCATGGGGGAATAAGAAGAAAACCATTGTTGCTTTCTCTTCCAAAGCTAACTATCACACCGCAAGTGGAACTGCTTGCGAAGCGATATGGTACATCACATTTTGACAAGATTGGACATACCTAAAACACATCCTATGGTTTTATTCTACAACAATCAAGGTGTGTTGAAAGTTGAAACTTGTTCAGAATCTAGTGTTTCATGAGCAAACAAAACGCATTGAGGTTCGATGCCACTTGTTGATGAATGGTAGCTTTGGTCAGATATAAATGATGATTGCTGAAAGCATCATCATCATTTATATGTGATCAAAGATCATTCTTCATATAAATATTTCTGGAAATAAGTAACTAGAATTTATAAGCATGTATAAGATTCGAAATAAATGATGTTTAAATTCTGCATTTATATAAATCGGAATTCATACTACTACCCTCACACATGTTAATGTGTGTTAAACGAATTATTTTCGGTTTTGTTTGAGACCCACGCGCGCCCAAGGGACACGTCCTCTCATGAGACGCGTCTCTTGTAGAGGCGTGTCTCCATGGTATATATGCTAGTTCATTTGTTGATATGCAAACATCGAAATTTATAAATGTTCTGCAATCAGCACATTCAACATAAGAGAATTAAAATCTGAAAACTTAGAATTCTTACACAGAATTTCAGACCTTAGTAATTCCTTAGATTTCTTAGGATCCTATCTGATAAAATTTGATTACATTTACATGGTATCAGAGCCAAGTTGTGTGAATCCAAATCAAATCTAGATATCAGATTGCTCTAGAAAATTCGTATTTTTTAAAATCGAATTCACATCACATTCTTCATAATGTCAAGTGTGATCAGATTTGAAGATCGTCTTGCAGGAGCAAACAACTTCACATCATGGAAGTTTAGAATAATGATGATTCTTAAGGAGAAACAAATTAGACTCACTTGTGAGAGAAAACAAAAAGGAACCAGAGGCTGATCCTGAGAAAACTCAATGGATTGAAAACAATGAAAAGGCCATGAAAATCTTAGTAGATGCAGTTAGGGATCATATAGTGCCCATCCTAGCAAAACATGAAACTGCATATCAAATGTTCAAATCTCTTGAGAGCACCTATGAGATCAACAATACCAGTAGGACTCTTGCATTAAAGAGGCAAATCAACAATATCCAAATAAACAAAGGAGAAACAATTAATGCATACTTCATGAGGATCATTGAACTAAGGGATCAATTATCCACAATTGGATATCAGGTTGATAGCAAAGAGTTAACTCTAATTGCACTAGGAGGCCTACCAAACTCATGGGAGTCATTTGTTCAAGGAATAAGTGCGAGATCTAAACTCCCCAAATTTGATAGGCTAAGAACAAACTGCCTTCAAGAGGAAACAAGACTCTCCACAAAAGAAAATAAACAGAAGAACATAGATGAAGACATTCATGTACTCAACACAACGTCTAATAAAAAGAATAAGAAAAACTCCTACAAGAGAGCATCTTTTAAAAGAAAGAGAAATTCCAATGGAAAGGGATCTTCTAAGAAGAAAGACATCTCTCTAGTTCAATGCTTTAGATGTGATCAATATGGCCACTATGCAATGAAGTGCCCTGACAGATCAAAGCAATAAGCATTTTTTGCCAAAGTAGGAAAGACAAATTCAGATCATGAATCTGAGAACTTTGTGTTCTATATAGCCTTATCTAGTCAAGTATCTAACAACACCCACAACTGGGTAATTGATAGTGGTTCCTCTAGACATATCACAGGATTCAGAAAACACCTAGACACTATGACTGAAAAGACTGATGAAGAAGTAACCATTGGGGATGATTATGCACACCTTGTAAAAGGGGTTGGAACTTGCTCCATCAAACTGAAATCCGGTCTTTCTCTGCAACTCACTAGAGTCTTATTTGTACCTGGAATAAAGAGGAATCTTATATCCATCTTTGCCCTTGAAGACAATGGATATAGAGTTACCTTTATGGATGGGAAAGTTCTAGCATGGCCTAAGAACTCAACTATCAAGAAAGCCCAAACCATAGGTTTAAGACAAGGGTACCTTTACAAACTATGCACTGAAGTTAAACAAGCCCTTACCCTTGACACCTTTGATTCAAATGAGATTTGGCATAGAAGATTAGGACACCTTCATTTTCGTGCCCTACCTTCTGTGGAAAAACTTGTAATAGGCTTACCTAAGTTAAAACCATCTCATGAAGAGACTTGTAAGGGTTGTGCCCTAGGAAAGAATACAAAGGAATCCTTTCACAATAGCTTGAGCAAAACCCTAAATGTGTTAGAACTGGTTCACTCAGACTTATGTGGACCCATGTTTGTACCCTCTAAAGCAGGATTTCTATACTGTCATATTTATAGATGACTTCTCTAGGAAAACCTGAATCTATTTCCTTAAGTATAAAGAGTCAATAGAAATCCTCAAAAGGTTCAAAGAGTTCAAAGCCCTTACTGAAAACTTCTCCGAGAAGAAAATAAAAACCTTAAGGACAGAAAATGGGAAAGAATACACCTTTGAAATTTTTAAGGAATTCTGCATGAGTGCTGGAATTAAGAGGGAGTTCACAGTTGCCTACAACCCTCAACAAAATGGGGTTGCTGAAAGAAAAAATAGAACCATTGTAGAAGCTGCTAAAGCAATGTTGCTTGACCAAAACATTGAAACCTCTTTCTGGGCAGAAGCCTCTAGGACTGCTGTCTACATCCAAAATAGATGTCCTCATTCTTATCTTGATAACAAATAATAACAAAACTCCTGAAGAAGCCTTTACTGGCATAAAACCTGACATTAGTCATTTTAGGATTTTTTGGTTGTCCTGTCTATATTCATGTGCCCAAAGAGAAGAGATTCAAACTAGAACCTTCCGGAAAGAAGGGGGTATTTGTGGGTTATAGTGAAACCTCCAAAGCCTACAGGATATTCGTAATCGGGCAAAAACAAATTGAATTGAGCAGAGATGTCATCTTTGAAGAAGACATTGCATTCAAAAGGGCAAGAAGTTCTAGTGAGATAGAAACCTATTCCCCTAGAGTACCTGAAATGGAACATGCTCCTGAGATTCAGAGGGAGTATCTTGAGGAAATGCCAAATGAACTTCTATCTACTTCAGATGAGAATACAGATGACAACGGTAGAAAGAGGCCACTTTGGGCTAGAAAGATGATCAAGGAAGCCGAGAGTCATACAGCACCCAAAGGAACGTTTAGGGAAAGTAAAAGACCCAAACAGTTCTCTAGCTATGTTGCTCTAATGAACATCATAAACTCAGAACCTATCAGTGTTACAGAAGCCTTCATACATCAAGCATGGAAGCATGCAATGACGGAGGAATATCAGTCCATTCTAAAGAATGATGTATGGGATATAGTGCCTAGACCGAAAGAGAAATTTGTTGTCTCTTCCAAATGGCTCTTCAAAATCAAGCATGCTGCTGATGGCAGTATAGAAAAACATAAGGCACGTTTTGTGGCAAGAGGTTTTTCTCAAAAGGAAGGCATTGATTATGAAGAAACATTTGCACCTGTTGCCCGTTACACATCTGTGAGAGCAGTGTTAGCCATTGCTGCAACTAAAGGCTGGAAGATCCATCAAATGGATGTGAAAACTGCCTTCCTAAATGGAACCATTGAAGAGGAAGTCTATCTGGAACAGCCTGAAGGTTTTGTGATACATAAATCTGACTCACATGTGTGAAGACTGAAGAAAGCCCTCTATGGACTTAAACAGGCTCCCAGGGTCTGATATGAAAGAATTGACAGCTATCTCTTGGGACTAGGATTTTCCAACAATGAAGCTGACTCTAATCTCTACTTCAAGGTAATCAAAGGTGATATGCTAATAATTATTTTATATGTTGATGATCTGCTGATAACAGGAGAAGATCACCTCATTGCTTAAGGAAAGAAGGATCTAACTTCCGAATTTGACATGAAAGACTTGGGCATTCTACACTACTTCCTAGGTTTGGCAGTATGGCAAAAATCAGAGGGCATTATACTAAACCAAGGAAAATATACCATTGATATTCTAAAGAGATTTGGAATGTTGGACTGTAGACCCATGTCTACACCTATGGAAACCAAATTTGACATGAAAGACTTGGGCATTCTACACTACTTCCTAGGTTTGGCAGTATGGCAAAAATCAGAGGGCATTATACTAAACCAAGGAAAATATACCATTGATATTCTAAAGAGATTTGGAATGTTGGACTGTAGACCCATGTCTACACCTATGGAAACCAACCTTCACAAACTGAAAAAAAGCAATAGCAGAATCCAAGTGTGCAGATCCAACCCTATATAGACAGATGATTGGATCCTTGATGTATCTGGTTAACACCAAACCTGATATTTGTTATGCAGTGAATGCTCTCAGCCAGTTCATGTGTGAGCCAAAGGAAATTCACCTTATGGCTGTGAAACATATTTTGAGATATCTTCAAGGCACTATTGGATATGGTCTTCTTTACAGAAATGACCAACTAGATCTACATGGATACTCTAATTCTGAATGGGCTGGAAGTGTAACCGATCAGAAAAGCACATCAGGATGTTGCTTCAATTTGGGATCGGCTAGGATCTCCTGGATTTGCAGAAAACAGTCTTCAGTTACACAGAGCTCAACAGAAGCTTAATACATTGCAGCCTCTATGGGGGCAAGAGAAGCAGTTTGGCTTCGTAAATTGCTTGTGGGACTCTTTGGTGAGCCCTTGAATCCTACAATTATTCATTGTGATAATCAGAGTTGCATCAAACTCTCTGTAAATCCTGTCATCCATGATAGATCTAAACACATTGAGATCCCCTATCATTATGTAAGAGACATGGTGGAAAGGAAAGTGATTCAGTTGGAGTATGTTAGTACAAATGATCAAACAGCAGACATTCTTACCAAACCTCTCTCCCGAATCAAGGTAGAGCACCTTAGGAAGAAACTTGGTATGGTTGAAATGTAATTTGATATTATGTTGAAATTCAAATTGTTTATAAAAGTTGTACTAATATATATAAAGATGTTTAATGTGTAAACTCTTTTGTCATGTGTGTGACTCCATGACCTTATGGGCCTACTCCCCCTGTGTACATTATTGAAAGGTGACAATCTTTCTAATAATGAACACTTGTATTTTACATTGTAAAGTGACGACTCTACAATGACGAGTTGAACTATCATGATAGATATCATGTGACTTGATATTTGTGGACATGTCATGATAGTATCTCTTGGACACTTTGGTGGATATCATGGGACTTGATGTCAATTGAAGATCATTGTGATCCTTAAGAGATAAATCATGGTGGATAATTATATCCGTGGACAGGCCATGAATTATTATGGTAGACATCATGTGACTTGATGTCAGTGCACATACCATAATGAAGATGTGTTATGAAAAATGTCATGTGACTTGACAATATTGAGAAAACATACCATATCTTCGATATCACGTGTGAAGGTGATATCTCCACTTATTTGTTTTGAAATATCTTCCCTAGCTAAGAGGGAGTGTTGATGAATGGTAGCTTCGGTCAGATATAAATGATGATTGCTGAAAGCATCATCATCATTTATATGTGATCAAAGATAATTCTTCATATAAATATTTTTGGAAATAAGTAGCTCGAATTTATAAGCATGTATAAGATTCGAAATAAATGATGTTTAAATTTTGCATTTATATAAATCGGAATTCATACTACTACCCACACACATGTTAATGTGTGTTAACCGAATTATTTTCGGTTTTGTTTGAGACCCGCGCGCGCCCAAGGGACACGTCCTCTCATGAGACGCGTCTCTTGTAGAGGCGTGTCTCCATGGTATATATGCTAGTTCATTTGTTGATATGCAAACATCGAAATTTATAAATGTTCTGCAATCAGCACATTCAGCATAAAAGAATTAAAATCTGAAAACTTAGAATCTTGACTTAGAATTCTTACACAAAATTTCAGACCTTAGTAATTCCTTAGATTTCTTAGGATCCTATCTGATAAGATTTGATTACATTTACACCACTACATTCAAGAACATTTTCAACAATACAATATTCAACTCTAGAATTATTTTCAAAAGCAACATATTGACATTTTTACCAAATCACTTGCAGCAATGAATTTTCAACACTTCTTGACTTGTACCTTTGAGAAAATGATGTAATGAGGGGGGTTCAAGGGGGAAAGGCATTGTTAGAATAGAATAACAAATTACATCAACAATAATAATAGTTAATATTATTATTGTTAACATTGATGATTGAATGGTCAATTAACCAATAAGCAACATCCTATTGTATATATTCAACTTTTGTTTAATAATAAATTGCTCATCACCCTATAATGATTTTATTAATAACTTGATACTTGGATGTTTGGATTTGTGACTCCTCTATTTTATTCAGGGCTCATTTTGGTTGAATATGTGAGAAGATTTTGTGTAGGGAGATGTTTTCAGAATGCCACTAAAACTCCTTGAAAGTCTGTGGGTAGAACTCTATAGTGCAGAAATTTTCATTGTATTTGTAATCGCTGGACTGAGTTATTATAGTGAGTGGTATTAGATTTGTAGCTGGATTCTTTCTAAAAGGGTTTTCCCAAGATAATTTTTTACTTTATGCACCTAATTTCTCTCTTTATTTTTCCACTTATCAAATTTATCTTCATTATTTTTATTGTCATTTGAAAATCTGAAATTTTTCATTGTTATTGAAGTTTATTCCAGTTATGGATTTTCAATATTTGATATCTAGTTTTGTTTATTGAATGTTGAAAATCCTTACATTACATAATGCTACAGCAACTTTTAAGAGATTAATGAATACATGTCATAGAGTACCTAAATATATTCTAATTTTTAGTGCTACAAGGGAAGAACATATAATGGACTTGAAGCAAGTTTTGCAAGTTTTGAAGGAACTACAGCTCTTGAGCAACATGAAGAAATGTTAATTTTCAAAACAAAGACTAGACCCAACCCAAGTGAACGCCATCACTAATTGGCCTACATCAAGAAGTGCCAAAGAAACAAGGAGTTTTGTAGGCACAATGCAATACATGAGGAAGTTCTTTCCAAGTTTCTCAGCTATAGCTGCACCTCTGCATGCAGCTGCAGGCATGGGTAAGAGATCTCATTGGTGTAAGGACTATGATGATGCTTTTGAGTTTGCTTAAACATAAATTCAGCCACATTTTGGTGCTTGCACTTACAGCAACCTTTCGAAGTGGAGACCTGTGATGAGCCCAACTGGCTCCAACTCAATCCCTGTTGTTTTATGCTTATTTTTTTGTGTTTTGATTTTTGTTAAGAAGAATTCTAGACAGAAGAAGAAGGGGCGCCAAGCATATAAATGGAAATAAATTGAACATACAAGAAATTTTGGATCAACCGTAATGCTATTGAAGATCTGGCAATTTATACAAAGAGATTACATACAAACAACATACCTAGAAACCTCCAGAATATTTAAATAAAATGGATCAGTGCATGCCAGGCAAGATATGCTGGAATTGTCAAAATGCAACACATAGACCTCAGATCTACTTTCTCCCGTGCGGTAGCTGATGAAATGGTGCTGAGAAGGTAGGACGCCAATGATGGAGCAAAGAAACAATCAGAAAGAGAGGCGTTTTTGCCTCTAACCTCACACGCCTTTCCCAGGAGATCACACCTTTTGCAAGGAAAGTACAGCCTACTGCAAGAAATGGTACGGCCTCAACCTCTATAATAAGTTGGAGCTAACTGGAAGGAAAGAATGGCAACACAAGTATGAAGCCCTTCCCTATTATTGAAAGCCGAAAAAATATGCACAGATAAATTCAAATGAAGAACAGATGAACTTCTGAATGAAGCTCCCACGATAGTAATCATTCAACTAGTATCTCACAGCCTCACAATCACATATTCAATGAAGAATTGTCGCTCTCCAATGAAGATTTTCCTGAAACCCTTGTCCTCAGACAAAAACACATAGAAGATAAAAATTGCAATGTCAAATAATCATAAGGTCGGTCGATTTCCAACCCTTTTGCCTTATATCTCCTCAAAAAGCACGGCTTTCAAGAAGTGACGCCACTTTTTGCTTTAAAATACATTTAAAATGTATTTAATATCTTTTCCATAGTTGGGCACCCAAATAAATGACTAAGTGAATTTAAATATTCACTTTAACATTTAAGTCATAAAGTAATAATATTTTATAATATTTTAAGTGGCTTTTAAATATTATAAAGTCAAATTATAGCTTTATAGAATTAAATGACTTAACCACTAAAATATTCATAACTCCCTGAATTCTCAGTGTTTTGACATGCCATCAGAAGCTGGCAAACACTGAACTGCAAAGGCTTGCACTAAGCCCAACACTGAACTGAAGGGGTGGAAATGTCAAAACCCACCAAAACGGTCACTGACCCTCTAACCAGATCCTATCAGCCCACGAGGGTCCAAGAAATAGGCTAACTCAACTGCTCCTGAAAATTGACTAGAGTGGGGACATTACAAGACCAATGCTAGTCTGTTAAAGGCACTATCTTGTTGCAAGAAGGTAAGCATGTTTGTTACCATTTAGAGGTTTTTACTTCAATGGCCAGAGGATATCCAGTTTCAAATAAAGAATTGTATGCACTAATTGAAGAGATTAAGAAACGGAAACATTACTTGTCAGTTAAAGAAGCTATCAATGCATACTGACCACCAACCACTACATATTTGCAAGCACAAAACAAGTTGCAGTGGGCAAGACAATACAAATGGATGGAATTTTTGTAACAATTTCATTTGGTGGTCAATTACAAAAAGGTGACACAAACGTGGTGATAAGTATGCTATGTCAAGGCCCCCTATCTCAAGGTCAACTTCAGCCTTGGGCATGGTTGCTCAGCTTGAGCCTTTTACCAAAGAGGCCTATGGAGAGGAATATGCTCATGACTCTGATTTTGGGGAGAAATTCAAGCAAAATGAAGTTGTTGAAAGTGAAGAAGATTTCTACCTCAAGGATGGGCTGCTCCACAAGTTAGGAGAACTATGTGTAAAGAAAGAATAAAAACTTTTATTGATGAGGGAAGTGCATACCTCCGAAGTTGTGGGCTGTTTTGGAGTTGATAAGACATTGGCTCACTTGTAAAGGCATGTGTATTGGCCTAAGATGCAGCAAGAAGTAGCCAGATTTATCAGAGTTTCCAAACTTTGTTGCACTAGTAAATCTAAAACAAGGAAAGAAGGAATGTGTATGGCTCTTCCTATGCCCAGAATTCCATGGGAAAGTGTTTCCATGGACTTTGTAGGAGGTTTATCATTGAGTAAATATAGTTATGACTATCTTTTTCTAGTTGTGGACAGATTTGGCAAGATGTGCATTCCAATTCCACGCAAGACGCCCAACACAAGTAAAGAGGCAGCTGAATTGATCTCTGCAAACGTTTGAGTGATATTGGACTATCAAGATGACTGTTTTGCATAGAGACTCTGTTGATGTTATTACAGCGTCGGTCTGCACTTCCCAAGAGAGAAATAAATGGATATCAACTAAAGCAAAGGGCCGACCCTATATTGTTTCATATAATCTAATTATTGAATGGCCGACCTAAATTATATTTAATGATTATTGTAAAGGCCGACCTAAATGAAGAGGTGCCTATGTGATATATATACAAGGTCATTTTTTGTTATTCAATACAATTCGTATTATCAAGAAAGTTCGCTATTATGATCAAGAGCAGAAATTCGCATATACAAGGAAGAACAGAAATCAAGTTTATTCATCATAATTCGCATTCCTAGAAGAAGTTCATACTTGAGCAGCAGATCATCATTCTTGTAGCAGCAGACTGTTTTCAAAGAAGAGCAGATTCATTTGTATCTAAGCATCAAGGAAAAGTGCGAAATCATTAGCCATTGTTGGGCTGTGTTGTAAGCAGATTTCTGCCACTATATTATCATATATATAAGAGAATCATTTGCTGGGTTTTTCTCCCTCGAGTAGGAGGGTTTTCCCAGGGTATCTTGTTGTGTTCATTGTCTTATGTGTTGCATAATTTGTTATCTAATCTGATCTAAGAAACACTAACATGGTATCAGAGCGGGTGTGAAAAAGATCGTGATCAGATTCAGATCTGTTAGTTTGCAACTCTCTTTATTCTTTTTCAGTCTACCTTCTAACTTTCTCAAGATGGTGAACGGTCTGAAAATCGAGGATAGACTCGAAGGGTTCTCGAACTACACATCATGGAGGTTCAAGATCATGCTAACATTGGAGGAAAATGACTTGGCTGAGTTTGTGAAAACAAAAGTTCCCGAACCCGAGGAGGAAGAAGAGAAGCTGCAATGGAGGAAGAAAGACACTAGGGCAAAGAAAGTGTTGGTTGATTCCATCAAAGATCATATTGTTCCGATTGTCTTCAAGTTGGATACTGCAAGGGAGATGTTCAAAACATTGGAAGAAATGTACGAAATTAACAACACCAGTCGTGCCCTAACCTTGAAGCAACATCTACTTCACATTAAGATGGCGGAAGAAGAGTCTGTCATCACCTACTTCATGAAGATTTCCGAATTGAGAGATCAACTCTCTACCATTGGTCATATTGTTGATGACAAGGATTTGACCATGATTGCTCTCAATGGTCTTCCGCTTTCATGGGAAGCGTTCATTCAAGGAATTAGTGCAAGATCTGAACTTCCCAAGTTTGATCGATTGAGGATTGACTGCATTCAAGAGGAGTCAAGACTAACAGCAAGGGGGATTGGTCAAGGTTCAATGAATGAAGATTTTCATGTCCTCGCCTCTCATTCATCAAAGGAAGGAAAAGTTTGGAAGAAAGGATTCTTTAAAAGGAGTCGAGATAATGGGTCAGAAGGTGCTCCTGCATTCAAGAAGAAGTGGGACCTCTCTCATGTTCAATGCTTTAAATGTGACAAATTTGGTCACTATGCGAGGGATTGTCCTACCAGACCTAATTAGCATGCTTCATTTGCGGATGTGATTGAGATCTCTCCCCAAAATGATTCTAGTGAATTTCTACTCTAGTCATGGGCCTATGTTCAAGCTGTGAAGGTTGTGTACTAAGCGCAAGAGCAACATATCATATGGTGTCCACCCTTCAGATTACTTAAGAGATAAGTACTCTTTGTTTTTTGATTGTATTTACTATTCTAGGCTTTAGATTCAATTTGTTGAGTTGTGCAAATCTGACATTATTTACTTAGGATTATGTGTGACCAGTAAAAGGTGATCACTGTGAAAAGATTCTTTACATTTATTCATTGTAAGTAGGATCATGCTAATTTGTAAAGATTTTTGTTGAGATTAGCTCTTCTAAGAAATTGAAAGAAAGACATGTCATGATTGATGCATTGATTATCTATTACTCAGGAGATTTTGAAATCCATGAGATAAGTATTGCATGGTTGAATAATGTTCATGAATTGTTTTGTAGTCATTAATTCATGCTCTAACATTATGATAACCTAAGCATCAAGCAACCTGCATCTGGAAAGATTGGATATCGAAGTCATACTGAATGGAGAAATGATCAAGCTTGGAGTCATAGCTTGCAATCATTGGACCACATTGATGACTGGAGATATCTCTCGAAGACTAAGTACCCTTCAGGTCGTCATTGTGTTCAAACTGTGAAGGGTACGGATTGATTTGAGCTCAAGTACAACGTATCACACTATGTCCAGCATTTGGACCTATCAGAATAGTTAAAAAGATAAGTATTCCTTGGTTTCTTAGTTATATCATTTATTTATTGGATCTTGTAATTAAGAGAGATAGTAGACTCTCTTGAATTGTGTTGTGTTCACTAGCATAAGATCTTATTGTCTCTCATGATATAACTTGTATGATTCTAATCTTGATATTTCGTTGGATAATTATGGACTGTTAGTAATCTCTATCTAAAATGCTTCCTGGACAGGTTTAGGGGGAAGAAGATGATAAGAGAATTACTTAAGTGATGAAAAGCTTGAGGCATCTTGTGAAGAAGTAATGTCAACCAAAGAAATGATCAAGAGGGAGTGCATTTCCAGAAGTCTCTTTCGCAATCTCTGAAGCCAGGATCGAGAGGGAGTCTCAGTTTTAGTCCATACTCAAGAACGATGTTTGAGATATAGTTCCTAGACCCAAAGACAAATCTGTGGTGTCTTCTAAATGGCTCTTCAAGATCAAGCATGCAGCTAATGGGAGCATTGAGAAACACAAGGCTAGATTTGTGGCTAGAGGATTCTCACAAAAAAAAAAAAGAGGGAGTTGACTATGAAGAAACTTTTGCTCCTGTGGCTCGTTACACGTCTATTAGAACCATCATTGCTATTGCTGCATCTAGAGGATGGAAGATTCACCAAATGGATGTATAGACAGTTGATTGGTTCATTAATGTATCTGGTTAACACTAGACCTGATATCTGCTATGCAGTGAGTGCACTTAGCTAGTTTATGTGTGAACCAAAGCAAATACATCTTATAGCAGCTAAACATATCCTGAGATAATTATGTGGCACAATTGGATATGGTTTGAGATATTCTTCAGATGTGAATTTGGAGCTGCATGGTTTTACTAACTCTGATTGGGCAGGATGTGTCTCAGATCGGAAGAGTACCTCTGGTTGTTGCTTCAGTTTGGGGACTGCTATGATCTCCTGGTGTAGCAGGAAACAGTCTTCAGTGGCCTTGAGGACAACTGAAGCAGAGTATATAGCAGCTTGTGTGGCAGCTCGTGAGGCAGTGTGGCTTCGTAAGCTCGTTGCAAGATTGTTTGGACAATCAATGGAGCCTACTATCATACACTGTGATAATCAAAGCTGTGTGAAGCTTTCTGTCAATCCTGTGTTTCATGACAGAACAAAACATGTTGAGATCAAGCACCACTATATTAGAGATATGGTGCAAAGGAAAGATATACAGTTGAGGTATATCAGCACTGAAGAGCAAACGGCAGATATTCTCACCAAGCCTCTCGCCAGGATTAAGTTTGTATACTTCCGAGAGAAACTTGGTATGGTGGAGAATGCAGCCTTGACTGAGAAAGAGTCTCAGTAATCAGTGATCCTTGATTGAGAATGCAACTCTCTGCTGAGAGAGAGTTGAGGTGCAAGCCCTTGTTAATACAATTCTCTGCTGAGAGAGAGTTGAGGTGTAAGTCCTTGATAATGCAATTCTCTGATGAGAGAGAGTTGAGGTGAAAGCCCTTGTTTCCCCTTGTTTCCACCCTCTGGGAGAAGCTATGGTGGATGTCATGTGTGTGACTCCATGACAACATCACGTGAGGGAATCCGTGATGAGTTTATACCATCTATGGGAGTAGCCATAATGGTTAATATCACGTTGAGGTGATATTCTATTTTGTTTTTTATACTAATATAATGTGTCTTGTGTAGATGGAAGTTCATCCCTAGCTGAGAGGGAGTGTTGATGTTATTACAGCGTCGGTCTGCACTTCCCAAGAGAGAAATAAATGGATATCAACTAAAGCAAAGGGTCGACCCTATATTGTTTCATATAATCTAATTATTGAATGGCCGACCTAAATTATATTTAATGATTATTGTAAAGGCCGACCTAAATGAAGAGGTGCCTATGTGATATATATACAAGGTCATTTTTTGTTATTCAATACAATTCGTATTATCAAGAAAGTTCGCTATTATGATCAAGAGCAGAAATTCGCATATACAAGGAAGAACAGAAATCAAGTTTATTCATCATAATTCGCATTCCTAGAAGAAGTTCATACTTGAGCAGCAGATCATCATTCTTGTAGCAGCAGACTGTTTTCAAAGAAGAGCAGATTCATTTGTATCTAAGCATCAAGGAAAAGTGCGAAATCATTAGCCATTGTTGGGCTGCGTTGTAAGCAGATTTCTGCCACTATATTATCATATATATAAGAGAATCATTTGCTAGGTTTTTCTCCCTCGAGTAGGAGGGTTTTCCCAGGGTATCTTGTTGTGTTCATTGTCTTATGTGTTGCATAATTTGTTATCTAATCTGATCTAAGAAACACTAACAGACTCCAGGTTTGTAAAAATAAATGGTCTACTTTGTAGCACAAAATCAACACAAGACTCCAAAAGAGTACAGCTTTCCATACACAAACCAATGGACGAACAAAAGTGATTAACAGGACTTTGGTACAAATCAAGAGAGGCTATAACAGCAGGTGTCCAAAGAATTGGGATGAGCCTTTGCCTTATATTCAGCACTCATACAATAGAGCAATTCACACATCAAAAAACTAAAAAATCAATCATTTTTTGAGGCTTGTTTGGGTTATTACTTATTTCCTACTAATCAACTTAACGTTCATTAGAACAGCAAGACAAGCAAGGAGAGGAAGATTTAGAAGGTGGCAAGAGCCATGAAATTCATTGAGCAGATTAGACAAATCCAGCTCAAGGTGAAAGAACAATTAGGGTTGTGGGCTTTTTGGTGCTTTTACTCTTTGTTGGTGGTAGAGTTTTACACAGAGTTTTTGGGGATAGGAGATAGGAACAATGCTGTAGAATTTTGGTTGGCTGCTGTAATTTTTTCTGAGATGCTGCATTCATTTTGAAAAGTTTCTGATTCCAGAAAATGGACATGCATTTAACTATGTTGTCTGTCTTCTTTTTCCTGCTATGATTTTTTCCTTATCTAATGTTATATTTTTGTATCTAATGCTGAGTGTTGAATTGTGGGAATGGGGCATAAACTGGAGAAGTAATTTGCAGGTTCAATGAAGAATCTACATCAGTTTTTGTACTAAAGATGCTAAGAGTAAAGAGTTTGTGGTACAACTTTAGTTGTTATTGAGACAAATTCTGGATGACTCAGAGCAGAGTTGTGGCTGTAGCCATGGATGCAAAAAGTAGAGATCAATCATAGAGCTGTATTATTTGCTGATTTCTGTTTGAACTAAGTTTATTAAACCTGCAGCAACAAAGGTTGTTTGCATCACTCCAGTCAGAAATGGCCCAAAAGGGTAGTTCGCATGAATTGGAAAAGAAGAGGCAAGAGGAATACAGGCCCCTGAAAAAATGCTGATGAATGCATTAGGAGATTAGAAGCCATTTAAGCTAGATTACATAGGGAAGAGTCCAAAGAAGAACTAGAGAACCTAAGAAATGTCACTAGGGTAGTTGACCCTATGGAGAGGTTCATTGAAGCCATTGAAGCTAGATTACGTGGATAAGTCCAAAGAAGAATAGAACCCAAGAAATGCTGCTAGGGTAGTTGACACTTGACCCTATGGAGAGGCTCATTGAAGACCATTGAAGCCTTTGAAGCTAGATTACAGGGATAAATCCAAAGAAGAACTGGAGAACCCAAGATATGCCACTAGGATAGTTGACCCTATGGAGAGGCTCATTGAAGCCGTGGCCAAACAAGACTGCATGGTAAAAGTCAATATTTCAGAATTTAAAAGCGAACTCAACTCAGATTTATTCCTAGAGTGGTTCCAAGAGTTAGAAGGTATTTTGAAATGGAAGACATTGATGATGATGATCCTAAAAGAGTGAAAATTGCAGCATCCAAACTGATGTCTCATGCTGCTCGATGGTGGTAAGACTTGCAAAGGCCCAAAAGAAGACAGAAAGAATAAAATTAGACTATGGCCTAAGATGCTTAAACATCTATGAGGTTGATTCATGCATTTTGATTACCAACAAAAATTATTTACAAAACTTCAAAACTTAAAACATAGAAATTAGTCAGTGCAAGCTTCTTTTGAGCAATTAAGAAGGCTTCAAATCCAGACTCATATACAAGAGAACAAAGGGAAAACAACAACCAAGTATGTCAATGGCCTCAAGTTTCAACTCCAAGATGAACTCGCATTGATGAAGGTATCTATTATGGACAAGGCATATGAATATACATTAAAGGAGTTGGAGAAACTGAACCAAAAAAGTAAAAATGGCGAGTAAAAGTGGTGATAGTAACCATAACAAAGGAAACAAAGTTTCCTTAGGAACTGCCATGGGTAAAGAGCCAAAAGGAGGCAAGAATGTTTGACTTCCAAGAAAGGGGAGATTTAAAAGGTAGGAGACCAAGGACAACAATCTTCTAGAGATTGGAAGCCCCTGAGATGTTTCATTTGTAATGAAGCCCATAAGGCCATAGATTGCCCTCAAAATCCCAAAAGGGCGATGGTAGCCCAAGAAGCAAAAGAACATCTAATAGAGGAAGTTGAAGCAGAGACAGAAGAGAACTTGATGTTGCAAATAACCTTGATATATGGGAACAAAGAGGCCCCTAAAGTTGATTGGAGGAGAAACAGCATCTTCCAAACAAAATGCAAGTGTAAGAACAAAGTGTGCAGGGTGATCATAAATGTTGGATCTATCGACAATCTAGTAAGCACGGAAATGGTCAACATATTGTAGCTTGCTTGCAATCCAAAATCTAACCCTTACAAGATTTCTTGGTTGACAAAGGATCATAGTGTACTTGTGGATAAATCTTGTCTTGTTGCTTTCAAAATCAGTCCTCATGCAGATGAAGTGCCACGTGATGTGATGCCAATGGATGCATGTCATTTTCTATTAGGAAGACCCTACAGTATGATCAAAAAGCAATCCATCATCGTTAGGAGAACATTTATGAGGTACAACATGAAGGAAAAAGACATCTAAAACTATGGAAAGAGAATGGAGCATCCAATAAATGTCATGTTTGTCTCTTCTAAAGCCAAATTTGAGCCTGAAGATAAAAACAAAATTCTAGATAAGCCAGGGCCAAAAGTGTGAATGACTTGAAGAATGCAGTACAACAAAAAATTGATGAAAACGAAATGGAGCTGCATTGACACTTAAGTGGCAAGGTTAAAGGTGCACCTAAAGAGATAGATGTTGAAGTTTCAATTGACTATGACCTTCATTCAAAGGAAACGTTGGAAGATCCTACAAGTAATTCTCACTAGATTGAGAGGAATAGTGAGTTGTAGGAGGGTAAGCAAGATCCTGCAAAATTCTCCAGGAATGTTATCAAGAATTTAGTCAAACCTAACAACCTAACTCAATCTGAAAGCAGTAATATGAACTTGAAGCATGATTGAGAGAAGGGGAGGAATTGGGGTGGGGCGGTTGGGGGGGCATGGGGGGCGGGGACAGGGAGGGAATTAAAGGTCTGTTGGTGGTAGCAGCAGTGATTTATTTTGTCAGCTCTGCATTAGAGACTTCACATGGCTTTGCCAGCCCAAGCCGATGAAGTAATCAGCACTAGCCTCCTCCTGACCCGGCAAGAGCATGGATTGGAAAATTTGGTGGTGGATCAGATGGTACCAAGGAATCCCAAGAGAATACTTCCAAGACAAAACTACTAGAAGGTCCACACCCCCAAGCTAGTACCAATACAATTCAAGATAGATTCTACCAGATTAGGTTCTTCCGAACCAAGAGCTTCAGAATTTTTAGATGGGTAGGATAATGTAACTGCCTTTATTGAGGTGTCTCCCACTGCCCACCTATCCTTGGGAGCTTAGCTATTTTTAGAAATTCTTTTGTAACAGCCATTTGGTGGCTGCAGTTGTGGGCTTTTTGGTGCTTTTACTCTTTGCCGGCGGTAGTGTTTTAGGTAGAGTTTTTAGGGATAGGAGATAGGAATGATGCTGTAGAGTTTTTGGTTGGTTGCTGTAATTTATTCTGAGAAGCTGCATTCATTTTGAATAGTTTCTGATTCCAGAAAATGGACATGCATTTAACTGTGTTGTCTGTCATTTTTTTCCTGATACGGTTTCTTCCCTATCTGCTGTCATATTTTTGTATTTAGTATCAAAATAATTATATATCCAATGATTAAGAGTATGGTACCAAAAATAAAGTGCTTCATTGTAGCAAGGCTACGCTGTAAGATTATTGACTATAAGGTCTCCCATAACTCCAACAAACAGGTAATGAGGTTATAAAATAATGATTATGAATATAATAGCAAAACCATGCTTTTTTCAGTTCTTTTGGCTAAGCCTATTAAACAAAATTGATGAATAAAAATCATTTATTTAAAGAGAGAGGGGGTCGGCATTAACTAGCCTCCTCTCTTCCCTCTGTTCGTTTAATAAATTGAAAACTCTAGTTAAGGAAGTTGTACACACTTGGGATTATTTTCTACAATAATCCAATTTTTTTTTTTCCTAGTCTTTCGGCTCAGAAACCTTTTGCATTGATTTCTTTGATCTCTTGAATTCAACTGTTTTTATAATAACACATCTAATATTATTATGTGGTGGATTCCAGCATGACCCAATTTTAAAAGCTTTAGAACGGACCACGCTGAGTCCTCAACACAATAAAGATAACCACTAACCTCACACAAAATTATTTTTAATTAGAAAAAACATATCTAATACATTAAGTCTAAAGAAATTCCATCAAACCAGAATATTTAACTTAACACCGTACCTGAAGCTTCCCTCGAGTGCCGCAAAAATCTAATTGCATTTCGAGTTCTCGTTCCAACGGTTTTACGTTATCTATGATCTTCTTCACCATGGCAGGAATCTGAGAAGACGTCCCCCATGCCTGCCATTCCTCTAAAGTTATATCGTTTGAATTACCTGCAGAGGTCGCGGGTTCGAATCCATCTTCCTCATCCCCGGACATTGGAGTCAATACACAGGAGGAAAAAGAAGATAGGGGATTTGGGTTTAGAGACTTGCAGTCTGAAAGTGTGCTACACAACTTTAAAGACTTGTTTGGAAAGTGATGGAAGCGATTAATGGAGTCGTCCATTTTTGCTATATAAAGAGCTGAATTGGATTTAGCGTAAATAATAAAAGATTGCAGCCGTCGAATGCAGGTAAGGGAATGGGATGAGTTGAAGCAGAAAGCCAGCTTCGTCGCAATTACTTTGTACATTCCTGTGTATTCATATTGCGATTTCGACCGCACTATTCCAATGGAAATACGCGGTTTTTTTAATTGTTGCGAGCATAATGGGACATTTCCCTTTTGCTTCCGACGTATCAAAGAAAAATAATCCTGATATAAATTAAAATAATTAAAAATTAAAAAACTATTTCACGATATAATTTTATAAATTTTATAAAACAGTAGAAATGAAGCAAATAGAGAAGAAAGTATATTGTGGAATAATGAAGTATAGATTATAGAGTAAATAAAACGAAAATATGTATAAAGAAAAAAAATGAGTGAGGGAAATTGGTGTTCTAATGTAAAGTAATATTGTGGAATAATAAAATATAGGTTATAGAGTAAACAAAAAAGAAAATATGTGCAGAGGAAGAAAATAAGTGAGGGAAATGGGTGCTTTAATGCAAAGTAATATTGTGGAATAATGAAACATAGGTTATATAGTAAACAAAAAGAAAATATGTATAGATCAAGAAAATTATTGAGAAGCTTAGAAGATAAAAAAAAATTAAAGAGATGAAAAACAAGGGGAAGGGGATTAAAGGGGGGTGGATTAAGAGGAAGAGGAAGAGGTCTAAAACCTTTTCATCAATCTTTTTTTATCTAATCAATGTGTGTGTGTGGACATCAAGAGTATAATAGAACGCATGCAATTTAAGGAAGACGAAAATCACTACAAGCTCCATATAATCATAGAAACAAACCAAAAATTAGAAGAGTTTAATAGAATGATAAAGGGGCAAATTATAATGTTCCAAGATACCTTAAAAAGGAGAAATGAGAATTGAAAACAATGAAACAAGCATGATAAACTAAACAAAAATCAACCAAAATGAACATAGACTTGGCATATCCAAAAAAATTAAGGGAAGGAACACAAAAATTATCATGATAAGCAAAAATGTGAAGCATGAATGGAATAGAGAGTAACATGAGAACCAATTCAATAGACATAAAATAATGGTCACAAGTGGTGGAAGCTTCAATAGGAAAGGCATTAGAGACAACTACAAAACAAATTAAAATACAAGAAAGAGAACATAAGTAAGTTATGATAGATTAAATAAATTAACTATCAAAGGGGTGAGGGATTATGGTGAAGTTGGAAACATAGTCAATCTCATGATAGATTTTCTCAAAGACAAACTACAAGGGAAAGGATTTTTTTTAAGAAAGGAGTATCAAGAAAGATAGCAAAAGAAAGTAGTATACTTATTAATGTTGGCATGATGAAAATAAAGGAGAAGGACAAGGTTTTAAGCAATAAGAATATTTTGAAAGGTTCACTTTGTTTTCTAGATGAAGACTTAACTCTAATGCAAGAAAATGAGACAAGGAGGTAATTGGTTAAAGTAACAGCAACAAGGAATGAAGGTAAATGGGCATGATTAAAAAATTGGAAAAAAATTTATTGATAGTAGAATAGCTCAACATATATCAATGCAACAAGAGGGCAATAAAGGGGGAGCAAAGAAAAAATGGCAATAGGGAATGAAATAAAACAAACATGAGCAAAATGAGGTGAGTGTTATACCTTGAGTCATTGTCTCTAAGGCAAATGGCAAGTAGGGCTCCCCCAAAATAATTTAAAATTAGTATGTAGATGATACCCTCAAAGGAGAGGACCTAGGTTAGGGTTTGTTATAGAAGGAAGAGATCTAATGTCTTGCAAAAACTTTCGAGATAAATGGTTGGCAAAATTCTATTGTTGAAGGATATAGGAAGATTACATTTGGAATCAAACAATAATAAATGGCAAAGGATATGGAGGAATAATGGTTTTGGAAAGAGAAACTTGGGACAAAAATATTTAATTAGAATAAGAAGACCTGAATGAAAAATGTCTTTCAATTTAATTATATGTGTGTGTATAATATAATAGAAAGTGGAAGACATGTCACAATTATACATTTTTATTTTTCTCCACTAAGTTCAAAAATCCACAAAAAATATGAGATGGATGATGAGGATCCATATGCAGCCTTAAACAAAGATGTATCATCATGTACTCTCAACATGGAGAAGTGCTTCTCTTAGGATATTTAAACACAACAAATGAGAAAACCAAAATTTTATGCAACAAGGAGGATAAAAATACTTTGTGGTTTATTAAAGAGGGTGTGTTTGAGGAAAATTACTAATTTTATGTAGCAAGTAGTATTTGAATTGGTAGGTAGAATAATTTTAGAAATTATATATCCAAAACTTAAAATGAAGTAAGTGTTGTTGATTACAATTAATGCAACGATAAAAATATTCACTTTACAGAAGGTTAAGGAATGTATAAAGAAGATGGATACAAGTAAGAACTGTGACATGAACAAGCTACAAGAAAAATTTACCTAAAATGAAGAAATACAAATCTTTACCATCATATTAAGAAATTATTCAACATCATTCAGCAAGGGGTTCCAGGAGATTGGAGAACTAGTCTAATAGTACCTATCTTCAAGGGTGGAGATGTAAGCAATCCTTCTAACTAATATACCATCAGGTCAATCATTTATTTTCAAATTTATTTGGAAGAAGATTGAGTATAAATCAGCAAGTGTGTAGAAGAAAAATATAAGAGGGCAAAAGATCAAGCAAGTTTGAAACCAAAACACTCAATTATAGATCATACTATTATGTTGAGGTATCTCATTAAAAAAGTATGGAATAAAAAAGAGGAAGCTTATTATTATTGTGTGGACTTTAAGGAAACTTTTGGCATGGTTCCTAGGGATGAGTTATGGATCAAAATTAAGGATATTATCATACAAGAGTAGTATAGAGCAATAATACATAGAATTTATGAGTAGGTTCAAGAAAAAACCAAAATGCAAGTTGGTATTTCACAAAGCTTTAGGAGTGACATTGGATTTAACAAGGATGCTTACTATCCTCTTCTCTATTTGGCTTATATATGTACAAACTAAAAGAATGGTTAAGTATGCAAGTAGGGGATAATGCCCTTTTGGGAGAGTACAATGTGGGGCTTCCTTTTTTATGTTGATGATCTCATTTAGATTGCAAGGTTCACTTGAGGGCTACAAGAGCACCTAAACTCCTTCTATCACTTTTCCATGGAAGTGCGTATGTGAGTTAACACAAACAAGATCAAGATCATGGTACTTTCCAACCAAAAGAACAAAAAAATTAGTATAACTTCTATTTTAAAAGAGTATCCTAGAATAAGTAACATAATAAAAATATTTTGGGATTGAATACAACAACAAACTTAGGAAGCATACGGAAGGAAGAGATTTTTGAGAGGTTTGGAAGCTCTTTTTCATTATATAGCAAGAGAAAAGAGCTTGCGTTATGACATTGGAAAAATATTTGATGTTATTTGAGCTATTAATAATTATAGGATGCTTTACCAATGTGAATTGTGGGATATTGTCACTTTTGAGATAAAATTGAGATAAATAGAAAGGATTTTGAGATAAGTGATCACAAGAAATTCAAAATAAAAGCTTTAGTTTCTTATGGATTTTTTTTAATAAAAATATATGCCTTCCCTATTAAGGAAAATAATGTGGTTTGTCTCTTAATACATCTAAAAAAATAAAACTAGAGGCAACTAGATGGTTTAAAATTGTTTGTAAATTAGTTTTGAATGAGAGAAATAAGATTTACATGGAAAAATACATCAAATAGGTGAACAAATAAAATATCAATTTGAATGCATGTATAAAACATAACAAAGACATAAAGATATTTGTTATAGATGTATTTCGCAGTTCTATGTGGGGAAAGGTGTTAGGGAGAAAAACGAAGTATTGACGATGTATTTTACCCCACATATGATCATCACCAAAAGAACTCTATGAAGACAAATACCTTGTGAAGGGAGAATATGCTCATAGCCCAATCAAGGACTAACCCACATTATCTTCAATGTGAAACACGTAGATGAAAGAGATCAAAAGAAGAATGGGAAGAGAGGCTACATTTCTTGTGTACAACTTGGCTAGTTGGGATAGAGAAACACTTTATTTTAGAGTGTGAATCTTACATTGAAATTTAGGCCAACAATGTGGGTACTTTAGCAAAAAAAATCTAGGGTCTATCTAAAGAGGAGAAGGTTGAGAAAATAGGGGAGTTCATTAGAAAAATAAATTGTAGAATATCAACAATATACAAAGTTAAATGGTTGGGATCGTTAACCTTATTGATAAGTAAGCTAAAACTACTATAATTCTTCTACAAAGTGTATGCAAATATAAAATGTATTTTGTAATGCCCCGCCACACAACCCTAGAGGAAGTTGCATTTAACTACTTAAACAGAATAATTTTTTTTTTTAAGTATAATTAATAAGCAAGTTCGCTAACTAATGCCAACAACCTCTAAGGTTACGAGACAGAGGTTATATAGAACCTCAACAAAAAAACTTGATTTAAACCATGTCATTTAATACTAAATAAATTAAGCACATACATTCCAATAAGATGAATTACAACAAGCATAAAAATTACTTCCAATTTCATTAATCGAGAATTAACAATAAGATTACAACTCTCATTCCCCGAATGAGGCAAGTCCAATAAACATAATTACAATTACAACTTCCACCTCGATAACAACTGAGGGGTAAAATGATACAAGAACAACTGAAGTGAAATAAAGCAAGAAAATGAAACAGAAACCAACGAGCTCTCCAACTGGAAGTCTCGTCCACATGAACATGAAGATAGCCCAACGAATTTAGGTGCACGCCACCCAACCAAGTGGAACCCAAAGGCCCACCCCCTGTGCTAGGAGATAGTAACCAGGAATCCTAGTCAAGACAATCTACCTCTAGACACAGGCTGACATAAACTGAACCAAACTGAAACAACCAATCACATGAGCCTCACAAGCACAACACCACAAGGTACAACTCAATACCATGCAAGTACAACACAAGTACAACTCTACAAGGTCACATTGCTTCCAGAAATAAAGCAAAACAAGTATGTTATGAGAACCATACACACAAAATCAAATACCAACTGTGGTCACATCAGGTATGTTATGGAAACCATACCCACAATAAACAAGTACCAACTGTTGTCCTAGACAGAGTGTCATCACACAGCTCGTCATGCGTTATCCTTGGGATTCTTCCTAGGCTCCGGCCCCCATAAGAAAAGATTATCCTGGTGACCTTTACCGAATCTCGGCCCCCATACTCACTCATGCGGAGCCAAATACTTTTCGTACAGACAAGATAGATGACCTTGCCATTCCAAGCCTTCCCACCCATCCCAAGCCTAACCGAGCACTTGGGTCCATGAGTGAGGCATTAATATCTTGATTAGTGAGAAGTTAGTCCTAAACTTCTAAGTATTGTTTTAGTTCTCACTTGATTAACTAACTTAGAACGAGTTATCCTGGCACCACTTTGTGTGCCGGCCCTTGTTACAAGCCACTCCTCTACTTGACAACACACACACACCATCCAAACATCAATGGAACCAAGGTGCAACAAACAAGATATCACGAGCTCTCCTTTCTCAGGAGGCGACACAACTGGAATGCACTCCAACACTGGAGGCAACAAACCACATAACAAGGTCACTCCATACAAGGAGACACGGATCCCATAATCCGCTCCTAAACCAAGGAGGTACAAACATCCCCATTCATGAAAACTGGGTTATTATCACTGACTAGATCCCATGCAATACTCAAGGACTCACAATAGGTTGACAAACACAAAAGGACAACCCAAAGAACGGAAGAACCCATCTGGAAGACTTACAAATAAAACACACCTTTAACCCATTTCCCAAACAAGAGTACGAAGGGAATATTCACTAAAGGCACGTGAAATTAACTACCTTTGGATATTCTAAATCCATTCCTCATTAACATTCAGTAATCTATTGCATCGATAGAACTGAATTAAAATTCATCTTTTCAGATAAGGGAAAAATTAACACTAATATTTAAATTCCCTAATTGCTCTTAATAAAATAGGCATTAACTATATCACATAACATTTCACTTTAAAATAAATAACCGATTGCCCTTGCAAACTAAATCATTATAAAATAAATCAGTTAATTTCGTTATTAACATATTAATCTCAAAACCAACATTTGTCCTTTTCAAGCCTATTGTTTAAAATAAAAACAATAATTGACTATAACCTCAATACTTTAAATTTCCAATTATATTTAAAACAGATTAATAAAGGGACCTTTGCTCATCAATTTAAATTTCACAATTAAATTTAAATTATGCATTCTCTAAATCAAATATTTAACTCCTTCAATTAAACTTAATCATGCTAATAGAAAATCAATAATTTCTTAAACATATAAATTTAATTTTAAAACAACCACTCTAATATACAAAAATTATTTAAAAATAATATATATAAATATAATATTTTAATATTATAGATTATAATATAAAATATTATTAAATAATATTTTAATATTATAATAATAATATATAAAATATTAATATTTACATATACTAATTCATTTTAATTTCTATTATTTTAATAATTTCCCTTCAGGCCGCGCACCATATCAAATCAAGGGGCGGCTACCTCGGGCCGCGCGCGTGGATTAGGGTTGGTTGGGTCAGCCGCGGTTTCCTTGGCCACGGATTAAATTTATGCAGGGGCAGCGACCGAACCAGGCGACGCTTACACGCAGGGTGCAGCGGGGTGATCGGCAGATGGTGGTGGTGCTGCGTGGAGGCCGGCGGTTAAGAGGGTCACCGCGGTTACCACGCGGGCGGTGCCGGCAGCACTACCACCAACAGTGGTGGTCGCTGCCTGCGCAGTCCGCGTGAGCTGCGGATGGAGGAGGTGGCGGGGATGTGGGTGGGGAGCGCATTGGGCGCAGCTCCCTCCACCTGCCTCCATGGGAGGTGTGGTGGGGGTTGAGCCAACAACTTTTTTTTTTTTAAATTATTTTTATTAAAACACAGTTTTTACAAAATCCAAAACCAAATTTTTTTTTCATTCCTTCTTTTTTTTAAAAAAAAACCCCAAATCCAATCAAGAAATATGTAATATATATATATATATATATATAACTGTATATATATATTTTATATAAACACAAGGAATTAACAAATTAATTGAGGAAATAAAATTGAAATAGCAATTTCTAGCCAAGAACACCAAGCTCTCTTTTTTTTTTTTTTTGAAGAATTATTTTTCAATGAAGAGTATTTTTTTTTTTTGCAAATAAATTCAGATTTCAATATGGTTTTTCCATTGCAATTCACAGATAGAGTATTGAAATATTTTTCAACAAGATTTTACAACAACAAAACACATTTAGATATAAATTTCAAAATAATTAATAAAAAAACCAAAGGCATGAACCTGGTAATTTCTGAGTTTGAGGAGGTCTAGATGATGCTTAGCTTCCCACCTTGCTTCCAAATCCAGTTCCACAAGTTTTCACAACTCAAATCCATAAACCCACAAAATTGAAACATTCTTCTTCCCTCTAATTCAAACTTTTTCTCAAAACTCCAAGATCCCAAAATTGAGATGAAAAATCCAAACATAAGGATAAAAACCCTAAAAATCCAACAACCCCCTCACAAATTTTTGAAAACAGAAAATGCAAAATATCTCATTTTCTTCAAACTTTCTAATTTGACTTTTAAATCATTTTCTTAATTTTCAATTTTAACAAATATAACAATAACTTCAACATAAATAATTAACTTCTTTCAACATCATAAATTTAATTAATTAATAAATAGATTTAATCAACGATTAAATTATTTATTAATTAAATTAAATTAATAATAAAATAAATTATATTTCAACATAATTCAAAAACAAATTAAACCACAACTTAAATACATTAAACCATTTAATTCCTTTTTCTAACTTGCAATTAAATAACAAAAAGAGGGCACAATATTCAAAGCAACACAACTCGACAAACAACTAACGACATACAAGGACTAGGGTGATGACTTGGCACGGAAACCTAGCTACTATTTTCCAATCGAATATCGTTGGGTATTGAACATGCTCCAACCTGTGAAACCAGGTGGAGTCGATGTCCTGTACCTGTCAACCTGTAATTCAAGTAAACAACAACATATAATATGAACAGCATAAAATACACACCGTGAAGAGAAAATCACGGGATCGTAGGGCGCTCGCACGCGAGTGATACGATACCATCCCCTTCACCAATACACTGCAAATAACTGACAATTCTAACATATTATTATAATCCAAAGCATAAACATCTTTAAATTTGAATATCCATAATGCTAATCCAAAGCATGGAATAATGATAACATCAGAATAACCAGAAACACATCATAGCAACATACCCACACAAGGACACACTGTCCAACCAGAAGGCAAAACAAAGGGGTATTACATATTTATCCAAGATTACCATAAAATAATATTATGTAGATGCACAAAGCAATAACAATCAAATCAACAAACCATATAGACATAGGATTTACATGGAGAATCCCTTTTAAAAAAAGTCCACTAGAGAAAGAGGACAATTATCTTCAATGTAAATGATACAATATCAATACACTAACACTCTACACTCTAAAAACACCTATGTACCTATAAACAATGATACGAAACCACTATCTCATACCTTAAATATACAGATAAGGAGATAACTCAAAACCACAAATGGTTTTACAAAAACAATGGATATCAAAACCATGTATCATGCGAAAATCCCACACCCAACTTGGAGAGTAAAGTCTAAGAATATTAAATACATCAAATGAATTCACATGGATATCACATGTGCTTAGTCAATGAGTCCCCAAATAGAAAATATAATTTAAAATGTATCTTTGACCACTAACTCTTTGATGGCTTACATCCTCAAGTCTAACAAGCCATTTGGGAGTCCACTAACCCATGTGAACACCATTTGTTGGGAATTTTTTAAAATTTTGAATAAATTTATTCTTTTGTATTTGGTCTCAAGGTTGTTTCAAGGCTTGAATCTCCTTTGGGACCCCAGACCATGATGTGAACCTTAAATCTTAGGTTTTGGTTCCACTTTCCTTCCCAAAGTCTACCCCCATTAATGTTCCTTGGTTCACTTTCAAACCTTGAGTCTTGATAGGAACTTTTTATTGGACCTAAGGTTTTATTTCTATAACTTTTGAGCCCTACTCTCAAAACCTTCATTGGTCTTTTGTGACTCCTAGGTCCTTGTTTTACCCTAAGGCTCATCACCCATGTGGCACATCCATTGTTCCTATTTCCAAGTTCCTCTTGAAACTTGACACCCATAAAGAACCAAATATTAATGCATTATATTTTTAATAGGTTTTTGGGTACCAAAATGTAATGACATTGTGTTTTCTTTCCTAGTTACCTGTTATCAATGCAAAAGGTATTCCTAACTATTAGTAGTGAAATTGTTAGTTGTATCTCATTTTAATGTCCATTTTGGGTGGTATTAATTTTGAGCCACATATTTGATATGACTATAGTGTCGTAGGTTATGGTTTTTTACTACTAGTTAAAGGGATGTTTTGTTTCATTTTTAAAGGATTGGTCAATGGTTATTCCTAGAAAATAGAGCATGTGTTAGAGTTTTCTAGGGTATTCAATCATTAAATTTTAGTTTCAATAAGGTAGTGGATTATGTTGAAATATCATAAGGGAGTATTGTAGTGAGGATAGCAATTTTTATGTCTCCAATATTGTAGGTACATGTCTAGTGTTATTTTTGAATGTAGGAGTGTTTCCTCTTAGAATTTTGTTGCTATGAATATAATTTTGATTTAACATATGTGACAAAAAATAAAACTATTACAACCATTATAATGATCATTTCATATTTACATATAGATTTGTGTAGCTCAATAATGGATAACTAAGTATGATTTATTTGTGATACTGCAAATTTGATGCACTTTCATGCCCTGATCAACTATTCAACACTTTCTTTTTCATTGCAATTTCCTCTTTTCAACTTAATTATGTAACCCATTGATGGGCACCAATCTAGGAATATTTTGACTCAATCACACACTAAAAGAGAAAAACATTAAACTACTATTTCTATCCTAATTTTAATTTTTTATGCAGTTCATGATTTTACAATAAAAAAGGAATAGCAAACATAAAATTCATATCTAATACACCCTTCAGTTCATGTATCTTCCCCCACCTTGCACTCATTGCAATGGTGTCAAAATAAACTATATTGAGTCATTAGGGTAACTAGAACTTACTCTCATCTCAATGACAATATTTTGAGTTGATTCAACAATTTGGGTTTAGCTATGTTTATAATTGTCCTTTCATTTATTCAAACCTCTAGGAATACCCCCCAAGTCTAAGCTAAGATTAAAGCATAAGAGAGATAGCTAGCTCTCATATAGTTGACCTTTAGCCATTTATGTTTTGTCAATCAATTGATTTCACTTGCATGACGACAACCTTGGCCTTGTGAGTGTTATTTCATTCTAGGAAGTGTAGGAGTGGTTTTGGGACCCAACACCATCCATCATAAGAAGATTATCCACATCTTCCTCTAGTTCCTACAAATGGTAAAGTATCTTAAATGACCTCAAGTTAATCATAACCATTTCCATTATGATCCACCTCCTTCATGAATGCATATGACGATAAATTCCAAGAATCTAGGGAAATTTAAGATAAATTATTTCTCCAATTATACCTTGGGCATCCGAGTACACCTTCCAAGAGTGTTGGAGACACATAAAATAGGCATAGGATTACAAGATAAATGACACCTTAATCCTAATAATCCTTTAGGCTATATTTGGTCATGTGGACATAAAAAACTTCTATTTTAGTATTTTCTGTTAGAAACCAAGATCACCTGCATGCAATCACCTGTCACATGCAAAAGACATGCAGAACCAAAGAAGATGTTAGGTAAACCTCAAAGTAAAAATGCATTATTGAGAATCAATTATTACAAAGAGATCAATCCTTATGAAGGAGATCAAGAAACCCTAAAAGGGAAACCCTAAATGAAGCCCTAGTGTGCACACTTAATTAATTAATTATTAACGTGCCTAAGTTTAGCTTAAGCAACTAAAGGAATAAGTGACTTAATTAATTAACCAGTATGATATAATTAATTAAGTGTAATAACTTATTACTCTAACACCCCCCCTTAAGATGAACTTAGGAAGAAGCTAAAACACTAGAAGAAGATGCATGCAAGCAAGGATGGGTCCCGACAACTAGGCCTAATTAGGTACCCATTTACAAATGTAAGAATTAGGTAGAGGAGGAAAACCCAGTGGGAGAAAACCCCCCTACAATGAGATAAAATGTTGCAAAGAAGCACTGGAAGAACACTGTAGAGTAACACTGGAACTGCAATCCAGCAAGCAAGGAAAGATACTTATGTCTACAAGAAACCATATCAGAATCATAATGATGCAACAGCAGACCCAATGCCATGGAACACTCGAAAAATCCAAATGGGAACAACCCTAGAATCTATGAAGCAACAGTCGATTACTAAATAATGTATTACTGAAAATGAAGTGCAAAGATGCAAGTTGCACCCTCCCAATTGCCAAAATATCCAAGTAATCTCCAAACAACCCATCGAGCCAAATCTGGACTAAGCGATCAACCCAGGATAGATATAGAAAAAGTGCATGGACAACAACATAGAGCTCCTCAATACCTTTCCAACGCCGCAAAAATAGTGAAAATCGGAGATCGTGGCAAAAAGTTATGAGCTCAAAAGCATAAAATAAACATCTGACTTCAAACAGCAATAAAAAGCACCAACTGCAAAATCTAACAGAAAAACCAGCACCATTGGATAGTGCTCGGAACCAGCTTTCCAACAATATCTCGTTTGCCCAATTTAGACAACCGAGCAAAAATTTATGCCCGTTTTCCCGATTCTACAAATGAGACTCACATTAATAAGAAAATTAATTATTATCTTTATTATTTTGTCTTGTTTTATTAACTAATTTTATAAATTTGTAAAGTAAATTTTTTTTATCCTAAGTGTAGTTTGGGCTAATCCAATAACATGTGTATACTTAAGAACAATTGACCTAGAGACTAATTAATAGGATAAGCTAAGGGTTGGTGTATTTTAAAATTAAGTGTTGAAAAATATCAAATAAATATAATAAATAAAGATACTTAACTTTGAGCCCAAAGAATGAATAAATTCTAACGTTGGCACAAAATTTTGGATTTTGGGATAAAAAAGAACCATGACAATTTATGAATCACCTCGAGATATAAAATTATTGTGTACATTGTGAGGTGTTAAATTTGTAAATCTAAGTTAGATTCATGCTCATGGAAATAGCCTTAATATCTACACAACACTACTTCTAGATTTTCCTAATTCACTTGTTTTATCTACCTTCTTTGCTATCTAAAACTAGAGGTATTTAAAAACACATTAGAAGGTTTGATTTTGCATCACAAGGGGACAATTTCTCCTAGGTCAGCCCCATAAAACTTATGAAAGATCAAGTATATTACTCTCTAGTCATCTATATGATCTTAGGATGGATGTACTGATTCCAATTATTTTTAGAGTGTTAATCAAATTGATTCCTTCCTCGAGTTCAAATTTTATATGAATAAAGTGTTTAGATGATCAAATGAATATAATTGAATGCTTGTAAATATAAACACATATTAATAAATTATATAAATGTGTTTTTAGTTAGCTCTCTTGGAAAGAAAGAAATGGGTGGAATTTGGCCAACTTTAAATTTTAAATTTAAAAATGTTAGAAGTCAAATCTATGGGTAAAGAGTTGAATACATGAGTATGGATTCAAACCATCAAATTTTGAAAGCAACTAAATTATTCTCTTATCATTTTACTTCCAACACATGTAAAAATTTATGATTTTGAGTATTGGTTTAAAATTTATCAAAACACTGGGTAATTATATTGTACCCATCAAGACAAAAAGATGGCAGAATCAAGGGTAGAAATAAAATGTCTAGGGACAAGTGCATGGATAGGCATAATAAAAAATGGTTTTATTAGAACATGATAAAATATAGATAAATTATGAACATATGATGCACAAATGTGTGCAAATGGAAGGATAACAACATTAAGAAAAGAGCTTGACTTCTTACAAGATTTTACTATTTCTCGGTGTGTAAACATATCAAGAAACTCTCTCAAAATTGGCACAAAATAAAATGGGAAATGAATTAGGTAGGTAAATATTTCTACTACATTTTTCTCCCACTTTGAGGTGTGTGTGATACCTAAAACAATCATGCATCTTAAAGTATGTAACACTCACAAACATGTTTGTATAGTAAATATTAAGTAGTAAACCATGTAAGATGTCATTGTGTAAGTATGTGATTCATAGAAAGGACTCTTGATGTAATGCTTCAAACACCTTTGACACTTTTCAAACAATGCTTCAATGTGAATGATGCAAATGTGTATTCTTGTTCATTTTTTGTTAACTTGATCCTAAGCCTAATGGCACTCAACAAAGGGGACAACATCAAAACTTGTGAGTTTTGGATTCTACAAAACTTCTACAACATTCTTCAATGATTTTCCATCCAACCACAGGCAGGGAATGCATAGATGTGTTCAACCCCTTCACAACTAAGGTTTTATGATAGTTTGCAAGCAAATTTGGACACATAGTCATTGATTCCTTCCACATTCCAACTTTTAAAGGCTTGAGCCCAAAAGGGTTTTTAGATATCCTTAAAACATAAATTTTTTCCCATTTTCATGAGTTTTTGACAGTGGCAAACAAAGATATTTTTTTTTGTGTTTATGGAAACCCTAGGTAGGGTTTATACCTGTTCACACACAAATGGCTACATCTTTTGCAAAACACAATGAAATTTGATCAAACAAAAAGCATCAAAAATATAAAACCCTTATCTAACTTTCTCAATCATGAGCAAGGTCGTACTAGATTGTACATATCCGTACCATGCATTTTTTAGACTGCAACTTTTTAGAAAAAATAAACTTACAGACCTGCCCTTAATGAAATTGCCATATCTCACTCAAAACTTAATGAAATTGATTCAAACAAAAAAATTATAATCTTAAAACACATCTTCAATCTTTCCAATTGATTTTATGTCTATATTGTACCATACAAGGTCATACCATGAAGATTACTGACTATTTCAACAAAAAATGCAAGGAAAGAACATGCCAAAATGAGTTTCTTTCATTCTCGTTCTTCCCCCAACCTTCTCCAACCTTAGTGCTCATGTGTACATATCATATTTATGCCATTCCATTCATTTCCATTTCCCAAAACTACTTCCTAACTTCCAAAACCAATTTTGCAAAAAATGCATTTTACAACATTGGCAACATTTGACAACTTTTGCATTTTAAGCAGAACGTGGCAAAATGGTGTACTTCTCATTCTAGATGTACTCCAATATTTGTGATTGAGGTTACATAGCATATTTAACATGTTACAACCATTGGCAGCTATAAAACCGACCACCAACTCCTTTGTTAACACTAATGACAACATTTGCAAGTTTTTGACATTTTGAAAACATTTTGCGACATTTGCAACTTTTGCATTTTTTTGGCAACTTTGCACCTAATCACCCAAAACTAATCCAATATGACCTCAATGGACCTTAAATTGTCCACATTGACCTTATTGACCTAAAACAAACCAAAATCCAAAGTTTAGCAACATGACAACAAAGTGTATCAAAGGATGCCCCTACATCAGTATGTCCTTTAGTATGTGTTCTCTATGGAAAACTGCAAAATAAAAGAAAAAAACATTTAATTAGTAGCTTTTATCTCTCAAGTAAAAATCAAGTACAAAATAAGAGCTTGCTTAACTATATAGGAAATGAGTAAACAGACCCATTTAAAAATGATGATGTGTTTGGTTCTATGGGAATGGGAAGATAGGGCACATGAGATGTATAGATTTTAAGTGACAAAGATGCATTTAGTCATAATGATGATTCCTTGTAGCACTTGTCACTCCCTAAAATCTCAAAGTGAATTGTTAACTTGACAATATATGCACACCACTATTGGTTGTATGTATTGGAAATATTGTCATTGATGTCAAAGTGAATGGACGAGTTTGTCATTGATGTCAAATGAGATCTTTTTCAAAGAAAAATTAAGGAGTCAAAAGGAGAGATCAAATTTGAATGAAGATAAAGATAAGACTGAAATGTTGGGAAAAAGATCCTTAAACAATAAGGGGGATGTTTTCTCTATTTATGTCTTTCCGTAAGGGAACTTCAATAGGAAAAGGATCACAAAGTGTAAAGATTCACTTTCAACCTTAATGGTGAGTCAATCAGACCTAGATCTCAGTCCTTTAGACAATAGGACAAATCTGAAACCAAATTGAAATGATTTGGAATGCTCAATGTCACACCCTGTCTTGTTGTTATTGATTTACTTTTACCTTAATGGGTAAATAGGATGGTAAATGCAATCATGATTTGGATATGCTTTCTAAAAGAATGGAATACTAAAATAGGTATTATATGAAAGTGTTAACAAATGCTTAATATGGCTTTGGAAGAGTAAATATGTTTGCATTGATTCTTATATGAATATACTTAAGTTTATTATGCATATGGATTTATTATGAATGTCTAACTACCATTACAAATGTGCTAAGCTGGTTGCAGGAATAGGTTCAATCCTCTGAAAGGGAGGGGAAGTATCACTCAGGAGAAGTGATTGGTTGGGTAACCTTTATGAAACCTATTTGAGCTTAAACACACACTCACGATCCAGAAGAGTTGAGTCAGTTTGGATTCAGTGAGTGAACCCTTCGTCTTAGTCTTGGCTTATCAAAATTGGGTAGTTGTCCTTGTTTGAGATAGGTTGTCTCTATGGATTGAATTGTGTGGCCAAGTTATCATGATTGAACCCTAGAGTCTTTGGGTTTTATAAATAGTTATCTTACATCGATTTGTATGTATGTTAGTTGTAAACATATATATGGGTATATATATAACAATCCATGCATGAGAGCATCAACATGTGCACATATATGTAAGTAGAAATACTTACAAGCATACATGCATGGTCAATCAGTTATATATATATATATATATATGTGTATATATATACACTAAATGAAGATACTTGTCGATGAGGATATGAATGTATTTAAGATGATATGTAATAGTAACAAGATATGTATGAATAAACGTATATGCATATATACAAATATGTTGATATACACGTATGTGTGACGTAATGGAGAACCCATATGAGCGTGGTGTTATATGTATATATGTGAATATGTGTATATAGATATATCCATATGGTATTATTTATGGATAAACAATAAGATGGATATATGCACTCGTATATCGAGTGATTTATTTGACGAACTTGTTTGTTTTTTATTGGGAAAAAATAGGTTTTGAAGGGACCCCGAAACCCTTTACAAGGCAAAATATTGCAAAAAAGATAGAACCATAAGAACCCACAACACAAGGAAACCCAAAAGATGACTATAGAAAGAAAGCATGAAACCCGTCAGCAAACCCGAAGCAAAGCATCAACAAAAATGCAACCCAATCAAACAACACAACAAAGCTACGACATTTTATCCAGTTCATTAGCCCAGGCCAAATTGTCCTTAATGACTGCCTCATGCATATCCTTAACTTCCTTTAGCTCCTCAAAAGAAATGGAAGACCGTTTCTTAGTTTTACTCCTCATCCTCAGGCACAAACCCGCATCAACAACCTTTTGCGCAACAGGAGCAAACCCATCATTCTTATCCAACAGATTCTTAGGACAAACCTCTTCCAAAACCATCGCAATATCACCCAACTTGAGGGGTTTCCTAGTCCATTTCACAACCATATCATTCAACACAGAGAGTCCCTTAGCAGTCATCTTCATAGAGTTATTGTTGATATTGACCACTATCTTCAGATCCTCAGACATCTTAGAAATTTTATGCTCCATATTATTAAACCTCTCTTCATAGGTCTTCTGCACAACCACCTCCAAAGAGGTAATCCTTTCCTCATGGGAAGAACCAATGTGATCAGAGTTCACAACCAGCTTATCGAGCATAACATTCATAGATTATATTTTACCTTTAATAGCCCACTCCTTCTGATTGTTGTGCATCAACGCCACACAAACATCCTGCCAGTTCTTAAGCTGCACATTGAGCTCCTTAACCTTCGAGAAGAGCCATTTAACAAGAGACAACAAGTTGTGAGTACCATCCTCAACCATCTAACGAACTTGTTTGTTAATGAATATATGTTCTCTTTATATATCAAATGAACAAGAATGATATATAAATCCATACATTGTTAGTGATACTGGAATAACTAGTTTGACAAACAAAAGATTATGATTATATTTAGATATTAATTGACAATTAATACTTCTGATAGTTTTGAGTATATATATATATTATATATAAGGAATATGTTAAAGTATATATACATACATATATAATATATAATATATAATAATATATATGTATATATATATATATATATATATATATATATATATTATATATAAGTGTAAAGTAGCGCAATATACCACCATTGCCCATTGTTTTAACATAACACCTAAGCATTGCTAATACCTATTAGGGACAACATAATATATGGAAATGAATACAGTGCCACAAGTTAAAGAGCAATGTTAAGTATTTCACCATTGGTAAATGAGAGTGAATGCATAGTATACCTGTTGTGCATGAATCAATATAAGTGCTCAAACCATAAATGCAACCTTTAAAAGTAAAGGCTCGTATAGAAGCCACAATGTTGTTGTGCATAAGTCCTTAAGACTAAGTCAAGCGAATGTTAACAGATTGCACATAGAATGAACGCTGATTTGTATATAAGATATGCAAAGTATTTAAAGGCTGAATAATACATATGTTGACACTAGATATAGGTCGAACCATATGCAAAGTATTGCGCAACAATAAAGGTCAATATGGAAGAAAACCATAGTCGATACTATTGGAAATGCATATTTTAATTATTAACAACGAATTACTCCAAACTTGGACGCTTTTATACAAAGCGGTGGAATATTTATAAGCTGTAATATAAAGTGTAAAATGCATGATAATAAGAAAAACATACAATGAGTTATAAAATGGTCAAAGCAGCAATTATATGCTATTATTGTGAAGCAACTCATCTCTACTCTGTTGCTCAGTAAAACTATGACCAAGTCGACATGGTATAGGTGATGCTTGTAAAAAAAGGACTGTTTCAACGAGAATAACCACACCAAGAGATAAGGAAGTTGGCTAAATACTTGGCGCCAACATATAGGAGCTCTTAAATCTGTAGAATTCTATCCTGGTTGCAATTCAACTGTCATCATTTGAGCATGTGCAAATTTGAATTAGTCTTTTGTTGTTGTCAAATATAAGGGTCGATCTATAGCATTTTGTGTTGAGTTTACACTTAGTTTGTTGCCACCTTTTAAGTTGTATGTAGTGAGTCGACTTGCATGGAGAGAGTTGTCAACTAGCATGCCTTTTTTGGAGGCTGCAATATCTCAATTTTTTGTATAAATAGATGGGATAGCTCCCTTATTTGGGATGCATTCTTCTGCAAACTTATTTTGTTGTAATTATTCTATGAGAGTTGTATATTCTGAGAGTTGAGAGATATTGTGTGAGAGTTGTGAATTACTTTGTGAGTGCATATTGTTATCTTAAAGGAGAAGCCATAGTGAAGTATCGCTTTAAGAGGATTAAGTGAAGATAGTAAGTTGTTGTTGGAAGGTTGTGCATCAATTCAGTCAATTGGATTAAGCATATTACAAGCATGAGGATATAGTCTTCTCTTATTTGTCTTTATTTATGAAAGAATGAGATTAAATGCTTTGTTCTGTACTGCTTGAGAATACTTACATTGGGAGGTTAGAGCATTTGCTTTGGAAAGGAAAAATAAGTTGTTTTATGCTTTTCTATGAAAGTGCTTGTATTACTCCATAATAGGAGGGATTGTTTGTCATTAGCATAGGTATACTAGGAATGATGAAACAAGAAAAGCTTAAGGGTTATTCATAATGTGAGACATATCAATGTCACAAAGTGGCTTGCCACTATTGGCTTACGATGTTAGGAAACCTTAGGAATGATAAGGTTAGTTGTACATCAACAGTTTGGAAGAAATGATAGGATTAGTCATTGTTAATCCATACTAGTACGATCACTTGATCATTTCTTAACTACTGGATAAAACCCTAGGTTGGGAGTAACCTATTTGGGTTGAGAAGTATATTGAAACCTAGGTTAAGATTAACCTATTAAGTTGGTATATTTACTAGATTACCCTTTGGAACCAATAGGTTAAGAATAAATTGCTTGGATGGGTTGTATGTTGTTCTTATTGGAACACATAGGTTTAGGTTAACCTACTTGATTACACTAATTGTTGATTATTGATTATATCTGGGATTAGGGTATACTAAGGTGAAACTCACCTATGTGAATAAGTAAATCACTTGAGTTTATGAGATACTATATGTATGGAGACATAGGTAGGATTTCCTATAGAGTTAGAGTTGCTACTTGATTAGTTTCCTTACACTCTTCAAATGAAGTCACATTGTTGACAAGGTTCTACTTTGAATAACTCTTTTTACTAAGAGGATTACACTCACGAATGGAATCATCTATTGCTATGATTATGCTTTGATTGAGTTGAATCATTGATGTGGCTATTCTCTTGATAAGAACCACTTATTAATGTGATATATTACTGATTGGAGCCGGTTATTTATGAATATTTAATCTATGAATAGACGAAGCTTATGTAGCTATACTTCATATTATTAAGATATTCCTAGGACTAGGTTGTTTGTCCAATGAAGGGAATAACTTGGAAAGATGTTTATGTGAAGTTACTATGTAAAGTAGAAAAGCTTGTATGATATACCTAGGAAGTGGAATATCCATTGAAGGGGGAAAATGACTTATGCTTATGTTGGTAGAGATACCATAGTGTTTTGGGAAAGGGGGAATAGGTTATTTTTGAGGTAAGGGATTACTTAAGGAATGAAATTACCTAAGCATAGTATACGAATGGTCATAATCCAAACCGAGCTATAGAAGTGTATGTGAATAGGGAGACTATTACTCAAAGTACTAGGTGAGAATACTTTGGCCAAAGTAGTGTAAGTTGCCACTGTTTACACTATTAGTTCACTATGTTATAGTTCAAAATTTTCATACTCATAGAATGATGACCGTATGAATAGGTTCTAGTTTGTAGAATACAACACTGAGCTCAGAGAGGCTATTGTTATGGGGTTTACCAACCAATCCCTTCGTCAAAGGGTAGGGCCATCTACCGAATGATAGATGTGCAGGGGACCGCATTTGAGTATGTGGTTGGCGAAAAAGCGCTTGAGTGATGCTTCTCCTTATCAGTTGACAACCAAGGTTTGTGGATGTTTGTGCCAACATTGGGGATAGCTAGAGTGTATGCACTAGAGAGCAAGGACATCTAGAAGTTATGCACCATTGCGGTGGCTTTGGGATCAGTTTGTATATCTATTGCCACATGAAGCTTAGAAGAGCTATGTATGTATCATGTACCCATTTGTATGGAAGGATGCAATCATGAATGATAAACTTGAGATCAAACAATATTCCATCTATCTTATGGAAATATTTGAGAAATTAAAATGGAATGCAATGAAAGTTTGGATATAGTGTTATTTCAATTTTGCATGTAATTTGCATTATGGAAAGAAATTTTTTATTGCTATGTCATGGCATCATAAAATATTCACTTAACGTGAAATCTTTGGAATTTTACTGAGTAGAACATCGGGGTTGTTACACTCAAACTAAATGAATTATAAGACCTAATACATGAAATGAAAATTCCTAAAAGTACAAAAATTGAAGTCACAGTTTGCAGGTAGATCTGAGAAGGGTCTGGACACATGCACTTGTCACCAAAAATTGGTTTTGATACCTATTGAAGGACGGATTCGCCTTTGGGTGAATGGGTCCTAGTTAGGGCTTCTAAAAACACCTTTGACAACCCTTTGATGTTAGATTTTAGCTTCTATTTTGCATAGGTCCCACTGTTAGAAAGTCGGAATTAAATTTTGCAACTTAGTTTTTGTGGCTTGACAACAATGATGACAACTTATGCAACAATGTAAAATTGCTCTTCAAGATCTTCAATTCTTCTTCACCCTTTAATCTGCACATACACAAAAAGAAAAATTATTTTGTTTGAATGGGGGTTTGACAAAGTTTGGTAATTGAACCTTGATAGAAAGATAATGACAATGGAGAAGGAAATGATGAATGAACAATGCTTGCTACAACTCACCACACCTTCAATGGCTTCCCTTAGAGGACTAAATACAAGCATATCTCTCCAAGGAACTTGATCTTTCTTTGCTTCATGGATTTGGACACTTGAAAATGCTTGGATGCTTTAGGACCAACAATACACATTAGCCTTCACAAGATGACATGAACACACATAAGCTTGAACATAATGCTAGGACCTTGATTGCTGCAACAAATGACTGATAAATTTGCTCTTGAATTCTCTTGACAATAATATTTTCTCATAGGATTGATCTCATAAATTCACTTCATGCATGTTAGAATGCTTAGCTTTCAAATGATCAAAAGACTATGCATTTATAGGTGTTTATCTAATTTCCTAAAAATTAGATTCTAAAAGCCGACAATTGCAAGTTGAATTTGAATCAATAAAATGCCACCAAAAACATATTTAAAAATGGGTCCTAGGACTTAAAGGGGACTGACTCGCCCTTGGGTGAATGGGTCCTAGCCTATAAGTCTAGGACACACATGCTCCAATGTGATTTAATTACTGATTGTATTTATTAAATGTTGGTTTTCCTTTCAAAAAATGAGAAAAATAAGGCTTTAGAATGCATAATTTGATAAATTAGAAGCCTCATTAAGTCCAATAAATTAAGGGACCCAAACATAGTGTGAAATTGTAAAGGTATATAATTTCCTACACTACATTTAGCCCCCACTTTAGTGAGAGTATGAACTTACACTCAGACTCACATTAAAGTAGATAGATGTGTCAGTCAAGGGATGTGAAGTTTTGAGAAGTTGTAGACTAGAGTGAGCCCAAGGACATGTGGAAGAAGAGTGCATCGTCCCATTTTTTAGTAGCATTGAATAGATGAAAGCCACGATGAACTAAGAAATTGCAACAAAATGAGGAATGACCATGTGTAAAGTGCTTTTGTCTTTAAGTGAGTGTATTATCACAACTTTGGGTAGCTTTCATAAATTAGAAATTGCATTGTGAAGAGAGCATGCACTCTAATGAGGTGAAGACACACATCAAACTATTAGGTTATCACACTTTGAGAAGAGCACGATAGACATGAAACTACGATGTAAAGGAGAGTTGATAGATGGAACCACATAACGGTATTGTGACTTGTATTTGTGATGAAAGACATGAAACTATGATGCAATAATCCAACGTGATGCAATAAGAAGATGAAACGTAGTTCATCGATAGGGACCACTTAAGTAGGCGTTTGAAAGGTAACTTAAGTATTTTATAAGCATGCATAGTAAAGGATGACATACAGTAGCTAGGGAAAAGGTCCAGTTAAATGACAAACACAAAGGCCTTAGACGGTCACTTAAGTTACTTTTAACAGGCTACAAGTCAACTTCAAAATAGAAGAAAAACAACAATGCCATGGGGATAACTAGGGTTTGAGACAGGAAATAAAACCATGACAAATAAAAAAGGAAAACCCTAAGAATATAACAAGTTCCACCAATAGCTAGCTAAAACACCCCTTTCCCACCAACAACAATAATCTAGACATCTTTGAGATCTTAATTTTTTTTTTAAATGGGCTCAACTAGCTTCTCAAATCAAAAGTTATGACCTTCAAAATTTGGGCCTTCCATATCATAAATATAAGAGCATCTATGATGCATGAGAGGATTATAAGATGGAATTATACTAATTGACCAACTTATGATGCATGCAATGACATTTCATAAGGTATCTTTGGTTGTAGATAATGGAACCAAAATAGAGTGCCCAAGTCGGTGAGTAGATTATGACAAGCTTATGACATGTAGAAAGAATATGTTTTTTATCCCATGGACTGATCTTGGGATTTGTCAATGGATTTTGACTAGGAACTTGGGTGCCACACTTTTAGTGGTTTTAGCTCATGGTTCCATAATTACCAATTGATTATTTCATGTATTGCTTCTCCTATTTATTAAGTGCTTGAGATGGAGGTTTCATAGTGATTGTCATACACACTTTATGCTACCATAATTGTTCTAGATCTCTTGTTGGCGATCTATCTTAGACTATGTGAATGTATTGTAACTATTGACTACTAAATAATACATTGAATTGCTTTGAAGCATTGATTTTTCTTCTAGAATGGTTTCCCATACATAAATTATTATGATATGGAATATTATTTTTGTGTTTATTTCCTCATAACAATATAATTTTTTTCACACATACCTCCACTCAATTTTTTTTGAATTGTAGGAAGCATATTCTACAACTCTACTTCCTTTCATTTGGTACTAAAGCTTGATTATCCCTAATCATCTTGGGTCCCAAGTGTTAGGAACATTTTTTTTAAGCTTTGTTTGAGTTAAAGTTTGCATAATAGGATATCTTGTTACAATGAAATGACAAACACATCAACAATAGATATGAAGAGTTTCATTGACACTAACTTTGATTTGTGGAAGCTCCTGATGGATGATATTCTTGTAAACATATATCTATGGGTTGTCATATCCAAATCCAAGCCCACTACTATGTCTCAAGATGGCTTAGATCTATTAGATAGAAAAATGAAGGGCCTTATAAAGCTTTGCTTAATAGATTCCATTTTGTTGCATGTACATGAAGAAGTCACTACACAAGTTGTTTGGACAAAGTGAGACTTGTACCAAGCCGAATAATTGGTTAACAAGCTTTTCCTAAGAAAAAAATTATACACTTTAAGAATGGATGGTGTTGGTTTTATGGTTGAGCATCTAAACTAAATATGATTGTGACATAGTTGCACACTATTAGAGTGAAAATAGAGGAGAAGGAGCGTCACACAACATTTCTATGCTCATTTCCAAACTCATGGGATCACTTGGTGATGACGCTTGGGAGCACTACCTTGAAACTCAAAATGGATGAGATAGTGGTTTCTTTATTCTAAGGGGAGATGTGGAGAAAAGCTTCAAAATCTACTAAGGAGGCTCTAGTTATTCATGGAAGACCAAAGAAGAAAGGAAAAAAGAAGGATGAGAAGAAAAAAGATCTAAATCTAGTGGGAAATCCAAATCTCTTGGAAGGTCCAAGGTTGTGTTGGAACTAGAATAATCAATGGTACTTTTGTAGAGACCATATAGAGAAGAAAGAAAAAGAAAAATGATTCAGATGATGAATACAAAAATTTCTCTTAAGATGATGTAGATTCCTTTTTTGCAACCTTGGCAATTAATGCATCAAAAAGTGTGGTTGATATATTGTAGCTTCATTTCATATAACCTCTAATCAAGAGTAGTTTTCAAATTATGGAGAATATGATGGTGGGTTAGTGTATCTTAGTGATGATTCTCATTTGACTATAGTTGGCCATTGTAGAGTTTGAATATGATTCCCTAATGGACAAGTGAAGGGGATCAATGGTGTGTTGCACATCCTTGGTATGGTTTCAAATTTGTTCTCAATCAGAAAACTCAATAATGTGGATTTGAATATTATTTCCACTGGTAGGGGGTTTAAGATAGTTTAAGGAGCTATGGTGCTTAGTAAGGATCTTTGTGTCAAAATCTTAATTTAGCTAGATGCATGCACTATCACATACAATAGTTTTTATGTTTATGCAGTGGAGAGATCTTAAAAAACTATACCTTCACCATTAGAGATAAAAACAAAGAAGTGTGTTGTGTCTACTTCCAATTGGTTATGTTTTCTAGGTATCAAAATCAACTCTTGTTTTAGAGAACAAGTAACCTACAAAGAAAATAATGTTATGGTAGTAGAGAATGGAACATTTAGATGAGAAGGGTCTAAGGACCCTAAAAAATTTAAATTGAGGGGATGTATGATTGTACTCTTAGATTTTATTTATGTGACCATTGTGTGTATGGAAAAAAAATTACATTTACTTTTATATTAGTTCTCACAAATCTTCTTAATTCATTTAGGTGTATTTGGTCATGCTAATGTTTCTTTGATTTATGTCTTTGACCTGTGTGTCTTTTATAGATGATTATAAGGAGTTTAAAGCTCTTTTAAAAAATCAAACTAATAATAAGATTAAGGATTTGAGGTCTAACAATGGTGGAATTTTTTGTTTTTCAAGTTTTAACAAATTCTATAAAGAGCATAGGATCGAGAGACCTAAGGAAACTCTATATGCCCCTCAACAAAATAGAGTTGTAGAAAGAATGAATGTGAATTTGATGAAGAGGGCTATATGTTTTCTTAGTAGAGCTCACTTAGAGAAAAAATTATAGGTAGAAGCATTTAATATAGGTTGTTACTTGATTAGTAGGCATCTTATATCAACTCTTGCTAGCAAGACCCCGACAAGTTAAATTCCTCATTATATCATCTTCATACTTCTTATTACAAACCACATGTTACAGAATAAGGTAATGAAACACATCTTCATCAATTATGGTGTCAATGTGAAAAGATACAAGATTTGGAAACCTATGACCTATTGAATTTGGTATAACAAAATTATTTTTTAAAAAGGTTAAGTCTTCTTCGACAATATTGCAACTAGAAGAGGATAGGAAGAAAGGCATGGTTCAACTAATCACAAATATTGAGGTTGAACCAAAATATTATAAACAACCTAAAGAGGAGGAGAGCTCAACTATTTTTGATTGTTCAAAAGAGGAGGTAGAACCTCCACTTCAACTCTTGAGGAGGTCAACTCAATAGAGACAACTAGACAAGTATACTCCTCTTGATTGGAGATGTACTTTTGCTTTGATTACTAATATCAATGAGACAATTTGTGAAGGAGGTAATGGATATGGGTAATTTAAGTCTTAAGAGAAAATTTGGATGAGAAGATAGTTCCATTAAAGAAGAATAACACAAGACTTGGTGCCTTTGGCAAAAGGAAGAAAGCCTGATGAATATAAATGGGTGTAAAAAAAAGATCGATCAAATGGTAGTATTGAAAAGTGCAAAGAAAAATTAGTCGCAAAAAGATATTCCCAAGTTGAGTAAAGAAATTTGTGAGATTTTTTCCAATTTCCAAGCTGACATCTATCAAGTTTATGTTATTTGTAGCAACAACTTTTCATTTAGAGATAGAATAGATGGATGTGAAGACAACATTCTTACATGGTGACTTGGAGGAGATCTATATGATTCATTTGTGTTAGGATTGAAATTTATGAGATCCAAATAATATTATTATGTATTACAAAATAGATGATGATAAATTCTTCCTTATCATATTGTGCTTTGATGATGTTATTTTTCATAACAATAAGGATGTGATTTGTGATTTGAAGTCTCAACTTTTTACACAATTTGACATTAAGCACTAGAGTGTTGAAAAATATATCTTGGATATGGAGATCAAAAGACATCGAATGAATACAAATCTTTAGTTGGGCCAAAGTATGTATAGGAACTCTATACTATGACATTTTAGCATGGTAGATAGCAAACCATTGAGTGTTCCCATTTTTTGTGGGAACCAAGCTTTCAATTGAGCAGTGTCCAATGACACCCACAAAAATGGAAGATATGGCTCATGTTCCTTATACATGTGCAATTGGGATTTTGATGTATATTGTGGTTTATACCAAACTAGACATTACCTAGGAAATAGTGGTATTGAGTTTTTTTATGACTAATCTTGGATCATATTTTTTGGGGATGAAGCTAAGAGGATATTAAGATATTTATGGGGTACCTATGAGAACTCTATTTATTAGTGGTATTGAAATTTTTTATGGCTAATCTTGGATCGGGGTGAAGTTAAGAGGATCTTCATATATTTATGGGGTAACTTTGAGTTCTCTATTTGTTATCATGGTGATTCTATAGGGGACTAACACTTAGTGTATATTCATGAATTCATGGGTTCAAATTAGAAAAGAGATCAATAGCAAAAAATTCATCAATAGATATATCTTCAATTTATTTTGTAGTTTTATTAGTTTGATGAGTAAGTGACAAGTTGTCACTTTGTCCACTATAGAGGCTCAATTATATGGTAGCCATTAATTCTTATAAAGAGGTCATCTAGCTTAAGAGGTTGTGTTCAAAGGTGAAACAAATTTAGGGTGATATTAGAGCTATTTGTGATAGGGAGTCATATGCCTCACAAAGAACCCAACCTTCCATGCAAGGATGAAGCACATAGATGTCCAATACTATTTTTTCATGACATGGTAGGATGGAAGGGTGATGCTAGAGAAAGGTTGTAAAAGGGAGTTATATTTGTTGACCAACTTATAATGCATGTTATAACACATCATAATCTTAGGAAAATTTTCTCAACCTTGCTCCTAATGTTAATTTACAGAATGTATCATTTTCGAGTATAAAAATGGAAAACTTAATTTTTGGGCTATAAGCTTAGTTTTTTATCAAAATAAAAAAATTGGTTGTTCGACATCGCCTATGGGGTGCCCATTGTGTAGATATATTTGAGTACTTCAATTTATTCTTTAAAAAAGCCCAATCAAACCACTAGATCAAAAGTTATGACCTCCGAAAGTTTGTGTAGGAAATGTAAAAAGTTGTTGGATACATAAAAGAGCTATAAAATGGAGTCAGCCCTATTGACCAACTTATAGTATGTGCTATGACACATCATAATGCATCTTTGATTAGGGGATAATTTGGGTGTCATTTTTTCGTGGTTTTAGCTCATGGGTTTCTAATTATCATTTGATGGTTTCAATTTTTGTATTTCTTACATATTAGATGTTTGAAATAAAGGATGTGCATAGAGTTTTGTAGGTACTATTTAAGTTGTAAGAATTCCTCTAGATGATTGGTGGTACTACTATTAAGGTTTGCTTTGTTATAATACATTGAGCTGCTTTGCAATGGAGTTTTTCTTTTGAAAGGGTTTTCCCCACGTACACTTGTATTATGATATTTATTATTTATTTTGTATTTAAATGTGTTTCTACTTTCTATAATTATTAAAGATTGAAATTTGCACAACACTCTCCTCAAAATATTAGTGTACAAAACATTTCCACATACCCTAATTCCTTTCACATGACATTTTTTTATTAAAGATAATTTAGCCCAAACAAGGTGCCCAAGTTGGTGAGTTGATTATGATGAACTTATGATAGGGTGAAGGAATATGTTATTTTTAACTTGTAAACTCACTTGGGATTTGGGCACCACACATTAGGTGGTTTTAGTTCATGGTTTCCTTATTATCATTTGATTGTTTCATGTATAGTTTTTTAATTTATGGTATGCTTGAGATGGAGGTTTCATAGTGAGTTTTGTAGGTACTATTATGCTACCAAAATTGCTACAAATCTCTTGATGGCGATACTCCTATAAGGCTTAGATTTTGCAAGTGTATTGTAACTATTGATTATTGAAAATCATTGAAAATTTGAAGTACGATATTTTCCTAAAAGAATTTTCCCATGTAAATCGTAGAACTTATAGAAGGATCCACTTTCTTATCCAAATTTCAACTATCAATATCTACAACAACAAATGAGGCTTTAACACTCAATAACATTATAATTTCAAAATACCAATAGCATCTATTATCAACTATTGAGTTTTTTCTACACATGCAGTAGAAAAAACTCAATAATTTCAAAATACCAATAGCATCTATTATCAACTATTGAGTTTTTTCTACACATGCAATAGAAAAAACTCAATAGCATCTATTATCAAAACCTGCCCTATGGTTTTATGTCATATTAGTGGCAATATCCATAGCTGAGAGCCTGAAACAAGAAATTTTGATATTCAATCAACCATGGCTCGGCTAAATTCACTATGTTCTCAAAATTATTATTTGGAAATCTGGGACAAGCTTTGTGTTGTCGTAAGAACTAACACCTCTGGAGTGTAAGTTTGTATGAACAGCTATGCACACTGCATAATGAGTGCTCTTCAAATTAGGAGGGGAAGCTCCCTCGTTGTGCTGAAATGCATGGAAAAGAAAAGTAAACTAAATCCTATCTTTTTGTTCTCAGCTGGTAGAGGCACAAGGTTAAGAAAACCTAGAACGTTGCAGCTAAGGATTTTCTGGTTTCGCAAATCATTTAACTACAACTAAGCTAACTTCTTTAAATCTATCCAGTTTCCTCAAGAAAACAGAGCGTGAGGAAATGGAGCAAGAATGGTTTTATACGATAAGCTGGGTACAGATTCACAACATGAAGGCAACGTGGGCACAACTATTTGCTCGACTGAATAAACTTATTATCACACACATCATATGATAAGCTTTAAATACAAATTCTCAACATGAAGGCAAGGTGGGCACAACTATTTGCTCAATTTGAATAGGCTTATTGATAACAAAACACAAAAGATAGCCAACTAGGACAACAAATTGCATAGGCAAGACACGCGTACAATCTACGATCAAACTAGCCACTATATCTAACTGAGGCAAGCATTCACCATAATAATTGCATGGAACCCGAGTGACATAACAATTCATTGTCAAAACAAATGCTCATGAACAAATACAAAAAGACAATATTACAAGCAAGGTGGGCACATCATATATTAATCTCTCGTGCAAAAGTTCCTTGAACAGATACAATAATAACAATACTACAGGCAAGGTAGGTGCAACATGTATGTTATCAAGCAAAAGTTATTTACAAATGAGCTGAATGCTCTTATTTATAGACATCAAGGTGTAGGCAACCCTAAAATCACCTTGAGTCAACTACAGTCCTGCAGTACATGCAAGATCTTATTGCTAAACCCTAATAAAGGAAACTATACAGTTAACTGGCAAGCTATCATCAGTTAACTGAAACATCTAATCTAAATGGACAATGTGCAAGCATGCACGTCCTTATTGAAAACAAGTTAACTAGTATACTATCATCAGTTAATGCAAAAGACCTAAAAGAAACTTCAAGTGTATGTAGATGTTTCCAAGAAAGACATGGCATGCAATGTGTAACAACGAGTTAACTCGGAAAGAGGCATTGAGCTTAACTCCTGTGTCTAATGTCTATCTTGGAAAAGGTGGGACACCCTGAACTGAATTTTACTAGCCCTAATCTTGAGCAATCAACCCATCCACGAGGTTATTGACTGCATCACCTTCTGGGGAATTGAAGCTTTGACGAAGAATCCCATGTCTATGCAGCATGTCTTCTCCACTAGTTATCTGACACTGAAACCCGCCTTTACTCCTGATTGCTTCGTCAAACAATGTTGACATGACTGTAAGTTGATTCATCTTACAACTAGTGGTCTCACCACTAAAAATACTATGAATAAGTGCTTGGAGCTCTGACTGAACGTCAGCAAGCTCAACATAGTCACCACCCACACACTGATATAGGCATGGTAATTGAGACACAAAGTTTCTCACATAGCGGAGTGCACTGGTAACATGCTCTCTGCTCTCAGCCAACTCTGATGCTATAGTCTCTTCTATCTTAGCCTTGAAGATTAACTGTGTTCTCCAAACGTAGACATCTTCCTTATCTTCTGCATCTGTGACTGAGTCAAATGACAACCCCGGGTTAGCAATCAGGATCTCATCCCTGGGTCTGCTAATAGCCAAGTCACGCTCCTCATCCTGAAGTTCAAGACGATGTTCACGTGCATTGTACCGCAACTGGTATAACTCTGAAAGTACAAAGCGGCCCCTAGCAACAAATTCCTCCTCCCACTCATCTAACCGCTTGCCATATGCAACCAAGTGATCAAGCTGACCCTGTTCTACTAGTGGTTCTAACATATGTGGAAGTGCGACAACAACATCCCCTGTCCTATGTACCAGGCTAGAAATATATTGGCGAAGCTGCTGTATTTCAGCCTTGAGGGCTGATTTATCTTCTCCATCCTTCACCATTCTATCCCTTGTGCTATATGTAGCAACCTGTAGGAGGTCAATGTCCGTCTGATGAGTACTTCTACCGAAGTTAACTGTGATCACTTCAAAGTCTTGAACTTCCATCTCTTCTAGACTCTTATCCTCTGGAGGTGCAGCGGTCTCAACAATGATCTCCTTACCTACATTCCTCTCAATATGGACCTGTTTGTTGATCCTCTTGTCACGCGCATCTTGATGGTCATGATCAAAATCTAAATGATCAAGTACATAAGATGGTTGTCTCCTTTTTCTTCCCAGTTGAAAGCCAAGACGAATCCCGACTAATCCCACTGGAATGATCTGTACTAGTCATAGGAGGATCTGATGAAAGTGAATGTGTAGAGGGGTTACTGGAGGAGGTGAATCCATGTCCAAATCAATGTGAATTGGAATTGGAGGCTGCTTTGGTGTTGGTGACGAAAAATGTGGCTGAACCTCACGTTGTGGTGAAATCTGAACAACTTCTCTGATAGGCTCTACATGTGGAATAGCAACAGGTGCTTTTCCCTTTGAGTTACTAGGCGCTGGATTCTTTCTAGGAGGGTTACTCCTTTTCTTCTGCTTGGGTTTTGACGAGGAGGGTAGTACAACTCCTACTGGTGGCAACTCTGCTCTAGGCATGGATACCTTTCTGATCCTCCTGCTTTCTAGATAAAGCATACTATTATGGATGACCCTGCTCGATCTCTCCTTCACCGATGAGAATTCCTTGGCATACCAATTCACTAATGGCAGCGGTTGTCCATCAATCTGCTCTCTGTAAAACTGAGGAAGTGCATCTCCCTCATCCTCTGACAATCCTTCCACCTCTTCTGCCAAGAAGACATAAATTTGCGGAAGAGAGAACCTGCTATAGCTGTGTCTGTGAATTTTGAAGTCATCCTCGCAATTCACCCAGTAATCCTCTAATGTAGGTTTGTGATAAGAGCGACTACCAAGGTGTGCTACGTAATGACCACAAGGATCATATGTGCGTGTGTCAACCAGGTACTTGAGTTTGCAATTCTCCAACTCCTGTCTTGCAACTTTAGCATCAACTGCTATCTTGCACCAATATATCCCGAATTGCAAAGGAAAGTCGGCAGCTTGTTTATGCTTGTGGCGCAAACGTTTGTGAACCTCATACAGCTGCCTCAGGAACTCCATGAACACTGTCTTATCCGAAGGATAACGTGGTAGCATAGCTGGATTTCCTGTATATCCATAGACATGGATATAGGTGTATGTAGGGAACTGAATGTACCAGTCTACCCAACCTTCCATTGTTGCTCTAGCAACTGCTGATATACGAATGTGCAACTCCTGATCCAAGTTTCTCACTGTATAAATCAAGAAAGCCTCCTGCATACGTTTGAAATGACTTTCAGCTTTCGTGAACTCGAGCTAATCATAATAACGATAGACCTTCTGTGCACTGAGGATGCCCACTATGTTCAACCTGTTAAACTGACCTTGATAGGCGATCAAGTACACAAGGTAGGAACATATGAAACTAGTGTGCAACTAGGAAACCGGTGATTTGCTCGTGAATAGCATCGTTGATGAAAGATGCCTAGTCATAATGCTCTTGCCCAGAGATGATTCGACCAATGATATAGTACATCCATGGGTGAAATTTGTTTGCATCTGCATGACCTGAGACATGATTAAGCAATGTAATCCGAATACCATACTAATCCTTGAACTCACCACGACCTACGTTGTTTGGCAACTTGGTCTTTTTCTATTTTAGCCACCTCTCCATCATCTTACTCTGACACTTATCAAATTCAGCATTGAATGCTTGCTCGCTCTAATTCATGGAAATGACCAACCCATTTGGATGTTGAGGAATACCCAGACTTCGCTCGATGTCAAGGGGTTTGAGACTGCATATGACACGCCCATCTACTGACCGTTTCTCCCGTGCAACAGAGTTATAATGCTTAATGCAAGACATTACAAACTCTACGCAATGAACTAAGATAGGTATGGAAGCGGCCTCAAGTAACTCGGACTGCTAAATGTTCTTGATTATCGAATCTTTGATCTTGAGTGGATCCAAAACTGCTTCTGGAAGCACCTTGTGTAGATTCGAATCAATTGTTCCGATGATGTCATGAGTCAAGATTGACTTGATCTTGAAATCAAGCTGTGTGAACTACATTATGAAAAACTCGCCTGTTGACTGTGAACACGGCTATATTCTGACAACTTTTCTGGAAACCTAAAAATACCCTGCTAAGGCTAAAAATAGCTCGTCGGAAGTAAATTTTTACGGAAAATTCTGAGATATGGGTTTTGTCCAGAAAGTGATTCTAAGACAACCCAAAACGTCAAAAATCTAAAAATTCGACCTCTACTCAGCCATGCAAAGGAATTTCAGTTGAGAAAATTAAAGCTTCGAAAACTGATGTTCTGGAACAAATTTTCCTGAAAAATTCTAGCACATGGGTTTTGCCGAGGAGATCGTTCTGAATCAACCCAGTTATTCTGTTTCGCCAAAAATTGCCTGTTCTTCGAACATGTGAGAGAATCTAGACAAGAAAATGGAGGAAATCTAGAAGAGAAAAATACGACTTTAATTATTTTTAATTATTTTTGTCCTCTTCTTTCAAAATTGCCACTCTACCTTGAATCTAATGTTGAATATGAATCTGTACCTGCAAAAGAATGTTTTTGTCACCTTCGAACTTGATTATCTGATGAAAATTCGCCAATCTCTTGAAGAAATTCGAATTTTGTAAACTGTGTGAATGAGAAAAGACGCCATACTTGTGTTAAATAGACAAAATCGTACCATCATGCATGCATGCTGAAACCCTAATTCTGAAAGAATTCGATTGGCCTCTCACCAGATGAACTGCCACTAACTCTGAGTCTTAGACTAAAAATAACATTTAATTTAAAACATGCAAATTAAAAAGAGGCGCCATATTTAGCTCTTTGAAGAAAATCGCCCTTTTTAATGCTCTGCATGCAAAAATATTATTTTAATCATCTCGCTAAAAATAGCATCTGGATATGCTCGGCAAACTTCACTGATTCTAGAAAGTCCAAATTTGACCTTCTAGGTGTCCATTTGCAAGAGTTATGAGACTTTTGAGTATCTCCTACTTTATAGCTGACTGCAAAGTTACATCTGACCATGTTCAACTCTGATTTCTGGGTGACTGAATGATCCTGCGACTGATCTGAGATATCCATTGCGAAGCCTGCATGACAAGGACGATATGTTTGCTGGAAGCTACAACTATTAAAATCAACATTTGACACCTTTGAAAATTAGGCGCCTTTGATTAAATTGATGCATTGATTCCAAACTTAGTCATTTCTCCGTATTGCCTTCTGATGCTTCAAACTACCACTGACGGTGAACGATGAACCCTGGTGATTGAATAGTAGATTCATTACGTGACTGGAAGTACTTTGCATCCAATGACTGTATGTAAAGTATCTGAAAATTGTATCAAGAACCCCAAAAGGATGGGCGCCTCTGGCCTGTGAAAGCAAAAATACCCTTTTGACAAAAGTGTGACTTTCATCTGAACACCATACTTTGACCCCTAATACCGGGAGCTGGAATGCTTCGATTCGTGCGCCGTCTATCTCTCTGCATAGTTGAGTCAACTTAAAAGAGATGTCTCTAGAGACAACGAAGCCAAAAAATTGCTTTTAAGGCCTCAAAGAGAAGGGCGCCTTTTTCAAGGAGATTGGTACTCATCATACTTAGTCATTTTTGGGTTGTCTCCAGTTACTCTCACTTTTCAACATCACCATCTTGACCTTGCACGTACAAGCGTTCACCAAATCCCAGAGGCTGACGGTTGAACTCGTTGAATAGTTGGAGTAATTGCACACAAATCTTGTGAAGACTGCGAAAACAAATAACCCCATTTGGCAAGCCTAAAGGTTGGGCGCCCCTGGCCTACAGATATGCAGCTGTGTGTAGCTACGTTTCACCATCCTCTGTTTTACGTGCTCGATGAAACCTTTGTCACAGTCACTTAGAACATCGGATCATCTCGCGAATGAATGTGTTGCGAAGCTAGACTGAGCTGGAAAAGATCTCAAGAAAACCTCAACTGCAAATTCATTCATCTGGGTAGTCATATTCAAGGGCACACCTGAGCTACAGGGGCGCTCAAACCATCAACTGACAATTCCTTGTGACATGTATCATGCTTGCAGTCTCAGCGTCTGACACTGATAACCGGAGTTCTGCACTATGTATGCCTCTGCTTGATAGCTCGTTGGAAAGCCAGACTGATCCTGAGGAGACTGAAACAAATAGTGAGCACATGCATTCAGATCTTGGCCTTCAAAAAGAAGAGTGCCCCTGGGCTACAAGGGCGCAAATCTGCATTCTTTGACTGTCTTCATGATGTATACACTCTTTGTAACCTCTACTTCCGCCTTCTTTTCCCAAAGTTCTGCATTACAAATGAATTTGCTCCATAGCTAGTCAAAAAGCTGACTGAAAACAGAAGAAAATGAGTGCATTTGCAATCCAAAGCAACTGAATCTTGACCTTCAAATGGAAGGGCGCCCTTGGACTACAGGGGCACAAATTTGCTCTGAACTTCATATTTTCCATCATTTCGTGCTTTGTGAGCACTGTATTAGCTACTGAGGTTGACCATGTCAAAGTACGACGACTGCCGAGGTGTGTGTATGACTATACTTCATCATTCTCACATGTACGGACACTATAAAGTTGATTTGCACGTTGATTACACAAGTGTCTACTACGTTACATAGTGAAAATGTTCCCAGACTTGAAATATTTAACACTTTTTGCCAATTTGAAAAAACCCCTCCATCAAAAAACATATTTCTAAACATCTTTCATTGTAGAATGTTCTTCTTTGAGTTTCAGGCTTAGATTTTGACACCTGGTATTGGCCAACTACCATTGACGACCTCAGAGGTCCTAACTTTCCTCCTGAAAAAGTGAAAACTACCCACCAAGCTTAAACTGACTTTTAACTAAAACTGACTTCACCACTATGATCGTGATGTGAAATAAGCCAATCAAAATTAATTTCATTTTAGCCAATTCTGACAAGTTCCTATTTTTTAGGGTTTTGACTTAAAAACGGGGTCCAAAAACCCTAATTTTCAAAATTTTCAAATTTTACCAGTATCTTCCTGGCATCACACTGACCAAAATCCCATACTTGATTTGCCCAAAAACTGAGTTTTGACCCCACTTTTACAAGATTTAGACCATTTTAAGCAAAATGCCTTAATTAAGCAAAAAATTTGGTTTGGGTACGACACTTTGCAAATGGAACAGCCATAATATGAAGAAACACGCTCAATTTTTTTCCTCACTTCAAGAGTTCTAAACTTTTGAACATTGCAAAAAAGTTGCAAACCATTTCTCATCCACACTTTAAAGCCAATCGTTATATTTTTCTCCCTTGAAAGCAACAAGCCTTACACACAATAAAAATCCCAATATCACTCTTACGTTACTATAAATTGGGTTTTATAAAGTCGTTAGCACAGACAGTTAGCACAACTTTGCATTGGCAAGATGTTAAAGGCCTATACTCAATTTGCTTCTCCACCTCAACCCTAGGACTACTGGGTGATGACAGTAAAACACCATTGTGTGCAGACTGAGCATATGCAAACTTAATCTGTTCTTTTGTTCCCTCATTCTGCACAGAGTTTGCATTTAATCCTTCCCATCCTGTTCGACCTGCAAAAATTTCCATAGCTTCTTCAAATTAACACCCTCAAAAAAGTACTCACACCCACAGTTTCACTCTTCACAAATTCCCTATCAGTCTCATTCTGCACAGAGTTTGCATTTAATCCTTCCCATCCTGTTCGACCTGCAAAAATTTCCATAGCTTCTTCAAATTAACACCCTCAAAAAAGTACTCACACCCACAGTTTCACTCTTCACAAATTCCCTATCAGTCTCATTCTGCACAGAGTTTGCATTTAATCCTTCCCATCCTGTTCGACCTGCAAAAATTTCCATAGCTTCTTCAAATTAACACCCTCAAAAAAGTACTCACACCCACAGTTTCACTCTTCACAAATTCCCTATCAGTACTTAGCTTAAAATTAAAAAATGAAAATATTAAGGCCAAACTGAGCAATTTATACATAAAGCTAATAATTACCTGCCCCCCTCATCCCCGATCCCAGCACCAAGGAGCACCACTATGGTTCGGAACCAAATTAGAATCTACACCCTATGAACTCACATGCAAAACAAGTGAAGCTCTAAGGAAGAAAGTAGCGGAGGAAAGACTAAATGCTTTCTTCCCATTCAGGCTTCCTTGCTTGAGCTTCCATCCAGTGTGCAACTAAATGAGGGCCACAGATTTTGATGAAATGATTGATATTGCAGAACAAGAAATATAATGGACATATAAACAAAGAAAAAAGGAGACACACCACACCATGAATCTATACTGATCAAGAAAACAGCCACAGGCATGACCTTTTATTTAAAATTGTAGTATAGTATTTCACATATTGGTCGGTTAATATGTTTGAGAGATGTCACAGGCGAATGGTACACAAAAAAGATGAAGTGAAAAATCATTAATCAGAATGATGATTGAATTTTCCATATGTTGAACAATTTAAACAATTCACAAATACTCATGACACAGAATTCTCCAGAGGTTTACTTCACTTTAATGATAACATTCTTTTAATCCAATAAGCAATTATAAGCTCTGATATGAGAAAACAAAAGACTAAGCAACTAGTGTCAAATTTTTAGATTCTTACTTGGTCAGTAAATAGTATTCATCAATGTCTTCCCCTTGCTGTAATACAAATTTTGGTGTATATGACAAACTTAAAGAGCCAATTCCAAACTTTAATGCACTATAGGAATGTTATTATACTGTTATAAAATATGAAGTGTTAGCATCCAATCTATGCTTGAGAATCCCAATACATTGGCTTTTGTAAATTATACACAAGCAGAAACTGCGCATCAACACGATGCCATCACAAAGCCATGTTCATGTTATGTGTATATGCAGAATGCAGTTTTAAAAATTCAAAGCAATATAGTCTACCTTGCATGTACTCTGTAGTATCCATTTTATTGCTTTAGAATCCCAAAACAATGGCCTTTGTAAATCACACTACAGTACTGAAACTGGACATCAACATAATGTCAGCACAATACCATGTTCATGTAATGCTTATAGGGAGGGATCGAGTTCTGAGAATACATACTGTATAGTCAGCTTGGCATGCATTCTCTAAATTTTGTCACAAACAAGTGATGTTTTGACTTGAAAGTGAGCTAATTACAAAGGTGTATTTGACAAAATTTAGTGACTGATAAAGGAAAGGAATGTCTGAAAAAAAAATATAATGTCTACAGATTACTTTACAAAGACAAAATTCCCCTCCTGAATAGACATCAGAGTTTGGTGGGAAATTCATTTATACTTGGGCTTCAGTTACACCAACAAACTGGTATTGCAAACTACCTATCTCGAATAACCTCGTCTCCTCCAGTAGACTCTTTTCCACCAGAGACTCACAGGTCTCAAAAATGCCAAACATTTGACGAATTATATGCAAGGGGAAGAAGCCAGAAATTCAACTCAAGGTAATGGAACATGGATACCAACAAAGGTTTCAAGTGTTCTCAAAAAAATGCTAATTTAGTAACTTCTGCTTCTGTAGCTTCTTAAAAACGTGCTAGTGGAGATTTATCCACTACAACAGTGACAGTTTCTGTTACATCATATGTAGCTTGTCTCTCTACACCATTGCTGCCATTATTATTTGGATTCTCTGCATCGCTTCCATTTTGTAGGACTGCATGACTGTGACCACCTTGAGTTTCATTTTCAAGATGTCTTGAATTTTCCAATTGATTGGACTCAATGTTAGCTGAAACTGAACTATCTCCAAGGTTATTTCCTCCTCTTTCACTGATACTCGTCTCGCTGTGAACTGCATTTTCCACCCTAATAGTACGGAGCAGATCCTGTAAACGCAAGAGGTTGCTCTGCCCCATGGGCTGAGCTCTGATATAACGGCCAGCAGGCATACTTATTAAACTGCTTGCAGATGCCTGAGAAGATCTACTAGAGTCTCCAGTTTGAGAACGTTGGGCATTTGCCAAGGCACTAAGGTCCAGATTGGGAAAAACAGAGAGACGGCAACGAGGACATTTTATGCTAAGGCGTAGCCATCGATCAATACATTCAACATGAAAGTTATGTGCACATGGAAGCCCACGGACCTGTAATTAGAAAAAAGTTAAGAGCATGGGTCTAAAACTTATCATTAAAACACAACCATGCTGTTAACATTTGTTAAATATATGATTTCCCTTACAAGGAGTAACACAATTAGTAACAATCTCAAATTGTGTACCTCATTTCCTACACGGAACTCCTCAAGGCAGATAGGGCACTCGCTACAGTCTGTCGGCACTGCCTTCATACGGAATTTTGGAAGCTCCTGAATAAGTGCTTCAACTGCTTCTCTCTGCATTTTATTCATTTTCAGAAGAAATTTTTCAAAATATATGTTTCAAGAAAAATAGCTAATCAATGTATAAAAGGAAAAATAGTTTTTAGAGGGAGAAAACTATTCAGACTTGAAAAAAGTAGGCATCTCTCAGGAGACTGTTAATGGACTTAAAAGAAAATTAAGTAGCTATTTGACTACTACATTGTAGTCTTTGAACGAATATTTAAATTGATATGTAACTATGCATTTTGAGTCCATGCATTAATTGAATAAAATTACATTTACCAAGATCTAGGTAGTGTTTAACGGTTAACCCCTAACCTATCTTTAAGTACTATACCAATAAATCCTTCAAACTAATAGAACTCAAGGGAACAACATATGCTTGCAAGTTCCAATTGGAATCAATGCAATAAGAAAAACTGATAACAATAAATAATGTCTCACTATTGCTTATATTGAGATATTTTAATATTTTCGTATTAATGTAGCCTGCTATCCAGTGGTGTTGGCAACATTTTCAGTAGTTAAATTTATTTTAATGATCTTTACAAAACTTAAAAGTAAACTTAGAAGACAAGTGACTTCTCATAACAAAACTTCTGAAGCTCATCACGAATTTGACTAACGAAACAAATTGCTTTAAGAAATTGACTGTCCAATCCAGAATAGAGCTTATGTTCACAAGACTGATTTCATAATTTGACTAAAGAAGACTGGTTTCATTATTTGTCTTCGTTAATCAAATTATGTTCAAATTACGAAACAAAACTTGAACAAAGTGAACAAAGTAAATTGTCTTGTGAACATAAGCTCTATCAATTACTTACAGTCTAGCAACAAAACCAGTCTTTGATACCAGAAAATCAGTAATCTTTTAAAGTAAGTGATATTAAGTGGCCTGGTTTGGACAGTCAATTGTTCTGTGACTCCAGAAACACTTAAAAGCAAAGTGAACATAATTTCATAGATCACATAAAACCATGCTCAGCAATCAATGAGGTCAGATTTAAGAATGCAACCCAGACTTCAAAAATTAACATGGGATGGCAAAGATGAGATTTGCATGTTAAAAAATTATAAGATGAAAGGTCAAAGTGCAGCTGTTATAGGGATTAATATTTTAATCTATTATAAAGCCAATAAAGTCATCTGCAAGCAAAGCCCTCAGCCATCAGATATAGAATGCTGGGTAAACCAACAGTAAAACCACAGAAACACTAAGCAGAGAAGCATACAAAAAATAAGTATTAACTGGCTAGTATATACAGCGAAGGGCAAACAAATAGCACCCAACAGTAGAAGTTGATAGCTAGCAAGTAGAAAATGTCAATGCTCTGTGGATGCCATTGTTATTGGCCAATAAAACAGTTGTACCAACCATTTAGACAGCATTACCAAATTAATAGCAGCTATAGATGCAGCTACCAATCAGAGGATTTCTCATATTTTTCATAAAGACATACACAGGAAGGACAGAGTAGGCTGGTGCTAGGGGAGAGAAAGAGTCACCTTCATAGCCATGCTTCCTTCTTCCTTGTTAGGTCACCATTAGTCTTCTTCATACTAGGTGGTGTTCCTTCGCCTTTTTTTATGTTTGTCTTTAGAAGGTTTATTTTAATGTTTTGGTTTAGTTGTGTTTGGTTTGGTTTTTGTATCTCCCCCAAGGTATTTTTTACTTGAGTCTTTCTTTATTGAGCCTGGTGTGCATTGGCCATCCAGTTTGTTTCCCCAATAAGAGAGGCAAAGTATAGGGGCAGGGTACTCACCTGCTAACATGTTGCATCCATAGATAGGCAATGAAGAAGGTGTTGCAGGTTTCAAGATGGGTTCAAGATGGGTGGTGTAGATGGCAGATATACAAGACAGTGTTGGTTTTTGATGAAACTTTCTCAATCCCTGAACAAGCAGCATTTGTTGAAGAGTTAAAGGCACAGCAAAGAGGTGTTGAACAAGGTAATACCCTTGCAACCACTTTGAGAATTTGTCCTACTCCTAACAATGAAATAGTAAAATCCATGGAGAATGAAGAATGTAGGATTTGTTGGAAATATTGTTATCATTGATGTCAAACGAGAGAAAACAAAATTGCTGCCATCATATTGCTGCTTTGAAAGGAGGATCAATATAGAAGATAAAAGCTAACGAGAATTAAACAAAAAGGAAAATATTTATTGTATTTTAAAGTTAAAATGGGCCAACCATACTTGGTGTGTGGTCCCCTTTGGTGGAATTAAAAATTAAAATTATTATTTAGTATTTTGGACCGACCCCTCTTGGAAGGATCACCCCTCTTGGAGGAGTCACCCCTCTTCGGTGAAGAGGCATAAGGGGGAGATAAATAGAAGATGTGATGGGAAAAGATAAGCAAGCAATTTGTTGAAGATTGATAGCTATGGTCAGATGTAAGAATATAATGATGTATATTCAGATCGCACATACATATTAAAATATGTTTGTCTTAGTAAAATGGCTAATCGTCAGCTGTTTTGTCGAAGGGTCTAACATGAAAGACACGCCCCTTCAACTTGGGTCGTGCCTCTCCTTACCCTTACTAATGGGCGTTCGGATCCTCTAGTGCAGATATAGAAATTGATAAATGCTTGTTTCAGGTGGACCGAACATATTAATACTAATTCAGACTTGTCGAAGTTTAAGACTTTATCATGGTATCAAAGCCACGTTATAACAAGTCTGAATTTTCAATCATCCCCTTCAGGCGCGCACTCCTGACTAGTGCGATCTTGGCTCTGGCCATCCCTTTGCGTGAGCATCAACCGAAGCATTTGTTGAAGGCAGGAGAACCGACAAAAGAAAACGATGCGATATCGAGGACCCTTTGGTGCAGGTGGCGAGAGCCGAAGGCTACGCAGCCACCATGGTCACTTAGATGATATCACTTATGGATGATAGTGTTTGATGTTGGATATGCCGCCTCCTGTTGAGGATCCAGAGCGCGAATGGTGAGAAGGATGTGCCGGTGACACAAAAGAATGATGTTTGGTTTTTGCACTGGGAACGACAATTCTCAGGCAAATCGGTAACCATTCAAGACATAGCCCCTGAGATGATTAATCTCATAATTATCTACGCAATCAGCATTGCTACCGACAGTTGGCTTAAGACTTTGTTGTAGATGTTGATCGCCGACGCTTCTCTACATTACAGCACCCGACAGGCTATCCCCGATAATACTCTGTCAAGCATCAGAAGCAGAATGAACGCCATTAGGAGAATCCACGGTTGTTACAAGTTCATTTCGAGAGTCAACGTATCCTCCATTCTGGGCGATAATAGTTGAACATCGGCATTGAGGATTACACAATTCTCACTACATTATAGTCCGGATTTTCTTCTCATTGAGATGCATCGCCACTAGTTATGACCATCTTAGGAGATAACCTGGAGTCGTTGATGTTATTGACCAATCATCAGATCACGGGAAGTCTTAGAGCTATCGTTAAGAAGTCCGCATTCACAAGAGTCTGCTCCGCCAGTCTAAGTGTTGTCAGGCATTGATGTTTCTATGAACGAGTTGCTTGATTATTGTCACCTCTAACAAGAGTTGATAATCCTGTGCCAGTGCTTGAAGTTTGGGGGTATCGGGTTTCTATATAAATCCCCTATTATTGGCGTTGCACACAGAATATATATAAATTGTTGATACTTCCAAATTTATTTTGGTAATGCCGTGTTAGAAACCTGACACCATTTCCTAGTGTCATGGGATCATATTTCAAGACTGCAACTATATATATATATGTGTGTTGTTCCAAAAGGGAGAAGACTTGCTGAAGAGGGATCACTATCTACAGTGATGGATTGCTCTGCTATCAGTTTGGAGAATGATAACCATGAGAGGGAACTAAATCAGGCCGCAGGATGTGAAGCTAATCACGATCATGCAAAATGATATGGAACCTGGTTGAAATCCTTCCTAAAGATCTTGAAGTTTACTGGTGTGAGGAATAGAGTCAGAATTATTTATGATGAGACACTAAGCTTCAGATACTTTATGGTCAGACTACCTCTAAATATAGCAGTTCCCTCATACCTGCGTGGATTACAGTCAGAGTGTCGATCAAGACTGCAATTGCAATTGAAGTCAAGAGTTTGCATTGAGAGCAGTAGCGATCGACGCCACTGTAAAGGGCGGAGAGAGCAGATATTGTGATCACTGTCATCGATCCCTTAGAAATACAGGATTTTGACTTCATTAGATAATTATTGCATGATGTTCATAAATTGTTATATAGTTTTTAATTCATGCTTTAACTTTGAGAGAGTGAATCTGGTATGCTCCTAGCATTTGTATTTCTCTTCAAGATAGTTAAGCCATATGAACTATTAAGGAATCTCTTCTTGATGTGCATTAGGATGAACCTAAAGATCGCTCTCAAAAGAAGAAGAGAATGGAGACACTACTTGCAGCCATGAGACTGAATAAATAGCTGAAGTCATCTCTTCTAAGAGGAAGAATTAACCTTGAGAGGGAGCTCTATGATTCTGTAAAGGTTGCAGTGTTGATGCTAAATCCTTGAAGTACCTCTTCAGAAGTTGAGATCAAAATTACTCAAGTCTATCAACCTGGATTTAACATTGGTAGCTCCGCAAACCTATTTATAATAGAGGGATCTGGGATGAGGTTGAAAAGGACAACCCTGAATCTCCACAGAGGTGTGCGTTGGTATCCATTTCTCTAAAGCAAAATGTTGCAGGCAATTTTGGACGATAAAGTCAGGAGGTTGATGCAAGTGCTTGAAGATTCAGAGGGAGCTTACTAAACCTAAAGAAAATGATCGAAAGAGTATCTCTGAGTGTTGTCTTAGGTTGAGGTCTGCAATGATATCCTGGTGTAGCAGAAAGCAATCTTTTGTGGCACTAGGTACAACAAAAGCAAAATATATTTCAGCCTCTATGGAAGCAAAAGAAGCAGTATGGCTCCGTAAATTGTTTATGGGATTAATTGATCATAAGCATATAGAGTTTCCTTACCACTATGTGTTAGACGTGGTAGAAAGAAATATTGGAGCATATTAGTAGAAATGATCAACAACAGACATTCAACATGAAAACGTGGTATGGTTGAAATGTAAGTTATTTTGAGATTGAGACTCAAATTGTTTATTTTTAAAGATGTTTAATGTGTAAACTCTTCTGTCGTGTGAGTGACTCCATGACTGTATGGGCTCACCCCCTTTGTGTGCATTATTGAAAGGTGACAATCTTTTGATAATGAACACTTTGACATTGTAAGGTGACGACTTTACAATGATTAGTTGAACTATCATGATAGATATCATATGACTTGATATCTGTGGATATGTCATGATAGTATCTCTTGGACATTTTTGATAGATATCATGAGACTTGATATCAATTTGAAGATCATTATGATCCTTATGAGATAATCATGGTGGATAAATGTATCCGTGGATATGCCATGAATTCTATGGTAGACATCATGAGACTCGATGTTAGTGCACATACCATAGTGAAGATGTGTTATGAAGAATGTCATGTGACTTGACACTTTTAGAAGCATTTCATATCTTCTGATATCACGAGTTAGGTGATATCACTATGTACTTGATTAGAGTTATCTTCCCTAGCTAAGAGGGAGTGTTGAAGATTGATAGCTACGGTCAGATATAAGAATATAATGATGTATATTCAGATCACACTTACATATTAAAATATGTTTGTCTTAGTAAAATGGCTAATCGTCGGCTGTTTTGTCTAAGGGTCTAACATGAAAGACACGCCCCTTCAACTTGGGTCGTGCCTCTCCTTACCCTTAGTTATGGGCGTTCGGATCCTCTAGTGCAGATATAGAAATTGATAAATGTTTGTTTCTGGTGGACCAAACATATTAATACTAATTCAGACTTGTCGAAGTTTTAAGACTTTATCACAATTAAAGTTTCATCATTTCCGTTATAAGCAGATTTTTGAAGAGGAGTATACATGTGAAGAAAGTTGCAAGTAGATCTTTTTTTACGGAGTTTCAAATGATTATCATCCATTGAAGAAGCAATGTTCAAAAAGGCGAAATTTTGTTCATTTGGAGGTTGGTGCCTCTCAATAGAAGAGATTGGTGTCTCTTGCTAAGTTGGTGCTTAGTGGTGGGGATTGGTGTCTCCAATGGGTTGGTGCCTACAAAGATTTGTAAGAGAATTTTTATCTTTGGCTGGATTTGGACAGTAGATCCAAGCAGTCTTTTCTCCGTGATTTTCTCCCGAAAGGGTTTCCACGTAAATCTTGTGTCTTTTATTTAATCAATCTTGTGTGATTGCTATTATTGTGGTTTTGGATTTTAAATAAGTAAAAGCTTATCTTATACTGATTCACCCCCCTCTCTCAGTATAAGTCTGTGTGCTCATCAGGATTTTCTATGTCTATTTAAGTGAAAATTTCATGCCCTCACAAAAATACTTTGATGATTGGGTATTGACGGTTTGGAGGGAAAAACTTGTGTTTTATGTGAACATGTGCAAGATGACTCACAAGGGGCTATTCTTCATATGTTTTAAGAGTGCTGGGATGCACAAAAATGGTGACTGATAAAAAATTTAGGAATGTTGGGAAGCCCATTTTTTGGGCTCTGCCTTGGGACCCAATGGTTCAGTTGGAAGATGTTGTCTTTTATTCTTTCCAAAGATGGATAGAAGTCTGCAATATACTACCCCATGTGTGTTTCTTGATACTCCAGTTGCTTAAACCAATGGGTGAAGTCATAAAAATTGAAGACATTAAATCTTCCTTACCACATTCAAATGCTAGAGTGCTAATTTATTTAGATAAAAATGTATTTCCACAGCATAATAAAAAAAAATCTTGTAAAAGGATGGTCATATGAGAATAAATTATTTGAACCTTTAAAATAACAAAAATGTAAGATTCAATGGAAAACTAATCACATGAGCCTAGACCTAGGTACATGAAGAAAGTTACAATATCTGCAAGCATAAAACAAATGATGCAATATGCAAGAACACAAGCTATTCCAAAATAGAGGAAATACATATAAATAGGCCACCCGGTTGCATAGCTCAAGGAGATGACATATCTAATGGTGATGAGTTTAACTGTCAATCAGTGCATTAGTTACTTCGGTCTAACTATGATGTCACAAGTTGAACTGATAATCAGTGGACTAGTTCACTCAATCTAACTAAGACAAAGCTGGCCTTGACTGAATAGAGGTCACACCTTACTACCATCAATTAAGAGTTGATGAGGTAGTAGTGGCAGTTGTGTAACTCAAATAAAGGTGTACACATGTCATTGTTAGCTACTTAGATGAGGAAAATTAATTATTCCTAATATCCTGAGTAAACATATTAAATAGGTGCAATATCACACTTAAGATAGAACATAGCCAAATGAAATAAATATTACACCAAATCCCCCCCGTAAGTATCCATTTACAATAAGTTCCCTCGCCCCCTCCCGCCCCACCCTCCCCCCCCAAAACGAAGAGAGGGAAAACTCATAGGAAAAACTCAAAGCCAAGAAGAGGAAGATGAACGAATGAATCTAGAAGTTGCTCATGTACCTTGATACCAATACTGAATTGTGATTCAAACCAATCAATAGGATCATGTGCCATGAAGATTAAGGTACATTTACCATAATGAATGGCTCTCAATTTGATATGTGAATCGATGTGAATCAAATGCAAGATTTGGGAACATTTACCATAGATGAATGGCTCTCAATTTGAAATGTGAACCGATGTGAAGTGCAAAATCCAAGAACATTTACCATACATGAATGGCTCATGTCAACTGATGTGAATTAGGATTTGTCAAGTCGTAAGCATGATGTGGTAGAGAGAACAAAGGGATCCAGAATAGTTGATGCAACTCAATGGGAGCTTTTATCAAGATGGTGGAATGCATGTTGTGTGACTTAACTACTCATCCCACATTTACCATACATGAAGTGCAAAATCCAAGAACATTTACCATACATGAATGGCTCATGTCAACTGATGTGAATTAGGATTTGTCAAGTCGTAAGCATGATGTGGTAGAGAGAACAAAGGGATCCAAAATAGTTGATGCAACTCAATGGGAGCTTTTATCAAGATGGTGGAATGCATGTTGTGTGACATAACTATTCATCCCACATTATTTCCTACTATGAAGAACACTAGAAGGTCAAGGATTAAGCGTCCCGAAGATGGGACTTTATTTCAGTTCATTATTACAAAAATGCCTATATATTATGTAGTATTCCCCCCAAAGACAAGTAAATGCATGATGGCACTTTATAAGTTGAGAGCTTTTACAAACACACACCCCCCTCCCCCAAAACAAAGCTCAATTTAGACACCCTTAGCATATTACAATGATCGGCACTTTATAAATTCTTGCGCTTACACAATTGTAGTTGATTTTCTAGAATTTCACAATATTTGATGGGACTAGAAAACTGAAAGTACAATCAGATGATCGCATCAAAGCACAAAGATAAAAGTATAAAACCAATGTGTAGGACTTAAAAAAAAAAAAAAACTCAAACTGGAGTCCATTTGTGAAAGTCATGAGGCTTGAAAGTTCAAAAAACTGTGATTGTGCAGCAATTTTTGTAAGAAAACTGATTTTTTGAAAAATTTGAGACTTGTGAGAGAAAATTGATTATGACATTGCAAAGAGCGAAAAAAATGGCTCATTTAAAAAAAAAAATTGCACTGGAAAATACCTTTGTATAGCGAAAATATGGCATTCTAAAGTTGCCCTTCAAAATTGAAAACTGCAATGAGAGAACCCTTCAGTCCAATGGAGGGCAGGTAGCTCTGAAGTAGTGGACCAGCTGAGCTGCCAATGGAGACGGTTCTTGAGTGGCGCTATCAGCTATGTCTTTTAAATTTAAAATATTATTTTTTGGGGCTTTTATTAATTTAAAAAACTTTAGAAAAATATTAATAGGGAGGGCCTAAGGCTCCTGCCACCCCTTTGATGGGGAGGCAGGGGGCTATGGGAAGTCCCCCAATGTACCTTGCACATGGCAAGGTTGTACCACACATCCATCCCCAAATTAAATTTTGATTTAAATAAAAAAAAAAATAGCAATCACACATAATGGTGCACTCCATTTTGTGCCAATATGCTCTGAAAATTGAGCTGCTTGCAAAATACAAAAATAATGCCTACATACAAAACTGAAAAAACTTGACTTCTGCAAGTCCAAATTAGATGGATTAAAAATCAAATCTAAAGTTTTTGGCTTCTTTGGATGTGATGGTGGGTTCTGACCTGATGTAGGAATCATCAATGTGAACCTTTTGATGCAAAGCTTCAAATGAAACCCTCACTTCTCAATGGACATGAACAAACTTCAAACATCAATAAGGCTCTGATACCATGTAAAATTTAGTGGGAATCTAATTACACAAGCTTGGATCTAGATGTATGAAAAAAGTTACAATAGCTGCAAGCATAAAATAAATAATGCAGTATGCAAGAACAAAAGCTATTCCAGAAAAGAGGAAATCAATAATTAAATCAAATCAATCACAACCATCAGATGAATGGATGAAGTATATATAAATAGGTCACTTGGATGCATGAGCCAAGGAGTTGACATGTCCAATTGTCACGAGTTTAATTGCCAACCAATGGATCAATTCACTCAATTTAACTTAGATAAGCAAGAATAAAATTCTAGTGATGATTCTCTAGCCCTTGCTTGTATAAGCGAGAATAACCAAAAAGGGAGTTTAAGCTGCCCCCAAGTCTTAAAAATTTATGTAGAGGAGGTAATGGTGGTCCCCCTAACTAGTTTGTTCCTCCCACTCCCCCTTAATATACTTTATGAAGGTTGTAAGCTCAAACGTTGGAGGGTTGGAAGCCTATGAAAGAAGGTTTACTGTCAGAGCTTTTTCTAAATCCAAAAATGATTTGGATTTCTCATTTCTTCAAGAAGTCAAATTGGTGGGATTCAGCCAAACTCTACTTCAATTGTTTTTGAGTATGTTTAAAGGAGCAGGGATTCTGTTATTTTGCTAAATAATAAGTCGGTTGGTTCCATGATTGAAAAAGGTTACTCTCCCTGCTCTAGGATTGTGTGGGTTAAATTATCTATTAATGATAAGTTTTTTGGGCTGTGACTGGTTCATGCTCCTAATGACTACAAAATAAGATCAAGTCTTTGGATGTGGATATATTCCAACTTGTCTAGGGTTCCTTGGGTATTCAGAGGGGACTTTAACATGATTAAGGGAAGAGAAGATAAGTTAGGAGGGAAGAGAATTGTTTGGGAAGGTAATGAATTGTTCTTCTAGTTTAATTTTAAGAGAGACTTTGAAATGATTAAGGGAAGAGAAGATAACTTGAGTGGGCTTAGATTTGCTTGGGAAGGTAATGAAATGAATTGTTCTTTTGGTCTAATTTTAAGAGAAAAATTACTTTGTATGATCCAATGAGTGGAAGTAAAAAAGTTATGTAAAAGTGTTTGGTACTCGTGATCAAATATGCAAAAAGGTAACAAAAGAGTGTTTTGTAGGCCGGAAAGGTTTATTTTGACTGGAATGTTTTTAGTTTTCCTCCTCCAAATGATAAGAATGTGATTACTGTTTGTCCCTTTCCTTTACTTGACCACCATCCTACGGAATGTTCTTTTGATCTTGGCTTTCCTCCCACTCAAGTTATGTCTTGTTTGCTGGGATTTTTTAATTTGGATGTCTTCCTATTCAAGGATAAATCTTCTTGTAATAGGGTCCAAAGTCTTTGGAATATCTGTTAAGCTAGGGGGAAAGGTCTTTCTTGTTTAATCAAATAGTCTGGGGCTGTGGAGGCAGTGCAAAAAGAAATTAGGATTTCATAAAAAGACCCTAGCTAAGAAAAGGGCTGAATGTTTTGAAGAGGTCCAGGCTAACCTGTTTATTGTTGAGGAAAGGCTTTAAAGCTGAACCATGTAATTGTCTCATTCAAGTAGAGAGGGCCAATCTTAAGCGTAAGTTAAGGTGCGAAAATGTGTATATGGCCAAAGGTGCTAGAACAAGGTCTAGAATGAACTAGCTGAAGGTGGGGGGAAAATGTTTACATTTTTCTTCAATTTTTTGAAAGCGAAGGCTATAAAGGAAAAGATTTATGGCATTAGGGTTAATGATGTTTTAATTGAGGATGAGACCCAAGTGAGAGATGAGTTTAAAGGTTTTTAAAAAGATCTCTTTTCTTCTGTAGGTATTGATTCTAATATTGCTAGAAATAGAGATATTATTAAACAAATTGTCCCTCTGAAAATCATTTAGTCTGATGCACTTAAGTTGGACGAGCCCTTTTTTAAGTGAGGTTAAAAGTGTTATCTACTCTTGCAAATGATAAAGCCCTGCGAGATGATGGATTGTCACCTAAGTTTTACAAATGTAACAAAGATTGAACTCCCCCTACTTCCTACAACCATATAATGAAGCCATTTGAGTTGGGATGAGATCAAAGTGAGAGACGAGTTTAAAGGTTTTCAACAAGATCCCTTTTCTCCTGTAGATATTGATTCTAATATTGCTCGAAATAGAGATTATTAAAAAAAATCATCCCTCTGAAAATCAATAAGTCCGATGCAGTTAAGTTAGAAGAGCCTTTTTCTAAGTGAGGTTAAAAGTGTTATCTACTCTCTTGCAAATGATAAAGCCCAGGGAGTTGATGGATTATTCCCTAAGTTTCACAAATGTAACAAAAATTGAACTCCCCCTACTTCCTACAGCCCTATAATGAAGCCATTGCAATTGTTGCTTTGGGGAAGGATTTCTATAGAGGGTTAATACAACTATTGCCCAACAATGGATATTCCTCTTTAATAAAAAATTGGAGTCTTATCACTTTGTTAGGTGTATCTTATAAGATTTATTATGCTAAAATGATTGCCAATAGGTTAAGGTTGTTCTTCCAAATATTATGTATCCTAATCACTGGTTTTGTTAATGGTGGCCATATTTTGGAAAATCTCCTTGCTAGTTGGGAAGGGATTAATTGAGTGAAAAATTCTGGACAGAATGTATGGCCCTAATTGACTTTGAAAAGGCATATGATAGAATGAATAGATATTAATCTTGGATATCGTGAGGTCTTTGGGGTTTGGTGAGAAATACTATAAATATGTTGGTGCTCTTTCAATATGCTATTGCCCAGGTTAAGTGTTAATGGAGTTTTATCCTCTGACTCTCCTTTCAACCTGTGAAGGTCAATTGAATAGGGTTGTCCCCTGGCACCCTCTATCTTTGTTATTGTTGAACTTTTGCACCATGTTTTAAGGCACTCATGTTTCAGACCTCCTTTTAAGGGGTTAATTCTTCCAAATAATGGAAGTCTTTTTTAGAGTGTCAATTTGCTAATGACACTGCTTTATTCTATATGCTAGAGGAAGAAAACTTTAAAAATTTGCAGAATAGACTGCATTGCTATTGCAATGCTTCTTGTTCAAGTTGTTAATAAATACGTAATTCTTAGTTGGAAAGAAAATCCTCCTAATGGCTTGTTAAGGATGGTTGGGAGTAGGAAGATCCAAGTAAACAGATAAATATCTTGATATTACTTTTGCTCTGGAACCTTCTTTGAAGGGATGTGGGAGTAGGTTATGTTTAAGGTGGTCAAGAAGATGGTTAAATGTCATACAAATTTTCTATCAGTTGCTGGGAGATTCCAGGTCTGCCAAAAGGTACTATCTTCATACTAGTCTTTTTTCCTCTGCATGGTTGGTGTGCTCTTCTCACCTGAGGCAGTTTGAAAAAATAATTAGGGCCATTCTCTAATCTGATGGGAAGGAAGGTAAAAGAGGCATGTAGTCAATTGGGAGTGGTGTTGTAGGCCTAAGAATTTTGGTGGCATGGACCTGAAGAATTTGTACAACCAAGGTGTTTCTTTGGCTATGTTGTGAATCCTAAAAGCTCTTGATAGGTATGAGCCATGGAAGGTGTTGATTAAGCATAATATTTTTCAAGAGTATCTTACATCTAAGCCAATTTGGAAGAGCCTTGGCCTAGTGGATCTCCTATTTGGGAATTTTTGATGTCATACTAGTGGATCTTTGGTCTATAGTTCAATCTAAAAGGCTTGGGAGCAGGTAAAAAGTTATGTGGTTGAGTGGGATGTTTCCAAAATGTTGACCCTCTTTGCCCTTTCAAATATGTTTGGTGGCCAATGGTAATCAACAGTAAACTACTTGCTTTGCAGAAATGATGTTCTGAACTAAAGTGGTTCAATAAAGATATAAATATGTTTGGTCAAATCACTAATGAAAATGGGATTATCCATTGGAATGCCATCAAACCTGCCTATGTTATTCCTGAATCTCAGAAAATATCTTCTTTGATTTTGGCTGCTATTGGTAAGAGTTGCCCTGTTCTTGAGAGGAACTATGAGACAAGCTTATGGCTTAATTTTTCATGGTCTTGTGAGAAGAATTTGATTGATGTCTCAGCTAAAAACGTGTACAATATGCTTTCCATGGTTGATAGGTTTCATAATCAATTTAAATCCCTTTGGGGGGTTAACAATTGAGGCTATGTGGATTTGCCAAGCTCAATAATGTTTGGTCTGATGTACTTGAGCCCAAAAACAGTTTTTTTTAGATGGTTCCTTCTCTGTAGAAAACTTCTTGTGGAGGAATGTTTGTCTCCTTAGTATATGCTTAGTCTGTGGTGATAAAGAGTTTTTAACCATCTTTTTTTTACTGCATTTTTGCTAGATTGGTATGGGACTGTTTCTTATGTAGCTGGTCACAGTGGGCTAGGGGTTAAGGTATTACTTGGTTTGATGTTCTATATGGGTATATTGAGAAGGTTGATAGTTTCTTCATTTAAGTTATTTGATAAGATCCGGTTAATTCTATCCATTGAGATCTTGTGGAATTGCAGAAATAGCCACATTTTTCAGGGTGTTTGTAGGAGTATTGCTCACTTCTGTAAGGAAGCCACGGTTGTTTTTATGTCTTTGCAGGCCTGTGAGCAAGTAAACATGAATGAAGCTAAGCTCCAGAAGATTGTTGATGACTATCTGAAGGGAAAGAAGAAGGCTGGTTCTGATAGTGATAGCAGTGGTTCAGCTGGGTGTAATGTTGTTGATTCTAAAGTGGGTACAGGCAGCTCTTTTAGAGATCTTGATGTCGCCAAATTTGGCAATTTTGAAGACATTCCTATATCAGCTTTCCCTAAATGGTGGCTCAGAAAGTACGTGAAGCACTTAGTTAGAAAGACCGTTGCTATTATTGAAACTGAAGAGAAAGCAGACAAAGCTAAAGCAAAAGAAGCTAAGTGATTCTATTGGTTGTTCGTAGTATGCACCTGTGTACTATTTTTTGATGTCTCTATGATCATGCGAATTGCTATGAAAAGTGTTAGATAGGTGTTTGGTATTTTGCTGGCCTCTTAGGTGGGACTGTAGTATGCTGTCACATTTTGTCCTATTTCAGCTACTATGTGGATCTGATTTGTAATATTGGTATTATTGATGCTCTCAGCACTATAATTGTACACTTTTTTTCAATATTAAAAATAAATAAAAACATAGACAATGCTCAGTTCAGTATACAAGTGATGGTTCACGATCATATATATATAGAATTAACAGTGTGACCATTTCAAGGTGATCAAACCATCTAGTTAGTCATAGACCAATTTTCTGGCAACTTGAGTAAAACCATGTAAATCATCAATAGGCACAGAAATGGTGGAACAAAAAGAAATTAATAAATTACAGTGATTTTAAACCATCCATTTCGAATCTGGATACCACTAAGTTCAATCCACTGAAGTTTACTGCAGTTTTGAGCCTATATTCTAGACTCTCCTTCATGGATAAATTGAATAATGGTATATAATGCAGTGGTATCAAGATAGAGGCTTTGACAATATTTCTGCAGAAGAAACCTCAAAAATCAAATTATGGTGTAGTCCTAGAGGTATCTAAACTCTGTAATCCTGTTAAACCTTTAGTTGGCATTTAGTGCGTACCTCCAAAATATAGTAATATTCAAAGCTCTAAGCTTTGGCAGGGCAGTATCTTTAGTTATTAGTGACTGGTCAGAGAATACAAATACAATGGAGTGGTATAAACCAGGCATGCCAACGGAATTTAACTTAACACAAATCATTTAAAATGGCCATGTCCCTTACATTAATATGATAAACTGTGACAATAATAATTGCAATACAAATGCCTAAAGACAAGAGAAAACAGATCCCCTTTCTATGCTCCTTGAATAACCAATGTCAGGGCATTGCCAATAGTTAAAACCCCCAGAAATGAACAGAAGGCTAAACTTTAAGGTCGATTCTAATCATTTCATGCATTACACATAATAAACATAAATGTTGTCCATTAACACTCTGTTGATGGGCATTGCTAAAACTTGCATGAAAGGGCATAAGTTAAAGCTCAATGCAACATGAAGAACTTAACCTGTGCAGGAGACAAATAAAGGCCTGGGTGATATGTTGCTGTATCTTGTCCCATTCCTCGCATTTCCTGCCCAGCAGCTTCAAATGCCCAATCAGGAACTCTAATAAGATCAACCAAAACCTGAAAATCATGGAAAATATGATTAGTATGTCATGCAGCATAATAAGAATTGTGTCATTGGTCTATGGTGATAATTTATTGTCATAATGTTATCATTACACTTGTAGCATCAATACCTTCATTTAACTAAATAAATGATAAGTTGATAACCCAAGAAATATTTAAAATGAGAAATACAATCCCTTAAAAAAGATTATCAAAGCAATAATTGCAATCACAGCTCAAATTCATACAAAGCTTCATTCTACTTTTGCAGCAAGACAAGGAGAAAAGCCTGGATTCAAGTCAATATTCCAGACAGTTTGCTTGGCACCCAAAAACCGGGCGAGTTATCCTGGGTATGGTATAATCCACCCAACAAACTTAGACCTAGAAAGTAAGACACAGCTATATTATGTTAATGTAACTGAATAAGCATTTCAAAGGTCCTCTGGACCAATTTGGTTTGAAGAACATTAAGAGTCATCATCATCTTCATCATTGACAGCTGATAACTTATTAACCAATCATCACAATCTCAATATCAAATCATACAGAGTAATAGATGATAACAATTTGTCTTAATTTTGGAGGAAAATAAGGACACAGACTCAGCAGTAAATGGCATACTTCCTGAGACTTTGAAAAATCTAAAACACCATCTCCATCTCAGAACCAAATAATCTTGATCAGAAACTAAATCCATCCTACAAAAGGAACCTAAGAAACTAAGCAAGGAGTATGAACTGTTGTACACTGCTTTGATGAAACTCAAAACAAGAAAAAGCTGCAAATTCAGTCACACATGCAAGCAATCGTCAATATCGGATGAAAATTTATATAGCAACGAAAATTGCCAATTGAGTGCTAATATAAAGCTCCCAAAATAAAGACAAAAAGTAGCACCTCTCAAACTAGAAACCATAAAATAGCAAGTAAATACAATCAACACTTTAACTCCTCAAGAAGTGCATAGTTCCCGAGAGTCAGCAGTAAATGTCATCATTCCTAAGACTATGGAAGAAGCCACAAATTCAATTACAGATGCAAGCAATCATCGATATTGGATGAAAATAAAAATTGCTGATCCAGTGCTAATATAAAGCTCCAAATATAAACACAAAACAGTAGCACCTTTCAAACTAGAAATCATAAAATCGCAAGTAAATACAATCAACACTTGAACTCCTCAAGAAGTGCACTGTACAGGAAAACCCACCCCATATTCAGAAATTGGAATCCCTTGCTGTGCCCGTAGTAGATGTGCCTGCCTCCGCATTAACCACTGCAAGACATTTGGAACTTCATAAGTAACTCAAATTTAGATTTTCTATTACTTTTATATCACACTTTGTGATACATGTCATAAGAATTATTTCACGTTATTTGATTCCCACAAACAGACAAGAATTGCATACATTAGGACCATGTTAAGAGCAATAATTGGCAGATATTAGAATTATACTAGCTCTCAAGCATCTCCATTTTTCAATCCAGTGTAGTTGCATATGCTCCACTATATGGAATTTACAATTCATTCAATGAATTTTTAAATAATGATCTAGGTCCAACATCAGACAAAACTAGACCAGACAGAATTATCCATAAAGTCTTGGAGTTCTTAATTGTTATAGATAAAGTGGAGCAGGCATGATAAGGGCAGCATTGCTATTGAATGACACTACACAACTAACATCAATTGCACCATACCATAAGCTGACTTAAAACTCCAAAGTAGATATCCCTTTCAAAGTGAGAGGTTTTAGAGATCCCTTGGGCACGGCTTTACCAATGGTTGCAACATGTCAAGATAATGATCTATGATTTTTCCCTTCATGACATTCTCTGGCATCAGAAGCTAGCATTTTCTACAGTCACAGAGGACAAGGGAGCATCTCAATCACACATCTAATCCCTGAAAACAATGTTACACTATTAACCTCAAAATGTACAACAGGGGTGGCAAATCTCTGATCACCTAACATCAAGAAAAATAGATGTCTCCATAGGTATGGATTACTTAGATTCTCCTATCAGTGTTTTGTATCTTTATGGTGGCTTCATCATTGTAGAACAGCCAGAAGAGAATAACACTACCTTTCATATTGCTTTCTAAAGAAAAAAGAGAGTTAAAAATGTCTCCCTTCCCTTAGATCTAGGGGTTTCGCTGGTTAGTTCAGACAGTTATCATGGAAACAAAGAGAAATTTCATAACATCCAATCTACTGTTAATGATAGGTAATGCTGCTAAATCACCCTTATTGACCAGTAAATATGTTCATTTCATAAAGAAAACTGTAGGTCTGAAAATTGTGATATAAAACACACTAGGGACAAGATGTAGATTAGAAATTTATAGCATTACAGTTCATAAACAAGTCTGCAGTTATTTATTGCAACTAGTACAGATGCAGATCAGATATGTTTGGCATTAACACTCTTAATTCTAACTATATAAAGTTCACATACAAACTGTGGCAGCAATATAGGACTATGTGGCAGCAATATAGGACCTGGTATGATCTGATGCAATGAATAGCAGGCCCAGATCACCCTTGTTTGAGTGGTTTAATGTCTTGAAACTTACAACAAGTTAGTTTCTAACCCTCTGAGTCTGAAAATAGGTCTGAGTGCTATCCTTCTAAGAATATCCACAACCCTAGGCACCACTCTAGCATATGTTATTCAGGCAAGCAAACCTAGGTGCAACTTCAATGCATGCCTTTGAATGTAGATGAAGTTTGCTCACGATCTGGCACTTCGCTGGTGTAAAACCCTGAATGGCAGTTAACACAGATCAGATTCACCTAGGTGAACAAGAAAAATCTTGTATCAGAAATTGCAATTTTGGAAGGCGAATTTGACAAGATAAGGTTAGGGCTTTCGTCCCAACCTTGATGTCTGCTAGGGCTTGCATCCCAACAGTACACCTTGAAAAATAATTCCAAAAATCATGTCAAAAATTACTCCCTTATGCCTAGCCAGCAACAAGCTTATTTATACCTATTTGAAAGAATGGCGCTAGGGGCCCAAACTAGGCTGACCAGCTAAAAAAAATTATTTTATTCATTTAAAATAAGGGTTGGTCCAAAATTGGGCACCCAATTTAATTTTTCAAATATTTTATTTATTTATTTATTATATTTTTTTATTTAATTATTATGGGTGTTTAAAAACACCTTTTTATTCATGGTTGGCCGACTCAACTATTGAGGGAACATGACAGTCCTCCCTTCCTCCAATTGCTTTCCCTCAAAGCAATTTCAAACTCGGATGCTCAAAAAATCTCCACTCCTTCCCATGTAGCATCCTCTAGAGGAAGATTCTTCCATTTCACCAAATACTCGAGAATGACTTTGTTTTCAGCTTTTTTTCTCTCACATCAATGATAGCTTCTGGTTCCAAAATCAATTTCCCTTCACAATTAAGTGGTGGCAGCTCAAGTGATGTTGTAACTTACTGTCCAAGGGCCTACTTCAAGCATGAAACATGAAAAATATTATGAAATCTGCTGTTTACTGGAAGCTCTAGCTCGTATGCAACCTCACCAATCCTCCTTATGATCCTGTAGGGTCCATAAAATTGTGGTTTCAACTTCTCAGCACCACTCCCTTGGAGTGAAGATTGTCTATAGGGCTGTAGTCTCAAAAATACCATATCTCCTACCTCAAAAACCCTCTCAATTTGGTGACAATTAGCATACAACTTTTGCTGGTTTTGGGACTGCTGTAGGTTTTCTTTGAGTTCCTTCACAACGTCCAAACTTTTTTGAATCAAATCTTTTGCTCTTGGTACTCTACCATTTGAAAGAATCAAATCCATAAATGTAACAACATCATAACCATAGAGTGCCTTGAAAGGAGTCATACCAATAGGCATGTGATAAGTAGAATTGTAGTAATACTCTCCAAGGTGCAACCATTTGACCCATGTTGTTTGTTGTCCCGTGACATAGTTCCTCAAGTAACCTTCTATCCATTTGTATACAATTTCCATTTGCCCATTGGTTTGAGGATGATAGCTAGTGCTTGGAGTCAATTTCGTGTCTATTCATTGAAAGAGCTTTTGCAAAAACAAATTGACAAACCTATTGTCCCTATCACTTACAATATTCCTTGGCAGCCCATGAAGTCTAAAGATCTCTCTAAAGAACAGATCAACCACTTGTGGAGCCTTGTACGCTTGAAGGTATAGCATGAAAATGCGCATATTTAGGGAGTCTAACAACAATCACATAAATACAATCTTTACCTTGCACCTTTGGGAATCATGTGATGAAATCCATGGAGATACTCTCCCATTTTTTATTTGGAATGGGCAGGGGCTGCAACAAACCAAATAGAAAAGCATGCTCTGTTTTGTTTTGTTGACAAGCCAAACATTCCCTAACGTGCCTCAACACATCACCTTTGAGCCCTATCCATAAGAAACGCTCTCACTTGCTTATATGTTTTGTAGTACCCTACATGACTAGCGAGAGGTGTGTCATGACATGCCCTCAAAATTCTCCCCTTCACCTTAAATTCCAACACAAGATACACCTGATTCTTGTAAAGGATGAGCTCATGAACCACTTTGTACCCATCATCTTGTAACTTCCCCTCCAAAATGTCAATAGCAAATGTATTCTTGGCATATTCAGCTATTAAAGAAGCCTTCCAATCAGCAGATATATCTATCATAGAGCAAAAATAAGGTTTCCTAGAGAGTACATCAGCCACCACATTGTTCTTCATTATTCTTTCTTTTAACTGTTAACATATTCAATGTCAAAAGCATAGGCTTGTAGCTTACTCACCCATTTTTGTTGTCTATCATTCAAGTCCTTCTAATTGAGAAAATATTTCATGTGGTTGTGGTCCGTTTTCACCACAAACTTTCCGCAAACCAAGTATTGCCTGAATTTGGCTAATGCATGCATATGGCCAGCATCTCCTTGTGATAAATAGAGAAGCTCCTTTTTATGTCATTGAGCTTCCTACTCTTAAATGCTATGGGGTGTTTGTTTTGCATCAAGACTACTCCAATCCCCTCTCTTGAAGCATCATATTCTAAAACAAAAGGAAATGAAAAATCCGGAATAGCCAAAATAGGACATGAACTCATTACCTTCTTGAGCTTCTCAAAAGCTCTTTGTGCTTAAGGACTCCAAGAGAAGGCTCCTTTCTTCGTCAAATTTATCAATGGGGCTGCAAGCTGTAAAAACCCTTTCACAAACCTCCTATAGTAGTTGCAAAGACCCACAAATCCCCTCAAATGTGACAAATCCCTTGGTCTAGGCCAACCTTGTATTGCTTTGATCTTTTCTTCATCCATGCTAACTCTTTGGGCACCAATCTTAAACCCCAAATATAATATTTCAGTCAACCCAAACTCACATTTGGATGCCTTGACATAGAAAGAATGTTGCTCAAGTATGCCAAGCACCTCATCTATGTGCCTCAAGTGATCCTCCCATGTTTTACTGAAACTCAAGATGTCATCGAAGAAGACCAACACAAATTTTCTCAATTTCAAAATAAATACCTGATTCATGCAAGACTGGAATGTGGTTGGTGCATTGGTCAACCCAAATGGCATGACCAAGAGCTTGTAATGCCCATAGTGACACCTGAAAGTTGTTTTGTGCACATCCCCATCTCTAACCCTTCTCTGATGATACCCTAATTGTAAATCAATCTTGGAGAAGTACACCGCACCATGAAGCTCATCTATCAACTCATCGATCCTAGGTATGGGGTAGCGATTCTTGATTGTCTTTTTGTTGAGAGTTTTATAATCGATGCACATCCTCATGGTCCCCATCTTTTTTCTTCACCAACACTACAAATGAGGCAAATGGGCTAGAACTAGGACTTATGTGCCCCATGTCCAATAGCTCCTTAATCGCCTTTTCAATCTCCTCCTTGTACCTCCTTGAATGATGGTAAGATGTAGTGATGATTGGCTTTGCTCCCTCCTCTAACTCAATCGCATGCTAGAAACCTCTATCTGGTGGTAACCTTGAAGGAATTTCACTGAACAACTTACATCATTTGTCTAGGATGGATTGGATGCTGATGTGGTAAGACCTCCCATACTTGGGTGGACTTGTATCTATAATCAAGCACTCTATTGCCAAAGCCACTTTGCCTCTACGAAAAAATCTCTCCATCCTCTTAGCTGAAACCATCATGGGACCTCCATTGGATGGGCCATGAAGAACTACCTCCTTCCCATTAGATTTGAACTTCAACTCCATGGTCTAATAGTTATGTGTGTATTCTCCAAGTGAGTGCAACCATTGCTCTCCCAAAACCAACTCCGTCTCACCAATGCCAATCATGTAGAAGTCATCCTGCATCTTGTGTCTTCCTAGAGTCAACTCCAACTACTAAATCCTTCGGTTGCATGGAACAATATACCCATCTGCCACTGTGATAGTAAACCCCTCAAAATCTTGTCTTCAAACTTAAATTAGCCACCAACCCCTCATCCATGAAATTGTGGGTGGCGCTATTGTCAATCAAAATCATCATCTTTTGTCCTCCCAAGACTCCTCTTACACGAAAAGAGTGATATCTAGGTGCTCCCAAAAGAGCTGCAAGTGTGCCCACTTGGATGCTCTTCTCCTTGGTCCTCATGCTCAGGCTCATCCACAACAATCCTAGGCTTAGGCTCTTTTACCTCTAAATCTTTGTCGAAAACCACTTCTATGTAATGTATTTGTCCCTTACCCAAACACCTATGAGCTGGTTGCCATTGACCTCTACAAGTGAAGTATAATTTTTTTCTTCAAAGTTCATTCTTGGACTCCTCAACCCTGTTTGGTTTTGGGGGTAGTACCTTAGGTTGAGGGAAACTCTTTTGCGGTGGCTTCTTGTGTTGAATCAATGGTGCATTCTTGGAGTAAAATTTACTTTTAGCCACCGAATCCTCTAAATTTAGGGCTCTTCTGATGGCCTCTTGTAAAATAATTGAATCAAATGCCCTTACCAAACCCTAGAGTGGTTCAGATAGGCCCTCTACAAAAAGAATTATTTGTCACATTTGGAACCATCACTGATAAGCTTTGAAATTTTGCCACATAGTGCTTTACTGAGCCTTCTTGCCTTAATTGTGCTAGCTCTCTGAAGTGAATCTCTAGATCCTTCCTATCAAATCTCTCCATCAATCTTTGGTTGAACTCTTCTAAGGTTGTGATTGAGTCATGTCCTTGGGTCCCCATGCCATGGTACCACCACTCATGTGCTACACCCTCAAGATGCAAGGTGGCGAGCTTGATGGTTTCTTCCTCAAACATGTGATTCAAAGATTAGTATGTATCCAATTTCTGAAACCATGCTCTAGCTAAACATCTTCCCAATCCATCAAAAGTAGGTATTTTAATCTTTCCTAAATCTTGTCGTATGTCTCTACAAGGCTGCTCTTCATACCTTCTCCTCCTATGTCCATTTCTCGTCTTCATATCATAATACTTCGTGAATGTCATGTCACAACGGATGGCTAGACTTAGAGCATTATAAACAGCATTATACCTTGCCATCTCATCATCAGAATTAGGTGGTATTTGTTGCCTTCTCCCAGTGGGTCTTCTCCTTTTTGTAAAAAATTGGCTCTGAATGTCTTGGCTGGAGGGTTAGTTGAAACTCCCTCATTGGCTGAGTGACTTCCTTCAAAACCATTGGAATTGGATCTTCTAGCAGTCCATTGTTGGTTCATCCCCCTTAATGTCCTCACAATTTCTACCATAGACTCCCTTAGGAAGGACTGAATTTCTCTAGCCAGCTATCTGTTGTCAATCCTAATGACCTCCTGAAAGCTAATATGATAATATCATTTCTTTCACCCATAGCTTCTTCTTTCCTCTTTTCCCTTCGTAGATGCCTGATTTCCCGGTCACTTTTCTGCATAAATCTGCATCACACCTACAGGCTGGCAAAAACAAAGGCTCTAATACCATTGAAAAGTCCCCCTTCCCTTAGATCTAGGGGTTTCGCTGGTTAGTTTAGCCAGTTATCATGGAAAAATAGAGAAATTTCAAAACATTCAATCTACTGTTAATGATAGGTAATGTTGCTAAATCACCCTTGTTGACCGGTAAAAATGTTCATTCCATAAAAAAAACTATAGGTCTGAAAATTGTGATATAAAATGCACTAGGGACAAGATGCAGATCAGATATTTGTAGCATTACAATTCATAAACAAGTCCAGTTATTCATTGCAACTAGTACAGATGCAAATCAGATATGTTTGGCATTAACACTCTTAATTCTAACAATATAAAGTTCACATACAAACTGTGGCAGTAATATAGGACCTGGTATGATCTGATGCAATGAATAGCAGGCCCAGATCACCCTTGTTTGAGTGGTTTAATGTCCTGAAACTTACAACAAGTCAGTTTCTAACCCTCTTGACTCTGAAAATAGGTCTGAGCGCTGTCCTCCTAAGAATATCCACAATCCTAGGTGCCACTCTAGCAGATGTTATTCAGATCAGCAAACCTATGTGCAACTTCAATGCATGCCTTTGAATGTAGATGAAGTCTGCTCACAATCTAACACTTGACTGGTGTCACACCCAGAATGGCAGCTAACACGGATCAGATTCACACCTTGGTGGACAAGAGAAATCCTGTATCAGAAATTGCAATTTTGGAAGGAAATTTTGACAAGATAAGGTTAGGGTTTTCATCCCAACCTTGATGTCTGCTAGGGTTTACATCCCAGCAGTCCACCTTGGAAAATAATTCCAAAATCATGTCAAAAACCACCCCCTTATTCGGAGGAGGTATATATAAAGGATGATTATCATTGTAAGATATGTGTGAAGTATGATATTGTATTTGGGATCTTTCTTGGAGATAAAGCGTGGAGTGGCTTCTTCCATAAGGAGTATTGTATGGTGTTACCCTACCTCAAGGGTTTACTCTATTTCGGCATATATTGGATATTAAGGAATATTGGCCCACAAACATCTCGAGTGTTGTGTGAGATCTATATTTTGCATTATATTATTTCCATTATTATATGTTTGGATCTTATCAAGTGGTATTAGAGCATCGATTTGGGCAAAAGTGGATGAAACCCTAGTTTTTGAAGATTCGCCTATAATTTCAAATGGCTGTGAATTTTTCAGCAATTTTTTTATTGAAGTTGGAGGATAAGATAAGGAAGCTACAGTCCAAAAATCAGGTTTTTATCATCAATATTTTGCGAGTTATTGCAATTTTATAATATTTCATAAATTTGCCTTCTAAGCCGCGAACCAAGGTATTTTTCTAAAAAAATTACATTTCTGGAAAGGGCATCAAAAATCATTAGGGGTCGATTTATTTAATTTTTTTATTTGAGGCCGACTTCATCATGTATTGGTCGTATCAAAGTTGGGTCATTTGAGTTTGATAGAATGGTTATCTATTGAAAGATTTTTTTCTTAATCACTAGTTTCAATGGAGATTATTACTTTTGATGGAAGTGGAGATACATTAGAAAGGAGGTACAAATATAAAATATCTCTTAGAAAATCTATAGTATGGAAAATATACTTTTATTGTTGTTTAAGAGGCGAAGCTAGACAATGGTTTGAACCATTCAATGAGGATATTTCTTCATTGGATGAACTAGAACAAGCTTTCTTAGATAGGTGGGCTCCAAAAGAAGAAGAAGAAGAGGATGAAGAAAATAAAGAAGAAGAAGAAGTGGAGGAAGAAATAAAGAAGAGGAGGAAGAAAATGAAGAAGAAGAGGATGAAGAAAATAAAGAAGAAGAAGAAGTGGAGGAAGAAATAAAGAAGAGGAGGAAGAAAATGAAGAAGAAGAGGATGAAGAAAATAAAGAAGAAGAAGAAGTGGAGGAAGAAATAAAGAAGAGGAGGAAGAAAATGAAGAAGAAGAAGCAAATAACAAAAAGGGGGAAGAGGAAGAAGAAAATAAAGAAGAGGAAGAAGAGGAGAAAGAAAAAGAAGATGGAGAATGAGAAGACTTAGATGAAGGAGATGATACAAGTACATGCACTTTAGCTCCAAGGAAGATTCAATCCTTCAATTTCATGGGTGCATTCAGAAGGAAAAGGCTATTGTCTCTATAAACCCTAGCAGCAAGTATAAATTCATCAACATGGAATTAGCCAAGAAACTACATGTGCAAGCAAAGAACATCAAGGAAAGTCAAATATTAGGTATGGATATTCAAAATTTTGAAGATTTAAAGCTCTCTATGGATGCATTCAAACTTTCATGCTTTGGATATGGATGTGTTGGATATTGTTCTTGGTTAGCCTTGGTTAGAATCTTTGGGAACAATAAATATCAATGTGCAAAAGAAGTTCATGAAGCTTTGGTATAGAAGGGAGAAAATTACATTACACGATACTACACATAAAGAACTCCAAAGGAAAGTCAAGGAAGAGAAAATTCAAGAATCTCATGAAGATTGTAACAATGAATTTGATGAAAAGCAAGAGGATCAAGATTTTGAGAAAAATAAAGAGACAAATAATTCTACTAAGTAATCACTAAAACAAGTGGTAGGAAATGGTGAAGAATCAAAGAAGGTTCTAATGATGATAAAGGGTGCAATATATAGGCATCCACGTCATTGTGAGAGGCAAGAATCATGGAGGAAACCATCATGGATACATGATAGTATATGGAATTGACAAGGAAAGTACTATGGAACTACATGGAATAGAAGGAACAATTATACCAATCAGTGGTATCATAGAAGTAATGGCTACTCAAGGAAGCAAATGAAGACTTACTATGATAAGGAATGGAATCAAAGGGGTACAAAAGAATATGGATCAAGGATGGGATCTAAGAAATATCAAGCAAAAGGAACAAGGATCAACTATGGATGGTTAGATGATTGGTCATGGCATCATATTTGTAATAACTTGCGACAGTCATACTCTTTAGCTTCTTCTCATGTATTAAGGACGAAACATCTCAAGGACGGATGGCATGTTATGTACCTAGGGTTATGATATTATAATGTATTTAGCTAGATGGAGATGCTGATATGTGGAACATACCCCTTAAGTTAGTTATATTGAGTCATGTGAATAACTTGTGTAATTAATTATATCAGGAGTTGAGTAGGCCTTCATTAGGATTACCCCTCCATTGTATTATTAGGAGGTATATATAAAGGAGGTGATTATCATTGTAAGATATGTATGAAGTATGATATTGTATTTGGGATCTCTTGGAGATATAGTGTGGAGCGGCTTCTTCCATAAAGAGTATTGTGTGGTGTTACCCTACCTCAAGGGTTTACTCTATTTCGGCATATATTGGATTTTAGGGATTATTGGCCCACAAACATCTCTAGAATGGCAGCGTGGGAAAAAGTAAAATAGAAAAATCGAAGAAGCTATAATCTATGCATTAGATAAAATTTATGCATTCAATAAGCTGAAATATGTAGGCCAAAACAAGAAAACAGGATAGGAAATAAATCTTAAAAATAAAAAACATATGCACTGATAGCACAATAGATGCACAAGAAGGACACATGGTTGATATTTGAGTTTTCAATGGATTTTACAATTATATTTTAACAGAAAAACCGAAGGCATAAGGATTATCAGTGCTTTGGATAATTAGCACATGCTTAGGTGCTTAGTCAAGCAGACCATTCAAAACCTCAGTGCAACTCTGATTGCAATAAAATAACAAGAAGAAAGACGATACTTCACTTTATAATATTGAATAGAACAATCACAATCTAATAAACAGTAAAAGTGGCTGTGTTGTCTCAAAATCCAATAGTAAGTAGGAAAACAGCGCAACAAGCAAGCAAACAGAGCAATCACACTGAACTTGCATGCATGCAACAGAATCTGGAATATGCATATAAGCAAGCAACTCAGGAATTCTGAACACACCAGGATTGCTATATAGAGTTAAACCGTAGAGATGATTATTAGTGTGCTATAAATCAGGACATTAACCTAATATAAAATCAACGTTCTTTCAAGTTGATGGATTCCAATTCAGAAAATAATGTCATTGCTCAATGACTTCAAGGACAATCACTTTTGCAGTAAATTTATGGTACAAATAAAAACAAATGGAACTTTAATTTGGTACAGTTTTATCATGATTTATATTTTGAATTAGAAAGATTAATCATTAAAGCATTTGTGGTAACAATCTAAAAATGTATTTTACAACCAGATCATTTGGGTTAAGGAAAGTTGAGATCTCACTCTTCAATAGTTCATATCTGGCCAATAGCTTAATCACAACTATTTGCATCAAGAGTTCGATCTCACATAAAACATGAAGGATATCAAACTTCAGAAATGAAGCAATATATTGAACAATATGAAAATTCAAACTGCAAAATGTGAACAACTCACTATAAAGTTATGGTCCAAGCCCCTTTTGTTTTTGATAAATTTATAATTAACAAATATGGATATTGTAATTGCAAATGCCCTTACTTGTATAAATCTTCTCAATGTTTTAATTTCTAAATGTTTTGGCATGTTCTCTGTATTATATTTCTGTTCTCATTCCAATACCAAGTTCTATGGGACTTAATTACCATAGATTTCTCTACTGATGGCAATACACGCTTGTATTTAACAAACACTATTCTTAGAGAAATTTGGCAGTAATATAGCAGCTTTAGCAAGTTTATGGTGACCCACATAGTACTTTATCAAGTAAAGCTCGGGAACACTAGAAGAATTCCCTTGTTTGGACATATTGTAATATGTATAAAAGTAGAAATATACATAAATGAATACACAAAACACATTATATATTGTTGCACAAACCTTCCCAGTAGACATGCAAGCTATAAAAATAAGTCCACAGTAGCTAAAAAGCAACCAGATTAGGAAGCCCCATTTCTGACCATCTTCAGGTAGCTGCAGAAATCATATCAACAATTATATATTAATCCATTAGTTACCAAAGTACTAAAACAAAAAGAAATAACTTTAATGGATCAAAAATACCATACCAATTCCACTTTCCATTCAAATGAAACAATAAGGACTTACACAGCTTCTTGCACTGGTGAACCATATGCTTCCAATTACAGTCCATGCCCACAGAAATGGGTAAAGAATCAGGACAAGAACTGAAATAACTACAATTCTTCCACAGAATCGCACAAATCTTTGTTGCCGTCCTAGGTCTCTGAAAATACACAATACACATAGATATAGAACCTCAATAAGCGGTTTACAATAGAAACCATACAATAAGGACCAAATAACTGGTATTCTGAGCCAATGTCTACAACATTGTTAATTTTGCTGAATCATGAATAACATAAATATTCCAAGAAGAATTTAAAATTTAATATTCGACTTTGTCATCATTCAAGACTTTCAGGCATAGGTATACTGAATCTCAATTAATATTAGAAGCAAAATCTAACATTTAATATTCATTTCTGCTATTATTCAAGACTCTCAACAAGCATATTTGATATAGCAACTACAATGACTCCCTGATGAACATGCAAAATCTGCATCTTTCCCACTCAATAATATATACCAAACACTTCTTTTTGGTAACTATACCAAAAACTTTTTGACAACTAAGATACAAATTATATGCCAAGGAACCCTTGTCTTTTTCACACTAGATATGGTGGGGGTTGGGGGTTTAAGAGCAATTCAGTCTATAATATCACTCTTCTATGGTCAGAGAAACAAGCACAAGTTGCACGTTCTCCTATACTGCATCTTTAGATCCTGCTTTGGCTCTTTCGTAGCAATAGGCAATGATCCTGCTGATCCTTCTGGTCTGAGGCTTTCTGCAGACATGTGACAGTGCTGATCTCCTGATTGATCTCCATCAGCTACATGTTTCTTTAGGGAAATTTTCCCTCGAAGAACTATTTATATTTGTATTGTCTTATTGTCCACGACACAACCGCATTAGTTCTACCCCTCCTTTGTAAATTGTTTTAGCCTCTTTCCATAACATGAGATCTTTATACCCTGCTACTTCTCTTAGTTATTTGTGGGCATTAATATAGACAAGTTAATTTTGTATTCACCTGTAGACTCAATGAAAAAAAACGCAAAGCTAATTTATTAATGCTTAATGGAGTATGTCTCATAAAATATAGAGAAATGGCAAAAAGAAGACACAACATGAGTATTGCCAATGAGATGACTCAAAACTCCCTGATTAAATTGCATTTGGTCAACTAGAAATTTGTTTTTGCTTGGAACTCAACAAATTGGCAGAGACATCAAAGGCATGTTGTCTGTTTGAAAAAGCTCGAAAAACTTATTAATTGCTGGAGTTGCATCCCTAAACAGTAGACCTTAACCCTCAAAAGAAACAAATTCATAGGCAATTCATATCTATTTTTGAAATGGTGACAAAAGGTTCCAAACCACCAAAAAACCAACCACACTTCCTTGCCAGTTTGTGTAAGGCTGAGAAGGCCTCCCATGAAAGTTTTGGCCATTGGATATAATAAGAACTATGAGGAATTCAAGTAAACTCATTATGTTAATATATTATATAACCAAGGAGGGCACAATGTGCACTTAAAAGAGTACATCTCACTGGACATGTACCTTAACACAGGCTTGCTAACAGTCATTAACATATATAATTAGAGAAAATTGTTGAGGCAAGATTTGAATTTTGAGTATGTAGCTTTCATGTGCTTTTAGAATGAGAGTTTAATTAAAAGAAAACGAATAAATCAACATCAGAGGCTTCACTTCAAAGGAAAAGTGAAGTAGCCTAAAGTAACAATTAGACCATACTAGCAGTCAAACAAAAGGAATCTAAGAACAAGGTTACAGCATAAGGATTGAATAAGGTATTTCCTAATTGTTGGAATTATTATAATAATATTAAAATATTACATCATTATATTTATATTACATATTGTTAAAAATAATCAAACCTTATTATTATTAACAAAGAATCAATTGCCAATGGTTGATCAATTGTCTCTCTTGAAACCGATTCCATATTGTGTATATTGCATTTCATACAATAATACAATTGCTCATTGCCTGGCTCAAATCCAATTTCTAGCTCTTGCCTTGTGAAGCTATGAAGCCATGTCAGAAGGAGCAGAAGAAATTTCAAAGGATTATACATTGCAGCAAGGATTGTAAGGCCTGTAAATATTTGTATGCAGTGGAAGAAAAAGCACAACAAATTGTTGAGAAGCTTTTGCATGAACAACCCCTCTATCCTAATCTATGTGACACCCAACCAAGTGATATCCCCCTAATATGGAGGAATGCAAGGGCAAAACCAAGAAATCATGGTGGAAGAAGAAAGGCCGTGGGAAAACTAGCATGAAGGCAATCCATTTCTATAGACCTTGAATAACAGTCACAAAACCCTAAATCACAATGAGAAAAACACAATCTTCTACTGCATAGAGAACAAATTGTGTGGAAAAAGCCAACTTTGTGGAAGCCGCACAATCCTGTCTGCTGTTTGCAAATCTACCACTCGAAATTCTTTAACTGTGCAAAAAAATTCAAAGGTGTGTGTAGAATGAAGAAACTAAAAGGTGTATGCATATTATTTCTCACTTTCTAAAGTTTTTTATGAAGTTAAGAGGGCACAAGAAGGTATTTTTAAATTTTGGGAATAAAATATCTTATACAAGTCAAAAACAAAAACTTTGGAGATTATTAAAAAATAAAAAAATAAAAAATTCTTTTTATTTTTTGGAGGTATAAATCAATTTCGGAAAGTTTTTGAAAAACACAACTTAAAAGTGCAAATAATATATTCTCACAAAATAAAAACTTTAATATTTTATTGAATTCAATTCTGAAGTCAAAACTGTACAGATTTATTAAAAAAAGGTAACTTTTTGTTATGTTTTTTAACAACAGATAGCAATGTTCGTTATAAATGGTGTCTCTAATTCACATTTATAGGTAATACCAACGTTCTACATTATTGTGTCAAATGCCTAATATAGCTGCAACAATGATTTTTGTGGCATTGTCCCCATAAATCATTGTCTTTTCAAACAGATGAGGACCCCACTCATCAAATAAAATGGGTTGCAAAGCTCCAAAAATAATGCTTCCTAACTCTCAATTATTGAGAGGTAACAATTATGCCACTAGAAAACCAGGGTACAAAATCAGCATGAGTTTGAAGATTTGTGGGTTATTGTTTCTAGTCATATCATTAGACCTGCACAATTTGCAGCTGAGCAAAACCACTATGAGAAGGTGAATCAGAAGGCAAACTCCTAATCTTGTTTGGTGTTTTTGATGAGGTTCAACCTCACATCCGAATAGCCACAACTACCAAAGAGGCTTAGGATTGCCTCAAGACAATACATGAGGCCAAAAATCAGAATCAAATTCTTCATTTGCAATGTCAATTACATTGTTTGCAAATGCAAAGTGGTGAAAAAGTGGAGAACTATTCTAGGAGAGTTGCAAAGATAAGGACATCTCTACAAGCATTAAGGGAAGATGTGTCAGATGACTCTTGTTCCCACTGTCTTGTGAGCAATACCCTCTTTGTTTTGTGTGTTTGTTACATGTCTCGATGTGTCTAGCAAAAAGCCATCTTTTGAGGAATTGGTGAATTTACTTAAACAAAAACAGGCAATCCATGGTGAGACCTCAGAATCCCTAGACAATCAAGCGCTAGCATCTCAACAAAAGGGAAAGCAACTCAAACATCAAAGTGGTCCATCAAATTCATCCAAATCCAAACAAGAAAACTCATCTACATGGAGAAAGAAGTGTCTCATTAGTGGGAAGAAGGGGCATAATCTCTAATAATGTTGGTAATTCCTTTGTAAATAGTGAATCTAGCTAGTGAAAGCCACGGAACATTTTCAAGGAGATGAGAAGAACAATCCCAATAGGAAGAAAACGCATAACAAGCAACATGGCAGTGTTCTTTCCGTAGGTGATTCTAAAGAAGAAGATTTCATGTATGGTGCAGAAACTCAAGCTTCCACTTCTAGCAGCCCTGTATGGTATGTCGATTCTGGTGCATCTAAACACATGATAGGAGAACAAGAGTAGTTCTACAACCTCACCCCATGAAGTTCATATGGGCGAGTTTCCCTTGGTGATGATACATCCTATGAAGTGCAAGGTTATTGGGGATACTTCATTACCACTTAAGATTCACAAGTGCTGACTTACTAAGGTTCCATATGTTCCAAGGCTCACAAAGAACCTCTTATCAATAAGTCAATTGCTAGAGCACAACTTGAAGGTTAAATTTGACCATCATGATGGTGAGAAACTTTGCCTCATTCAAGACAAGACTTGCAATGGTGAAATTGTTGCTCGTGCCTCAAGGGTCGGCAAAATGTTTCAATTGGTTGATGTCTACTTCAAGCTTTGTTTTCTTTTTGGGATCTAGCCAATGTCATGGGGTAGCAAAAAGAATAACACTGTGGAGCTATCTATGAAGCAATATGGTTACATCGCATCTTGACAGTTATGAGTGTTCCTAAGACATCCTACGATTCCATTTTGTGACAGTCAAAGTGCGTTGAAGCTTGTTTAGAATCTTGTTTTTCATGAGTGCATGAAACATATTGAGGTTCAATGCCACTATATCCATTAACATGTCTAGCAACAAAATGTCTAGCTCTAGTATTGTTCCACTCAAGAGCAGCATATTGACATGTTTACCAAATCTCTTGCAGCAATAACTTTCGAAAAATTTCAAAGTTTCTTGATTTGTTATATTGAGAATAAGATGTAATGAGGGGGGGATTGTTGGAATGTTATTATAACATTTGCATATTATTAACAATAATAAAACTTATTATTATTATAAACAAAGAATCAATTGTTGATAGTTGATTGGTTGTCTCTCCTAAAACAGATTGCATATTGTATATATTGCATTTCATACAATAATACAATTGCTCATTGCTTGGCTCAAATCCAATTCTAATGTGATACTCCTTCAAAATTAATCAATAAAATATTATAAGGGTGTGACTATGCAACGAAGAGATACTTATCATAATGCAACTCCACATTCATAACAATCATTAGTGTTCTATTACTTATTTATTTATATATTATCCCTCCTCTCTAAAAACCTTGCTATATGGGTGACCCTAGTTTTCATTCTTAGGCACCCGTTTTGATCAATGTCAATTCCATACTTCATTAATGAATTTGTCCTTTGCATGACTATTTCTACTTGTCCTTAGATATTACAGTTTGGGATTTGATCACTTTTGGCTTACCTTTCTTGCCTTGTTATCTTTGTTTTAGGCTCTTATAAACCTAAGGTTCATAGCCCTCGTGCATATCTATTTAACCAAACATACCTTCAAGTTCCATCTACCTACTTTGGTCAACTGTGTACATTAAATATTCTTTCTTTATTTCTTTGAGATTTTGCTTCAAATAGTACCATCATTCATGTCATTCCTCTCATATTCCCTTAAATTTGGATTTCCAAGTCAATTTGCACAATCCTCAATAGGGAAGTTTGCTCTATAAATCAAGACAATTCTATCCATATGATGCCAACCAATTTAGAGTCAAATTGACTGGCCACAATTTATGTCTTGATTCCACTCTTTATTTGAACTTTAGCATATGGCTACATTTTGGCCTCCTAATGAATTCTTCATTTTCTATAAGAGTCCATTCTATGTTTTATGAATATTTTATACAAGATTAGTCATCATTGAAAAACCAAATAACTAATCAAATTTTATGGGACATGTAGATGCTCATATTTACCAAAAAGTGATGAAACTTTTTACTTGATAACAAAATGAAAGGTGGTCCCTTTTATTTTGAATCAAAGAGTATACATAGCATTATGATAAACATCAAGAGAATATGTTGACACCATGTTTTCATGATTGTCTATTCCAACTAGGATACCAAGTATTTTATTTTTTGCACATAATACCCACTAAGTGCCAAAAGATGCTCAATCCTATAGAATCCAAGAAGTATAATATGTTGGTATCAATGGAGTTGGTGACATCCAAGTACAAGTAATGGTACTTGATAAAGTTAGTTAGGCATTGACATCAATAAGCAACCCCTGTTTGACAAATGTAGATGTGGAATGCAACAGGCAACAAGCATTGACCTTGTCATCATATTCATTAATGAAACCTAACATCAAAGAAAGTAGGTGGCATGCCATGTTGCCAATAAGGCATATAAGATGATGACCTAGTGTAGGGATGGCACAAAGCCACAAACAACCACAATGGCACCACCATCATAATTAGAGCCTAGCAAAATTAGTAGCTAGGTTTGGTGAGCAGTTGAGATTCTTGAAAAATGAAACCCATTAGGCTTGTCCTTTGGAGTACTATATTCCTTTTGCTTGTTTGAGGACACAGTTGTTGGGGATTTTAAACCCTATTACAATCTACCCATATGCTAGGATGATAAGAACTCAAGATTATCCATTCACAAATGACAATCAATAATACTTGCAAAATCTATCTAACAACATGGCGAAAGTAAATGAAACCCTATGCATTCACAAAATTTACACAAGACAAAGATTTAAGGGGGAAACCCTTTTGGGAGAATACCTGCCACCAAAAGACATTTACAATTATATTATTCACAATCAAAATTGATCCAATACAACAAAGTCTTTAAAACCTTTTATAGAGTCTCAATCTATAACATGCTCTTTTGCAATCACTCTAATGTCCACACGCCAATAATGAATGATCAACACATATCCCTTCAACTTATACAACCAAGTGAATAACCTTGACACATTCATATAAGACGACATGTAGACATATTCATAGGAATATCAACCATCTAACTATCCAACCAACCCATGGAATACCAAGAGTCATGCAACTACATTCCAACCATACATAATGTCAATAACCACATAAAACACCTAGTGTCATGCCTCCTTATGGATGACCACCTAGTAAACTTTGGCATTGTCGCACACTATGAATCAATAGTTACATCTTAAAATTTCAATATACATGAATGTTATTGCTATAAGCCTATAACCACCACTACCAACTTCTTTCTTGTAGTAGCTCACAACAACATGACATTATTTGATGCAAAAGCATCCAAGGTTCATGCAATCCTACACACCCAAAAACATTATGCTATTGATTTTGGTTTTCTTCTAATTTTGGTGTATGTTTGTAAGTCCTATTTAGTGTGGTTTTATTTTCCTCTATTTTGGGCCTACTATTTTGGGCCTAGGCTTTCTATTGGGTGTTGCAAGTTACTATCTAAATCCTCTTCAAAGTTGGAACACCTATGCGACCTCCTTCCTAAAGGCATTCCCACCTATTATTGTGCTTTACCTTTATTCACACCAATGCCTGTTCATGGGTAAAAGCCCCTCAATGCTATAATAGTTTCCTTCCAGTGTAATATGAGCATTATATGCCCTTATTATCCTCAGCCAAATTCCTAAGTGGTAGTTGTCATCACTATGTTGGGCATGGACATTAATATCTACAGTCCTGCAACAATTTCCTAAAATTGGGCAAATCTAGGAATTATGTTGTTCATTGACCTCTTTGACCACATGGCAACATTTATTGCTAGAAAAATACTCTACTTGATGACTTCATTTGCTAACCATGAGGTCAAACTTCTCCCATTTCTCCTAGTGGCAACAGTTATGTTCGCTAAGTTGGCATGGGCATTCATGGTCAATCCACTTCCTTTAAACCCCAACAATTGCTGCAATTATTTTCCACTCACCCCATTCAAGGTGTGGTCAAGCTATGGTGACCTCATCATCGAGGGCATACCTCTAAGTCTGAAAGGAGTATCAATTGAGTAGAAATTCAAGAAAATAAATAAATAAATGATAGGGAAAAAGGATTTGCATATGATTGAAGTTGATCGATGAACTTGGGATGATTTCCAAGTCAATGTTTAGTATTTCCAAACTAGGGTACATGCCTATAGCTGTAATAATTTATTTATTTTTGTTTTCAAGTGTAAGTTGTTAGGCTATATGCTTGAGTTCATATTGACTAACAAAGATTCCATTTTATAATTAATCCTTAATGTATTACTTTGCACAAAAAAAACAATTATGTTATCATTTGAATTGTTGGCTATTGTTGCAAGTTGTCTAGGTGAGTATAATTGCTTGAATTAGTTGTCCTCCATTGGATACTTGAAGCTTGAGAACATTATTACTTTTGAGTCACTTGCAATACCTAGTGCCATCTTTCAAGAGATTATACTACTCTCATATTGTGTTGCAAGTACTCCCATCTTGCCACATGTGCTCCAACATCACTATTCATGCTCCAACAAACACTAATTAGATATGCAATTGTGAGTTCTTATATGATTTATGACGAAACCTACAACATTATTATCATATACAAACCATTATGCCTATTGTACCACAACATTTGTAACTTCACCACATATCACCACAATCATGTGTGTAGACAAACTCTTCCTACAAAGACTCTCTACAAGTGAATACCACCTAAGTCCCAACATTCCCCCACTTGATATTTACCAAAAGAGAATGTGATATTCAACCCAAGAAATTAATCTCATGCTCAAGAATGGGATCAGCCCATCTCATCCCTACACCACATGAACTTCGTAATATTTACAAGTTATGTCAAAATATTTATAGTGTTTACCTAACTGTCAATTTTCTCCATCAAGACTTCCTGCTTTCAACCATCTCACTTAAAAAATGAAACTACACATCAAAATGCTTGGTTCTAGCATGGGAAATAGGATTCTTGGCCAAACAAATTGCACTCCATGAATCACACTTTACCACTATTTGACTCTAAAAACCAATAGTGTAGCTTAATCTCTTCAACCACACAACTTCCTTACAAGCAAGTGTTGCAGCCATATATTCTACTTTAGTAGTAGACGAGGCACATCCAACTCACTACTTCTACTTGTAGACCTCTAGTTGTTCAAACCTTTACCCCAATCTAAATCAAAAAATCCTTGGACACTCAACACTCTACCCACACCATTAGTACCATGATAAGTCAAACAATAATCAAGAGTTCCTTTCAATTACCTAAACACCCTCTTCACATGTGTCCAATGTTCTTTATATAGGTTCACCATGAACTTACTTAAAACTCACACTGCTTGGACAATCTTTGGTCTATTGTAGACCATAGAATACATGAGACTTCCTATTGCACTTGCATAAGGAACCTTCCTCATGTCCTCCAAATCCTCCATAGATTTAGGACATTGTTCCATACTCAACTTTGTGCCAATTGGCAAGAGTGAATTTACAAATTTTCTATCCTAAACACCAAATCTTCAAAAGGAATTGATTCCCTTTTTATATCTTATTGTTGAGGGAGTCATAGTCTTTCATATTTGAAGGGTCACAACTTTTCAGATTTGGAGTTACGTCCTTTCACACATCATCACTATTCTTGAGAACCTAATTTAAGTCTCTTGCAAAATTAACTAAGGTTCTATTCTTAATCGGATTCTTTGATTAATGTTATTGAAATGCTCTCCCTTTTGTATCCCAAATTTGAGGGAGTCACACCTTTTCCCTTCAATAGTTACAACTCCTCAACTCATGAAACAGTTTGACAAACAAAGTTTTTAACAATTTTCATAATTTTTAAGCATAAAGCAATCATAAACACACATGGAGTAATCTTGTTGAAAACACGTCCAGCATGAAGCAAACACGGCACGAAGCATGCACACAAATACACATAAGCCATGAAGTATACGCATGAATACACATAAGTCACAAAGTATATACACGTAAGTTGTATGAATACATGTAGATCATGAAGTATACATATGAATACACGAAGTCACAAAGCATACATGTGAATACACAAGGTCACAAAGTATACACATGAATACATGTAAGTCACAAAGTACACACTTGAATACATGTAAGTCACATGCGTACATGTAAATCACAAAGTAGTTATAAAGTATTCACATGAATACACTTAAGTCACAAGGTATGAGTACACGTAAGTCGCAAAGTATTCGTATGAATACATGTAAGTCACAAAGTATACATCAATACACATAAGTTGCAAAGTATTCGCATGAATTAAGTATACACAAGTACACGTGAATACACGCAATACAAGATGCATGCACATAAATACACATAAGTCATGAAGTATACACTTGAATATCTGCAAGTCATAAAGTATACACTTGAATATATGCAAGTCACAAAGTACATTCATAGATGCAAAGTATACACGTAAGTCACAGTATTCATATGAATACATGTGCATTGCAAGGTATACACTTGAATACACATAAGTCACAAAGTATACACTTGAATATATGTAAGTCACAAAGTATACACGTAAGTTGTAAAATATACACTTGAATATACATAAGTCATAAGTTGCAAGTCATGATATATACATACAAATCACATAAGTCACAAAGTATTCACATGAAAGGCACACTCATATAGAAATGCATTATTGGCCTACTTAAGAAGAAGGTTGAATAGTTAATTCTAATTGAGTAGTGGTTAAAGTAGGCATGTCCCGCAAGCTAGCAGGAACATGCTCTGATACCCCTTGTAATGTCCCCTTTTGGGATCACCTTATACTTTGCCCTGAAATCACAATCCCAAATGAAACCAATAGCAGATTATAGTTAAAGATATAATTTCCTACTTAGAATAGAGATGATGTGAATCTGGTTATGGAACCTTGCAACCACGTTAGATAAATATGATAGGCATAATCCATGAAATACATTTAATTCTAGGTCTAAGAGAGATTATATATATGAGTCCCAAGGACTATGTGGGCTCAACCATAATGAGGAGGACGCGATGAGATGCCCCAAGTATCCTCTACACTAGGCCCAACAACAGGACCTTATCCTCTGTGGCCTCATGTGGTCCTTAACCGATGGTCCTCAACCATCATCATGAGGTGGTGTACGTAGTGAGGGCTTTACACCGTTCCCCTCCATCACGCCAAACCTTCCTCTTATGATTGAAGATCCCTTATTTACTTTAACAATTGATCCAACTGGGGATAGTTGGGAGGCTGCAATAGGGTGTCCTTGATCCTCAACTCTAGGCCCAAGGATAGGACCTTATCCTCCTTGGCCTCATGTGGTCCTAAACTGATGGTCCTTAACCATCATCATGAGGTGCCACTCCTAGTGAGGAATCATTCGCAGTTCCCCCTCCTTGCAGTCCTGCCTTATCCCTTCATGACCAATTATTGCCAAACCAAAATCATGTCACTGGTAATAATATCAGTAAATATATGCTACATGATATGCTATTATATCGATGTTTAATATCTATATTTATCTGATTAATAAGCATAAAACAACTATCTCTGTGTACCACAAGAATTGATTATGTTATTATTCTGATTAAATCTGCTGCATATATGAGAGGCTATGCTATTGATCGATTACTTCTGCTATATGCCTTGCTGTTGATCTGTTCTTAGTATTCATAAGATATTGCTCAGTGTAAATCAACGAATAAGAATCTAATATTCATATTAAAGAACCATAGTTACTTATAAGCCTAAATAATTGCTGCAAGCATCATTATTGCATAATCATATATATTTCACGCGCGCACACACACACACACACACACACACATATATATATATAATGTATATGTACTTATATTTAACTTACTTCCCTTATTGATTTATCATTTATCTTCATCTATCTTTCATTGACTATCTTCTTCTTCATTCATTCTTCCATATCAGACTTCTTATTTCTTCTTCCCAAATCTGAGTATATCATATTAATGTACCTGCTACTATGCTCCGGAAATACTCCTACTTCTGTCCCTATTCGTTGTTTGTATCTATGTGTTTTCCCATTCCATGATGTCCTCCAAATGGTCTGGTTTTGTCCTTATATATCTCCTTGTCTAAGTGAAATAATGCATCTCTTTAGCAAGGAGGTACCTCTTGAAAAGGCATGACTCTTTTATTTCCTTGATCGCTGCACTTTAAGTATTTTTATTTATTTATTACTGCCTCAACTTTAATCGCTGTCTCTCCTTGATGAAGATCACTGCTTTACTAACTTCCTTTTATTAATGAGGATCGCTGCCATCATAAGACAATCATTGTTTTTATCTTTTTATTTGATGCTGTTCATTACCCGAACCTTAATTACTTTTCCTCTTAGAATGATTGCTGACTTTATAAGGAATGGCTATACTTCCTTGGATAAGTCCGTTGCTTTCTATTACTTCATAATCGTTGCTAATAAACTATTGTTCTTACTTCTTTCTATATGAGTCGCTGCAAATATGAATCGCTGCATATACTCTCCTTTCTGTATATAGATATTATGTTATATATATTTTATATCAATGTATTATATGTTTTCTTATGTTAATATATTTATTTTGTATTGTCAATATTTATATTTGAAATTATAATATTATCTTATGATAATTATAATTATAATAATATTAAATTACTAATATTTCTTTTTATAATTTTAATATATATTTTGTTATTTATTTTATTTACTCATTCCAATGCTTTATATCTTAGTGTTATTATTTCAGGGGCATGACAGCAATAATGTTGTATTGACATCTATTTGCTCAATTTCCAAATCAAGAGCCACAACAACAAATAACATCCTAAAGGAACTCAACTTAGCAACTCAAACAAATATCTCACCGAAATCTATTCCCTCAACCTAAGAATATCCATTTGCCACGACCATGCCTTGTATTGCTCAAGTGACCCATCTACTCTAAAATTCTTCTTCAACACTCACTTGCAACCAATGGGTTTCCTATCCTCAAGCAAATCAACCAAATTCCAAGACTTCATTTCATTGGAAGTGAGTGCATCTTCCATAGAACTCAGTTCACTAACAATACAAGTAAAAACAAATACACAACGGAAATTTGGTGGACTATTCCTATCAAGTGATCTCCTCACAACAACCAGCAAAAAACTTCCTCCCACATTTACACCCTATTCTTCTTTAGAGTCACTACCAAATGTACCTACCTCTTCTCCTAAATTGTCATGTCCAATTACCTATTCAATTTTAAATACACTTTGTTGCTCCAATTTTGTTTCAAAATGCACCTTTACTTTCTCATTCTCCTTTGGCTTTTTCTTCACCAACTCGAAATTCCCTAAATGTAATATCTCTTAAGTAGAAAACTTTCAAGGTTTCTAGATTTCAAAGCTTGTAGCCTTTCACATTATCACTATAACCAATGAAAATATACCATTTGGCCTTGAAATTCAACTTAGACTACCTCTCATTAGGCACCTAAACAAATGCCTCACAGCTAAAGACCCACAAATGTGTCACCACTGGTTTTCTTCCAATCCGCATTTCATATGGCATATTATTTTGCAAGGGACCTACTAATCAAGTAGCAAGCAGTGCTTATTGCCTCATCCCAAAACTCCTATCCTAGACTCAGTTTACTCAACATATTTCTAGCCTAATCCGGCAAGGTTCTATTTAACCTCTCAACCATTCCATTCTATAACAGTGTGTATGATATAATTCCAACATGCTTATAGAATACATCAAAATCTTTAGAGCTTAATTCACCACCACTTTTTGTCCCTAGTACCTTGATCTTCCTACCAGTATACTTCTCAACAAGACCTTTGAACTCCACTCCTTAAACTTGAGAAACACCTCAAACTTCTTCCTCAAAAATATATCTAAGAATACCTAGAATAATCATCAATGAATGACAAATAGTACAAAGAAATACCAATGGGTGAGATAACCACAAAACCTAACACATCACTATGTATCACCTCCAAAATCTCCTCTAATTGAGTGCTTCCAAATTTGAACCACTCTATTCTATTTTCCAAGCACACAATGCTCACAAAAGTCAATACCAATAGAATAATCAACAAGACCTACCATATCATTACTCACCAAGGTTTTCAAATCTCTTTAGCTTAGGTGACCCAACTTTAGATAGCACAATAACCTTGACTCAGATGTAGTAAAATTAGTACAACCGGATGAAATTGATGCATCCAACCTATACAAAATACCATGTCGCACTCCCTTTGCAAGCACTAAATTACCTCTAGCTAATCTACAACATTTTCCATCAAATGTGACATAAATTCCTAAGTAAGCCATTTTAGATACAAATATAAGGTTTCTAGTCAAACCTAGAATATGCAATACATCTAAAAGTGTTCTTACTCTACCATCCATGAAGGCAAGCCTAACATTTCCTTCATCAACTATCTTCAAAGAGTTGTTATCATCAACAAACACCTGCCCTTCATTACTCTTGGTATACTCCAAGTACCACTCCCTATGAGTTTTGTTAAGAAAAGATGCCTCTAAGTCGATCAACCAAGAATCGTCACCAATGATTTCTATTATACTAATCATTATCAAAGGACTAATCAAAAGAATTGTCCTTCTTGGACTTGCAATCCTTCTTTATGTGACCCTTCTTGCCACAATTCTAAAATTTTCCCTTAGACTTGTCCTTACCCTAAGACTTCTTATCTCCAATCTTCTTAGACCTACCTCTAATAACTAGGGCATCAAAAAGAAATTACCATCCATGAACTTTTCATAATCCCCTAACTTAACAAAATGTCAATAATATATTCTAATGTAAGTGATGTTGCATTGCTGCTTATAAACATTATAACTATAAGGTTTTCCCATGAATCTAGTAAGGAACAAACAATGAATCTGTCCTCTTCATCCATTTTGACTTCTATTGATGCAAATTGACTTAAAATCATACTAAAGCTATTCAAATGATCAAATAAGTCTCCCTCCCTCATATTTAAAGATTATAACTTCTTTTTCAAAACAAGCTTATTTTTTGACATTTCCTCAAACATGTTCATCAACACAAAATCTAATAGACACAACCAAAATGTACTCCTAGCTTCCTTATCCAATTTCACCCAACCTTCATCAGACATATCTGAGAGTTTGGATGAAGAAAATACTGCAACCCACTGATCTCTTTCCACCAAAGGATCCTCCATCTTTAACTTCCATAGTTCAAAATTCTAACAATTGAATTTATCAATTTTAGATCTTGATGTGTTAGCCATATATTTAGTGTTGTTTTTCCTACTCATTTTAAGTATTTCTTCCTTTCCAATTATACATGAACTACAACAAACCAGCTAATGTTTGAATTTACCACTGCACACATTAGAATTTTAACCCCTGTTACAATCAACCAATGAACTAGAATGATAAAAACGTTAGACTATGTATACAAATGGCAATTAAGAACACTTGCAAAATCAATCTAACATGTACAAACGCAAATGAAACATTGCGCATTCACAAGATTTACACTAGACACGGAATTACAAGAGAAACCCCTTTGGGAGAAAACCCACCACCAAAAGACATTTACAATTACATTACTCAGAATCAAAACTAGTTCAATACAACAAGATCTTTGGAACCTTATATAGAGTCTCAATCTATAGCACACTCTTTTGCAATCACTCTAATGTTCACACACCAACAATGTACAATCAACACATATCCTTTCAATTTGTGAAACTAAGTGAATAACCTTGGCACATTCATACAAGTGATACATATAGACATATTCATAGGAATATCAACCGTCTAATTGTTAAATCAACCCATGGAATACCAAGAGTTATGCAGCTATTATATGACCACACATGACGCAAGTATACTGCATAAAACGCCAAGTGTGATGCCTCCAAATGGACCACCTAGTACACTTTTTCATTGTTGCAGACAATGAATAAAAGTTAAAACCTTAACATTGTCAATATACATGTATGTTATCAATATAAACTACCAACTTCTTACTTGCTATAGGTCACAACAACATAACATTACTTCTGTCATGTCCCCAAAATGACATTAAGAAATAAATAGATAAAATAAACAACAATTTAAAAGAAATATAAATTTCATGTTATATACATTTAAATATGTATAAGATATATATCATATATATAAAACATTATTATTATTAAAAGGCATCACAAGAATAGTTAATCGATAAAGTAAAGACAACATGTTAATTGTCTTTACTTTTGATCGCTTCCATTAAAGAAAATGACGTTAAGCATCCTTTAAAGTAAATCGCTTGTGTTAAAGGTGAGCGGTTGCCTCCAACCAAAAGACATAGCTTAGGATAGATGGATGCAATCTTTCACTAACATAGATATAGCAGACGGAAATCAAGCCTGGGGATCATGGGAAAAGGGAGAGAAATCAACGCTGAGAGGAAGAAGATAGCCAAGCCACGATTTCAGGTGAAACATTCACTTAGCCATTAACGTTTTGGGTTTCTGAGTTTAAGATCATTAATCAGTAAAGCGATAGGTGTTCTGAATTATGCAATTGCTGATTCCTATGAGCATTCATGAGTTCATTCTGTCTGCATAATGCTATCTGCTCTAACCAATAAATTGCTTAAATAGTATATGTGCAAACTGACTGTCTTCACTGTACAAATCTGATATTTGAATTGTCTAGAAAACATATTCAATTTGATTGCTTATAAGTCTGTGGTCTGACCCTTGTATGATTCAATATGATATAAATGCAAACTAAAATATGTAGGTATCATTTACAGTTATTTGATGGCAAACAATCTGATATACAAGTATATTCATTTAGATGCAATCTGATTATTTCTAATTCTGAACGCTGAACCTGCTTGATTGCATTCAGTGAATCTATCTATCTGTTCACTGTCATTTTCTTACCAGTAAATGCTTTTCAAACTTGTGTCATCTGATTACCGCTAGTAAGGGATTGTAATAAGGCTAATAATGTGCATATGTAAATGTTTCTTTACCTTTTCAGTCTGAATGTATGTACAAATCAGCTATTGTCTTATCTGATTATAAGTAAGATGAACTTCATAGTATTATTATTATCATCATTAATCTAGGAGTGGATCTGGATGTGTCTTGAAGAAACAATGATATGTATAGATGCTATTGTATTTTATGCCTAAAGATAAGCTGTGTGTTTGAAAACCTGCTCGGAAGGAAGCGCCTAAGAAAGTGGTGTGTGCCTAGAGACCCCACTTAAGATCCGCCCAATCCTAAGGCAAAGATGGGCCATGGATGAGTGGAAATTCCACTTGAGATCTGCCCAGTCCAAAGGCAGGGATGGGCCATGGATAGGTGGAGGTCCCACTCAAGTCTGCCCAGACCAAGAAAGGGACGGGCCATGGCGGGGTGGAAGGCCTAGACCACTTGTAAGCTCCGCTAGCTTCCCCCATAAGGCAAAGTGTATTCCGAGGTTGTGACATGGGTGGAGAAAGCAAGTACAAGACACCAGCAGGGAGAGTTGTGGTATACAAACTCTTAGGCTTGGCAAATGGCTTCGAGCAGATCCATCCATGTTGCTCCTCCTAAGTCATAATAGTTGCATTTGTCATGATTCTATAATTGGATGCCATGATGCTAATGCTAACAGATATGTGTATATGTGGAAATATTGTTCATATGGTGAATGCAGGTTTCAGCTAGGAATACATCCTTGAAAAGTTACCCAATTGACAAGATGAAAAACCCTAACCCTAATCCATAAGCGAATTCTAGGGCAATGTAGGACAGGGGATATTACAACTTCTGACTACTTGCAGTAGCTCACACCAACATAACATTACTTCTAACTAGTTTGATACTTAGTGCCATTTTCTAGGACATTATATTGCTCTCCAATTGTGTTGCAAAAACTCTCATTCTACCACATGTGCTCCTACATCACTATCCATGCTCCAACAAATAGTAATTACACATCCAGTTGTGAGTTCTTCAAGTGTCTTGCAGTGTCTATCATAACAGCAACACACCCCAAACAATATATATGATGTACCATGAAACTTGCAACATCATTATCATATGCAAAATATTATGCCTATTCTACCACAACATTTCTAACTTCATTGCATAGCACTGCAATCAAGTATGTGAACAAACTTTTCCTAGGACTCTGTAAAGGTGAATGTCACCCAAGTCCCAGCACCAATACTTTCCTTAAGATTGTAAACAATGTAAAGAACAAATGCAAACTATAACCAAAGTGCTAGTTGAACTCTGCTTACAAAAGAAATTCCTATGTATTGAATATGTGTTTTATCCTATAATCTGCATTGTCAGTTTTATATTTGCATAGCCAATAATGAAGGTAACTAAAAGCATAGCCTTTTAGGACAACTAATAGGTGAATAAAGGTCGTTGTAGCTAGTTTACAATGTCCATTATTGTGTTTTGATAATATTGGCTATTCGAATATGTATTAATTGTTGTATTAGTTGTTGTCGGCTTCGGGTAGTTATAAGCATTGGTTGGTTGATGGTTGTGTTCTTCTTGGCAACCATCGGGTCCTTCAAATAAATTGTGTATCATCAAGGAAAGTAGTATGATCTAGTCAGATCAACTCTAATCCTTGGCTGACCATCTCTAGTCTTCTTCTATAATCATTTCATGTGCGAATAAATATATATTTTACTCATGTATCTAGTATGCATTGTCATCTCTATTATTAATTCATGTAATTTATTTATGAGATAAAGCAGTAAACAGTGGTATCCAATACTAACTTCAATATAATAATCATCAAATAAATACAAGAATGACCAAGACAAGCTACAGCCCAAGAAGGTAGTCAAGAGGGAAGAAAACTTCCGATAAATTTTCACATAATACTTCAGCTATAAATGGAAAAGGCAAGAAACAAGGCCCTATATCATATACAATTTAAAAAGGACAAAAATGAAATCATTTTCAACAAAAAATAGCTCAAACGAAATGATCACCATAAACCAGATGCAGATTTTTATTCTTTCCACAAGTTATCACGCAATACTATCTACTAATAATACTACCAAAATAAAGAATCAACCAAACAATACTTATTAACTTTGAAAGTTTCAAGCCATTCATCTTTAACGGTAACCTAGGAGAAGTGTGCCAATTCTTTAGAACCAATGTTAGTGTCATGTCCCTTTTTTCCATAAGATCCCTGGATGTTCCTTAAGCCTATTTTCCATTTACCATAGGCTTGGGAAAATAAATTAGGGAAATGACTTTGTAATAATTTGGTGTGTCCTATTCTATGTACACCCAGATTATAGGGCCCTTTGGGTATTATGTAATTTGGTGGGTAGAAGGCTCCTTGAAGGGAAAAAGAGAAGATTTGAATTTTTATTTTGGAGGGAAAGTCAGTGCTCAATTGCCTATTTAAACCTAAGTCAAAAATTAGCGACATCATCTATTTTTTATGAAATTATTCCTCAAATAGATCAGGTATCCTGTTCATTTATCATTGGATATTACAGGATGAAAACCCCCTAATCCCCATAGCTGGCTAGGGTACAAAAACCCCTATCCAAGGATTGCATCTGAACTTTATTGATTTGTTGTTCGAGCAGCTCCTATCAACACCTATTTGCTTGAATTAAGCAGATCTTGTTGATGTTATTAAGCAGCATCGGGCTGCTTCTTCCAATGCACACATTTCAAGATGAATCAAATTAAATAATAGCCTATCGGCTATTTAATTTGTACTTGGTTGATTTAATTTATGAGGGCCGACCCTCATTGAGTTCATGAGTATTATTTGTATTGGGCCGACCTCCTTGGCATTTTTTGTAAATTATTTATTCTCCTAAGGTGGCCGACCTATTTGAGGAGACACCTCATTTTGTATAAATACAAGGTCGATTTTGTTCATTTGATCATCAAGTTACACAAGTAAATTTGCACCTAGCAGGAGTTCGCACTTGAGCAGCAGCGGATCTTCTTGCAGCAGCAGGCCGATTTCAAGGAGAAACATATTCATTGTATCTTTGCATCTAGGAGAGGTGCTAGTATTCATTGTATCAAATTCAGCCATGTGCTGGGCCTGAGTTGTAAGCAGATTTCTGCTCTTATTCCTTCATTATATAAGAGACATATTTGCTGGGTTTTTCTCCCTCAAGAGAAGGGTTTTCCCAGGGTATCTTGCTGTGTTTATTGTCTTATGTGTTGCATTTTCTGAGTGCTTTCAATTGTATTATCTGATCATTAAAACACTAACAGATCTCTCTTAGTGCCTAGGGATTGTAATTCTGAGGTGGCATCTATAACACCCCTTTGCTATGAATTTGTTATACTTCTGATAATAATATTGCTGCTATTGTTCTGGCAAATGGAATTGATTGTAAGTGTGATCTTCCGCTGTTATAAGAGCAATAATTGTGAATTGTTGTTCATTTGCAAGGGTTTACAATTCATTTCTGCATATTTTGTTAAGCTTATTATCTGTTAGGGTAGATGTGATTTGAAATAAGATCTAATCATTGGTATCCCATGGAGTGAAATCAAATTGAAATATTGAATATCCCTAATAGGGGATATTATAGTTAGTCATCCAAGTATCACATTTTATACAAAATGTAGCTTGGAGCTACTTAAGTAGACCAGTTATGAGAATTTTTGAGATAAAACAATATTACAAGTATATTAAATATGTTGATGTTCCTGAAACATTGCTAGATGCATTATGCAATGAGATATCCCAATGTCATTGTGAGCTACAAATATTTAATTATCGTGATAGAACTAAAGATTTAAGCCTGTCTGTTAATGGCAAGTGGAAACAAATTTTCTAGCAATTCTTAGAGGTTGCAGCATCCAAAGAAGAGATGCAATATAATATACTTAGTAGGAACAAACATAATAATTACAATAAATAAATAATAATCTAATGCAACAAAGTTACAGTGTCTACTTTTATCTGATAAAAGGCATATTTTCATGGGTTTGCCTTGGTATTGTTTCCATACATCATATTGAATGACACTGCCCATGTAATCACTGATAAACCAATACAATAGAAAGAAGACAACGGTCCACTCACAAAAAAACATGATTATTTACCCTGGTAAACCCTTCCAGGAAAAAATGCAGCAAAAACAGCATTCACTGTATTAACTTAACTGCTCACACAATAAGATATTTCTCACTTGTCTTTAACCTAGTGCAATTATTTATAGGCATATTATTCTAGGAAACTGTGTATGAAACCAGAAGCCAAAAAACCACCTTGAGAAAGGGCCCAAGATAAATTTCAACCCAGGCCCCACTAATTATAGATGAGTTTATGCAAAGTATACAACACATATCCAACAGCATGTAGCTTTAGTTTCTGGTTTTGTAAATTCAAAAAATCATGAAAGCAAATATTCTCTCATTAATTTCAGTTGCATTGTTCATTTCAGTCCCTAATGCTATTCTTCTCATTTGCATAAAAATGGTGAGTCAAAGCGATTGATTTGTGTCACAAATTAGGTGAACCAATGACTACATGAATTCAATACATAAATCAGAAACATGCACTTCTTGGGGTTCAACAAAGAGCAAGAATTCTTAGAAATTTCAATACATCATTTCATTGATTTAATATACACAAACTATGTGCCATATAAGGGCCAATTATCTAAAAGACATTACACAGTTACACTTACAGAGTAGCCAAACATTTGAGTAATCATGAATTTGTGCAAAACGATTTAAGTGCATTACATTGTTCAAATGATAACTGGTAATAAGCATAAAATCCAAAATATTTTACAAAGCAGTCGCGATTTGATTGTAGCCATCAAATCTGTACAAGAGGGACTTGATTGCCCGCCTCTTTCCTCCTTGAAAGTTCAATCCATTAAGGGAATAATGAAAGGGTCTTCCTTAATGAGCACACCCATCTGACAAAAATTAGTGTATGGCTGAATAAGGATGATATCATTTTGAAGGGCTAAAATGATTGTTGAGACCAAGCTTAACATATTTATGTTGAATACAATACATACAAACAATCTTGTATAGACCTTCACTTCCACACTCTCAGCAAACTTGTTTTGTAGGGACAACACTTCATTTGCCTAGTTCTGTGGGTTAAGCTAAATCTTGTTCTCACAAGCAACTTCAAATGTCTCGTACACTTCCATCTACTTGTGAAGCAAGCCTCTATCTAAATTGACTTCACCATTACAATAGTGCTTCAAATATCATAAGGCCATCCTCTGGTTTTATATGTCACATCTATTGCCATTTGTTTTGAATTTTCTTCCATCCATGTAATTTATGTCTTTGGTCACAATGTTTATTCCAGAATCCATATACATCTTCCTCCCTCCTGTTGACATAGAATCAGTATGGAATACTATCTTGACTTTTAAGCTAAATATTAAAAATTGGTTAGAGCTTATACAATGCAAAGGAGAATCAGAATAAACTGTAACCTTATCAGCAATTGAAACAGATAAGGGGTCACTCTATTCCACACATATTCACATAGACAATGAACATGATATTTGGGGTTCCTACTCTTACTCTTTTTCTTTTTATTTATATAATAATAAAGTTACACTACAATATTTTTGTTCTCTTTTTATCTGCTCTAACTCCTATGCCCTCTCATACATTACTCTTCTTCTCTATATCTCTATATATCTCTTATGCATTATATCCAATTGTCCTCTCTCATCCATACTATATTTACTGCATGGCATGATATATGACTTAATACATTGCTAGCTCAAGGGACATTCATTCATGGCTTCTTCATATGCCATGTCACCTCTGGTGGTACCACACAGGTTTGTGCACAAAGTGTTCTATTTTGTCTTTTTGCAGAAGGTATCATTTTCTGCAGTGCCATTGAAACCTCTGTGGTATGCAACAATACCTGAAACCCGATGGAGAACCCTGCGAATACCTCATTGGATCATCAAAATGAATTTCATCTGTCTTGAATCACATGTGCCAACCTCAATTGCAATCAATCGATTACCTAATTGGAAGAGAAACACCATAAAATTCAGATAAAGCATCTATTACTTCATAGAATCTCCAGTGCCATCAACACCCTCATGGGTTCCACCTAATTGTTATCTGCTATTCTTTACTTAAAATCAAGCTAACCAAAAGATGGTCTCCCCAACTTCTCCCACATCTACCAGAGCAATAATTTAAAATTTTAATACAAAAAGAACCAACACTATGACAATGAACACAATTCTAAATTAAATGGTATTTTACCAATATAAACACTGTTGATATACGGGGTAAAAAGTTACAAACTTACAACTAACAAGGTGGTTACCAAAGTGGCATACCATTAAATCCTCTATGATTATTATTGTGGTAAATTTAAATACCTTCTCATTGACAGGGAAGCCTCATAAAACAAGCAAAAACATTGGGATAACCATTTACCAACAATCCAATTCTATGCAATTACATCAAATTTTGAACATAGTATATAATACTGTAGATTGCATTCATATTACCAACTCATATATGACACTGAGACTTCTTTACTTATAAGCACCTAATATGGACTTTATTAATGACTTTAGGTACAAACACATTGCATCAAAATGGGGCCAAAAGCAATGATATAATTCATATTTGCATAATACACATTTCTTATTCAACAAAGTTATCAATAGCTTGTACACATGGGGCTTCAACTTACAAACCCATTCCTGCTGCCAATCCATTATCCACAAACATAAGTACCCGAAATATAAATACTGCAGTGTAGTCCACCTGAATTGTGAAAATCAAACAAGTTAACTCAACTGAAATTCTATCTAATTGCAAAGGGCATTAATGAATTATATAACAAAGAAATATTTTAGCATTTAAAGACTATAAGAGATCAAAATCTGTAAGAACTGAATATTTACCACAATCCATATGTGCAAAGGGTATGTACAAGGATGGTATCGCTTCCAATTGATTGAGACAATAATTCTGCCGGCCAGATAATTAAGGAAGACAACAGAACTATGAGGCTTGCCCAGCATGCACTTCCTATCACAACAACAGTCCTGCCTTTTTTTCTTTTTTCTTTTTAACCATGCATAGCCATAAACCATATCTGTAATGACCTTGGAATTTAAATACTTTCAATTATCATTACAAGTAATACAAAAGTTCTAATATCTTTTTTCTTCTGGTGTTATCAAGCCAAAGGCTGTAAATTACAAGTAATACAAAAGTTATAATATCTTTTTTCTTCTGGTGTTATCAAGCCAAAGGCTGTAAGGACTCAAATATCAAATTCATTCCATTCTAACAATAATACAAACAAAGTCCATCATCAGATTGGTTCTTCAGTAACAAACCACTTTATATTCTTTGTGAATACTAAATTATTAATTCAATTATCAGAGGGAAACTAACTTCCATCTTTTACCTCTTTAAGAAGAAAAGATTTTGACCATGTCTTGCATTATAACTTATTGTGCCATGTCACCTGTCTGTGCACTGTACCCAGGAAATTTTCCATGAAATGATCAAATCTCAGATATACAAGCTCTTTGCAGTATCCATGCTGTCATGTCCCTTCCCTAGCTAGGTTGTCCAGCACTTAATAAAAAATGTTTTTAAACACCATATTAATTGATATATATTTAAAAAAAGTTAAAAAATAATAATAATAATATAACAATAAATAATAAATAAAGTAAAAATTAAATTTTGAAATAAGGCGCCAAATTTTTGTCGCTTGCGCATTGGCACAAACAGGTATATAATTTTGTCTTGATGGCTGGGCACTAACATCGGGAGATTTTGTATTATGATTTATGAGTTTTTTTGCTCGAGCAGGTCAGCTGAGACACCAACCCTGGTTGCCTACCTGGGTCAGGACGAAAACCTTGATTTGGAGTCTTAGTCTCCTCACTTTCTGTTAATTCATAATCAGAATCCAAGAAATTGCATGTTGAGGTCTGAGTTGTCCATTTTTATCCAATGCAGGTCAGTTCTAGGAGATTGGACACCATTTTGGGGTTGCTACACAGCCCAGACTTGAGCGCAGCCATTGAACAAAGTTCAATTAGGGTTTGGATTCTGGAAGAGCTTGGAAGGGTGCCAAAACCCTAGACTGCTAATATTGCGATTCTTCTCTGGCCTGAGCGCCAAAAAGGAGGGATTCCATCAACATTTAGGATACATCATTGGAGCTGTGCCTAGGGTTGCTACTGTGGACACCCTTTTGAGCTGCACCTAGGGTTTGGATGTATAATCACCAAGAACTACAGCTGTTTGGTGAAATGAAGAGATGGCGCCTTCTTCTTAAAAGGAAATCTGGATCACTTAGCCTGTCCAAAACTCAAAGCCAATTCTTATTGTAATTTCAAATATGTTTTGGGGGGTTTGAGGCTGAGTGTGGGAGAATTAGGGTGCTATTCAAGGAGCCATTAGTCCAATATGAAACACTAGACGCCACCCCTTGCTAACTAAGTCACCATTTGCAAGTCATTTATACCAAGATTGTTATAACAGCGCCATTATGAGGTCTATGCATTAGTAAATACCTCAAAAAACCGTAAATGAAACTATTTCTATTATATTTACTCTGTGGGGCAGTCAATCTGGAGTTTGAAATTGAAATTTATATTAGAAATTTAAAATCGGTATTGTTTGCTGTTCATTGTTCCCTTGACTAAGTGTGGTATGGTGTTTATATCTCATTCTACTCATTGTTAGTTCACTAGAAATTGCTAATGTGTTACAAATTTGAGTTATGTTGAGAACCCTATCCCTAACCTAGCAATTTTGAAGTTGATTAAAAAAATAAATAAAAACCTATGGTTACTACAGTGGTATCAGAGCCACTTTTTCTGTCAGCATGTGGGTGTGTGTGATGCAAATGTATGCAGAAAAGTAATTGGGAAATTAAGTACCAGTGAAGGGAAAAGAGAAAGGAAGAAGCCATGGGCGATAGAAATGAGGAAATCAACCTCCAACAGAAAACAAAGAGCTGGCCAAAGAATTTCAGTCCACCATAAGGGAGTCTATGGCAGAGATTGTGAGCACCTTGAGAGGAATGAATCAACAATGGAGTTCTGGAAGATTAATCCAAATGGTGCTAAAGGTAGTCACTCAGCCAATGGTGGAGTTTTCGTCAACCCACCAACCAAGAAATTCAAAGCCAAACTTTTGCAAAGAGAAGAAAAGGATCCATTTGAGGAAGAGCAGCAGACTTGAGGATAATATGGCAAGGTATCATGCAGAATAGAGTGCTCTAAACCCAGTCATCCACCATGACATGTCATTCATGGAGTATTATGATATGAAAACAAGAAATGATCATTGTAGGGGAAGAAAATATCAAGATCAACCAAGGATAAATATACAAAAGCAATTGGGAAAGATCACTATACCCACCTATGATGGATCCAATGGGGTCATAGCTAGAGCTTGGTTGCAGAAATTGAACAACTATTTCTCCTTAAATCCCATATATGAGGAGGAAGCAAATCAAGTTTGCAACACTTCACCTAGAAGGTGTGGCTCATGAGTGGCAGTAGCATGGCATGGTGACCCAAGGACATGGCTCAATCACTAACCTAGAGGAGTTCAACCAAAGATTGATGGAGAGATTTTACAGAAAGGATCCAGAGATTCACTTTAGGGAGCTAGCACAGTTGAGGGAAGGGGGCACAGTTGAGCACTATACAGTAGAGTTTCAAAGGCTATTTGTCTTGATGTTATAGCAGTGGGAGATATCTTTCTCTCAAATTTAAAAATGATGGATAAATAATACCAAGGCAAGTCGGACTTGCTAAATATAATAATTTTATGAAGAGTCAACTTGTTTCTTAAAAGAGGCCAACCCAAATGAGCAGTCACCTAGTTTTGTATAAATATAAGGTGATGATCATTCATTTGATGATAAGTTCATTCATCATAATTCGCATTCCTAGAAGAAGTTCATACTTGAGCAGCAGATCATCATCTTGTAGCAGCAGATCATCATTTTGTAGCAGCAGACCGATTTCAAGGAGAAACATATTCATTTGTATCTTTGCATCTAGGAGAGGTGCTATTATTCATTGTATCAAATTCGGCATTGTGTTGGGCCTGCGTTGTAGCAGATTTCTGCTCTTATTCCTTCAATATATAAGAGATATATTTGCTGGGTTTTTCTCCCTCGAGTAGGAGGGTTTTCCCAAGGTATCTTGTTGTGTTCATTGTCTTATGTGTTGCATTTTCTGATTGCTTTCATTTCTGATCCTAAATCTAACAATTTGTGATGGTTCCAAATGTGACAGAGAGGAAACTCATAGTGTTTTTTGTAGAGGGTCTATCTAAACCACTTAAGGGTTTGGTAAGGGCATTTGATTTGAATTCCCTACAAGAGGCCAATAGGAGAGCCCTAAATTTGGAGGATTCGGTGACCAAAAACAAATTCTACTCCAAGAATGTGCCACCAATTCAACATAAGAAGCCTCCTCATAAGAGTTTCTCTCAACCTAAGGCACTACCCCCAAAACCAAACAAAGTTGAGGAATCCAAGAATGAACTTCAAAGGAAAAAGTAGTGCTTCACTTATAGAGAGCCATGGCAACCAGGTCACAAGTGTTTGGGAAAAGGACAAATACACTTCATTGAGGTCGTTTTCGATGAGGATTTTGAGTCAAAAGAATATGAACCTGAGATTATTGATGATAAGGTGGAGCATGAGGATTAAAGAGGAGAACATTCGGGTGGCACACTTGCAACAGTTTCAAGAGCACCTGGATACCACCCTCTTGAGGTTAGAGGAGTCTTGCAAGGGCGTAGGGTGATAATTTTGATTGATAATGGGGCAACCCACAACTTGATTGATGAGGGATTGGTGGCTAAGATGAGTTTGAGGACAAAATAATTTGAGGGGTTTAATGGTACAGTGGCTAATGGGTTTACCATTTCATGCACCTGAAGGATTCACCAATTGGAGTTGATTCTAGGAGGGCAGTAGATGCGAGATGACTTCTATGTTATTAGCATTGGTGAGATGGATTTGGTGTTAGGAGTGCAATGGTTGTACTCACTTGGATAGTACACAGAATTATCAAACTTTGGAGTTGAAATTCAAACCCGATGGAAAGGAGCTAGTTCTTCATGGCCTTTCTAATGAGGGTCCTATGATGGTTTCAACCAAGAGGATAGAGAGAGATTTTTGTAGAGATCAAGTTGCTTGGGCAGAATTGTGTTTGATTACAAATACAAGTTCATCCAAGGATGGGAAATCTTATCATGTTGACATTCAATCCATCTTGGATAAACGTAGCATAGCGTCTAGTGAAATTCCTCCAAGTTTACCACCAAATAATTGAGCTAGAGGAAGGAGCAAAAACCATCATCACTACATCTTATCGTCATCCTAGGAGGTACAAAGAGGAGATTGAGAATGCAATTAAGGAGTTGTTGGACATGGGACACATACATTCTAGTTCTAGCTCATTTGCTTCTTTTGTGGTGTTGGTCAAGAAAAAAAATGGTACCTTGAGGATGTGCATTGATTATAGAGCCCTCGATAAAAAACGATCAAGAATTGCTACCCCCTACCCAAGATCGATTAGTTGATAGATGAGCTTCATGGTGCGTTGTACTTCTCCAAGATTGATTTAAAGTTAGGGTATCATCAAATAAAGGTTAGAGATTAGGATGTGCACAAAATAGCTTTTAGGTGTCACTATGGACACTATAAGTTCTTGGTCATGTCATTTAGATTGACTAAAGCACCTGCCACTTTTCAATCATGCATGAATCAAGTATTTATTTTACAATTGAAGAAATCTGTGTTGGTTTTCTTAGATGATATCTTGATCTACAGTGGGACATGGGAGGATTACTTGAAGCACATAAATGTGGTGCTTGGCATACTAGAGCAACATTCATTATACACCAAAGCATCTAAATGTGAGTTTGGTTTGATGGAGCTATTGTATTTTGGGCATAAGATTAGTGCCCAAAGGGTTAGCGAAGATGAGGAGAAGACCGAGGCAATAAGGGATTGGCCTAGGCCTAGGACTTTTGCACATTTGAGGAGATTTGTGGGACTTTGCAATTACTGTAAGAGGTTTGTCAAGGGGTTTTCATAGCTTGCAGCCCATTGATAGATTTGACAAAAAAGGGGACCTCTAGGAGCACTTTAGCATAGAGAATTTTTGACAAGCTCAAGGAGGTAATGAGTTCATGTCTTGTTTTGACTATTCCAGATTTTTCACTTCCTTTTGTTTTAGAATGTGATGCTTTAGGAGAGGGGATTGGAATGGTTTTGATGCAAAATAGACACCCTATAGCATTTGAGAGTTGGAAGCTCAAGGAGAAAGAGAGGAGCTTCTATATTATGACAAAGAGATGTTGGCCATCATGGATGCACTTGCCAAATTCAGGCAATACTTGGTTTGTGGAAAGTTTGTGGTGAAAACGGTTCATAACAACTTGATGTTCTTCCTCAATCAAAAGGATTTGAATGATAGATAGCAAAAAATGGGTAAGGTAGAAGCCTATAATTTTGAAATTGAACATGCTAAGGGAAAGAATAATGTGGTGGCTGATGCACTCTCTAGGAAACCTTATTTCTACTCTACGACTGATATATCTAGTGATTGGAAGGTTTCTATAATAGCTGAATATGCCAAGAACACATCTGCTATTGACATTTTAGATGAGAAGCTACAAGATGACAGGTACAAAGTAGTTGATGAGCTCATTCTTTATAAGGGCTAGGTCTATCTTCTCCCAAAATCAAATGTGAGAGAAAATTTTGAGGGCATGTCATGACACACCACTTGCTAGTCATCAAGGGTATTATAAGACACAAAAGCAAGTAGGGGAGCATTTCTCATGGAAGGGGCTCAAAAGTGATGTTTTGAGGCATGTTAGCAAGTGTTTGATTTGTCAACAAGACAAAACAGATCATATATATTCTATTGATTTATAGCAGCCCTTGCCTATTGCATATCAAAATGGGAGAGCATCTCCATGGATTTTATCACAAGACTCCCAAAGGTGCAAGGTAAGGATCATATCTAAGTGGTTGTTGATAGAATCACTAAATATACTCATTTCTATGCTATATCTTCAGAGTACAAGGCTCCACAAGTGACTGATTTGTTCTTTAGAGAGACTTTTAGACTCCATGGGCTGCCAAAGAACATTGTAAGTGACAAGGTCAACAGATTTATCAACTTGTTTTGGCAAGAACTCTTTCGATTTATAGGTACAAAGTTGACCCCAAGCACTAGCTATCATCCTCAAACTGATGGGCAAACAGAAATTGTAAACAAATGGGTGAAAGGGTACTTGAAGAACTATGTTACGAGGCAGCAAATAGCTTGGGTTAAGTTGCACCACCTTGGAGAGTATTGCTACAATTCTACTCATCACGTTTCCATAGATATGACTCCTTTCAAGGCCCTCTATGATTATAATGCCATTTCTTTTGTGGATTTCATTCTCTCGGATAGTAGAGTACTTGGGGCTAGATATTTGTTTCAACAGAGCATAGATATTGTGAATGCACTCAAAGAAAAACCTATAGCAGTCCCAAAACCAACAAAAAATGTATGTTGATTACAACGGAATAGAGAGAACTTTTGAGGTCTTTGACATGGTCTTCTTGAGGCTACAACCCTATAAACAATCTTCCCTGAAAGGAAGTGGAGAAACTCAAGCCATAGTTTTATGAGGTTTATAAGGAGAATTGGTGAGGTTGCATATGAGTTGGAGCTTCCAAAAAACAGCAAAATTCACAATGTTTTTCATGTGTCATGTTGGAAGGAGGCCCTTAGACAACAAGTTACACCTTCACTAGAGCTGCCACCACTTGATGATGGAGGGAAGTTGATTTTGGAGCCTGAAGCCATCACTGACGTGAAGGAAAAAAAAAGTAGAATCTTCCACTAGAGGATGCTACATGGGAAGGAATGGAAACTTTTGAGCAGCCAAGTTTGAAATTTCTTGAGAGCAAGCAATTTGGGGAAAGGACTGTCATGCCCCTTCCCTAGCTAGGTCGGCCAACAACTAATAAAAGGCATTTTTAAACACCATATTAATTAATATATGTTTAAAAAAGAAAAAAGAAAAAATAATGAATAAAATTTAAATAAAATAAAATTTAAATTTTGAAATAGGGCACCAAATTTTGGGCCCTAGCACCTTGGCACAAACAAGTATATAATTTTGTCTTTAAGGCTAGGCACTAACATTAGGAGATTTAGTATGATTTTTGAGCATTTTTGCTCAAGCAGGTCAGCTGGGACACCAATACTGGTTGCCTGCCTAGATCAAGACGAAAACCCTGATCTCGAGTCTGTCTTAGTCTCCTCACTTTCTATTAATTCATAATCAGAATCCATGATATTGCATTTTGTGGTCTTTGTCCATTTTTACCCAGCACAGGTCTGTTCCAAGAGATTGGACACCATTTTGGGGTTGCTGCACAACCCAGACCTGAGCGCAGGCATTGAACAGAGTTCAGTTAGTGTTTATAAGAGCTTGGAAGGGTGCAGAAACCCTAGATCACCAATATTGGAGTTCTTTTCTAACCTGAGCGCCAAAAAGGAGGGATTCCATCAACATTTAGGATACATCATTGGAGCTACGCCTAGGGTTGCTGGTGTGAATGCCCTTTTGCCCTGCGCCTAGGGTTTGGAGGTTTAATCACCAAGAATTGCGGCTGTTTGGTGAAGCAAAGAGGTTGCACCGTTGCCTTCTTCTCAAAAGAAGATTTGGATCACTCGGCCTGCCCAGCACTCAAAGCCAGTTGTTATTGTAATTTCAGATCTGCTGTTTGGCGGGTTTGGGACTGAGTGTGGAAGAATTAGCGCATCATTCAAGGAGCCATCAGTCAGTATCAGACCCTAGATGCCACCTCTTGCTGACTGAGTCGCCATTGGCAGGTCATTTATAACAAGACTGTTATAACAGCGCCATTATGAGGTCTGTGCATTTGTAATTACCTCAGAAAAATATAAATCAGACTGTTTCTATTGTATTTACTCTGCTGGGCAGTCATTCTGGAGTTTAAACATGAACTTTGTATCAGAAATTTACAATCAGTATTGTTTGTTCATTGTTGTTCATTGTTCCCTTGGTTGAGTGTGATTTCGTGTATATATCTTATTCTTCTCATTGTTAGTTCACTGGAAATTGCTGATGTGTTACAAATCTGAGTTATGTTGAGAACCCTAACCCTAACCTAAAAATTTTGAAGTTGATAAAAAAAACCCCTAGGGTTACTACATGTGCCTATAAAAAGTTTTTGCAGCCTTACTAAACACAGGGATTGCAGACCTAAATAAGCAATGTAGACCTAGAAGAAAGTTATCATTATACTAATAGCAGAGGCACCTTGCCTTACCTTGACGATAAATCCCCCTTTAAAGAAGAAGACTCAAGGTCTTTCTGCATGAAAAATCCAGTCAATGGTGATAAATGCAAAAATATAAGTGTGCATGGTGGAATTATTGACCTTCAATTATAAGCAAACCATGTAGTGGATTTATGTTATGAGGCTATGGCTACAGACAAACACCACAAACTTTAACCTGCTTACTCCTTGACCTCCAAAAGAAACAAATCATGTATACACCACAAATATTGTTTCTTCGCTCTTTCATGAAACAACTACCTGGTTACAGGTATCAGATACAGCACGAATGTTTCCAGTGTGTATATCTCCTTTAAACTCACCCAGAATGGCTCTAATTTGATGATGTTGAAGAAATAGTGTCTCCCATTGGCAATTAGTCCATATACCATGAAGCCATCACGGCAAAATACTCCAATGTAAACTTGAACTATTTAATATTCAAGTGAAAAGGACCATTTAATGCCTTGATACAAACTTTGGTCTAGCTTTTTAACAACCAGCATCAGTTGTTCTCCAGTTATGTGTGAAACAACATTCATGACTCCCAATCATAGACCAGAACGCATTTACCAAAATCTTACTTCTGTTTAAATTTAAGCATTTTATGATTTCGCCAATTTTCTGGTTAGCTTCTTTTTGCAGTTTTTTTCTCTAGTTGGTACTTCTGAAACCCTGGCAATTGATTGATGTTCAGAATTCTTACAACACTGGATAAAACCATGACCAAGCTTTAAATTATTGTTAATGTTTACATTCACAATGTCAACTGCATACCAGACAGTAGTAACAATCTACTATAAATATATGATTTCCCTTTGATATGATTGAGAACAAATATATAGAAAGGATACGCACTGGTGGCAAGCATTGAGAGGAAGAAACCATCATACCTGTAACATAAAAAAAGGGAAGGTTAAAAAACCCTTCACTAAAGTGTAATGGTTTGCTTTCTCATTTAAAAAATGTTGACATAGAATTGTAACCTTGGAGAACCTATTCATACAGCTTGACATAATAACATGTAACAAAACTATGTGATGTATCCAAGAATTCACACAACATATATGACTTGAGAAACACATTCTTGATTCTAAATTCTAATCATCAGGCTGTGGAGGCATCCTATCAGCAATGCACTCTTTCTCTAAGAGTGTAAATGCTGCTGATTAGAAAGCCCAACTTGGACAGCAACACAAACCACAGTTCAAAAATTATACAAAGTTCTATTTGTCAAAATATAAACATTGCAAAAAGAGTACAATCATAATTTGCACGCAATCATGGTCACAAAGAAAAAATAATAATGGAAGCTTTAAAGGTAATCTGCCCATGTTCATTACAGTGAGAAGTTGATAATTTCCATAAGGATGTAGATTCTTTAAATCCCGGGAAAAGGACTCAGATTCTAGCTTTCATAAGATGAGCTTTTATTCTAACATTTGGCTGATGTATCTTAAAAATCTTTCATCTTCTGATATACATATAAAATAAGTTGCATTTTTATGAGCAATATTGAAAAAATTAAACAAGTGACAATAGTCAAGTTAGAGAAAAACACTTAAAGCGCTTTTGTAAAGAACAATGTAACAGATATCCATGAGTCTGCACACAAGTGGAGAATGGCAAGCCTCCTTGGAAATAGGAATTCACAAATTTTTAACATATCAAATGATCTCTGCCATGAACAAAACCCTGATCTGAGATTAGACACGACTCCCAACGAAATTATTTGGCAGTGTCATGGCTTCCAGCCAGTAATTTTTTCACAATACCAATAACATACATGTCTAGCTAAGGTTCCTAGTGATATTTATAATTACAAAAAAAAATGATTCGTTGGGAGATGAATGTGATTGTTACTTCAATTTCATCACAATCTTGCTTGGACATTTAAAGGGAAGATTCCCAGCAAGAGACTCTTATAATTAGTTGAATTTCACAAGGCACAAACTACCATGATAAATTAAATTTCAGCATTATCTTGCCTGGACATTCAATGGAGACTCACAGAGCAGAGACAACTAAATTATGTCCTTCAGCATCATCTCGCCTGGACATTCAGAGATCAGAGACAAGATTCACAAGGCAGAGACTGATATCATTACTTCAATTTCAATATAATCTAGCCTAGATATAAAGGAAAGATTCACAAGCCATGGAATGCTATGATTAATTTAATTTAAGCATAATTTTGTTTGGAGATTAAAAGGAAAATTCACAAGACATAGACTGCTCTGCCTACTTAACTTTACATATTCTTGCTTGAAAAATTACAGTTAGTGTGATTTCCCTAATAGTATGGTTTATTCCAGGAAAAGTTAATAAAAAATCTATGATGACTGTATTGCAATATTCCTTTGTGATTAAAAAAGAAATTGGTTCATAGATCAAAGACTGCTATCATTACTTCAATTTCATCATAACATTGCACGGACGTGTGAGGGTAAACTTCACAAACCAGCGACCGCTATGGTCACTCTAATTTCAAGTTTCAAGATTATCTTGCTCGGGGTCTGGACATTAGAATACGAAACTGAAAATGCAGTGACTACCGTGATTGCTTTAATTCCAGCATAATCTTACTTGGCCATTGAAGACGAAATTCACGGGGCAAAGACTACTATAATGACCTCAGTTTCAACATCATCTTTCTCAGATACTTAAGATGAAAAATTCGAAAGACGGAGGCCGGTGTTTTCACTTCAATTTCAGCAGAATCTTGCCTGAACATTAAAAGGTAAGGCTCACAAGGCAGAGACTGATCTGATTACTTCAATATCAGCTTAATTTCGATCAGATGTCTAGAGGGAAGACTCGAAACGCGGAAACTGGAATAATTACTTCGATTACAGCTCAATATCGCTCAACATTTAAGGAAATACACGCGTAACGGAGACGAGCATGATTACTTCAAGTTCATCTGAATTTTGCTCGGACATATGAAGGCAAAATCCACAAGGTAGAGACTGCCATGACTACTTCAATTTCACCAGAATTGGCTTGGATAAACAAAATTAAAATTAATTCAAATAATAAGCTTAATCTCTACCATCAGACGAAACCCTAACATAAAATTAGCAGTAACGCAACACGAAATAAATATTCAAAATCAATTCTACACGTGCATTCAAAGATCCCTAAAATAACAAAAAGCAAAGACGATACAACCCTAATGTCACAAGATCTGAAAACAAACCATGAACTCAACAAAACAAAAACCAGCTAAAAAGATAACTAGCGTACATACCATTTAAAATCGATTGTCTTCAATGACATGTTTAAGAATGTCAATTATTCCAACGGGAGCGAAAAAGAAGCCTTACGGCATTTTGCCGGGCAAGTTGTTAACAGAGCTTTGATTTCCCCAAAACAAAACCCTTATGGCATAATTCTTCACCAAAATAGTGCCAAATTTAGCTCAGACTTCGTTGGAGACAAAGACAGCAGAAAACCAATGGCAGACAGTGATTTCACTGACAGCAAATTTTGGGGTCGATTAAAAAACTCAAATACTCTTCCCCACCGTTTTTGTCTGCAAAGAGACCAGAATAGTGAGTAAAGGAATGGAGGATGTCAGAGAGACGGACGGACTGGCGTCAAAATATTTCTTCCCGATGTTAAGTAACGTACCACAACTGCGAGACACGTATTGGTACATTTTCGTCCTTTTTCATGGTCACGGTGTTGACCAGCTGTTGCCGGTAAATGATCGAATGGAAGAGGGTATTCGTGGTGGGTTTGTGATTGTCACGATGGAGGACGAGCATATGTGTCGCGCTTTTCTACGAGTGCTAGAATTGAATAGAAGATTTTTAACGTCACTCACGTGGAAAGTAAATTTTGAGGACAGTTTCTATAGTATACATATTTTTAATCAGTGTCGAGTATTTATCTTCATAGTATTCTAATAATAGTATTCTAATAAGTAGTGATATATCAATTTGGAGGTAGGTTAACAATAATTTGAGATCGATAAATTCTTGTAAACTTAATTTATTTTGGAGAGTGAAGATTATATTTGTTATGTTTGTTCTTGATTTCAAATTTGATTTGTATTGTCACATTTGAAATTGAGTGTGTTCAAAGTAAAATAACTTTTCGTAAATAAAAAATATTAGCACTTGTAGTTAAATGAAGTTCAAGGATTATGCCAATAGAAAACTAAATGTATGTTAATATGTTAGAAAGTATGTGTTTGTACATGCAAATTCTAGTTGCATGATTACATTAAACAATTAATAATAAATGTTAAATAATGGAATGAAATAAACTTAGACAATTCTAGATTGTTTCCTTAAAGAAATTAAGTATTATTCATTATGAAATATTTGCATAGAGATTGAAAACATAAAGTAATGCAAATGAAAAAAAGTTGCCATTAAATTGACAAAAAACATGCAAATGAAAATAGAATGTTCCCATCCAATTGTCAAATCAATATTTATTTGACTTTTATATGATAAGTGAGATTTTGGAGGCTTTTACCTAATATTTTGGAGGTGTTTACCATTAAATGAGAGTTGATTTACCATTAAACAACATTTGAAGAATGGTAAATTTTAAACTAGCATACATATATTAAATATTAATATATATAAAATAGATGAGAGTTATCATTCTCTAATTTTCTTTTTTGATTGATTTATCTTTGTGATCAAATTTTTGATTTCTTTTTGCCATCAAAAATATTTTTTATTTATTTATTTGTTCTTTTAGTTTATGTAAATATTTGAATTTTTTTATTATTTTATTATTTATTTGTTCTTTTTGTTTCATCAAATCTCTTTCATTTGATTTTTTTGTTTCATCAAATCTACGGTAATTGCACATGACTTCCACGTGCATGTCATTTTAAATGCAGCTTCAAAAAATTTACATAGATTATTGGATGCCACTGTAGACACCTCTCCGCATAACAAATAAAAAAGTTAAAGAATGATATATTTTGAAATATTATATATGTTTACTATTTATCTAGATTTTCTTTGAAGAACATTTTTTATTCAATTTTAACTTTAATCCTATAACGCCCCGCCATGAAACCCTAGAGGACAACACGCTATATTACTAAGATAACGGTAAAAAAAAATAAAAAAATGAACTGCAACATATTTAAGGTTGCAAATTACAATAACTTGCAGTCTAAATCTAGGTCCTCTAAGGTTCCTTGACTACGCTACTAGAAACCCATTAACTAAACTAATAAGAATAATAAATCATCGTTATCATCTTATTAAACAAGATTCATCTAACAATATGAATTTCATTTAAACCATTACATCTATAAGATCAACCAATATGAATTAACCATAACATGTCATCAATAGATACCCTTCCAAATCAATTTTCATTAAATAGCATAAACAAGGTACATCATTAACATTGTTCATTACAACAGAGAGTTCAACAATGAATTACAACATTACATCAATGTTTCCTCATGATCAATTGGGGAGATTATACATCAAAGTTACAATACATGATACATTTGTTTTCAATACAATACAAGTACATGTGAGATAGATCACTCGAACTAGAACAAGTGCAGAAGTGCATATTGCCATGAATAGTCACCATGAACACGAATATTAGCAAGGGAACCCAATGGAGTACAAGGCACATTCTACCCAGCCATGTGGAACCCAAAGGTCCACCCCCTGTGCAAGGAGATAACACCTGGTCCCACAACAATGACAACAAGATGACCATAACTGACATAACAAGGCTAAACAAAGAACAACTAACATAACAACAACAACGCATCACAAAAGAACATACTTTGCTTCCAGAGGACATCACATAACAAAGGGAGAGAACACATACGAGAATACTAGCCTGCAAAGGAGGGAGTGTCATCGCATGGTCCTAACATGGGTTACCCTGGCAGACTCTCGCTAGTCATTATCCCCCATCAACCCAAAGGTCCACCCCCTGTGCAAGGAGATAACACCTGGTCCCACAACAATGACAACAAGATGACCATAACTGAAATAACAAGGCTAAACAAAGAACAACTGACATAACAACAACAACGCATCACAAAAGAACATACTTTACTTCCAGAGAACATCACATAATAAAGGGAGAGAACACATACGAGAATACTAGCCTGCAAAGGAGGGAGTGTCATTGCATGGTCCTAACATGGGTTACCCTGGCAGACTCTCGCTAGTCATTGGCCCCCATCTATGGTTACCTTGGCAGTCTCTCACTAGCCACCGACCCCATGGGGTGACACATGTGGAACCAAGCTTCCTTTTGTGAGGACAAGGAAGTTGGTTTTGCCAACTAGGCCTTCTCGACCCATCCTTAGCCTGAATGAGCACTACAAGCATGGGTGAGGCATTAACTTATCTTGATTAATGTGTAGACTATCCAACCCCTTAATTCTTTTTAAGTTATCACTGAGTTAAGAAACTCCCACATGGGTTACCCTGGCACCCCTTTGTGTGTTAGCCCCCATTGAGAGCCACTCCCCCTACTAACAGATAGGAGACCCAACAAAACCAACAAGGTAAAGTCATCCTCAACAAAATGAAAACCAGCAACAAAATGAAAACCAGCAAAGTACATATCCCGAGCAAGGCATGGACCATCTCGCTCTCAAACATAATAGTAAACAAGTAAGGGTGGTGCATGGCTTAAGACCCAAAACAACACATCACAAGTATAACATCAACCAACTCAAGGTTCAAACATGAACATTTAATCAGTAACATCATTTCCAAGGCCTCTGGAAGACTACCAAATTCATAAACTTAAAGGACTCTAGTTGTACCTTGGCAGCAATACACCAGTACCCAACAAGCAACCAGAATGCATCACACAAGCAAAAATTCCACTAATACACTAATTAAATACATGGTGGAGTAAATTCTTCACCAATCAAGTGAATATAAGAGACTTCATCACTCATATTTAACATGAAGAAATAAAGCTAATCTTCTCATTTATTTAACTACCAAAATATGAAACACACGATCCATCTTAACATTGACCAATTTTGAATTCATTCTCAATATGGTCTTTCTTTCTTAAAAGGCTAGACATATACTTTCTAATATTAAAATATATAGACACAACTATCTGAATGCAAAATTTACCCATATAGATTTGTATACAAAAGTACCTATACATGTCTCTTATTTAAATAAACAATATTTAAAAAAAACTCTTACAAAACATATATATATATATATATATATATATGGATACAGACAACTGGTAATATGTAATGTCCCCGATTTAGCCCTACGCTCTACAATTGGTTTTAGCCTATTTTTGGAAACTCGTAGGCTAAGTAGAGTGGGAAATTAGGGTTTCCTATTTTATAGGAGGTTTTAGATGCAGTTTTGAGGGCTTGCATGTGTGTTTTTCTAACGCATGTCTAGTGAAGCTTTCTGGGTTTTTGAAGAGCTTCAGGATGAGGTAACTTGCATCTGAATCTAACATCCTTTCCGGGCACTTACTATTTATAGTAAGTCATGATGGTTGCCCGGTTTGTGCTTAAAAGATATTTGGAAACACTTACTATTTAATAATTTATAGTAAGTCTTGATACTACTCAGTTGGCATACATATGAGTTTTTGGAAAACTTACTATTAATAGAAATATGCTATTTTTGGTAAGTATATTAATGGCAGTATCACTCTAGTAGCAACTCAAGTTTTTGTAGTTCAGTGTGGCCAATTAGTTTGGCTTTTTGTTGAGTTGAAGTGAACTTACTATTTTTGGCAATGGCTATTTTTAGTAAGTCTAATTTTGGCAGTATCATCATCTGCAGTTCAACTTAGGTCATCATGCTATTTGTGGTAATCCTTCAGTTTCAGTATTGGCATTGGTTTTGGTTATCTCCTTGGACTAAGTGTTATACTTAGTTAATTTCATGTTTTTAAGTTGTACCCCATGCCTAGGAGTGATAACTTCATGTTGTTTTAAAGAGGGGACATTAAGGGGTCATGTTGAGCATTTAATGATTTATTAAAATGATTTATTAAAATGCTTTATTGTTGCAAATAGAAATGGACGCCTAAAGGGAAGGGAAATAATGTTTTATTATTTCACAATAAAGTGAATGGTTGAAGGGCATCCCTTGGGAAGTTGAAGTGATTCAACTTCTTGGAATTCAAAGTGTTCCATTTGCCCATTGGAACGTATATATTGCTGCATTGTGGAGAGCTGATTATGTTATGTTTTGGAAAGCAAAGTTATGTTGCTGGTTTGAAATCCAGAATCCGGCTAAGGGAAAGCTTAGCAATTCTATTCCACTCTTCAGGCCTGAAACTATGGTTCCCTAGATGATGGATTGAGAGTGTGCTTCATTCAGAAGTGCACATTGAGCCTCAATGTGAAGATTCAAATGTTATTTCCAGATTTTACTGCTGCTGATTTAGTCATGGCTATAGGTGAAAATTATTAACAACTTTAAGGGTAATACTAATTTGATTATGGGTATTTGTTCATCATAATTCTATGCTTGAGGCAACCCCACCTTGAAGTTTGCAGATTTTAGTTTGTTGTTTCTAATTTTTAAGTAGAAAATCTCCCCTCAAGAAGGTCGTACCATGTTGGGACTACCTTGGGATTTGTGCCTAATCATTCTCTAAGCTTTAATACAGTTTGTGGGTTGGAGATTGGGCGCCTACCTCTTAGAATACTTCTACAGTTTATTTTACATCATTCAGAGGTATATTTGAAGAGTTATGAGCATTTCATTTGATCTACATGTTTGCTGATTGACATTTTCAGTCTGCTATTTATGCATATCAGATTGTTAAACATTCAAATTTTGGCTTATATCTTGGTGATTGAGAAGATTATATATTGTAATAAACATTCTTCAAGAGTTTGCATTGATTATATCATTGTAACACATGGAAAATGCAGATTTATTTCATTGTAAGGCTGAGATTTAGTAGTACTAATCCAGTCATTGTTCTTATTGCATTTACTTGTGATTTCCTAATGCAAACACTTTAACCCCTGGCTAGTTTACCGCCAGTGTGGAGAATAAACATTTGTATCTTTCTTTCTCACCCACTGTCAAGTGGAGAATTCCCATTGTTGAGTGGATGTCTGCCGCAGCAGATGAATTAGTTTTGAATTGTAATCTTTTTTCCCCCATTGTTTGGTGGTAGTGTGGAAAGTTTCTCATGGTTGGTTATCTGCCTATTTCATTTCAATTTCAGCATTAGTACTCCACCATATGTTAGCACCTCGCCTTTCAAAGGATCTTGAGTGCACATTCTTGGTGTCGAGTTTATTCTCTCTTTCAGTGTAATCTTAATAATATTTGATTCAGCAGATCTTAGGGATCCTCTGACCATATGCCCACCCCTCCTCCTTAAGTGGTTTTAGGGTGCATTCTTGGTTAGAGTTCTTTCATTAATGTTTTGGGTTATGCTAACCTTAACGGGTGCTTGGTTACATTGTAAATGTTTGGTTTAAAAATAAAAAAAATTGAGAGAGTATATTTCATAATACATGTGTATCGACTCACATATGACCGATTTCCTAACAAATATATATACTCCAGGATTTAATCAAGAGAATTACGCAAATTCAGTCAATGCCAAACCATGCATATTGAAATCCAGTCATATAGCACATCCAACAAGAATATAACTAAGCCTTTGAATTCCAAAGATGAACAAAACTATCAAATTATACAGAATCAGTTTGTATTGAAATGCGTAACAGAATAAATCTCCAAACACCAACATGCTAGTTGATCCTCATATGCAGAATACATATTTCAAAATTTTATCAAATACAATTCAACGCATTACATATGATAAATGCAGTTTCCAGAAAATGGAATTCTAAATATTTAAATATTTCAGTCAAATTCTACTGTAGCGAATGCATTGAGACCCCAATATCAATTAAAAATGGCATCGCATTATGGCTATTGAATTCTGGTGATATTGTGAATACTCTTATCTCCATACCCAAAAATATTTAAAACACAACCACAAGAGCAATACGTTCCTAGGTATTTGCCTAATTGGCATACAATAGGACGCGAGGAGATATGCGCAATGGACAGAGTCTGAATGTCAAGCATATTGGATACAAAGCGATTAACAAGCTTGGGATGGGTGGAGTGAAATTAAGATTGAATAAACACTTACAACAATAAGGGATGCTGACATGTAAGGAATCCAGGGAAAGAATTGGTATTCAGAAACCACAAAGATTCTACAAGATTGACTCTAGTAAGGAGGGCGAATGAAGATAGTAGGGTATTTCCAAATTCAAGACTTTAACATAGCACTCATACAACTACTGGGATCACTTAAAAAGGCTCTCCGAGTATGAACAAATTATCACCAGAGGGAACACATAGAAAAGAACTTGAGAGGCTCGCAAAAGAATGCAATGGTTATCAGGCGTATACGAAATGGGTTTATTTAAAACTTCAGGAAATCGTCAAATAAAGATTTACAAAATACACACAAAATGCTTTGCAGAAATACCCAAAGAAATTCTTTCAGAGATCTTCTTTTATAAATTATTCCAATGCAAGATTAAATAGAGGTGAACATTAGAAAGCTGCGGAACCTAATTAAAGTCGTTTAGCTAAGCTTAAGATTGATGCAGAGCTCTCTACTTCCAATTCGTAGCTTCACACACTTCCAAAATTCCAACGATACTGCCCAAGGACTCAAATTCCAAAACCCCCAATCAAAACAAGAAAAAAGCCTTCAAGAACACGAAAAATTATTCACGGGAAGAGAAAATAAGATTCATTTTCAGATATTCTGAAAAATCCCCTTTCTTTAAGCAATTTAACTAATTTATTCTCCACTCCACAATCTGTTGCTTGCATGCAACAATTCTTTAATTAGTTTCATTATTTTATTTTATTTTCCACTATTGTCAACTACCTTTTAATTATTATTTTTTTATAATTTAACCATACCTTATTATTTGTAGACAATTAAATAAACTCTTAAGATATTTAATTTATTAATTATACTCTTTCATTTTAATTTCATTTACACAATACAGTAATATTAATATACATTTGTTTTAATATTTCTTTATTAAATCATAAATTTTAATTTATTTAAATAATATAACATTAATAATATTTTATTTATCAAAACCACAAATATATTAAAACATTTATTTAAATTATCAAAATACCTTTTAACTACAATACTCTTTTATTTAATATAATAATCAATCAAAACACAAATCAACCAATTAACTCAAATGAACAGAATATCAAACAATACCAGACCTCCCAACGAAACGGAAGGCAATACAACAACAACAACAACAAACCAACTCGAACTGACCACACAGACAGGGTATGGCAAACAGATACTCATCCTCGTCAAGGATGATGGCTCAACATAGAGGACTAGATGTTATCTCCATATCAACAATCTCCATTGGGTTTAAGGCATGCTCAAACATGACAATTCAGGTGAAGTTGATGCCTAGTGCCTGCAACCTGCAACAAACCACACAGTCGAGCATGCACATAGAAAAATAGTCAAACACCGTGAAGGGAAAATCGTAGCGTCAGAGGGCACTCACAAGCAAGTAATACAACATTGTTCCCCCTCACCATAATACACCAACGCACAACAAACAAATGCTAGCAACGTGATAAGAACATACATCAGAAAACCACATAATACTTATAACAATAATAATCCACACCAAGAATTAAACTATAAAATAGTCATGTCATATATATAAATATCAGTGATAAAAGTGTCATCAAGTATCATCATAATTGTGCATTAAAGTATCATAATATCCAAGTACAACCAAGTCACTATTAGAAACAAAAAGCAAACTAAGGGGCACTACATCATCCCCCCTAGAACTAGGCTTACTCTTGGAATCCTGCAACAAATATGGGAAAAACTCACGCATCTGAGACACATCCACCCAAGCAGTAGAAGAATCATCATTAGGATCCCACTCGACCCTCACCTGGACCATGACTCGCCCCCTGATGGTCAATCCTCGATGCTGTAGGACGTGTATGGTTCCCAAAGAACGTTACCTATCTTCTACCTGAGGTCTCAACGATTGCATCTTGATGCACAACCCGACGGTTCTCAACCGCAACAAACACCTTGTGAGACTTGCCTGCATCGCCCACTATTAGCTCTAAGGTTGTCAGCCTCTGATTGTATCTAGTTGTGCACTTCCGACGACATTGTCTAGCTAGGTGACCCTACTGGCCACAAGAGAAACATCTTGTGCCTCTATCGAATCCTCTACCACCTGGGGGTGCACTAGACTGCGAAAAACTACCTCCACTAATCGCAGACTGTGAGCTCTGTGCTGGTTGATCAAAATGATCACGCTTGTTTCGTTGCCAACTCCAATCTTTCTTTTTATGAGACCACTTACTATCATGCTAAGATTGAGAATTCTTAGGTTTCGATTGGGAGTGTTGTTGTTGTTCACCCTTAGCGGGTGCTTGATGGCCCTTAGAGGAACCCTAACTCTAACCCTAATTCTAATATTTACCCAAGTCTAATCCTAACTATAATTGTAACCATAATTATAACTCTATCCCTAATCCTATATGTAACCCTAAGTCTAATCCTAAAAGTAATTATGACCTAAACCTAATGCTAAGATATTTTTAAGTGTGATTAAGGGAAGCATTGTTACATTTTTCTAATTGTAATCATAACCCTTATTCTAACCCTAATTCAAAATATAATCCTAACTCTAACCCTTATTTCAATTCTACCTTAATCCTATTTCTAACACAAATTCTAAGCCTAACATTAGTGCAAAACCAAATTTTAATCCTAACCATAATTATAATGATTATATCATTATAATAATGAGGATTAGAATTTAATTTAATTAATAATTAAAAAATAGGGTTATAATAATTTTATTTATAATTAATAATTATTTAATGAAAGCATTTAAAATAATTATTAATTAGGGTTAGGATTATAATATAATAGATTGAAACATAAATATAATTATTTTAAATTTTAAAATATTAATTAATATGTATTCTAACTCTATAATTAAAATAATCTATATAATTCTAGTTATAATTCAAAAAAAAAAAATTTTACTTAAATTAATTAAATATGTTCTAACTAATTATAACATAATCTTAATTCAACTAAAAAATATATATAACTATAACTATAATAATTAAAAAAATCATAAAAAAAAATGGAGGAGTAGAGCGGAGCGGGAGCAGGGTTCGCAGAAACAGCAAATTCCATGAGGCATACAAAGCCACAAGGGAAGAGTCTCGAAAAGTACGTCAATTCAAGAGGTAGTTGGGCGACCAAGGTCAAAGCAAACCAGGTGTCTTCCTTCAAATAGCATGGCTCTTTTTCCCAGCGGTCCTCTGTCAATGGTAAATGCGAGGCAAAGCAGTATCACGACATCCCTTCAGAACCAAGCATAAATGAAAGCCCAGGGGCAAGGCATGGTGGTGAAAGAAATATCATCCCTGAGATAAAAGGAACCAATAGGGTTTCTAAAGACGCAACATCAAAAAACCACAGGCCACAATGGGTTTTCTCTAATGGACGATGGGTGGATAAATGTCAGTAGAGCTATCAAAGATATGGATCAGGTTTCCATGCAGGCCCTAAAATGGAAAGGCACGACACCACCAATCCACATCCCAAGCATGGAAGGAAGGACAATTCAAAGCCCAGTGTCGCTGTCACAGGTAAAATCAACAACGAAGGGTTCCAATATCAAAACCAACAAAGGCCTAACAATAAAGAAAAATACCAAAAATATAGAGCTTTCGGCAGAGACCCTAAAAACGGGAAAACTTGGAAAACAAATATCCTGAGAGATCCTCTGGGAAGGCAAGGCAACCAAAGCACGAAATTACCCAAGAAAATTATCAATATAGATGTCACTAAGGAAATCAAAGCAGATACAACAATTCTTGAAGAAGACGCCTTCATCTGCAAATTTATCGGCCTCAATTGTAGCATACAAGTAATAAATGAGTGGATAAAAGAAGCATGGCAAACAAAAGTCCTGGTAAGATTCCTACCTAAGGGTTTCTTTGTAATAGTTTTTGCTAACGCTGAAGATAGAATAAGGGTTACAGAATATAATATGTGGACAATGAAAAATTCACCCCTATATATGCAACCATGGTGTCCAAATTTCATTCCAACAAATCTATGGCCATATGATCAACCCAAGTGGATAAGACTATACAACCTCCCAATGGAATACTGGGCTGAGGAATGTCTAGAAAAGATCGGTAGGACACTGGGAACTCTATTAGAAATTGACTTAGATATTATGGATGGAGATCTCTACAAATATGCCAGACTAAAAATAGCGGCAATAGATACCATCCCAAAGAAAATTCACCTGGTGGTAAATGGGGTCCAATGGGTTCAAGAAATTGAAGTGGAAGAGATAAAATGGTTCTGCCTAAAATGTGGAGCCAGGAACCATAATGAAGGAAAATGCCCCACCAAGAAGCAGAGCAAGGATAGCAACATCTCCCAGGAAAACAAGAATCACAAAATAAATGCCATACCCAAAAATGAGAAAGCACTGGCCCTGGTAGTTAATAAATCACCAGGAAGTGGAATGAAGGAAATACCTTTCGGCGCTCCTATTTCGGTAGGCGCCAGAGTGGAAACCCTAAACAATTCCGAGAACACAAATCACTTATCCGATCAAGAGGAGGTGGGAAGGGATGAGGTAGACTCAATATCCAATTTTGATTTCGATGGTGATGATTGAAGATAGATGCATCTCACAATGAGCAGCCAATCATCCAGGGTTGGGAAAATTCAGAGCAGCAAGAAAGCAGAGGGGCATAAAATCTTTCAAACAGTTAAGGGAAGAAGAGGCGGTTAAAAAAAGTCTTCCTAGAATCACTAATTTCTTCAATACCAAGGGAGGAAAGCCTTCCCTTGGGAACCAATGAAAATCACTACATGGAATGTCAGGGGTCTAAAGGCCCCTGACAAGAGACGCCTAGTAAGGCGCCAAATTAAAAAAAGTAACAACAATATAATTTTACTCCAAGAAACAAAATTGTCCCGCGAAGAGGGAATGCAATTTCTCCATTATTGTCGTGACTGGAAAGGTCATTTTTAGGAATCCAAAGGAAACGTAGGAGGTTTGGGTATCTTATGGAAAGAAGATCGGATTTCAATAGAAATCTTACACTCGGAAGCAAACTGGATGGCTACAAAAATGTATAATCTGGCTCTGAACTGCCAATTCATACTAATTAATGTATACGGTCCTATTAAAACAAAGGAAAAGGCAGATCTATGGCGAAAGATTTTGGATTTTTCACAGCCACTCCTCAAAGGGAAACTAATCATTGGGGGGGATTTTAATGCTATTCTGGACATTTTTGAAAAAAGTGGAGGTATAAAAACTTTGTACCAAACTTCTATCAATTTTAGAAACTTTGTGGCTGAAGCAGGGTTAATGGATTGCCCAACAAAAAAAGGAGTCTTTACCTGGACAAACAGAAGGAAAGACTTTACAGCAATAGCTGAACGTCTTGACAAATTTCTCATAAACAAGAATTGGAGTGACTCAGGGTGGCAAATACAAACAAAAATACTTCCAAACTCAGCCTCTGATCACTTCCCTGTAGAAATAACTATCTCGGATCAGTTGGAGGATGTAGGGGCAAGTTTCAAATTTCAAAATATGTGGTGGCACGATGATGGTATTGTTGTTCTCATGGAAAAATGGTGGAAAGAGCATAGAGTGGGAGGTTCAATCAGCTTTAAAATAGTGAAAAAACTACAACAGTTGAAAGTATGGAATAAAGAAAAATTCCTAAACATCTTCACAAAGAAAGCCAAAATTGAATCTGAGTTGGAGTCTTTAAATGAAAAAATTATCAAGGATGGTATGAGGAATGAAGAATTCATAAAAGAAAAGGAATTAAAAGGCAATTTATCTGAATTACTCAAAAGAGAAGAAATCTATTGGAGAGACAAGTCTAGAGAAAACTGGCTACAAGAGGGAGATTCCAACTCAAAATTCTTCCATGCCTCGGTCCTAGCTAGAAGGGCAGCAAACAAAATCGAAACAATCCAAGCATGTGGCAAATCCATACAGGGTTTAAACAACGTTGGATTAGCGGCTATGGAGCACTTTGAGAAACTACTGGGTAACCAAAATCATCCCAAGAAAATGGCAGTATTTTGGATGCAATCAGCTGCAGAGTATCAGAAGAAGACAACAATCTGCTCTATAAAGAAACCACAAAAGAAGAGGTAAAAACTGCCCTCTTTCAGCTCCACCCGGATAAAGCTCCCGGACCTGACGGATTCACAGCCAGATTTTTTCAATCATGCTAGAATTTTATTGGCGATGAGGTTTGGAAACTCGTTGAGGACTTTAGGAAGAACAAGCGGTTTGTGAAAGACATCAACAATACGACGATTGCTTTAATCCCAAAAAATAGGAATGTAAAACTTTCAATGATTACAAACCAATCTCATTATGTAATACAATTTACAAAATAATTTCTAAAGTACTCGCCAACAGGCTGAAATTGATTGTGGGAAAGATAATATCAACTGAACAATGTGGATTTGTGCTAGGAAGGGAGATTATGGATTGCACGATACTCCTATCAGAAGTTGTTCATTCCCTCACCAGCATTAAACGAGACGTAAGTAAGGCCTATGACAAAGTTTCGTGGGAATTCCTAATAATGATCATTAAAAAATTGGGGTTCAATTCTCACTGGTGTGACATGATAAAATATTGTATATCTTCAGTAAGATTCTCAATATCAATAAACGACACATTGCAAGGTTTCTGTCAAACGACCAATGGCCTTAGACAAGGGGATCCCATATCACCCTTCCTCTTTGTGATAATGGCGGAATCCTTAAGTTGTGCAATTAAAAAAAGTTGTCAAAGAAGGGAATGGGAAGGAGTGAAAATAGCACAAGATTTAGCATCGGTCACACACTCCCAATTTGCTGACAATACCACCCTATTCGGAGAAGCAAGTATCAAGGAAGCAAAGAACATAAAATCTATAATCAACTCTTATGAGGAACAAACAGGCCAAAAAATGAACAGGGATAAATCTAGTATTTTTTTCTTCAACACCAAACCTACAATGAAAAAGGCAATTCTACATATACTTAGTTACCAAATGGGTTCATTGCCTGCAAAATTCCTAGGAGTTAAAATTTTTTGTGGCGCCTGCAAGTCAAAGCATTGGGAGGAAGCAATGGAAAAATGTAGCTCTAAAGCAATGTCTTGGAAGAATAGCTGGCTATCACTTGCAGGAAGAATAACAATGGTTAAATCTGTTCTTCTAGCTACCCCAATTTACTCAATGTCTACGTACGAAGCCCCAAGGAAAACTTAACACAAAATAGAGAAAATACTAAAAAAATTCATTTGGGAGGGGTCTAAAATAGAAAAAAGAATACCATTGATAGGTTGGGACTTGGCATGCCAACCAAAAGAGGTGGGTGGGGCAGGTCTGAGAAAGATTGGACTTCAAAATTCTGCTTTAGGAGCTAAGCTGGTTTGGAAACTCTATAAACAACCGGACAAATTATGGTGCAGGATTATGCAAAGCAAATATTTGGATACAAAGGAACCAAGTAGAATATTGACCATTGCTAACCCAGGCAAAGGCTCGACAGTTTGGAAATACATATTAAAAGCTAGACCAATAATAACCAATCACTTATCTTAGCGGATATGTTCTGGCTCGAAGGCATTATTCTAGACAAACTCGTGGAATGGCCACAAGAGCCTAACAGACTTAATTGGCGTGGAACAATATGTGGACAAGATATAGGTGGAAATGGGAACAACAGTGAAAGATTATGTTCAACTCAATAGTTGCTCAGTAGGGGGTCAATTCATTTGGAAAACTATACCAGCCCATATTTTGCCTCCTCACTTATGCATTGAAGTAGAAGTAGAATTAAGTAACAAACCAATACTATTAAATAAAAAAGAAGATGAAGTGATTTGGTGCAGTGCAAAATAAGGGGAATATTCGGCCAAAATAGGTTACCAAATACATAATCTACAAAGCAAAGATAAGTATTGGATGTAAACACTATGCTGGAAACGTGAAATACTTCCAAAAGCAGGGGCATTTCTATGGGTGGCACTTCACAAACGGTGTCTGACTTGGGATAGACTGCAGAGATTAGGTGTGGAGGGCCCCTCAAGGTGTGTACTGTGCAAACAAGAAGAGGAGACTTGGATCACCTCTTCCTATCCTGCTCGATGGTAACAACATGTTGGGATTGGTTGTCTGGGGTACTTGGGATTCAAGGCCCAAGACAATAGAAAGTTAGTGAGGTTTTGAATAGCTGGCCAATACTAAATCAGAACGGTTATTGGCAAAGCCTTTGGAAACTAGCACCGTCATTAGTGATATGGCATATTTGGAAGGAAAGAAACAGGCGAATATTCAAGAATCAATCTCTTGAAAGGCATAGGTTAATCGAAAATATTCAAAAGGCTATCGTAGAAACAACAAACAACCATTCTTCAGTGCGATCTAACACAAGATTCACTCGATTGGACGAGGAAATCAAGAAAACGTGGCCAAGCCTAAAACTACCCAAAGACCTGAGAAAGAGTAAAAAAAAGGTGAATAGGAAGGAAGTATGGTGGAAACCACCAGAGCAACTAAATTGGAAACTTAACTTTGATGGGGCTGCAAAAGGCAACCCCGAAAAAGCAGGAGCAGGTTGCATAATTAGAAATACGGAAGGTCAGGGTGTCTGGGCTGCATCCAAGAATTTAGGATCCTGCACAAACAACATTGCAAAAATGGAGGCCCTAGCATTGGGTTTGGAAGTCTGCCTTCAGAAAGGAATAGAATTGGTAGAAATTGAAGGTGACTCCCAAATTTGCATTCAGGCAATCACATCAGGAAAAACATTGAATTGGAAACTTGATAACTAGATTGAATCTATCAAATCCCTCCTTGGAAAGCTAAATAACTATACCCTATCACATGTCTATAGGGAAGCCAACAAAGTGGTGGACCTTCTGGAAAATTACGGTGTGGACCAAGGACTAAGAGTTAAAATAGACAATGACATGAAGCAGTGGACAGGCTTGCCATCACTCCTAAACGCTGATAGTTTCAACAGATGACAGATCTTCGGTCTCCCTAAAGTAACACGAAGGGACAGTCGGACGAGATAGGTGTGTAGTTTCGAGCTACGTCTACGCAATCGCTTGGGGTTCGTGTCCCTGCCATGCCGAAAAGATAAGCTCTTATAAGGAAGTCGCGGGGAAGAAAGAGTCATGAAGTTGCTTCGAACTAAAATTTTCAGTAAGGGAAAATGGAGTCCAGATTCGGGGTTAACTGCATCTATTCAAACGAGACACTTCGAACACAATGTAGGAGAATATTCTCAGTTGGCTCTTCACAGGTGATCGAAGCAATAGAAAAGATTACTCAGGAGATCCTGCAAGAGCGAAATCACTGGTGCGATGGAAAAATTTATGAGGTAATCCTTTACCTATTGTTAGACATTACAAGCGCCAAAGAAATTTTGGTGGTGAAACTGGCTGGCTTTGTCTCGGCAATCAACATCCAAGCAGTGGCGAACGCAATCTTGGAGCTGCCTCCGGACGGATTGGTGAGCTACCTAAAGTACAGTTTCGAGGGTTTCGGGGCGGAGGAGGAAGCGAACGAAGAGGTGGTCGAAGCAGGGGAGGAAGGCACGAGCAGCTCTCAAACCCAGATCGACTACCTGTACAATTTCTTCGGTAATGCCTAGGAGGTGTACCAGACTGGCATTATTAATAATGATCTGAACGCCTTCACTAGGTTCATCCAAAACAATGACTGGTTCAACAAGCGGAGAATGAATCATGTAGTGAGATTGGGCTACGCACTGGTAGTTGTATATAACTATGTAATGGCATAAATGCTCGAAGTACTGCCATCCGACAAAAACATCGTCCACCACCAGTCGGTCAATCTACAGGCATATATTACCATTTTGCAAACTCGGTAAGGTTTTACAGTCTATTGATTATAGGGTATTCCATTGGCATCCATGGCCATTTTGTAACATAGACTGCCGAATATCTATGAATCTAGCATCTGTCAAAAACAATGTAGGCAGTTAATGCCATTTTTGATATTTAATATAAGAGGGCGCTATCCCCACTGATAGCACTTAACTAAAAATAAATTAAAAAAATCATAAACCTAATTTTTAATTATTATTTTAATTATATTTAACTAATATTAATTATAATCACCTTAATAAAATATTATTAATAATTGTAATATAATATAAACACTATAGTAGAAATATGTTTTTTTAATGATTGAATTAAAATATTAAAATTTATGATTAAAAAAAATTAAAATATATTTTAGATATTAAGATAATTACAAATAAATTATGCTTTCAAAAAGTATTAAAAACTAGAAAGTAATTTTAATAAAATCTCCATTTTATAGAAAACGATTTAAGAGTTCTTAAAATATACTTGGGATATCAAGATAAGATAATAAATATATATAACTATAACTATAATAATTAAAAAAATCATAAACCTAATTTTTAATTATATTTAACTAATATAAATTATAATCACCTTAATAAAATATTATTAATAATTATAATATAATATAAACACTATAGTAGAAATATGTTTTTTTAATGGTTGAATTAAAATATTAAAATTTATGATTAAAAAAATAAAAAATATTTTTTAGATATTAAAATAACTACAAATAAATTATGCTTTCAAAAGGTATTAAAAACTAGAAAGTAATTTTAATAAAATCTTCATTTTATAGAAAACAGTTTAAGAGTTCTTAAAATATACTTGGGATATCAAGATAAGATAATTATTATTATAAAGCTTCATGATTTAACATAATTCTCTAATAAATATTTTAATTTAGTATTCCTTGGATTGATATGAATAACTGAGATTTCTTTAACATAGGGAGTGCCGTGCACCATAACCAACCTTAACCAAAACTCCCAAATCAGATTGAAAATCTAAGATGTAGAATTTTGCTACATGTCTGTGAGGAATAAAATTTACCATTAAGGATAAAAGTGACACCAAAGAATGAAATAATCAAGCTACCCTCAACACATGCAAGTTCCAATAAAAACACCATAAATGAATGTTATAAGAGAATGTTTGCAAGATTGCAAAGCTAAGGAAGCAACATAATAGAACCATAAACTCAATGAAAATTTTGATTTAACTTGAAGTACTCGTAATCAAAATAGTTGCAAGCCACAACCTTCATTTTTAGTTACAATAATCAACAAACTTGGATTTGATTTATGTACTTGAGCTATCATACATGTAAGCTTAACTAGGAAAATGAACTTCCATAGATAGTTAAATGTTAAGTTCTTTGCTAGGATGTATTTTTACACTTCAATTTTTATGTTTGCTTGAAGGACACATTTCAAGTATTGTCACATCTAAAAAAGCATATGAAATTTGTCTAGTCATAAACTAATCTATATGCATAATGTTTGAAGTTTCAATAGATTGTAAACACAAGTGGTATACAAAATTTTCAACCCACAATTGTAAAGGAATAAAAGAATTCATCCAACTAAAAGGTCTATGTCTACATATAATACCTATTCTCCAATTTTCTTCCTTATTCATGTATTAGTTTACCTCTTCATACATATACAAATGTTTAAGGATTTTTCAAACCATTAAGTTGCGACTAAAAAGTTCATCTCAAATAATCATACCCTTGTAGCTCTTCTTAGCCTACAACCTACTGCTCTTGTTCAAGATTAACATTTAAAAGTGTACTTGAACCTATTTTTATTCTTGCAGTTCATGTAATTCACCCACTTAGATTTAGTTGAAGAAGATGGCCTTCAAATGTGGAATCCATTTTCATTTTTTTTGTATTCTGTACAGTTTACAAAAGAGATCATAATGATCAGTCATTACATCCTTCTTACAATGTTGTCATCATGTTATATGATTTTAAACCAAGTTGTTTATATAACCCACATGGTTCTTACTATCTTCTATATGTTTCTTGTGTTACAAGAGGGGCATTTACAAGTATTGCTCTTTCTACAAAAGATTATATGTTGCCCTACATACAAGTATAGTTTTAAGTACAAAAAGGACCTACTGAAACATTTTCTTTAGTCTCTTTTTTCTTTGATTGCATTCTTGGTTTGATTTACTATCTTGTTGCTCATGTAGCTACTCATGTCTGGATTGTTGATGCCCTTGTGATAAAATGACTGGTTCACAAAGGTCACTTCTTGTTTGTTAATCTTTATCTTTCCACACTCCATCAGCTTCCTGAATTTCTCTTTAGTCACCTGCACTGTTATGGATACATTCATGTAAACATTATGAATGGTGAGTATTCTATAATACTTAGTAAGATCCCTCCTACAACCTTGGTATTTCTCACTATTCCTAGCTTTCCAAATGTACCATAAAGTTTTTGTAGATAGGACTAGCCAAAAAGATTATTTAGTTTCCCAATTCCTTGTGTTTTCCCCATAAAAATTTCCATTTTTCTTTTATCCTTCAATTGTCCCCCACCCACAAAATCTATTTTAAATAAATTCCACACTTCTTTAGCAATGAAACATTCAAATAAAATATGCATAATAGTTTCAATTTTTCTATAGATCACACACAATTGGGTTATTTTTTGAATCAACATTTGTTAGTCTTTGCAAAATCAACATCCATCTAAATGTTATTTTTTTGGATCCAATACATTATCCCAGTTATGACAGAAGATTTTATTCCATTGCTTTGAATTAAGATTCATGTGTCATCCTTTGTTCAAGGTCTCAGAGAGGTCCAAGCAATTGGGAAGCACCCTATAGACATCCTTTGCTTTTATACCAACAAATATGTTATCATTCAACCTTTTGTGTAGTGTCCCCGATTTAGCCCTATGCTCTACAATTGGTTTTAGCCTATTTCTGGAAACTCGTAGGCTAAGTAGAATGGGAAATTAGGGTTTCCTATTTTATAGGAGGTTTCAGATGCAGTTTTGAGGGCTTGCATGTGTGTTTTTCTAACGCATGTCTAGTGGAGCTTTCTGGGTTTTTGAAGAGCTTTAGGATGAGGTAACTTGCATTTGAATCTAACATCCTTTCCAGACACTTACTATTTATAGTAAGTCATGTCAGTTGCCTGGTTTGTGCTCAAAAGATATTTGGAAACACTTACTATTTATAGTAAGTCATGATACTGCTTAGTTGGCATACAGACGGGGTTTTGGCAAACTTACTATTTATAGCAATATGCTATTTTTGGTAAGTATATTAATGGCAGTATCACTCTAGCAGCAACTCAAGCTTTTGCAGTTTACTGTGGCCGATCGGTTTGGCTTTCTATTGAGTTGAAGTGAAATTACTATTTTTGACAGTAGCTATTTTTATTAAGTCTAATCTTGGCAGTATCATCATCTGCATTTCAACTCAGGTCATCATGCTATTTGTGGTAATCCTTCAGTTTCAGTATTGGCATTGGTTTTGGTTATCTCCTTGGACTAAGTGTTATACTTAGTCAATTTCATGTTTTTAAGTTGTACCCCATGCCTAGGAGTGATAACTTCATGTTGTTTTAAAGAGGGGACATTAAGGGGTCATGTTGAGCATTTAATGATTTATTAAAATGCTTTATTGTTGCAAATAGAAATGGATGCCTAAAGGGAAGGGAAATAATGTTTTATTATTTCACAATAAAGTGAATGGTTGAAGGGCATCCCTTGGGAAGTTGAAGTGATTCAACTTCTTGGAATTAAAAGTGTTTCATTTTCCCATTGAAACTTATATATTGCTGCATTGTGGAGAGTTGATTATGTGATGTTTTGGAAAGCAAAGTTATGCTGCTAGTTTGAAATCCAGAATTCGGCTAAGGGAAAGCTTAGCAATTCTATTCCACTCTTCAGGCCTGAAACTATGGTTCCCTAGATGATGGATTGAGAGTGTGCTTCATCCAAAAGTACATATTGAGCATTATTGTGGAGTTTTGGTGAGATATTTCCAGTTTTCAAGTTGCTAGTTATTGTTTGGCTGAAGGATATTTTTATATACAACTTTTTGTATGAATTTAATTTGCTTCTGGGCATTGAAGCAATCTATTCCTAGGCTAAAGGCGACCCTCTTGGCAAAGTTACAGATTTTATTTTGTAGCTTTGAATATTTAATGCAAGGTCAACCTCCATAGAAGGCCGTATCATTGTTGGAAGTGTCTTGGAGTTCGGGCTTGAATATTGGTGACCCATTGATGCGGTTTCAATGATTTATTTTGGGCGCCATCCTCCTAGTATGCATTTGCAATTCATTTCAAAACATTTGGAGGTATTTTTAAAGGTGTCATGAGAATTTTGGTATTATCACTGATTGCTGGTTCAAAATTTTAGTTTGTTGTTCGTCATATCAGATTTGCTTCAGTTCTGATTTTTGGCTTATATCTTGGTGATTGAGAAGATTATATATTGTAATAAACATTCTTCAGTAGTTTGCATTGATGATATCATTTTAACACATGGAAATTGCAGATTTATTTATTGTAAGGCTGAGATTTAGTAGTACTAATCCAGTCATTATTCTTACTGCATTTACTTGTGATTTCCTAATGCAAACACTTTAACCCCTGGCTGGTTTACCGCTAGTGTGGAGAATAAACATTTGTATCTCTTTTCATACCCACTTTCAAGTGGTGAATTCCCACTGTCGAGTGGATGCCTGCCGCAATAGAAGAAGTATTAATATTGTAATCTTTTCCCCCCACTATTTGGTGGTAGCGTGGAAAGTCCTTATGGTTGGTTATCCGCCTTTGTTCATTTCAATTTCAGCATTAGTACTCCACCATATGTTAGCACCTCGCCTGTCAAAGGATCTTGAGTGCACATTCTTGGTGTTGAGTTTAATCTCTCTCTTTCAGTATAATCTTGTAATCTTGATTCAGTAGATCCTAAGGATCCTCTGACCATATGCTTGCCCCTCCTCCTTAAGTGGTTTTAGGGTGCATTCTTGGTTAGAGTTCTTTCATGCACATTTTGGATTATGCTAACCTTAACGGGTGCTTGGTTACATTGTAAATGTTTGGTTTAAAAATCAAAAAAATTGAGAGAGTATATTTTAGTGGTATCAGAGCCTGTTTTCCTGCCATCTTGTGAGTTTCAGTGCTTCAGTTATCAGATGAGAGTCAAAGAAGACCGATACTACATCAGAGAGCAAAACAGAGTTTAGTTTGAGCTTCAAAAGTTTTTGAAGTTGACTCCTTTTCAGAGGTTTGCGAAACCTTGTCTTGTCAGATTAAGGTATGGCTAATGAAGGAGAGAGGAAGTTGGCAGAGACTCTCTTTTTAGTTGGAAAGAGACTTGGCAAAGAATTTCAGTCAAGAAGAAATGAAGAGAATATTCTTCATTTGTTAGGACAATGTTTGAGACAAGTGAAGCCATCACTTTCAAAGGAAATGCAATTGGCATTAACTCCTGTAGTTAATGCTTTGAATCAACCCTATTAGTTGAGGCATCTAGATGAAGAAACTAAGTTGTTGATTTCTTCTTGTTTCATGGAAGTGATAAGAATTGTGGAACCACAATTGCCCTATGATGAAGAAACTATGAAGACCATATTAAGTATGATTGTGGAGAGTTTTCAAGATTTTGATGAAATTGATAGTGGTTTGTTTCCAAGAAGAGTTGTTGTTTTGAAGACATTTTTAGAAGTAAGATCTTGCATCCTTTTGATAGAATTAAAGATGGATAATCAGATTTACCATTTGTTTGATTATCTATTCACTTCAACTTGGAGTGAATAGGAAGAGGTGGTGTTTGCAGCTGTTAAAAATGTTATAATTGACACCATCAAAGAAGCTGATACTCTTCCCGAAAGTGTTCAATCCCTTCTCAAGAATGCCTTTGAACGAGAAGAGCAGATTTCTCCAACTCTTGATTTGTTAGTCAAAGGAATTTCAGTCAATGTGAAGAAAAATTGAAGCCATTTTTGAAGAAGACTGTTGAGGACAAAGAAGAGATTTTTGAAGCTGAAGAGGAGGATGAAAATTGGAATCCCTTCGAATTCATAGCAAAAATTCAAGGAGTTGCCATCTATCCTGAAGTAGATAACAATGAGTCAACGGGTGTTAAGGAGCCTCAAGTTGACAATCCAAGAGAAGAACTTCTAGAAACAAGAGTTGACATGGAGTTGCATGATGAAATCATAAGTGCAAATCCAAATGAAGGAGAAGTTCAGTTGGTAGAAGATATGTGTTCAACCAGGGAATTGCCTTTCCACAATTTGGGAGAATGCTGGTTTGAAAGTCAAGAGAAAGAGGAAGCTGAAGTATCTTCCCACTACAAAGTTGATTTGACCGACTCCCTTGAATCATGTGTAGAAAATAATGTGGAAAGAGATGTTTCTAGTAGTCATAAGGCAGATTTCTCTTCACTTGAAAACAAGCTAAGGCAAAAAGCTAAGGAATTGGAAGGCACTATGGATGGAATGATGAAGACTGTCCATCACATGCAAGACAAGTTGGGAAGTGTAGCTCAAATGATTTTTGAAATCTTTGTCCATCAAAGTTGTCCCACAACATCTCAACCAGCATATGAAGATTACAGTTCAAGCTCACAAACTGCTGAAAATGGAATTCAAGTTTTGTTACAGCTTGATGAATTGCATCAACATGTTGAAAATTTGATTTATGTTGTGCCTAGAGGAGAATATGTATGTTGCATTTCCATTGCTGATATGAAGTTCATTAAGTTTGCTTTGGAGGAAATCAAATCAAGTCTTTTGCACATCATTCATGTTAAAGACAAAGTGGCCAAAATTGCCGACAAGGCATTGGAGTGTAACGAGCTCACCAAAGCCAAGTTGCAAGAAGTGCATGAGACTCTAATTGAAGCAGAGAATTAGATTTCTGTTGTACATTATTCATGGGAGCAAGAAAACAAAAGAAGAGTTGAGGAGCTTCAGGTAATTCTTGATGAGCTTGATCTCATACAAGAAACATATGATTTGGAATGCTGTCTTGAGAAACCGAAGTATTCGAATTCTCATCAACAAGGTTTTCAGGCTTTTGACAATTTGTTGTATGAAGAAGGTGCTGATAAGGTTTATGTAAATCCTCTTTTTGATATTGATGAAGGAATCGCTTCAGAGATTACTGAAGAAGGAAATTTGAGTTTGTCTTCCAGTGTTGGAGAGTTGATACGAGAGTTGCATGAAGTTGAATCTTTTGCTGCTCCTAGTGCACCCACTCAGCAAGAATTGGTAACTCTTGGAACACAAAGAAATGAGGACATTCTTATTGTTCATCAACAAAGAGTTGATGGTCATGATGATGAAGGTTTTATGTATTTTTTGATGAGGATGTTTGTGAGACTCTTGTCAGATTTTAGTTCATCACCACCTTCTCTTAGAGTGATAGATTTCATAATTGTATTTGATGAAGGGTTCATGGAATCTTTCCAGCAATATATGACAAAAGATTTTGGGCTCCATTTCTTCAACGAACATAGGTTTGTTGATTACTTCTTGGAGTTTCAAGAAGTGTTTATCTAGATGGAACAAGAGAATCAGATGATTCATGTGAGAACAATTCTTCGTTTGAGAAATGGTACTGCATTGTTGATAGTATGGGATCTTGGCATTACTTGGCAAAAAGATAATATTGAAAATTCTAAAAGGGATAAACCAGCATATTGTTTTCAAAATGTTGTTGAGATCATCAGCTCTTGTGTTGGGACTTGTCTCCAAGTGAAAGTTAGTATTTGGGATCTCAAGTATTTTTTAATGAAGAATGGTAAGCATAAAAAGAAGATTGGTTGGAGAGATAAGTGTAAAAATTTCAGTTCTATGATTGCTGCTACCTTCTTTTCCTGTTATTGGATTTTTATTTCTGATCATAAATTGGTGTTCTGGGATGGAAATATGATTGGAAGTTGGTTTGTGGTGGCATTGGGACCTTTATTGGAGAAGCCACCAACGTTGTTCATGAGCAGCTGTGCTAATTTTAATGAGAGATTCTTTTGTTGCAGCTGTTGTTTATTGTTGGGGATGCTGATTTTTCATAAATCAGATTTCAAATTATCTAAATCAGACTTGTTAGTTGGTTGGTGTTTCTATTTTCTCACCTTCCAGTATACTACTAGGAATGATTTTGAGCCTTGAATGAGGAAAGGATTGTTACAGTACAACCATAATTCATGTATGGGATGTTCTTTGATGTTCAACTGTGGCTTTCTCTGTGTTTTCTCCTCTACTAGTGTTTGGGCTAGTAAGTTAGAAACTGATTTTGTCCACCAATTGGAGACTCATGGGGTGAAATTTGTAAGTTTTTCATGGAGTCATCTCAGTTATATCATTTTTTTTCAAAAAAGGCGTTATACATCTTCACATAATTTTGAGGATGTGATGAGGGATCTCTTGCAAGGAGTTGCTCTTTCCTTTGCAAGAAGTGTTGGAAGAGTCACATATGTTGTCATGGCTCTGCTTGGTGCTATGAGGAGTTATGATATGGAGCATGCTTTTGAATCGAGAATTTTTTTCCCTTATTGCTCAGGAATGTATTAGATTGTGGTCTTGTTGTTTTTAACTCCTCAGAGTTTATGGGACATGAGATGCTGCAATTTTTTTTTTTACATCAGTTCTTCCAGGTCTATCAGTTTGGGTCTCAAATATGGTGACTCTTTGGGGTTATAAGGAGAGTTAGTGCAGATTTGGAGTGTTGATTATTCTTCTGTGATTCGAGTGATACAACATCAGTAGGGTGGGTCCTCCCAGAGATGGATTTGGGACCCTGGGATCCTACTTGGCATAGTAATCAAACAATTGTCTTGGAGTGTGGTGGCATTGCTTGAGGACAAGCAAATTTTGGAAGGGCGGACTATAATGTCGCCGATTTAGCCCTATGCTCTACAATTGGTTTTAGCCTATTTCTGGAAACTCATAGGCTAAGCAGAATGGGAAATTAGGGTTTCCTATTTTATAGGAGGTTTCAGATGTAGTTTTGAGGGATTGCATGTGTGTTTTTCTAACGCATGTCTAGTGGAGCTTTCTGGGTTTTTGAAGAGCTTCAGGATGAGGTAACTTGCATCTGAATCTAACATCCTTTCCGGACACTTACTATTTATAGTAAGTCATGTTGGTTGCTCGGTTTGTGCTCAAAAGATATTTGGAAACACTTACTATTTATAGTAAGTCATGATACTGCTCAGTTGGCATACGGATGGGGTTTTGGAAAACTTACTATTTATAGCAATATGCTATTTTTGGTAAGTATATTAATGGCAGTATCACTCTAGCAGTAACTCAAGCTTTTGCAGTTCAGTGTGGCTGATCAGTTTGGCTTTCTGTTGAGTTGAAGTGAACTTACTATTTTTGGCAGTAGCTATTTTTAGTAAGTCTAATCTTGGCAGTATCATCATTTGCAGTTTAGCTCAGGTCATCATGCTATTTGTGGTAATCCTTCAGTTTCAGTATTGGCATTGGTTTTGGTTATCTCCTTGGACTAAGTGTTATACTTAGTCAATTTCATGTTTTTAAGTTGTACCCCATGCCTAGGAGTGATAACTTCATGTTGTTTTAAAGAGGGGACATTAAGGGGTCATGTTGAGCATTTAATGATTTATTAAAATGCTTTATTGTTGCAAATAGAAATGGACGCCTAAAGGGAAGGGAAATAATGTTTTATTATTTCACAATAAAGTGAATGGTTGAAGGGCGTCCCTTGGGAAGTTGAAGTGATTCAACTTCTTGGAATTCAAAGTGTTTAATTTGCCCATTGAAACTTATATATTGCTGCATTGTGGAGAGTTGATTATGTGATGTTTTGGAAAGCAAAGTTATGTTGCTGGTTTGAAATCCAAAATTCGGCTAAGGGAAAGCTTAGCAATTCTATTCCACTCTTCGGGCCTGAAACTATGGTTCCCTAGATGATGGATTGAGAGTGTGCTTCATCCAGAAGTACATATTGAGCATTACTATGGAGTTTTGGTGAGATATTTCTAGTTTTCAAGTTGCTGGTTATTGTTTGGCTGAAGGATATTTTTATATACAACTTTTTGTATGAATTTAATTTGCTTATGGGCATTGAAGCAATCTATTCCTAGGCTAAAGGCGACCCTCTTGGCAAAGTTATAGATTTTATTTTGTAGCTTTGAATATTTAATGCAAGGTCAACCTCCATAGAAGGCCGTATCATTGTTGGAAGTGTCTTGGAGTTCGAGCTTGAATATTGGTGACCCATTGATGTGGTTTCAATGATTTATTTTGGGCGCCATCCTCCTAGTATGCATTTGCAATTCATTTCAAAACATTTGGAGGTATTTTTAAAGGTGTTATGAGAATTTTGGTATTATCATTGATTGCTGGTTCATAATTTTAGTTTGTTGTTCGTCATATCAGATTTGCTTCAGTTCTGATTTTTGGCTTATATCTTGGTGATTGAGAAGATTATATATTGTAATAAACATTCTTCAGTAGTTTGCATTGATTATATCATTTTAACACATGGAAATTATAGATTTATTTTATTGTAAGGCTGAGATTTAGTAGTACTAATCTAGTCATTATTCTTACTGCATTTACTTGTGATTTCCTAATGCAAACACTTTAACCCCTGGCTGGTTTACCGCCAGTGTGGAGAATAAACATTTGTATCTCTTTTCATACCCACTTTCAAGTGGTGAATTCCCACTGTTGAGTGGATGCCTGTCGCAACAGAAGAAGTATTAATATTGTAATCTTTTCCCCCCACTGTTTGGTGGTAGCGTGGAAAGTCCTTATGGCTGGTTATCCGCCTTTGTTCATTTCAATTTCAGCATTAGTACTCCACCATATGTTAGCTGTCAAAGGATCTTGAGTGCAAATTCTTGGTGTTGAGTTTAATCTCTCTTTCAGTATAATCTTGTAATCTTGATTCAATAGATCTTAGGGATCCTCTGACCATATACCCACCCCTCCTCCTTAAGTGGTTTTAGGGCGCATTCTTGGTTAGAGTTCTTTCATGCATGTTTTGGATTATGCTAACCTTAACGGGTGCTTGGTTACATTGTAAATGTTTGGTTTAAAAATAAAAAAAATTGAGATTATATTTCAATTTGCTTTCCTACATATTACAATTATCAACATAGAATCAAAATATGCTTTTTTATCAAGTCATAGGTCCTTTTTTGAGTTTGAGGGATGTCAAACTATTGCCTGAGAGATTCCTAGTCTTTCAATTGACCATCTTTTATTATGCTTTGAAATTGAGAGATACCTTTTTTGTTCCATGTTTTTGCTGAGCACCCTTGTAGAAGTGTCAGGGGCTTATTTTTGTGGAAAACATTCCACCAGATGGATCTTAGTTGAAATATTTATTTAGGTCTTCTTCAATTTGGCATTTATTCATTATATCATTTTTTACAAATTTCCCAAGCTTTCCAAATGCTTTTAAATACATTAGATTCAACGGGGGATATTATGAATTTACCAAAGATTAAGTCACAGAGGTGCATGTGTTTCCAAGTAGGATTATTTTGGTGCAACCCTTCCTATATTATTTCTAACTAATATTTTTTATGGCTCATTCCCTTTAAGGGCCTTATAAATCCATTGTGTTGCTAGTGTTGTACCTTGATACTTTAAATTTTTTAGCCCAAGGCCACCCTTTTGTTTTTCAATACAACATACTTCCCAACTAATTGCATGTTTTTTATTTTTTCCTTTGCCATACGACCATAAGAATTATCTAATCTTCTTTTGAATTTCCTCAATTTGGTAGCTACTAAAGAGCCAAATAGATGCATAGTATATATTGTAGGATGCTAGTATTTCCTAGCATACTTGAGCCCTTCCCGCTAATGAGAGGTATTGTTTATTCCAACCATTTAGTTTCTTCTCTATTTTGTTTTTCACCTAATCCCACATATCTCTCAGGTTGGGACTAACCGCAAATGGTATTCCAAGATACCTTACAATTTTGTTTGGTCCTCCTCATTAGATTTCATACTCTCTTAACCAATATAGCTGGATATCTTCCCAACTTAGCATGGTAGATTTAGCTTTTGAGATTCTTGCTCCTGCAACTTGGCTAAAGGAGTTCAATTTCTCCATTAGGTTACCAAAATTTCCTTTTTCCAAGCTTATGAAGAGGGCAGTGTCATCTATAAATTGTAGATAATCTATTTTCATTATCTTGATAAGGAATGCACAAAAATATGTGACAGTATTAGTAAAATCAATGGATGATTAGACCTACATAGCCTCTATATATGGGTGAGTGATATATTATTCATAATTTTCCAAGGGATCCAAGTTCATTATACTTAAACAAGATCCAATTTGGATGTGCAATATATCTTCATTATTGACATAATATGGATAAAAATATGCGGCAGTCTTAATAAAATCAATAAATTGATAAGACCTACATAACCTCTAGCTATTAATCCATATATTATTCACAATTTCCTACAAAAACCAACACCACTTCAGTTAAAAAAAAGTATCTAGATTGGGAATAGAAATATAAAGGTTCTTACATATTCAAACCTCCTCTTGTGCAACATAGTTTGAGTTATATAAAAAGTAAATGAAAGTAAATATATAAAATTAGTTAGAAATGGTTTCATAAAAACAAGTTCAAATTCTTATAAATATTTATCTAAACTAATTTTATTATCATAATGTTAGTACATAGTACCAATCTTTACATAAAGAATTGGTTTTTTTTTTTTATTAGACTGCAGGAATCGGGTAGCACGACCCCCTATAAACTGCAGTGCACCTGGTAAACTTTTTAACGTGACCAGCGGCGATGGTGCAACATGCCCTTTGGTACCACGGGGGTGGGGGAGCCTAGACCTCGTGACCAACCTCCTGCAATAGGAAAGATTTAGCCAACCGAGCTAGGGCCCCAACCCCACATAAAGAATTGGTTTAATATGTAATGTGAAAAAAATAAAATTAATATTTTTTTATTAAAGGTAAAATAGGTTTTAAAGGGACTCGAAACCCTTTACAAAAAAAGACACTACTAAAGAAAAAGCCAAAACAAACAAGCATCCAGTCATCAACAAACCATCAAAAAATCATACAAAAAATGAAAAATAGTCTATTGTAACTCTTTGAGAATCTCAGTTGCCTCTAAGTCATGTGTATCATTTGGTTGTGAAGCTCAACAACCTCCAACAAATCTTTTTTTTTTGGACTATCCATGGGTTTCTTTGAGTGACTACGAAAATTTAATAATTTTTTTTATCCATACTACTTGATTTAAATTTGGTTGTTGACTTTGTTTGTTGATTAATTTTTTCATGACAGTTATTCATTCAACGCCATCCTGAACAAATGCTAGGATGGTCCATGGTTAAACAAAGTAGCATCAAAGGCTAAACATATATCAAAGAATAAACATATAATGTGTAACATGCCTGTTGTTCTATCTAGTAATTTTACTAAGTTTTTCCCATAATTGAATAGTTTATGCATCTAACATTATGAGCAATAAATTTTTCTTTTCTTTTCAATAAATAATGCACTATTTGAAACATAATCTTCTCAAACTTTTCCATTGCATTTATATCAAAGAATCTTTTCAATAATATAAGTATGATTTCACTTTGTAGACATGTAAAAATGACCTAACACTTATCACACATCCTAAATGACATTTTATCATCATTGGCATCATTATCACGTAATACCATTGTATTTCGTATTAATTGCATCAAAAACCCTAATTTCTTTTATTAATTGAATAATATTAGTGTATTATTTAATTAATTCACTTTTCTATCATTTTTGACTAATTAAATAAACATCATTTATTTAATAAAGTCCTAATCTAACTTTATTCCTCCTGATTAATTAAATAACATCAATTATTTAATTATGTCGCTAATTTACCCCATTCCCCTAAGTCAATTAAATTATTAAAACATAATAGTTTAATTAAATCACTTTCCCCTAAACTTGAATAATTAAATAAATTATTCAAACATCATTCAAAAAGGTCAAAACAAACAAATACAACTTTGTTTATAAAAGAAAAATATGACTTGCACGTTTAACTCAAAAAGATTAATTAATTATCCTCACCCACTTTCATGATTGAGCAAATTACGATCTCCCAACTACTCATTCTAATTGGCTGACTGATTCATCTATTTTATAACTACTCCATCTATTCTTCAATCCCATTGAAAAGGCTCAATCTATTTCCCCAATTTCACTGAGCACTCAAATTGATTTCATCAAACACACCAATTACGTAATCAAAATCCACTAATTCTTCCCATCTAATTTCTCTCAACATCTTTCAATCGTTGATCAAGATTTCCTACTATACAATCCTGGTCGTTCATTTAAAAACACAAAATCTATATAATGATCATTTTCATTCAAAAATGATCTGAGAATTGATATCTTTTGCACAACAAATTAATGCTGAAATCACAATCAATTTCTTGAAGAAATTTGACATAGATCTTCGATCAACACACACACATTTCAAGCTTTTGTAAACGCATCAATGGAGGCTTCACATTGATACAACGATCCAACATCATTGTGAATACACTTCAACATGAGATGGGTAACGATATTTAGTCAATTGAATTCTTTGTATGTTCTTTTATTGCATTGCTTTAGTTCATCAAATTTAGTAATTTCATATTGTTCATTTCATGAGTAATGGGTATGAATCTTAATATTTCTTTTGAATTAGATTAGTTTTTAATTCATTCATGTTTGATTATCTTATTGCACTATCAATTTCCCCCTTACACATTCTAGCATGCCCGGTGGGACCTTGGTCCTTAACATTAACATTTTATTGAGTGTGTTTTGAATAGTTGCAGGTTCTAGAAACACATTTGAAAAATTGTGAAGCAAAAGCTACATAAAACTCATGTGGTCATTCTATTGTTCCTGCCACACTCGCTCCTTTTTCAATCTCTTTTGCATTCTTAAACCACTTTTGTTGTAGAAACAAGGTCGCTCTTGAAAATGGGAGGAGTTGTTCCATATGAATCTCAAATGTGTATCAAGAGTGAATCTAGTAGCTTTAGTTTCCTAAAGGAGTACAATATATTTATGATTTTCAAGGTTAAGGAACCTTCTAAAAATATATTTTCTTTTAGGGGACTCAAGTCCCTTGACATTGCAAGATATGTAGTTTATATTAATTACCATCATATTTTGGGGGGACATCCATTTCACCTTTGAAGTGCTCAAAGCACTTGGGTATCCTTTCTTCTATTTCTAGCCTTTTTGAGGTGGGCAGTGGTATTACCACACTTGTAAATTTTCCTTTTGTTCTTGTTGATATGTAGAATTCCCCTACCTATTGGTATAAAATTTCCTTTCTTCCTTGGCCTCCCTGGGTGAGAGCAAGATTTAGTAGTATGTGCATGTTGCATTTCAGTGGTATTCTCATTGGCCAATGATCCATTATTAATTGCAAGTTCTTGGGTGGCTCTGGGTTTTGATTTTATCCTCTTTACACCTTCAATCTTATCTTGCTCAACCTTGGTTTTACTCTTAGATCTCCCAACTAGATTTGAGTTCATACTTAGGACAATATTGTCCCCCGAGTTAGAATTAGTTTCATAATTGTTGTGAAGGAGTTGATCCCTATTAAAATTGCATAGGTGTGAGCTATCTTTATCTCTACATTTAGACCTCATCGACCCTTCCACCCCAACAAAGTCCAGTCCTTGGGTATTAAAACTGTAAGTTGTGATAGGGTCTTGACATGGAGTACTCTCCTAGTGGGAAGTCCTTAATTTAATACCCTAGCGTATTAGACATAGTGTAGCTATTCATCATCTTATTACTAATCCTCAAGGAATCTATAGAGATCTGGTACACTATGCCTTGAGGCTCGCTATCCAACATTTTTTCATTTTCCTCATTTGGGTTGGAGAGTTCCAACAACTTACCACTACCTTATGGGTTAATGATTTTTTGATTTTTAGCCTCAATCTCAAAGATGAGATCCTTCATCAAGGAGGAGAGTCTATTACCACCATTCACCTTAGCATTATCTACCCTATCCAGACTCTATTTACTTTCTTTATTACCATTATCTAGGTTGTTTCTCTTTAAATAGAAGTTAGATTCTTATGGGGTCATTATGCCTCTTTTGTCATTTTTCATTTTGGTTATTCTCTTAATATTTTTCTAATATTTTCCATGACAATCTGTTGTGCATTCTTTTATTTCTTCTACCACCATATATTTTGTTGTAGATGGGGGCTAGGGACTAGTGGGGGATTTTGAGATTTCCCTTATAGCTTCAACCATTGTTTCTTTAGAGGCCCCAATGGTATCCCTATGATTTGAATCTTCTTCCTCTACGAGGAGGTTAAATGGATTTGTCAACTCAATCTTACTAGATTCCCCGAGGGGACTAGAGATTGTCTTGGCCCTCCCTTTATAGTTACCTCACTGTTCATTTCTTATCTTTTTAGGGAGGAGATTCCATCCCCCCCAATTATATTATAGTATTCAATTTGTTCTAGGTTTGGGTTGGGCTCCCCATCATCTCCAACATCGGAGGGTAAATTTTCTTCTATAACCAACATTTCCTTGCTTTTCTCTATAGATTCCATTTTTTATTTTCCTTGGCCAAGAATTTTTTTTGTCACAGTTTTCCCATCTACATTGTCATCCATTCCTGACCTAGACTTAGTTTTGTTAGGTTTCCTATGCATTATAGGGTAGTTTTTTTGAATATGCCCCTTCTTTCTATACAAGTAGCAGACATTAATGCCTCCTAAAATTTATAGGTAGCAATTGGGTGAACCCACAAAAGTGGTTTACAATTCGAGTGAGGAAGGAAAACTTCCAAAAACCTCACCCATGCAAAAAAAATTCGTTTTGAGGGGTTCGAGTGAACCACTTTGCATATGGGAACCCACATTTCCCATTGTGGAAAGGGGGTTTGATCGAACCTTGGTTCAACCAAACAAAGGTTCGAGCGAACCCATTAGGTTCGCTCGAATCCCCTTTTTCCCACCTTCCCACCCTCTGACACAAAAAGACTCCAGATTTTCGCCCTTCGAAGCTTGGGTTAAGGATGCAAATGGAGGAGACTTCACAGACCCAACTGGAAGATGGTAGTCCTTAGAACGAGCTATCCAACGAATATAATTTTAATATGTTTTGGTTTTATTATGTATGTGTTTTTTTAGTTTTATTAAACATAGGTTTTTCACCGAAAATCAAGCTCTCTATTTTGCACATGTGGAAAAATAGCAAATTATCAAAGTAAATTTTTAAAAATATGATCGTGTTGGGTATTGATGTCCTTGATCCATTGAAAAAAATAAAAATTGAATTTCGATACATATAGAAAAAGTTATGTTGTATATAGTCCAGCTATGTCTGAATTACAATTGGTTTGACTTCGAAACTTGATTAAGGAAAAAATATTCAATAAAAAAATATGAGACCAAATAAAAGTGCTAGATATCGTAGTTACAAATCTAAATTCGAAAAAATTAGAATTTTATCCTTCATACAAAAAAAGTTATGTTGTATACAGTGAGCGTCACTTTTTTAAAATGTTGTTTTATGAAAAAAACCAGTTTTTGTGGGAGATGGAAAAAAAAGTGCAATCTGATTCCAAAAATTTTGAAAAAAATATTTTTAGAATCTACAGACAAAATGTGATGAGACTCTAGTTTGCATCACCTTCAAATTCCTCACGGTTTAGCTGCTATAGGTGCCACTGCCCGAATACGAAGATTTAGTTAAAAATAATAATTGCAGTGTCCAGTTTGGCCAAAAATTGTAAACCACTATTGTGGGATCATCCAATTATAATGAGCATTTTCATCATTAATTTCTAGGGCATCTAGGAATTCCACCTTGGGATTCAAAGAGACTAGGTCTCAAGTGTCCATGCGGGGGAGAGAGGCTTTCACTTCATCTACCCTCACAACGCTTCCAATTGGAGATAACAATTGGGGAATAAATGACCAGTATTTGGGGGGACATTTTTAATGACAACCCACCTAGGGCATGAGAGTACCGAGATTTACTCATCAATGGCCTTTGGTGACCAAGCAATGACACATAATGTGCAACTTCCAATGCTCTAGCAGGGTTTCTTTAAAACCCTTTCTTGCATATTATGTTCTTTCAGAAAAATGATAAACAACCCTCACTGAATCATTCTATATAAATTTATTTGTATTCCTAGTTTATTTGCCCAAACATTTGAAAACCACTTGTCTAGGTATTTCCTAGCTAGGATTTCTGAGGTGTCTATTGCTGGCAAGAAAATAACGTCTTCTCTTAATCTAATTTTCTCATTATAGATTTTTTCTTTCATTTCAAAATTGGGAGTAATGACTAAATTATTAGGGCCCTTGTAGGAATTCTTACCTTGTTCTTTTCCATTGGAGTTGAGGTCACATCCACCATTTTCAAGCACCACAAGAAACTTTACGTCCGACGAAATTGTAGAGTTTCCTTCTGCCATGATGTCTCTGAAAGACCTATTTTTTGCATGAATAGTTTTTCCACTATCCACCCCATTTGCAGGGGCTTCGAGGGTACTTGTACCTCCATTCATAAATTCCCTAGAGAATTCAAGAATATAAACAACTAGAGCATAAATGAGAAATGAAAATCACACCAGAATCAAGCATACAAAGCACACGACACATTGAAGGAAATGGATGTGAAGAATTAAAGGGTTGTATAGGGGCACCTATGGAAAAATAAACCTTCGTGGGGGAGGGATTTTCCTCTCCCACCACTGCAACTTGCAGGAACCCTCGTCGCCTTTTGCACTTGCCTCGACCAAAATAATTATTCTAATTATGTAAAATAAATATGCATTTTTGGTGCATCTTTAGTATCTATGCATTTAGCCACATCAAGTATTTATTTGGATCCACTTATAAAGTTGTATGTAACATTGGTTAGATATTTTATGTGGGTTGTATATTAGAAGAATATTTAATATTGGTAAAACTTAGTACCAAAAAGTAAATTTTTGGGTCAATAATTTTATGCACTTATGGTTTTACCTTACCATTTGGTTGTTTTATGTGATCGTGAGTACACAATCAAACACATATTTAGTTGTTGGTGTTGGCTATCTGGTTAGTGGGCTATTTGGATTGGGTATCATTTGTATTAAGCTCTCTTTTTTGGTGCATACGTGAAGCATGACATGAGATGTTTGGTTGCATGGTTATTCATTATGTTTGGACACATGGAGGATTCTTTGGATGAGCTTGATGTTTTAGAAGTATTCATGGAGAATTTGTATGTATATTGGAATATTTAATTGTTGAATAATACATTGAATGTGTATGCTTTTGGAGGCTACTTTTTTCTCTCTTGAAGGTTTTGGCAAGATATATCTTGTGTAATCTTGTGATATATCTTTGATCTTTACATGATGGTTATTCTATAAGCTTGTATGAAAATGATTTGATCAACCTAATAAACTCTTATAATTTAGGAGAGGATCTTTATAGAATCCTCACTTATCCTATTATATTTTTTAATATTTTAACTAATTAACGATTGATGCCATTTTTATGTAAAAACAAAACAAGATGATTTATTATTACAATACTATTTAAAATAATAAATTAATAAAAATATTTTCAACTATTATATAATTTAAAATTATTTATTCAAGAAGAATATAAAATACAAAAATAAATCATTAAATTTAGTCTAACTCTAAATGGATTTATCTAAAAAATTGAAGGATTGTTAAGATTGAAATAAAATTTAGATAAAAAAATGAAATAGTTGAAACATAAATATAAGGATTATTAAGATGCATTGGGTGATGCATTTACCATGGTTACTTTTGAGGTTTTCTATGAGCGCTTGACTTGTGAATAGACAAAGTTGACTCAGTTTGATTCTCTTTTTGGTTCCAAAATCCAGGTATTGGTAGCAAAGACATACAAAGGGAAAGACAAGAAGAAACTGAAATAAGATTAAGATAAAGAAACGAAATAATAGAGAGAGAAATAAAAGGTTATCATTAACATTTTTAATCAATTGATGCATTATTATAAAAGTACACAAGTTAAGGTTTGACATTAGAGTAAAGATGAGAAGATAGCGAAATAAATATTTTGAGACTTTTATTACTTAGAATTAAGTTTCACTTGTAATTTGATTGGGTTGGATGCTTTGACTTTTTACAAATCTCTTTATTTCTAATGTCTTTCTCGATGTGATTTTTTCCTTCCCAATGTGATCATATCCTTCTTGACTCTATTCTATCATATGAAGAATGATTATGTTTTTTTGTGCAATAATGTCCCCTATAATTTGTAAAATTTTATTCACCTATATTTTTAGGTATGTTAGAAATGTTTTAGATTAGAATCAATAAAGTTCATATGAGACAAACTTTGACATGTTTTAGATTAGAATCAATAAAGTTCATATGAGACAAACTTCTGTCAAAATCATAAGTTAAAATAAATTATTAAATTAAATATGAAAAAGTAAAAATAAAAAATGCTCAATACATTCTATCATATGAATAATTAAGCATTATACAAATAGGCTGTGTTTTTATATATATTTTTACAGTAACAGGGAAGCATTATTGAGAGAGAATACTTTTTACAATCATTCACTATCAGAAGATAACTGGCCAGGTTGACTTTTGTCTGATATTATTAAGCTTTTACTTTCCTGCGTGCCCATGGTCATTCTCTTATTTAACTGACGTCGTTGCTTGACATACTCAAAGCACTGCCTCATAACGCTCAGTGTCTGAATGTCTGCGTTGAAATTGTTCTTTACATTTGCCCCATTTCTTCCCTCACTAGAATGTTGTGCAACGTAATTGTCTATGCATTGCACAAAATCCGTGCCCATCATCTGAGCAACTTGTCTGGTTAGCTCCTGCAGGTCCATTGCCTTCTGTACTTTTTTCCTGTGCGTCAATACTACCACAAATTGAAGCCCTGCAAAATACATATAAACAAAGATATAAGATCCGGGGCAACAGTTTCACTGATGTATGAGGTAAATCAGATAGATCAGAATTTTCTTTCTTCTCTATTTGTTTTAGTTTTTGCTGTTCAACGATTTTGTTTTATGCTTTTTTTGTTTCTGACTGCTGTCTGTTGTCTTGCTTGAACTTTAAGAAATGTGACTATTTTTACTCACTTGAATTTTAAAAAATGTGATTGTTTCTACTTGTTTGAACTTGAAGAAATGTGATTATTTCTACTCGTTTGAACTTTAAGAAATGCTATTATTCTTATTCACTTGAACTTTAAGAAATTTGACTATATCTATTCTTTGTACTTTAAGAATTGTGATTATTTCTATTCGCTTGAACTTTAAAATATGTGACTATTTCTACTTGCTTGAACTTTAAGAAATGTGACTATTTCTACTGGTTTGAAGTTTAAGAAATACGATTATTTTATGTATAACATTATTTTATAAATGATAAAATAGACACTTATTCATAAAAAAAACATTCAAAATTATCAAAAAATATTGAGAAATAATAGTAAAATTTGATCGACCTTCTTCGCGAATAATTTTAGCTAGATTTGGAAGATTTCCAGAAGCAGGTGCTCCAGCGCCAGCAGCATCTGCTCTGATAACTATGACCACACATTCGGGAGGAGGAACGTCCTGCTGCTTCGAAATGGTTGTATTTTCTCCTCTCAAAATTGATCTCACTTTCTGCTCATCCAAAACGTCAGAGGCCGAGAAGGTGGGCGTGTCGATGAGATTAGCCAGATATTTGGGGTGCATTAACAGCTTGTTCTTCACCGTGAACACCCTCGTTGCTTTTGTTGTCTTTTTGGAGGGTCCCGTCTCTGCTCGCATGACCAACGGCCCATTTTCCTTGCACAAAACTCTGATGACTGTGTTGATGAATGAGCTCCTCCCATGGTTCTCGAATCCCAGGATTAAAATGGTGGCTGGATATTTCGAAGTTGCAGACAACTTTGCAGCCGTGTCTCTCAATAGCCTGTACTGCTCCTCCAGCACTCGATCACATGTTATTTTCCTGTATGCCAAGATAGCAGCGGCGGCTGTAGCTGCTGCTGCAATCAGCTGTACTACTATAGCCATGCTTAAAAGTAAAACAAACAGAGAGAGATGAGACTGATTGAGTAGTATTAGAGTGATTGAATGGCCGTTCACAAGGCCTTCGTGGTCATATTATTTGTATATATTTCTTGAGAATTTCTATTTCTCATTTTTTTTTAAAGCAAAATTGTACATATTCTAAGTTGAAAGCTACGCAAATGCCATAATTCCATTCTTGTCTACCATGTTTTCTTCAACCCCAAGGTTTTTCCTTGTTATATTGGCATTAATTTTGGTCCACGAGTTATTCCAAAATTAGTTTTCAAGGTAAATGTCTGCAGAGGGCGGGCAAAGTGATTTTTTTCAGCTTGCTTTTCACTGTATGAAATTGGAATTTCGGACACCATGTAAAGTAAAAGTTTCACCCTGGAATAAGAAAATTGAAGCAACGTATCCAGGAAAGTACCTTCGTAATTGTTTCTTATTAAGACATGTGTTAGTGTGCAGATGGTCTGCAAATGCCGGCTGGCTTAACCAGCACACTCTAAGCGTTGACCGCTTAGGTAGCTGGTGTGAGACCCAGCCGTAATCCGTCCCCCTTCCCGTTGCACTTTTTAAAATTGGTTTTCCCGTGCATAACTCAAAACACATCATGAAAGTTCCCGCTTTGGTCACAGTCAATTTTTGGTCACGTCTGCAGCGTAAAAAGACGTGAATCTGCTCACGAGGTAGTCGCAATGTTTCAGTGTATGCAACAAACAGGTCTACAACCCTGCGCAGTTCCAGCCCATGCCTAAATGGGAGCTTTGGAGCAGATTATCCGTAAAAGCAGGAAGGATATAGGAATTTTGTCAGTTGGTAATGCTCTGGTACGTGAATTGATTGATCGAATGCCTCGAAAATACCTGCACAAAATGGGTTTGTTGAAAAGGCTTTAGAAACTGTCAAGCAGATGCAATTGGCAGGTGTAAAGCCAGATTCCTCTACCTTTACCTCCATCCTCCCTGCCTGTGCCGAAATGGGAGCTTTGGAACAGGCTGTGAACAACCATCATAGGATGAGGATAAAGGATTTTTGTCAGATGTATTTGCAACTACCCTGGTAGACATGTATTCAAAATGGGCGAGGCTTAACCGGCACACTCTAAGCATCTGATTGCAAATGTGGCCGGGCCCACAAAGTACTTTTTCTCATTTACCTCTGTCTTTCTGTTGACGCCTCCGTTTTCCTTCCCGTTTCCGTTTTCGCTTTTGTTGTTTCCGTTCTTATTCACTTTCACGTTTGGAAGGATTTAGTTTGCCGTTTTAATCCCACACGCATTCGGTGAGAAAAAGTAAGGGAGACGGGGCTTATAAGCGAGGCTTTTTCAGCAAAAATATCCTTCTTTAAATTTTGGTTGTGTGATAAATGTAAAATTATGAAAATGTTCAAATTTATAAAGCAAAATGAAGATAAAATCAAATGTTTTCGTAGTATTTAATTCATTAATTTTTTTTATGCAGTTATAAATTACCTTTCTATTCAATAAAATTATTAAATAAAATCCATATATTAATAAAATTATTAAGTGAAATTCATATATTATGTTAAATATAATATTAAATATTGTTTATGTTAAATTATATAATATGTTATAATATAATAATAATATTATAAATTACTTTTTTTATTGTATGTTAAATAAAGTTCATATATTAGATTAATTAAATATTTAATTTGAGTGCAAAATATAAATTATATAATATGTTATAATATAGTAATAAATATTTAATATTTTTAATTGTTTGTTTTTTAAATTTATATATTTATAATATATATATTATGAGATTTTAAATATTTTTTAAAATTATGATATTAATGTTTAATTAATTTTTTAGAGAAGTTTTTTCCACAAGATTTAATCCATATATAATTAAATTAAGAATTCAAATTCTCATCTTCAAGTCTTTAGAGTCCACATTCCTTTGTATTAATTCATTTTTTAGAGAATTTTTTTCCACAAGATTTAATCATTTACTTCATTTGTGAGATACTTTTAACTGTACATGATTGTTGGAAATTATATTTTAATGATTAGCCTACTCCTCGCGTATCACTTAAGTGGGGTTGCTAGTGTAAAAAGTGTTACTACCTACCTAGTTTATTTTAACCTAGTAGATCTATTCACACTAGGCTAGTCTCGCTTATAGTTTGTCTACCATTTTGTCTCACTCAATAGGGACTTTATACATGTCCTCACACTTATCCCAAGTTTTCTACATGTATCACACTTCTCATTCTTAGAGGGTTAGTTATTAGTCTACTAATACCTTCCCTCTTCCTTATTTTGAAAATACAAGGAGTTCATTATATATTCTTGATTTAGTTGTATAATATTTTTTGGCACATTTATGGAAGATTTTAGATTTGATATTCATTTCACTACTAGACTCCAATAAGATAAACCCTTCTTTAGCCTTGTTTTGAGATAATATGTCTTTTCTTAATCTTTTGGATGTTACACCAAGTGATGGATTTTTCACTTGGAACAATAGGAGGTATGGTGCTTGTTCTTTTTCTAAGTGGTTATACAATTTTTTACTATGTAATTTTTGGATTGGAGATAATTGGATTTCTTCCTCTATAATTTTAAATTTGCAAGGCTTAGATCATTTGCCCCATTAAGCTTTCTTCATCTCTTTTTTTATCGTTAAAAAGACTTCGTTCATGTATTATTTTGTGGCTTTGGGATCAAGATTTATTTGAGTATATGGCACTATGGATGGAGGGTAATCCTTTATTTTGTGCTACTATGTATTATTTATTTTAAAGGCTTTAATATCATAATATGCTAGGTTCATAATTATATACTGCAACAAATCAAGATTTGGTAATTTTCTCGGTAGAAGAAATAGGTATAGGATATATTGAATGGTATTACTTTTTAAATTAGATAATTTGGAATCATTGAGATTTCAACTTTGTAATTATGATTTATTTCTTTTTTTGCATGATTGCATAGTCTTGAATTTAATCCTTGATCTATGACTACATCAAATCTCTAGGACATTACCTCAACAATCAAGGATTTGATAAAGAATGTAAGAAATCAATTATTATATTTAAGAATTAAAGGTGACAAGAGAATGAAGATAATATATGAGTAAATGAATGCTATGAATATAAACTTAGATGATCTCAAGGATATGCATTGCTACCTCAAGGATTTAGTTTGAGAAACAAGATCCTTGAAGGAAAGTCCACATAAATTGATAAGCATTATAAAGCATATAATATATTAAGAAATATCATTGTGTGATAAATATGTAAACACATAACTTGTAGATAATCATTGAGGAATACACAAAAGGTTGCTCCAAGGATAGGAAAATAACAAGAATAGCCATAAATTCTAGATAAGGATCATGCAAGAAGATCAATCATAAAAATATGTTTATAATGTTGACTACTCAATGTGGAAAAGTGATAGAATAAATATGGACCTTAAGGAAAGGTAAAGATAGTGAATATCAATAAGTAAAATATGTAGTTATGATAGAGATCATAATATGTAATATAATATCTAAGCACATGATAGGGATCATAGATATGATAAGTTTCATAAATCATATGTATAAGATGACAAACATTTAAGAAATCAAGATAATAATAAAAGACATGTAAACAAAGCAAGGAAGAGTAACAAAGAAACATAGGCAACCACAAAAACCAATAATGGCATTTGATGAATAAAATGAAAGGTGCCCCAAATAAAGAAAAATAGCATAAATAATAATACAAAAAGGTGAAATGAGAGTAAAAAGGTATGACAAACATGGTCCAACATGAATAAAAAATACATATAAGAATCAAAATAAAAGCTAATATAAGTATATAGTTCAATAATGTTCAATGTCTCATGGAACATAAGAAGGATCTCCCTCAAAAATACCATCCTTACTGAAAAATATAACATTTGTATCTTCCTCTTTAATGATATTGCTTCCCTTTTCAATCACTCGTCTTTTCTTAATAAGAATTTTTACTATTAGTGAAAATAATACCAATTGGTGGAATTATAGGAATCTCCTTTCTAATCCATTGGAATTATAGGAATCTCCTTTCTAATCCATTTTTCTTATTTCTTTGGTAGTGTTTGCATAGGATGGTTTTGCACTTGGTGAATCATCACTTTTTGATTTATAATCCATGTAGTAATTTTCTTGTCAGGAAACATTAGTTTTTTGTAATATTGACTCATTTTCCTATTGTAATGGAACAAATGACAAGGTACATACTTAGCTTAATCATTTACCATATTTTATTCTTTTTGTTCCTTTTGACTTCTTATTATCTTTGATACATATCATGAATATCCTTGTCACTTTCATATGGAATTGGGAGTGGGAATATAAGTACATTCAAAGTAAAATGGATCAATTTCATAAGAAGCTCATATGAATCTTGTGTAATGTTTACAACTCTACCTTCATAAGAAAATAGTCCAACTAAGGTCTACCAAGTAGTATAGAAAATATATTAGTATAAGGAATAACATATATCAAATATCTATACTTCCTTAGATCCAACCTAAGCAGTTATGGTCACTCTAATCTAAGGTTAATTTATTTACTTAAGAGTAATTTTTTTTTTTATTATAATTTTTTTTACTATTTTGACAATTCTTTTATTTTGTTTCTATTTTGAAAAGTGTAATAATTTCATTTGTAGATTTTAATATTTGTATTTTAAATTAATAATAATTTTATATTTAAAAAATAAATATAGATTTTAAAGAATTTGTTTTATTTATAAATCTATGTTTTAGAAAATTAATTAAATTAATTGCTCACAAAAACTTGTGTTGAATTTTAAATTCTACACAAATAAAATATTTGTAAATTATATTGAAAAATAATATAATTAAACCATAGAATCATAATTTTAAAAAATATTTAAAAATTCATAAATATACATATTATAAAAATGTAACTTTAAAAAACAAACAATTATAAACATTGAATATTTATTATTATATTATAGCATATTATGTAATTTTGTATAAATAACATAAAATAATTTTTATATTTTACATTTAATTTAAATATTTTATTTGACATACATTGAAAAAAAAATGTAACTTATAACAAATAATATTATGAATCTCACATTAATTTTATTAATATATAAATTTTATTTAATAATTTTATTAAAAAAATAATATTTAATATTATTTTTAACATAATATATAAATTTTATGAATTTTATTGGAAAGAAATGTAATTTATAACTGCATGAAAAGCTATTGAATAAAATACCATAAAAACCATTTGATTTTATTTTTCATTTTACTTTAGAAACTTGAACATTTGCATAATTTTACATTTCTCCCACAACCGAAATTTGAAGACAGAGATGTCTTAACAACAAAAAGACAAGAAATGTAAACTTGAAGCCTCTAACTTATAAGCCCCTTCTCCCTTACTATTTGTCACCCAATGTATGTGGGATTAAAAATAATTTTCATTGAAACAAATATTTATTCTTTCGGACAGCTTGAGGATGCATATGAAAGAGATCTGGTTACCTTCCACAGTCGCAGCTGAAATTTTTCAGACACAGTGGAGAACTACAGATTTTATACCTCTGAATAGTGGAAACGACAAATTAAATCCTTCCAAACGTGAACATGAAATAGAACGGAAACAACAAATGCGAAAACGGAAACGGAAACGGAAAGGGAAACAGAGGCATCAACAGAACGGGAACGATAGAGGTAAATGAGAAAAATGTACTGTTGTGGGCTTGACCACCTAAGCAATCAGATGCTTAGAGTGTGCCGGTTAAGCCGACCCTTCAAAATGTGGAAGGATAGACAAGGCACATGAACTGTTTGACAGAATGCATCAAAGAAATGTGTTCTCATGGAATGCCTTGATTGCAGGATATTCACAAAATGGATTTTTTGAAAATGTTTTAGAAACTTTTAAGAAAATGCAATTGGCAGGTGTAAAGCCAAACTCTACAACCTTTGACAGCATCCTCGCAGCCTGTGTTGAATGGGAGCTTTGGGACAGGGTATGGGCATCCATCAAAGTGTAAAAGATAGAGGAATTTTGTCAGATGTTGCAACCGCTTTGGTAGACATGTATGCAAAATGTGGAAGCATAGACAAGGCGCGCGAACTGTTAGACAGTGTGCCTTAAAATAAATTTGGTCACATGGAATGCCATGATTGCAGGATATGAACCAAATGGATTTGTTGATAAAGATTTAGAAACATTCTTCTGCGTGTGCAAAATTGGGAGCTTTGATAGGTAATGAGCATTATGAAACATTTATTATCATCCTCTTCATTTTTTTCTAATTAGTTATTTGAATTTCTTTATTACCAAATCATGTTCTCCTTTATCTAAATATTTTATCATTTTCACATTTATAAGATTTTTTTAGGATATGTTTCTATTAATCTAATCCCAGATTCTTTTTACTCTTTTTCTTGAATTTTTCCTTTTTTCTTTTGTAATTTTTTTCCAATTTCTCATTTATCAACGAGGATTATTCTATTCTACATTTGAATGTTTACATTGTCTAACATTTGCTCCTCTAATTTAGTTACTCATTTCTAAGTTTTAGTTTCACAGATTATGACTAGACAATTATTCACTTTATGATCATGGTGCCAACACACTCTTATAGAACTATTAAATTTGAGACAACTAGAAACATCATGTGATTTATCACCACAAAAATCATGTAGACTTTCCTACTTTTTCTCTTCTGCACTCATTAGAATAATGTCCTAGTTTAACATAGTTATAACATTTTTTCCTTTTGATCCTTCATCTTTCTTTAGAATCTCTATTATTATTGTGGTAGCCTCCCCTACCACCTCATTCTCAATAGTTATCATGGTAACTCATGGAGGACCTTGCATCTTGAATTTGTGGTACCATGTAGTGTATATTGTTAAGTGGTCCTATACTTTCTCTGAATTGAAGTTCCCATTAGCCATGTGTCAAATAAACATTAAATGCTCTTATAGCTAAATTGTATACTTTATCTACACCCATATCAAAAAAATGCTTCCTTAGTCAATCCATGAACCATGTTTCATATTCATCTTCTTCATGAAGTAATATTAGCACTTATTTGTTTCATGTTTGTCCCAATTTATATTTTACAATATATATTTACCATCTTTATAAGGGATTTCTCAAGTTCCCCTCTTAGTATGGTAGCCCTCTTGGTGCCTTCGATTATCAAACATTCATTCCTTAGATACATTCTTCTTTGTTATATTTTTTAAACCAAAATTTACTTCTTCTAGGTAGGGGAGAAGTCTTATCCTTCTCACCTTTCAATGGAATTTCTTACTTCAACATTGCGTTTTCCCACTCTAATTTGAAATTATCAATTTTATCTTTTCCTACTAAATCATTCTCTCATATCTTTGACTAGGATTCTATTTTGGAGATCAATTCTACTGCATCCTTATATGAAGAGGAAATCTTCTCATCTAGTTTTGCTATAATGTGAGGTGTTAACCCTAAAATAAACCACTCATTTATGTTAGGGTTTCTTCTATCTTTCTAACCATACTTTTAAATCATTGTTCATATGTAATATTTTACCTATTCCTTCTTAGTTTTTGTCATCTTCCATATTTTATTTATGTATTTTGTTCATACATTAGGTGAATGGAAATTTGTCAATATAAGTCACTTAATTCTTTTCATGTTTTATCATGCTTAGGACATTCTTTAATGCACCATATTAGTGCCTCATCATTGAGGGTCTCCACAAAATCGTACAACTAAGTCTACTCATCATTAATGCCAACCCCAATCCAATGAAAGTCTAAGGTAAATAGATGTTCGCTAGCATCCTTGGTGTATTTACCAAAAATAGGGAGCTTAATCATATGTGCCTCTATATTTGGAGGAGGTAAAGGTGTTCTTGATTTATTTTGTATGGTTAGGGATTATCCTTTATCCTAATTTATTCTCTACTCTTGGATCTCTTTCTCTCTTTATCATGGCTTCTTTTTCTAGTTCCACTCCTTTTTTACTTACCAAAGTCCTTTCTCTATGATTATCTCTTGGCACTTAAACATCTAATAACTTAATTCGTAATACCTATCACAAATCTCATACATAATTGCTTCTTGATCTTGCTTTCTCTAACCCAATTACATATTCACTACTTATGTTGACTCTTTAGAAACTCTTTTTGATTTTGACAACATGGGAGGTGACACAATCCACGAGGTTCATCTCCTCATAGTATCTCTTTAGCTTCCAAGGGAATGTGTTGGTTGACATCATATCATTAGTAATTGATTTATCTTTAATTTTATTTGAGTTGTTTTCTTTCTCAACTTGGGAATTGCTCTCATCTATCACCTTCAAAATTTCCTTGGAAAACTACAAAATTTTGGTGACTTATTTTATTCAATTGCTAAACATTATCTCATTTTCTTCACCAATTAACAACTTCTTTAGTTCTTCCCTTATTTCTTGCTCTTCTTCCCCATAAAATTGTGGTGTCTTACATGATGGTGTTATTGATGCCAAAAATATGATATGATCACTTTTAAAAATGAATCAAAATAGAGGATTTCCTTTATAGTACTTTGTGTAAGTTTAACTATGTATCTATTTTTTAATACATGCATACAATACATCTAAAAATGATAAACTTTAACACAAAATTTACCCACCCATCTAGGTTTTGTAGACATGCATGAAGTATGTGTCACCTTTGCAACAAGTTAAAATCTCTAAACATACTTTAAGATGGGCATCTAGAATTTCAATAATGTATTTATTACTTCTAAACATGTTAAAAAATCTAAAATAGGCTTGAAGAATCCATCTTGAATTTCAATATATTTCTTTAAAACTTGAAAACTTCAAAACTCTTAAACAAACATTCTTTTATATAGAACATTATAATAATCCACCAACAATTCTACTCACAGTTCTATCTAATATCAAATGCCATATTCCTTAAGAACACATTACAATCCTTTGTTTAAAAATTCAAGTTATGGTAAACACACATATCTAGAGCACCAAAAATACCTATGTCCAATAAACAATTAATCATAATATCAAGACCTATTCAAGATTTTTCTATAGTGAAATGGACTCGTCAATGGTGAAGGAAGGAATGAGATGTGAGTAAAGGAGGAGCAAAACCAAGTCACTAATCTTGATAAGCTTAGCCTCAATCTTGGCACTATACTCTCTTATTCACATCACATGTTTGTTGTTGTCATAACTCTCTTTCTTATGCAATATCATTGACAAAAAGACAATTTCCATAATCTTTCTAGTGTCCTTGTGCCTCTCCTTTATCATTGTTTTCCTTCTATTTTTTCTATTCTCTATCTTTCTTCTTGAATCTCACTTCTCAATCATTTTAAATAAAAGAAAATATGTCACATATAGATAATATTGATTAATTAAATGCAATTAGTAATTATGATATTGTTATTTAAATTGATTATTTAAATCAAAGTTAAATTGAAATTCAAATTGAAATGAAATTGAAATTTAAATGCAATTACAAATGATTCGAAATGTATTTTTATTTAATTTGGGGTTTGCCATTACTAATGAAAAATTGAGTGCAAGTGAATGCAGGAACAGGTGAACGTGATTGAAGGCGAGAACAACGATCAAGTAGAGTTGTTTTAGCCATTAGACATTTATGAGGATGATGGAATCTCACACACTCACTTAGATAATATTTTAATGCATTTTGTGATTACTGTGTTTGCAAATTTTAAATCTAGTTATAATTTACTTGCTCAAAATTTGTGAAAAATATATGTTGCTTTAAATGATGATTTTATTAAATTGTGAGAAAATAGATCTTATTAAATAACCGAATGATTTATATCAATATTTTAACATTGTTTGAAAATATTGATGCTTGCATTTTAAAATGTAATAAAATAGACTTTTATTGCGAAATTAAACAATATGTGATAAAAGTTGTGTTTTTATGTTTTTAATTGAAAATATGAAAGAGGAAAAGATTTAAATTTAGGAATTGAACAAATAGCTAAAATGGAGTTATTGAAAACAACTTAGAAATCAATTCACATCAAAATTGAAATTTGCATTCAAAAGAAACTTCAGTTAAACAAATTGAAGAAATATCTTCAATTAATTGGAGAAGCAGTCAAAATTCTAGAACTTGGAGTTAGAAAATTGAACTAGAGATCAATATTATTTTATGGATCTCATTTTTCTTGATAACTCCATCAATGCATGGAGGAGGAGAGCAGTCTGGAGAAATTTCGAACTGGCACTGTGGGTGAAAAATCCGTTTATGAGTTGGAAAATTGAAAAAAGTCATATCTTTTCCATGCGCACTGGTTCCTCTTAGAGATACAGGGCCAGGAGAGTGGTCTCATTTATGAAAAAGGAGTTACTGTTCTTCCCATGCGCAAGAGACTGAGGAGGAGGAGTGTTGATCTAATTAAAAAATTAACAATAGTCAGAGACTATCTTCAACCCATGCGGCCAGGTAAGGAAGCATGCGCAGGGGGGAAATTTCAATCTCCACATACTTCCTACATAGCTAGTTAAGGAGTCTTGAGGAGAGGACGCTTAAAGGTTGGGAGAGAAACTCCCTATACTCCATGCGCAACCACTAACTCCTCCATTTTCCACGCAAGAACAAAGATTAGTAAAGGCGCGGCCTAAGGGAGAGGAGAATACGCAACAACAGGAAGTTTCTATCTTCCAAAATACTTAACAAAGCCGAGACACAAGGCGGGGTGCACCCAGGACAGTAAGAGGATAGGAGGCAGGGAAGAAGAAAGGGAGTTGGGGTTTGATTTCCAAACAATAACAAAAATACAAAGAGAGATTCTAAACAGGGTTAAGAATTTGACAGACCAAGGAAGATTCACAGAGAGACTAATAAGCTTCATAAATTAATAGAGGAAATTCAAAATTTATTTCCAGAATTTACCAGGTAGGATCTTGGAACAATTAAACAAAAACATGAATAGAGTAAATTAAATGAAATAGTTATGTTATTATGTTGATTTTTAAAACTATTTCTATTATTTTGAATTATGTTTGAACTCTTAAATATCAAACTGTGATTATTCTTCAATTTCCAGAATACTATTGAATTTGGAAACATCAGATCTTTAGGTAGAATTGAATTGATTGAAAACATGAAATAAAAATAGCTGATTAAATTTAGGACGAGATTCAAAACATAAAACATCATTTAAATTTAGATTTAAAAAGATCTTAAACAAGAAATGTTAGTTGAAACAGCTGATTTACAAATTTAGGAGAAACTCAGAATTTGATTGAAAATAATTTTATTTTTAACGTAATTTTGAAACAAAGGTTAAAATCAGTGAAATTAGCCATTGAAACTCAAAACAATCAGAAACTGAAACTAAAACGAATTTTATTTTAAAACTCTTCTTGAAAAGTATTAATTAATTAATTAATTTTTTGAAAGTATGAAAATAGAGAATAAATCATTTAAATTAAAGTATGATTTTTATTAAAAACGAAACAAAATGGACGAGTAAAAAAGAGCGAAAGAACGTGTGCTCTTTTATGACTGTTTATTATATGTATTTAATCTACACACTGGAGATACACCTTCTTATTTTATTTTTGATTATTAAATTTACTCGATTTAAATATTAATTTAATGTCTTTTATGGATTAAAACGATGAAAAGAACAACTTTTTAACTGTTTTCGCTTCAAACAAGATTTCTATTTTATTATTTTTGAAAGATTGTATTTGACTGTTTGGAACCATGCATGTTTGATAAATGAATGTGCATGCCATGTTTTGGGAAAGTTACCTTCCGGGACGGGTGCCGAATATGGGTTATTAGAGAGTGTAGTTTTGCTTTTCCAAAACTACTTTATTTGTCGTGCATGACATATTACTTGGCCAAGTAACTTAAGGACCATTGAAATAGATGGAATTATTGAACTCTCTACCATATCCTAGTATTGAACTTGCTTATTTTTTAATTGATTTAGAAAAATGAAAATTCTTGTGGTTTTACTAGTTATACTAGGCACGCACTAGATTCCATCTTGCTTGTAGATTGATTTTTGCTAAGCGATTCATGCAGGGTCGGGTATTTCTTGAATGACTAAGGAATTCCGGGGAAGCATAAGCTTCGAGGTTGGGCGGAAAAAATACCTAATCCTTGTTCTCGTCTTCTTTATGAAGATATTCCATTGGATTGAAGATCAAAGGATGTTATCTTCTTTTATGTTGTATTTATTTTTGAAATATGTATTGAAGAGCTTAAGGCGACTGAATGCCTAAGTCTCGAATTGTAACTTATATTACAACATCTTATGTATGATTAACATTGAAGTGTATTATGACACATGTATCTATTTAAACTAGAATTATTTATTGAATCTATCTTATCGACTTAAGTCGTGTTTTGGAATCGATTGTCTTTTATGATGTCTAAATGAATGAATTGTTGACTTTATTTTGAATATAAATGAAATTATTTAAAGTTTTGTCGATGTTTGTTTTAAAGAGTTCCGCTCTACAAAATATCTCTTGCTTCCCCTATACTCATGTTCCTAATTAAATAAAGGACTTCACCTATAATTATGGTAGTTTTCATTTCTTACATGACCTCTACACTCAACCATATTTAGTTGTTTTCGCATAGTGGTGCCATGATGTTGCTTCCATTCTCATGCAACAACTATGAAGGAATGAATCAAATATAAAATTTAACATAAATTATAAATAGGATTAACATTAGAATTACAAATATGTTAATGCAATTATGATATATATAATAAGGGAATAAAAAAAATATCATGACATACTACACCTCTAAGAGTTTGCATCATCCCAATGCATCAATATTTGGCAAGAAATTAACATAAACTTTATTCATCTTTACACCAATATAGGGCTAGTTGTAATGCCCCGCCACGTAACCCTAGAGGAAGTTTCAATTCACAATAAAAGCGCACTAATTTTTTTTTTTATTAAAGTGAATTATCCATACATGTTCATCTACAATTGATAGCATCCCCTAAGGCTACGTAACCGAGATTGCTTAAACCCAATTAACATACATCATTTATAATTCATTGCAATTAATTACTCATGTAGTAACATTAATTCAACACACATATACATCAAAAGATAAGAAGGTAAACATCCATAACATAAATTCATTACTTGAACAATAGGTTACATCTCTCATTCCCAGAATGAGGCAATATTACATAAGTGTTACAATTACAAAATTCCACCTCATAAATACAAGAGGGGTATAAAACTCATTACAATAGGAAATACGACAAAGCAAGATATAGATATAAGAACCGCGAGCTGTCCAACTGGATGTCTCACCACCAAGTACTGAAGATCACAAGGGACCCAACGATTTATGGTGCGTGTTCCACCCAACCAAGTGGTACCCGAAGGCCCACCCCCCATGCTAGGAGATAGTAACAACGTAACATGGAAAAAGATCTACAACCTCTAACCATAGGCAGACACATACAGACTCTTACTGACATAACCAAATAAATGAACGACACAAGTACAAATCAAGTACAACCTTCACATCACTGACATAAGTCACATTGCTTCTAGACATAAAATAGATCAAGTATGTTCAGAGAACCATACACATAAAACAAATACCAACTGTTGTCCTAGACAGAGTGTCATCGCATAGTTAGTCATGAGATCTCCTCTGGGCATTCTTCATAGGCTCCGGATATCCTGGTGACCTCAACCAAACCCCGGCCCTCATGCTCACTCATGCGGCATCAAATACCTCTCGTAAGGACAAGATAGATGACCATGCCATTGCAGGCCTTCCCACTCATCCCAAGTCTAAACGAGCCCTTGTGTCTATGAGTGAGGATAAAATATCTTGATTAGTGTGAAAGGCATCCTAATCATCTAAGTACATTAATTTAGTTCACTTACTTAAACTACTTCCAAAGGTTACCCGGTCTTACCTCTTTGGGCCCCGACCCCTAATGGAAGCCACTCTTCTATTCGACAACACACACCCAAACAATTCACCAAGGGAATCACAAGTGCATACAACCTAGGTATCATAACCACTCCATCTCAAGGATGAAACAAATAATAGAACTCACTCCAAACATCTTGGAGACAACAAAACACATAGTCCACTCCTTTCACAGGAGGTACAAAACATCCCCGTTCGTGGAAACCGGGTAAATTACTAAAAAGACACCATGCACTACCCAAGGGAAAACAAATGGTTGACATAATGAATTGACAACCCTCATCCTCTAAGATCTTCTGGAAGTCTTACAATATTTTGGACTATCACTTAATCCCATATCCCAAAATACAACTTGACGGCATAGCTACAAAAACATTAAAGTCATTAATCAAATCTAATATTAGGATTTCCTAAATCCACCTCATGCAATAGGTAACATTGACAAAGTAAAAGGCACGATAACTGGATTATCTAAAATAATCATATAACTCTATTTCCTCTTTTATTATTGGAAGTCTCAAACAATTAAACTCACTTCCCTTTACGAAATATAGAGAAAATAGAACATTTAAGGCAATCATAAGAAAATTACTATTTTTGGATATTCTAAATCCATATCCATTCCATATTCCAATCACAATAATTTAATTGCTCTAATAGAATAAATAAATTAAAATAAATAATTGTCTCTTCAACAAAACTCCTTTACTTTTAAAATGACATAAATCTATGCAATTAAATCTTTTCAATTTTCTATCCATGTTCTATATCTCTTTCAATTTCTTATATCAAACATGCAATTTCCTCGATATAATTAAAATATCATTTTCCTTATCAATTTAACCATGCATTCGACCCTTATCTTTTAAAATCACCATGCAAGAAATTATCTTCCAGTTACACAACTGAAACATCTAATTTCTATAATTTATTTAAATTTCTCTTTTCAATTCATTTCCTACCATTCCTCAATCAACACTTCATAAAACAAGTTATTTTAGAAATACAATTGCTTAAATTTTTTTTACATTAATATTTAATATATTTATATATTCATAAAATATATACAATAATTAAATATATACATAATAAATCACTAACCATCTATATAATATACCAAATCATAAATGAGATTAATTATAAATAATAAATCAAAATACAATACACGAAATCCGAAATATCATTGAAATTCCGGACGGATGCACTGGGTTTCTTTTAATAAATAAATAAAAAAAAATTTATTAAATTTGGGAGGGGTCGACTGTAGCCAAACCCCCCACTCCTCCTCCATACGCGCGCCTCCCTTTGGGGCTGCGCTGCCCCCAAAGGCAGCGCTCCCTCCACTTAGTGGAGGGTGTTGCCTTGGAGGCAGCCGCACCTCCATTGGAGAGGGCAGTGGGGTGTGCAATGCATCCCCACCCAAAGTATTAATCAAAACAAAAGACAACGAATGGAATTCGCGTTTCATCAATTCCGCGATTTCCAAGAAAAACTAGAAAGCATCGTACGGACGGTTAAAATAATATTTTAACCAGTATATATATATATATATATATATATATAACATTAACACTGTATATATGGGTGATCCCGCAATAGTGGTTTACAATTTTTGGCCAAACTGGACACTGAAATTATTATTTTTAACTAAATCTTCACATTCGGGCACCTATAGTGGCTAAACCATGAGGAATTTGAAGATGATGCAAACTAGAGTCTCATAAAATTTTGTCTGTAGATTCTAAAAATATTTTTTTCAAAAAATTTGGAATAAGATTGCATTTCTTTTTCCATCTCCCACGAAAACTAGTCTTTTTTAGAAAACAACATTTTTAAAAAGTGACGCTCACTGTATACAACATAACGTTTTTGTATGAAGGATAAAATTATATTTTTTTCGAATTTAGATTTGTAACTATGATATCTAGCACTTTCATTTGGTCTCATAGTTTTTTATTGAATATTTTTTCCTTAATAGAGTTTCGAAGTCAAACCAATTGTAATTCAAATGTAGGGGGACTGTATACAACATAACCTTTTTTGTATGTATCAAAATTAATTAATTTTTTTTTTTAATGGATCAAAGACATCAATACTCAGCACAAACATATTTTCTAAAAATTTATTTTGATAATTTTCTATTTTTCCACACGTTCAAAATAGAGATCTTGATTTTCGGTGAAAAACCTATGTTTAATAAAACTAAAAAAACACATACATAATAAAACCAAAACATTTTAAAAATATATTCATGGGATAGCTCATTTCGAGGTCTACCATAATAATTTCAAATAAATTTTAAATGAATTAATTTGATCCCCCAAAAGGTAAATCGAAAGTGATTTTTTATGAGCATTTTGATAGGTGTAAAAGAGACTCCTTTATAGGCATGGTTTAAAAATAGCGAGGTTCTATCCAAGGGGGTTTGATCTAAGGTGGTTTGATCAAACCCTCTTCAATTGGAATCCTTAAAATAAAATAAAAATTTTAAGGGCTTAAATCATTATATTTTCTAAAAATATGTGATTTCAGAAAAAATCAGTTCCTCTCAGAAATTGTAAACCAGCTTTGTGGGATCACCCATATATATAAAAACAAATTTACCATATTACACAAATTGGGGAAATTTTAAGAAAATATTCACCTACAGGTGAAATTATGCAAATTTTCCACAAAACAATCGAAAATTCACAGAGGTTTAATGACTAATTCTTTAAAACCATTTCTTCAAATTCATAACAATAAAAGAATGAATAAAATAAATAGAAAACTAAATTATAGCCAAAAATTTTCTAATCTTTTGAGTTTCTCCACCGTCAATTTTCTACAGAGGTTTATCTTTTGAAATCAATTTATTTTCTACAGAGATTAAATTTTCTAAAACAACCTAAATGTGTTGTTCAACCTCTAAGTTTGATTTAACAATCGAAACTACAATTTCCTCAAATGAATTAAATTCCATAGAGGTTTTCACAATTTCCCTGAAGAAACTTCACAGGAAAAAACAAAACTTCCAAAACCTAAATAATTAATTTCTATTCTCAAATAGTAATCTCTGTTCCTAAATGAATTTAACAAGCAATTCTTTAATCACTACCAATTTAATTTAAACAATTCAAGAACAATAAACCATAAAATAAAACCTGGTATTGAAGCTACAAGAAAAAATGGATTTTTGATGCAAAGCCTCCTCCAAGGATCTCACGAATTCTCTTCAACCGTGCAATGAATCTAATCCAAAAGCTCAACCAAAGTAAACAGACTTTCCTCAAATCAATTCTACAATCAAAAATTTCTTCAAACCCTTCTCTGTGCAATTTTTCCCCAAAAATTCTTCTTTGCCTTGAAGAAGCTTTTCCCTTCCCCAAAATCTTCTCTCCCCATGAATTTTCAACCAAAACTCTCCTCTTAATTAAACATGCAGTTGTGTCTTCAATCAGAAATATCTTAGACAACCAAATCTAATTTTGCATGCAATATTGAAAATTACAATATTAACCTAATTCCATTTTCGAAAACCCACTTTGAATTTAAAATGCAATTTGAAATATCTTTCAATTATTGCTTTTATTTAATTTAATTCAATAAAACTTAATTAATTAATTTTAATTATTTAATAACTAAATTCAACCTTTTTGATATTAAATTTAATTAATTAAATAAATTAAATTAAATTTTATTATTAACTTTAAATATAACATCTAAGCATAATTTTAATTTAATATAAAATAATCACCACTTTTAGCCAATGCAATCATTCTAAAAATTGATTAAATAATCACACACTTTTCAGAATCAAATAATATTAAAATAAGATAAACTATGACTCAACAAACAAAACTGACGACACACTAAGGCTAGGGCATAGACTTGACACAAGTTACCTAGCTACTATCTCCCATTCAACTTCACCGTTTGATCGACATGCTCAAACCTGTGAAACTAGGTGGATTCGATATCATGTACTTGCAATCTTGAAAACATAGTAACCGACATCATATAATATAACCAACATAAAATACACACTGTGAAAAGGAAATCACAGAATCGCAGGGCACTCGCAAGCAAGTGATGCGATCCCATCGCCTTCACCTATACACTCATCATAACTGGCATTTACATCTTACTCAATAATCTCATATGCAATCACATGTTATATCTACTAACATCATTACATCATTAAAGCATGTAAAACAAATCATCAGATAAACCACATCACATCAAATAGTCTATCGCTCAATAAATAGCGATCAAACACACACACAAGATAAAATATCTGAATATCCAAAAATATAAATCAATGCAAAACAAGGACACACTGTCCAATCCATAAAGCAAAACGGAGGGGTTTTACACTAGCAAGATTTGATGTTTGAATTTTTCATAGCTTATAATTTGAATGGATTGACTAGGATACCTATGAACCTCAAAATAGTACGCTTCCTGTGTTTAACAACCAATCAACACTTTGACAAGGTTAAAACATTATTGAGAAATGATAAATTACCTACAAACAATCTCTCCTGGTGGAATAAGTCTATATCCAATTTATGTTAAAACCATAAAGCAAGAAATCAAATTGGCATGGTTGACAAACATAGATAATTGGTAAGATCAATTTAACCTTATAGGTATATTACTAACTTGACTAGATATTTATATCTATATACAAACCAACTAGAATTGAATCAAAAGGTATCAATAATTTTACCAGACAATATCGATTTAAATTCCAAAAATAAGAAGTAATGAAATACTAAGGATATACTAAGATCCCATGCAAGTAAGGAATAAAAACTTTTGGACTCATACCTTAATCCTAGAAATCATAGTGAAACGACCTATCAAGCCAAGATCTCAACATGTTCTCATGTATTTAAATTGAGGAATGTGCAACATCTCAAGCATAATACTCAATAAACCTAGTTATACTATGAAGCATTATAATAAATCATCCTATTATTATCATGCCTTATTATATTTATATCAAAATTCAATTCATAATTTATGATTAGTCACATATACCATATATAGATGTTTCATTATAAAGGTTACGCAACATTCAAGATGGCATCATCATAGTCATGCATGACCCTAGTCCATTGAAATCAATGCATAAAATTGAAATCAATAATAAGTATGGGTTAATGTACATGTACACAACCATAAACAATCTACATCAATAATTCAAAGCATGCATCCACATAAATAATTGATTTATGAGATCCCAACACCAAACTTTACTGCTCAACATATAATGAAAGTACCAACATAAGAAAGCAACGAAAATGTTGAGTCCTTAAAAAAATATTTTCATAGTACTTAGAACATCCACTATAAGGAACCTATCATCAAAAAATATCAAATATAGAAGTATTTTCCCTCCTTACTTTATTTTGATGTTCTATTTCCTTTCTAAATCTTATCACGTGTTCTTTGTCCTTGGGATGCATGCTCCATGGGCATGTACAAAACAAAGAAGAAATGTGTAACAAGTAGGTTATATTACACAAGTAGAGATAAAAATAATTGCAAGTTGAGTTTACTATCAATAATTATGATAGAGAGGAGAGAGTAGGATTAGAGATTGCATTTATATATAAAGTGGTAATGGCATATAGGGCATGGTCACTGCTATGTGATAATGATCCCTATAGGAACATTGATAGATCTCTTTCTCAACAGTTGTAACTATCTACACAATCAATTATAAAGGATTGTTAGTAATAGGATATACCCCTTCAATTGGGGACATCCATCAAATGTAATGTATTGGAGAGGAAAAAAATACACAAAATTTAAATGTAAGCTACGCAATTATGTAAACATATAGATCGTGTTAAGTAAATTAGTTTAAAAAATACATCATGTAATAATTAGATAAAATATGTCAAGTGATAGGCATGGTAAGCACATGAGCTAGAGATAAAAATCAAGGTATAAATTTCCTAAGTATAAGAAAATGGAAATGGTGATGTATTCCTTAATAGGTACAAACAATCATGTAAGTACATAGGACACTAGTATAGGAACATGCCTCTAGTGTGGAATTCACGAAGATGAGAAAATAATGATCAAGGTAAAGGAATAGGTCCCTAATGGTAACATAGGTACATGTGTACATAATTAGGTATATGAATATAAGATGAAATGGGAGAAGGTATAATTCCCCACAATATAATAAATATCTCTTAATAAGGCAAAGGTAGAAAAATATATAATGGGAAAGGAAGGGTCCCCAAGGTCTAAAATGATAGAAATAGAACTATGCCATGCAAATATCGATGCATATCGAGGAATCATGATGCCTCTATATAGAAAGGAAGATAAGGTATGAAAATACTTCCTATGTTAATACATGAGGAGAGAAATATGTAAAAATACAATCTAATAGATATAATAAATAAATTAACACAAAATGTGTATGAACATAACAAGATAATATACATAGGAAAAATCCTTCTAAGAGAAAAAAATCACACTCCAATTACCTATATTATTAGCAAAAAATGTTATAATATAATATCTAGGAATGTGCACTTATATAAATGATCACTAAATTTGAGTATACAATAATTTTTAAAGCATTATGGTTCTTACAAATATACTATAAAACATCCATCTATATCATCCAATATATAGGAGATGTGATACATGGAAAAACGAGTGGTAAACCAATTCTCACCATGTTCTCCAAAAAAAGAGGAGATGATGTTCATGATCTCAGAGCTATACTACAAAAGTGTGAGACATATGGAGAGTCATTGAACCCAAAGAAATATATTTTTCGGTTGAGTGAAGGTAAGTTACTTGGGCACGCTATTTTCGAGAGAGGTATTTTGATAGATCCTGATTGATTGAGTGCCCTGATGAAGTTGCAACCTTTAGGGAGCAAGAAAGAATTGAAGTCCTATTTCAACAAGATCAAATTTGTTAGGAAGTTCATTATAGGATTCACTGAAATAGTAAGACCACTTAATGATATGTTAAAAAAAGATGCTAAGATTAAATGGATGAATGAAACCAAGCTCGCTTTTGAAAATATAAAAGTTGTAATTGTTGAAGCAACGATGTTGGTAAGTCTTGATTACACTAAACCTTTCTACATTTATTCTTTTTCCTCAGGTCATATATGTGCAACTGATTTAATGCAAAGGGGTGAGAATAAAGAGGAAAGACCGATTGTATTCACAAGCACTCCTTTTAAGGAGGCCAAATTAAGATATATGGACATTGAAAAGAAAGCCTTCACATTGGTTAAGGCAGTGAGGAAGTTTCAACATTACATCCTTAGAAGCATAGTGAAGGCAATTGTGTTGGTCAAGATGTTGCTCATGCAAAGTGAACTTGGGGAAAAGAAAGCTAAATGGGTCACTATTCTATAAGAATTCCATTTGGAAATCATACCCATGAAGTTGGTTCATGGGCAGGAATTGGTTAAATCTATTGTTAAGATTGATCCTCAAATATCTAGCCAACAATATACCTTGGATACATAAAATCAAGACGATTGGTATTCAAACATTTGATACTATCTGGTTAGTAACAACTATCTAGAAAATATGTAGAGGCATCAAAGGAGAGCCCTGCAAATAAAAACCCAGAGCTACATGATCAAGGGGGGGTTCTCTTTAAAAAGAACCATGAGGGAATTTACTTAAGATGCCTAAGAAAGAAAGAAGCAGATGAGGTTTTGCAGGAACTGCACGATAGGTTCAACTTGGCTCATGAAGCCCCATTAGCCACTGCTCACCTTATTCTGAGAGCCAACTATTAATGGTCGACCATATTCAAAGATACTTATGAGCATGTGAAACATTGTTATACATGTCAAATTGTAGTGAACAAAGGAAGATTCAATGCACGACCATTGCAACTCGTGATGGAAATGTGTCCCTTTGTGTAGTGGGGATTATATTTCATAGGAACAATTAATTCGACATCATCCACTAGTCACAGGTATGTGCTAACTGCTACTAACTATTGTACTAGGTGGACAGAGGCTTTCCATAGTAAGCAATGCACCATAGAGATGGTAATCAAATTTGTAGAAGAAAGCATCATCACCAAGTTTGGGGTACCATACGCTCTGGTATGTGATAATGGCCTTGCTTTCTGTTCTTTGAAGTTTTCCAATTGGACATTTGGATACGGTATAGCATTAAAATTTTCATCTATTACTTGGAGGGAAATGGATTAGTAGAGTCTTCAAATAAGAACTTGCTGGATATAATTAGAAAATTGATTGAGAAGCAGGGAAAACTTTAAGAAACCCCCCCCTCGGTGTAGGTGTAAAATCCTGGCGAATCCGGTATACTTCCCGATGAAAAATATTAATTCTATTGGCAATTTTTTTCATTTTATGGGAAAAAAAATCCCAGTTGGTGAATCTTTTACAATCCCTGGAAGTTCATGGAAAATCTTGGCGAATTGCATATTTTTTTAATAGAATAAAATATTTTTCATTGGCGAATAAAATCGTTTTTCAAACCAGTTTTTTTTTCCATTGGTGATTAAAACCTTTTTTCAAAGCAAAAAATATATTTTCATTGGCGAATTAAAAAGAATCTCAAAATAGTAAAAAAATCTAGTGGCGAAATAAACAGATATTCCAACAAAAAATCATAGGGGCCATTCGTTGAATGTTCGATGGACGACTGTAGTTGCATTCCGGAAGTAAATCTCTGAAGCACTAGACTTGCGATTTGAAACCTCCAGAATAACACTATAACTGTCAGATGCGGACATGTGGCGAGATCAAGGCTCATCGCTCATCACTCATTCTGTTTTTTCAATGCCTCGACATTGTACATTTCATTTAATTGAAATTCTCATTCTTTTTGAAGAAAGTGTGGTTGTCATACTGCTAGTGCAAGCAGCGATGACAATTAATGCCATATGTGATATGAACATCCGAAGCAATTTCTTGGACAACTCATAGCTTTAATGAAACAAGATTTGTAATGATTTCATATCGTTTGAACTTTGAGTGATTTTGATAGCTTGTCAGCTTGAGGTACAGTTCAATCAAATTAAACATTTTAATTATACAGGCTGGTAGCGGCACTAGTGGCCCATAAATAGGGATAGTGATTCGGTGATTAGTAGATAGTGCCATAAGGGTTTTTATTTTCTAGGGTTAATAAGGATTCACGAAGAAGATGATGCAGTATTAGGGATACTGTAAATTCTCCTACCTACAGTTATGTAGTTACAAAGTAATGAGTAAAAGACGAATTTCCTTCAAGTTCAGAATGGGTGGAATTGGAAAGAAGTTGATTTGGTTAACCTGAATTTTCAGATGGGTTTTGAACTAGGATGAGGAGCTCTGATGGAGATAAGTGCTATCCCAATGCATAGAGGCTATAGGTAAAAGATGGGAGCAGATTTTCTTTTCCTCTTGTATTCTAAGAGATCCCATTTCCCCAACATGGCTTTGGTTCTCAAAGGGGATAAGTACATTTTGTATCTTCACAACTCCCATTTCCCTAGGACTGATTGGAACCCCCTTTGCCTAGCATGGTTGGCAAATCCACCATCAGAAGCTTGGAATCATGAATTTATTTTCAGAGCCACATTTGTATTACGTTGTCACCACCAGAAGCTTGGAATCATGTATTTATTTTTAGAGTTACATGTGTAGTAAGTTTTCAGCAGCAAAGCTTGGAAATTGGAATCAATTTGTAATCCATTGTAACGAGCAACAACTTGGAATAAATTATTAAATTTTGTCTATGTAAAGTACTAAAGTGACACACTGACATATGTTATTTATACAAAACAGGAGCTACAGTGCTACTCATCTGTAAAAAGATATGTAATAATGTGACATTGAAATTCAGCTGCAATAAAATAAATGGTTGTGTTGTGTTATTCTTGATTCCTTGAATCTTCGTTATTCATTTACGCTTAAGAGTAAAGAGTTGTTTTCTGAGTTCAGAACTTCAGTGTCTATTAATAATTTAATATATTCAAATTAGTTTTTTTCTTTTGAGAATTTAAGTAATATACTTTATGCAATATGCACTTGATAATTCATGGTTATATCGGGCCATTGGGGGAATGCAATCATTCGTTCCACCGATGTTTATGTGTTACAAAAATGTGCTTATTTTTGCTGACTCTATCAGTATATCGGGGAGTGCACCTTATGAGTTATGAGTTATGAGTCTTCCTTCGGGCCATTGGTGGGGATGTGATGGGGGTTCCACCGATAAAGAATTGTTAGGCCGATGCCTATGGTATTGACTTTAAAACACATGTGTCATGTTTATTTTTTTAAGTTAATATCATAAATTACTCAAGTTTCAACTGTTGGATGAACATTTGATGTATGGTTGTAGTTGCATTCCGTAATGAAATGCACAGAATGATGGGCTTCCCAACTTAAACCTTCGGAATCACCCTATAACCGTTAGATTTAGAAAGATCAATGGTCAAGATTAAGAATTTGCAACTTGTAGGCCTAAGACGTGTCATTCACTTTAATGTTCCAATTTCGAGAAACAAAGCATTTAAAGCACTTTGTACTACTAACTGCTAAGTGTCAACTCAAACTGTCAAGTGATTAATGTTTATTTTTAAAGTTAATATCATAATTCATAAATTACTCAATTTTCAATTGTTGGATGAACATTCGATGTATGGTTGTAGTTGCATTCCGTAATGAAATGCACAGAGCGATGGGCTTCCCAACTTAAACCTCTGAAATCACCCTATAACTATTAGATTTAGAAAGATCAATGGTTAAGATTAAGAATTTGCAACTTGTAGACCTAAGACGTGTCATTCGCTTTAGTCTTTAATGTTCCAATTTTGAGAAACAAAGCATTTAAAACACTTTGTACTACTAAGTGTCAACTCAAACTGTCAAGTGATTAATGTTTATTTTTAAAGTTAATATCATAATTCATAAATTACTCAAGTTTCAATCGTTGGATGAACATTTGATGTATGGTTGTAGTTGCATTCTGTAATGAAATGCACAAAGCGATGGGCTTCCCAACTAAAACCTCTGGAATCACCCTATAACCGTTAGATTTAGAAAGATCAATGGTTAAGATTAAGAATTTGCAACTTGTAGACCTAAGACGTGTCATTCAATTTTGTCTTTAATGTTCCAATTTCGAGAAACAAAGCATTTAAAACACTTTGTACTGCTAACTGCTAAGTGTTAACTCAAACTGTCAAGTGATTAATGTTTATTTTTAAAGTTAATATCATAATTCATAAATTACTCAAGTTTCAACCGTTGGATGAACATTTGATGTATGGTTGTAGTTGCATTCCGTAATGAAATGCACAGGGCGATGGGCTTCCCAACTTAAACATCCAGAATCACCCTATAACTGTTAGATTTAGAAAGATCAACGGTTAAGAATTTGCTACTTGTAGTCTTGTAGACCTAACTCCTAAGACGTGTCATTCAGTTTAACGTTTCAATTACGAGAAAAAAGCATTTAAAACACTTTGCACTTTGAAATTGTACAGTGATTTTTAAAGTATTCACTCTTCAAATTGCTCATTGTAGTGCACCACCCTGTTTTGGATTCCACAGTTCCACTTCCAACAACGTCATTCCAATTTTCAAGAGTCGAGACTCAGAATTTGGGTAAGTGAAAGAATTCTTGCAGCTATGTTTCATCATTTGACATTTCTTAAATTCTTATTTTGTCAAAGTTTGAAGTTTGGGTTTAGAGATTCAAGAATTCGTTAAAATTAAGGAAGACTAATAGGTATTACTTATTAGGGAATTTTGTAGAAGTTGTCAAAACCAATTTCAGGCTCCAAGAACACCTGCATGCAAATGAATACCTGTCACAAGGAAGAGAATGGATGGAAAAAATAAACAAGGGTTTGAAGCTCTGAAAAATGGAGAAATTATCTTATCAAAACAAAAAGGAATTAATGAATATACAATGTATCAATCCTTAAGAAGGAGATCATGCAAAACCTAAAAGAAACCCTAATAGGAAAACATTTAATAATTAATATAGTTATTAAATGTCACTTAATGCAAACTAAAGTGAAATCTTAAGAGAGGAATAAAGGTAACTTAATTAACACAATTCAGTTAAAACCTTTACTCTAACGCCCCCCCTTAAGATGAGCATCAATGCAGCTACAAACAAGTGCAAGAAAGCAAAGGTAACTACAATGCAGGAAAGTAAACATGGGTCCCGACAACTAAGCCAGATCATGTACCCAAATACAACCAAATCTCTGTAAAGTGGAGAAATAGAGAAAACCTCATGGGAAAAAATCTACTCCAAAAGAGATGCTGAAAGCCATGAAGAACATCACTGAAGCAGAAGAAGCTGCAAACAACTATCAAAACATGACTGCTATGGTGTAGAAGAACCTCCTTTGAAGATAAGATGATCAGGATCAAGAAGACAACAATCTGCATGAGTGCCCCAAATGACACTACTCGAATTAGATGGCAAAGAAAGGCAAACACCTGGAACGAAGATACAGATGGCACAAGTACCAATAGTTTGAAAAACATTGATCAACTGAGAATGGAAGATTCCTTCCAAGGCGAAACCAAGGAAGCATTAGCACAAATAGTATAACACCCCCCATAATGCTGAACTGGGAGAGCTTGACAGATCTACTGAAATGGTGTGTAACACCTTGTAGAGCATGAAGGAGAAGATACAACATCTGAAAGTGCACAAGAAAGCACTCGCAACTGAAAAAGTGGTGTGCAAAACAAAACACACATGCATGAGGCTGGAATCATATGGATCCACTGTCATCGTGGAGGGACACTCACCAAAAAAAGGTGTGATGGAAAAAACAAAGGCACTACACAACCCCCCATGGCATTTTATAATACAGTGCAAGTACAAAATATGGCACAACCTTATGTGCAAAATCCCTAAAATACATGTACAATAGTGTGACATTTTATCTCAGTGCATTTATATAGAAGAGTTTGCTTACAAATGATGCTCAAAATTCCCACAAAGGACAAAAAACTGGAAATATATGAAGAACAACCAAAAAATGAAGCAACCCATGCAAACAAGAAGTTCCCAAGAGCTAATATGTCTAGGTAATTCACCAGAGTGTGAAAACACAAAAAAATAAATAAAATATACCTAGAGGGAAATCTATAAATATTGCATGGATGAAACTGAAGAGCTCTGAAATATGGTTCCAACGCCACTGAGATCGCGAAAAACGAAGAAATTGGTCAAAAGTTACGAGCTCGGGACTGAAAACAGCTCTTTTGACTTCAACTGGCTGTAGAATGCACCAACAAAATAATGAAGCGATGAGACCCACACCACTGGAAAGTTGACAGAACCAACTTTCCGACAATATCTTGTTTGCCAAAAAATGATATTGTATGCCCAAGTTAAGGCCTCTGGAAGAAAATAGGTCCAAAGGGGAAAAAATTATAGTGCTGGATTAAATTTGACGGTCATACGGCCATCGCAGTAAAAATCCAAACATAAAATTGACGGCCAAATGGCCGTCACTAAATTTCTTCAATTGGACTTATTACAATAAAAATTATTTTTTTAATAAAAAAAACAAAAAAAAACAGTGATTTTTTTTAAAAGAAAAAAAATCATAAAAAAAAGGGCCTGTGCTGGCGACCTTTGTGCCGCCGTCGGCGGTAGTGTCAGACCACCGGTTGGCAATAAAGTTGCCAGCGGCTGGCAGTATGCCGACCGGCGTGCTGAGGGGCTCACAGGCTTGCGTACGCAGGTACCTGCGGTTGACCCAGTACCAAGCTCGCCAATAATTTTTTTTTTTCCTTTTGATTTTTAAATAAAAAATCAAAACAATTTCACAATTTTTTTTAATTTTCAGACAAAATATTAAGTCAAAAAATTTATTTATTTACCAAACCTGAATTTATTTTAGATCCGCGCGTAGACGGTCGTATAGGTAAAACAATTGCCTCTTAAATCAACTTTGTCCAAAATGGATGAATGAACAGTCGATTTAGGGGTTTTGGACTGCTGTAGATCCAACGGTGAGGTCCGTTTGGACTCAAAATGATTTAAAATTATAGGTGATTCCCTAGATCAAAAAAGCAAACCCCAAAACTATGAATGCCTGATCCAACCCTTGTAGCTCAGAATTCTTCAAACAAGAATAGACATGCGATAGGAAAGCTCTGATACCATGTAGAAGTTGTCAAAACCAACTTCAGACTCCAAGAACACCTGCATGCAAATGAATACCTATCACAAGGAAGAGAATGGATGGAAAAAACAAACAAAGGTTTGAAGCTCTGAAAAATGGAGAAATTATCTTATCAGAACAAAAAGGAATTAATGAATATACAATGGATCAATCCTTAAGAAGGAGATCATGCAAAACCTAAAAGAAACCCTAATAGGAAAATATTTAATAATTAATATAATTATTAAATGTCACTTAATGTAAACTAAAGTGAAATCTTAAGAGAGGAATAAAGGTAACTTAATTAACACAATTAAGTTAAAACATTTACTCTAACAAATTCAAATTTCACAACTTCAGATTTGTATAAGCATGTCTACCATCAGTACCACTAGACTTAGAGCAATGTCCGATAAAAAAATACATTATGCAGAATTGTTTAAAACCCCAAGTTTCACCAATGGGTACCATGATATTTATGATCCTGAAATCTATGGTAGGCGTACCTCAGAACTTAGATTTACATCTCAGAATAAGGCTGCAAAGCAAAAACAAGTTGATAGTATCAGTGCACCGTGGGTAACTGGATTAGGGCACATGATGTTACATGAAGTTTTCCCTTGCCCAAAATTTATCATGGTCTATGCTGAAAATTATGATGATAAGAAAAGAGCAATTGTTAATAAAAATAACCAAGAAGAATTGTTATCCATTAATGCAGAAGAACTTGGAAAAGTGTTGGGGTTTACAACCGAAGAATTTGGAAACCACCACATTGACCTAGAAAAGCTTGCTAGTGATTATGAAGCAGTGGAAGAAAGGTTAAAAATGATTTCTTAAATACAATAGTTATGGATAGAAACAAATTGAAAGGTGATCATAAGCCTCCTTATAATTTGGATTTTTTTAAACCGTGGGTTCAGGATACTATTTCCATGCTAGCATTTTGCCTCGGTCTGGATAGCAATTTGGAAGTGGGTGCAAGCCTCCTTGAAATGATATATAATATCCATTATTGCGATGAACATGTCAAATATAATTATACTCAGCACATTGTAGAATCCATGCATAAACAATTTTTAATGATTAAAGCAGGTTCCATGAAGACATTTAGGTTCACAACCTACTTGTTTTATCTTTTTCTATTCAAATTTAGAGGAATGTTTCAAACCAGCAAGCTTCAGATTCAGCCCTATAGTAATGCAGAGGAAATTTTTTTGGTTCTAGTATATGAATGGACCACTAAGATAAGGATGCATGATTCTCGAAGGAACTACAGTCATTTTGTAGACTACTTTTTGGATCCATTGCATCAAGTAATTAAAAATACTCCAATGCCTAGATTGCCTATGTCATGTAGAAACTGCATGCAACTAGGAAAAGAAATACAATTGGCTGATTGGTACTTAATGGAAGAATATACTGTGCTAAGATTTTATGGATCGGGAGTACAACCATACAAACTTCCAATACATGTGACAAAAAGGGTTTTTGCATTGGAATATGTAAGGCAGGTGCAAAGTGCCAATGAACTACACTTTCTCAGTCAGCAAAAGAAGACCTTATTTCCTTCTTTATCTTTTTCATGTGGAGGGTTCACATTTGAGAGAAAAGCATTTAGTGTGGCACATAATCTTTTTATTTTTTTTACATTTGATGCTATCTCTCACTGGCAATATGATCCATGTGACATCATTAAATCAATGATTGTGCCCAATAGGAATGCTGCAAATAAAATTCAACATCAAAGTAAACCCTTGCTTGAAAACTTGAGAAACAAGGATTCTTGGGAAGAGGTCAAAATAGCAATGGAGAAAAGTGTTGTTGAGAATGGTATTTCTTTTGAACAATTGTTAGCAGAAATTATGGCATTGCACCGAAAGACAATCAGGACATACAACAATTTTTATGAAAAAAGTGATAAACCATCTAGTAGAGTAAAAATTCTAGGTTCTCTAGAGAAGGAAGTTATAGATAAAAATTGATCACGATAAAAAATTACTACCTTTTGGTCTATGAGGAAGGACCTAGGTGATCCAAGAGCTCTTGCAGAGTATGATGCTAACGAAGAAGATAAAGAGTTTAGCAAATTGTGGAATATAGAGCATCCTGATGAACGTGATGAATCTGATGATGATATTGATAAGGAAGAAGAAGAACAAAGCCATGCCAATTACAAACCTGGTTTAAGTGAGGCCGCAAAAGGAGAATATGCTTCAACATATACTTCAGGAGCAACCATACTTGAAAAAATTGGTTATGAAGGTGGTCCTTTGTGGTCCAAAGGACAAGGCCCTTGGATAATACAAAGTGTTGAGCATAGAAAAATAGTTGATAAATCTGGTCTTGGGCTTGGAGGTGAAAAAGTAGACCAAGGGGATACAAGTCAAACTCAATTTGTTAGAGCTTCTAGTCCTCATCCTCATGGTCAGATACAATCACAACTAGGACATGCCCTTGGTGGACAGCTTAGTGCAATTGGGAGTGCCATTGGTGGCGATGGTATGGGTAGTAGTACTAGTAGTGGTCAACATGTGCTACAACAACAAATTACACACAATACTAAGAGGAAAACAAAAAAATATACCACAGAAACACCAGTTGATCAAGGCAATCAAAAGAGGCAAAGGATTTTGACAAGTCCACTATCAGTGGATCCACTAGTACCACAAAGGAGTTATTTCCAGACACTCCCACAAATCCAGTTAGTGTGGGTGCGACATCATTAGCAACTACAAGTACTCCTATTCCTTCACCATTCAAGCATTCCATTGTTCCTGCCTCCCCAAGTTATGATTTCATTGAAGAGTTTAAAAATAAATCAGACTTGAATAAAAAAGAAAAGAAGCAACTGATGGAGAGTGCGTCTGCTATAACTTCAGAGACTGCAACAACCATGGTATTACCCACATTTGACACAAATAAATAAATCATAGAGCACACAATTGTTGCTCCCACAGTTCAAAACAAACCAACAAATCAGATGGATCGATATGAATACCAGGTAACCAATTTTTAATTGGATTTTTTTGGCCTGAAAAATACTGACAAAATTAATGTATCAAAGAAGAACAATGAATTGGTGTACACATCATTGCTAAAGCAAGATAGAGAGAAGAAAAGGTTGCAGACCCAAATAGAAAAGTTACAGGAAGACCTAGCAAGTGAGAAAGCAAAGAGGAAAGCAGCAGATAACAAGAGCAATGAATTAGAAAAAAGAATAATAAAATCTGCCTCTACATCAACAAGCAAAGAGGAAAAATCAAATGAGAGAGAAGTGAATGACCTGAAGCAAAGGCTAGATGAGAGCAACAAGAAATATGATGAGGAAAAATCCACTTCAGAAAAATTAAGAGTAAGCATTGCGAATGGAAATGCACAGTGGGAACAAAAATTGGAGAAATAGAGAAAAACAAATGAAAGATTGGAGATAGAGCTGACGGAAGCAAAAGAAGAAATTAAGTCTTCTCAAAATAAGTTATCTGCATTTTGTAGAGATACAGTGAGGCATATGAAACAAAAGATTTGGGATGAAATAATGCAGAGGTTTGATCATTTGTGTGTCATGTTTCAATTGATTGATGCTATTAGACAACATTATAAGAAGCTCAACAAATATTTAGTGGACAACAAAAAGGTGCTGGAATTAGAGAAATCTACAAATGAAGTTCTACAAACAGTTTACAAAGCCAGTGACAATGATCTAAAATCAAAAGGGATTACTAATCGGATTGAAAACTCAATGAAGTTGTCATCTATCATTGAAAAGTGTTTGAGAATGTCTGGAACAAAAGAATATTTGCATTTGGTTGCAGACAAGATGAAGGTGGTGGATGAAAAGGTAAGGAACTTCACAGTGCTTGGTTTTCCAGAGGGTTTTGACACAAATGAGCGATTCATTGGAAAGGATGGTTTCAGAAAGAAGATGGAAGGTGCAAGGAAGATTGATTTGGACCAGTTTCCTCAGAACCAAGATGTGAACTATTTGGATTCCATCAGAACACTGATAACCTTGAATGCAAAATTGATTGAAGAATTCAAGACAGGTTCCATTTCCAATTACAATCATGAAATGTTAACAAAACTTCAAGTCAAACAACATCAGTTAGAGAAAATGGCAATTCCACCACCTAAAGAGTGGAAGTTACTAGAAAAGTTGATACAGTGACTTGATTTATTATTTTCAATCTTTGATAATATGAGTTTTGAAGTTCCAACTCAGCTCTATGCAGACTTGTCTTTGGGCATTGGCAAGATTTTGCATTGCTAATGCCAATATGTACTCCTTCATGTGAAATTCAATTAAAAAGCTCAAATTCAGACTTCAGTAATGTGATGATGTTCAATTATCTGGATTCTGTATTATTTATTTTATCATTTGAACTAGTGATGAACTGTTAGCTCATTATATTTACTTCTTGGTAGAACTTCCATTTCCAAGTTATGGATGTTGAACTATTAGCTCATTATATTTACTTCTTGGTAGAGCTTCTAAGTTATGGATGTTGAACTGTTAGCTTCTATTATGTTTTGACTAAAAATCTTGATTAGTATCCACCAACTTACACCTCACCCACATCCCACATACTGCAAAAATACACTACATTTGATTTTATGATTAGCACAAATTGCAGAGATTTGTGTGATAAGATCCATTTTGTGGCCCACATTACTACTTGATCAATGATCATGTCCATAAATAAATCTAAAACCCCATGGTCACAACCCCTATTTCTGAAGAATTCAAATTCAATGTACTGACAAATTAATTGTACTTCCACACACTCAATTTGAATAACATAAACAACCACTTTGGAGTTAGCCAAATAATTTAATAACATATAAGCATATGAATCCACAACAGTTGAACACTCGAAAGCAAATAAGTAAATATGTGTAACCTTCTCCATTGTATTGATCTTCAAAGTTCAAATGATATGCATTATAAAAATAGTTTATGATATGAGATGATTTATCTTCTTACTATAAACCATCTCTAAAGTCTAATTAAAAATGATGTGATGATCCATTGATTTCCTTTTGGGGTCTTGATCTCTCTTATATATGAGAGGCAACAAGCTACAAACCCCTTACAAACCACTGACCACCTAAGATCTGTTCAAGAATTCTACTGCATGATAGGGCACTCATCATGCTGTCGGCTGGCGTTCTTCCTCTGAATCTGATGGTTGTCCCGTTGGATATGATTCTGACTCATCTACAGTTTGGCTAATAAACATATTGACTATAGAGAGGTGATGGATGTACTCCTGTTCAACATAGGTGTCCACGTTAGAGATCACCTCTTTCATATCATATTCCATAGACATTATTTTTTTGAGTTTCTTATGAGTGTTTTGTAAAACCATAACCTCGTCATTTATTTCTTGCAATGCAACAGTCAGAAGCCCAACAAGATCTTCCTTCTAATCATCATATTCTCGCGGATTTCCAATGCCAAAATGAAGTGTCGGGAGTGGGACTAAATTAAAGCAGTTGAAATCTTCCCTAAGCCTGTTATGATATCCATTATGTGATTCTACCAACTTGTTATATGTCAGCAATATTTGTCCTTTCATGACATTCTTATCTAGGAGCTCGTTTTTTTTCTCCATCATTCTAGGCTGCAATTGTTCATTCTCCACCAATGCAATACGTGTCTGTTTGAATACTTCCCAATATTCAATAGCACATTTCATCATTTTATTGAACCTTTCTTTTATCATTTCAGATACAGTGTTATATTTGATGGTTTTCACTTCTTTCTCCAATTCTTTGCATTTCCCCTGGGATTTCAGAAGACAATTCTTCCAATAGGCTGCATCATCCAATGCATCAAGCACTCTCTTATCTTTTTCAAGCCATGGGGAGTACAAAACTGATGTGGAGGAGGAAGATGTTTTTTCTCTCTAATTTTCTAGCTCCTTCTTCAGTTTGTCATTTTCCTTAATCAGTTTATCGATCTGTGCTTTGTTAAATTTTGCCACATTTATGTTCAATTCTGCTGTCTCCATAGGGTTGGTATCTACTACTCATTGAACCAAGAGATGACCAAACACTTGGTTTGGATTATTAATTATAGCAGGTCTTTTATCATGGGGATACAGTGACCAAATAAGCAAGGTGGCTTCATCTGGGTTGTACCCAGATCCTGAATACATTTTGTCACTTGCTTCTTTTAAGTTCATTGTCATATCCCCTCTTTTTCTGAAGCTATCAAATACAATTGAAGAGCTAATATCCCACCTGGCAGGAGCAACACTCCAGCTTCTTGAAGCAAATCCCTACCTCTTTCAGGAGTGATGGACTCCATTTCCTTTTCTACCTCCCTTTCAATTCCTCCAGAGCGGTTGCCTCATGTTCAGGAGTGATATCCTGTATCTGTTGTCTCATTTTTCTACCTTTATATTCATAAACAAATGATTTAAATTTAGAAGATTTAACAAAATCATAATCAGAAATAAACTGTTGTCCAGCCATGACCCTCACATCATCAGATAGTTCATTTGATGCCTCAAATCTTATAATATTTTGCTCTTGAGGGGGATCGTACTGTGCAATCACATGAGCACTGATTTGTTTGACTTGCTCACCCTCTTCATCACCCTTCTCTTCTTCACTTATATCAGTATCTACATAAAAACATACCTCAAGAGTAGGCTATGAAGGTATGTAATCCAATGGCTCTATGTCTTCAGCTTGTACTCCTGAATAGGCTGCATGAGGTGCATCAAAAACAACTGGGGGAACATCTTTACCAGTTCATTGACATGAGCGATGAGTTTCTCAATTCTTGTTAAAGGATCCTGTATCTCACCAAATGCCTTTGAATAAGATGGGACATTTTTCCTCTTCCATTCCTCTGCAAGCATAATCTTGTTATAAGTGTCCATTCTTTCCTTGGTGGAAGCCTCATCATGGTTTCTTATGACATATTCGATTAAGAAAAAATGTTCATACCCTGATAGCCCCTGCGATAATCTCACCTTGTGAATAAACCCTTCTCCATCAAATTGTTTCCTTACATCACCTAGAGGTAGGCTGTACTGTGCTAATTTACCATCAATTTCTCCATATCCTTCATTGGCAACCACTGTAAAGTCTCCAAAACATAAGGTGCTAGGCATAATTGATTGTCTGCTATGTCCTTTGAGGTGTTTGGAATCATATTTTGCCAATTGCCTCACAATTTCTAAAAAAGCAATTCGGCTAGGAACTACTCGTGGCATCAAGTGTGGAGCCCTTTTTAACTCATAAACCCTTATCACTGTACAATCAGAGAAAGCATGCCAGTCTCCCCAGTTATGATTCACTTTATTTTTCCGGTCATTTTCCTTTGGTCTTAGAAATCTTTGTACTTCTGGGGATAGGTTATAGTTGCATGGATACCCCAGCAACTTCATCAATGGTTTTACAAAAAAATCTTCAAAATAAAGGTAATGAGACCTACCAAATCGACTGTCCCACAATGAAGTCCACATTTGTACAGGTTTAAAATCTCCATTTTCATCTATATCTTTTATCCTTAATTCTTCACTCTAGACCCCTCTGACTTGTCCCTCGTACAATAGCAAATGCATAAGCAAAGAATAGTGTTCAAAATTAATATTATCATTATTATTTTTAATTTTTTGAGCCCTTGATGTAGGGCGTTGGCCAAGTAGCTAGCATAATCAAATGGCCTGACATCCTTGCTCTGTATGTTTGCAACTAAGACCATTGGGGCAATTGACATGAGAGGCGGAACCTCTACTCCCAAAACCTGACCAACTGAATAATAGGTGTATCGAAAATACTCTTCGAACAAATCTTCATGGAAAGGAGGGTTTTCACTGCTAGAGAACCTCCTGAGTTGGCCTCCTTCATCCTTGGGCCTATGCAAAGGTAATTTCCATCTCTTATAGCTGGTATCCATGTGGCGATACTCTATCAAGAGATCTTTGATCGTGAATGATAAATTCAGTGAACACTCTAACTAAAATACATTAGAAATGAGATCCCTAGAAATAACAAGCATGTCACCCCCACCATGTGACTGAATAGTTCTTTTCTTGGGGTCATATTTGATAGCAAGAGCTTTAATTAGCTCTGTGTTCACAAACACATTGGGCACCACAAGTCTTCCTAGGTTCAACCTCCATGGATTGCAGACTAGTTGAAACCTAAATTGTTTTCTGTAATGGTACATGAAGAGGTCGTACCTTCGTTGCGGTGTCCAAATATCCCCTAAGCCATTTTGTTTGTCCCATAATTGATCCATGGAGGGATTCATTTGAGCACTCCTCTTGGGTCTCGACCCCGACCTAGGACATTGATCTATCAGGTCTTCATTTAGGAGTCTCTTAGGCTTTTTCAGTTTTTTGTTTTTTAGCTTTGGGTTTGTCTGTACTCTCTTCCATTATTTAAATCTTAAGCTTTTGAGTACAATAGCTTCTCAGCTGGGTCTGAAAGTGAAGTACTTACGTGAGTCTCTCAGAGTCGCCTCCACAGTCCACCGGTCTTTGGTGTGTCAAAACTCCAAGTTTTTGCCTTTCTGCTTCTGCTCTAAGTGAAATCTTCCAAGATTTTTTAACAACTATGCGATCAACTTGTGATATAATTCACCTCAATTATGGTTCATAAATGCACCGCAGCATGGCTGCATGATGCCCTAGGATGTCACATCAGTCTTTCACTGATAGCCACCCTCTCCACCGATGGACACCTATCCTTCGTTCTATCGGTGGGACGCTAGATAATGTTTCCCTGATGCACCATAGTTCCCTTGATATACTTCATGCATTCAATAATTCATGCCCATGGGCCATGGTTATAATTCATGGTTACTTTTGTTGAGAACTTGACTCTATTAGTATATCAGGAGAGCACCTTAGGAGTCAGCCTGATAGAGTATTGTTACGCCGATACTAGGTTGTGAGCTATTTTTATCGGGCCATCAGCGAGATTGTGATGGGAGTTCCGCCGATGAAGCATTGTTAGGCTGATGGTATTGAATTTTGTTAGGAATGGGGGAAGGACTACGTCACTACGAAATTTAAAATTTGTTTAATATTTATGGATGCAATGTGAATGTAGGCTATAATATGGATCTTGTCACACAAATTTTTACAATTTGCATTGTTCATAAAATCAAAGTGTGGTATAAGATAATTCATGCCCATGGTCATAAATTATAATTCATGGTTACTTTTGTTGACAACTTGACTCTATCGGTATATCAGGAGAGCACCTTAGGAGTCAGCGCGATAGAGTATTGTTACACCGATACTAGGTTGTGAGCTATTTTCATTGGGCCATCGGCGGGACTGTGATGGAAGTTCCGCCGACAAAGCATTGTTAGGCTGATGGTATTGAATTTTATATAATTTATAAAATATCATCAACTACAGTTTGACTTTGGCATATGTATTATGATTCATGAAGTGTAATATAATATAAAATATCATGGAGACTTGGAGTGCAATATAAAATAAAATATTCTGAACTTGAAGTGCAATGATTCACAATTTATTTGAATACAATACAAAAAATCATCAACTACAGTTTGGAATATGATTCATGCTGACATGCAATACTTGAGTGCAATGATTCACAATTTCAATGTTCATTGAATACAATATAAAATATCATCAGACACCAACTACAGTTTGGACTTTGGATCAATGGAAACTGATTCATGAAGTGCAATAAAAATACCTAAAACCTACTAATTATCTTCCATTTCCCAAATGGAGTCAGGGTCCTCAAACCGATGCTCATCTTCAGATAAAGTAAAAGAGTCATCTTGATTCTGAGACTGCTCTGCACTTCCTTCGGCCTGTGTCTCAAATTCAACATTCATTATTTGATTTGTGTCAATTTCAATATCATTGTCATCTGTCCTAGGCCCAGTCCCACTGCCATTGCCACTGCCACTACCACCAGTACCATTGGCTGTTGGAATTGGAGAGCTTGTGTTGCACAACCCGGTCCCTCTTCTTTCACATGTGGACCTCCAGATTGCAAGTGCCCTTTCAAAAGGGAATTTTTTGACATTATACGCAGTTCTTTTCATCCTCAAGCAAGTTTCCAAATTCTTGTCTAGCTTGTTTCTTAACTTTGATTTCAAAAACGTTAATGTACTGAAAACTCTCTCATCCTCCACCGACCCCAATATCATTGTTTGACATAAATCAACAAGTTTGAAATATTCTGACATCGAACCACGCAATATTTCACTCTGACCTAAGCTTGTCCAAACCTTTTTTATTGATCCCGGTTCAAAGGCCTTCTCCTTGCCCATGAATTTATATTGCTCCCTCATAGCTATTGCAAAACTCCGACATTGCTTTCTAAGCTTATTTTCATCTAAAATTCCTTCTATTATTTGTTCATTGTATGTTACCTTTTCTAAAAACTGTTCAATCAAGATTTTTACTTGATCATGAAAATATTTTGGGTTATCTCGGTTTACCCAAAATTAAGGATACACAATACCCATGGCTTCAAGTATTTCATGTCGAGGGAATCTTTCATGAATCTTTGAGGAAAGATATTTTGCAATTTCCTTCAAATTATCACTAATAGATTTAACAATGCCGTTAAAATCTTCCTTGTTAACAGGTACTTCTTTTCTAGAGCGCCTAGCTGTCTTACAATGGTACATTGGTATCTCATATCCATGTACACAAATACATAAGTGCCCATTTGCATTAAACTATAAATAATTATCAGGATTATTCAAATCAGTAATTTTCTGCCACATCAAATAATTTGCGCCTTCTTGTGTTAGATCTAGATATAGATGATCAAGGGCCAAGCATGTAAGTTTACGTAGATTGGCATATTCATAAATATACATAGTTCTATCTTGGGCTTTCTTCACAAGATTGTTCATCTCATCTAGCATGGGGAGAAGACTAGCTAAAGTCAAGAGTGTCTCTATATCACTTAACCTATGTAAGAGGTCAGGAGCTTTGTCTACTGTGCTGCGATGCTCGTACATCACTCCAATCAAGGATTGATATTCTAAAAGAACTTGTTGCGCTAGTCCATGCAGGGAGATCCATCTGGTATTGAAATCCTTGAGAAGCTTGTTTCTAGGTGTTATTCCCTCAGCAAAATGTTGAAATTCAAGGAAACATTTGGGACTTCGGCAGAAGTATGCGTGGATCTCGCGAACTAGATTTTCAACTTTTGATACTGTAGGAAACTTGCTTACAATTTGGAATGCTAAATTCATTCTGTGGGCCATGAAGTGAATGCCAAGCATGTATGGTGCACAAGTAGTTTGTAACTTTGTGTAAAGACTGCTCCTTTGACCTTGCATCACTGTAGCTCCATCAACTCCTACACACACCAACTTTTTGGCAATTTTCAACTCATCCATACCTGCAATTTCATTCAAAGATTTCTTGACTAGTTCAAATAGATTTTGTGATGTTGCACTGTCCTTCATTTTACAAACGCAAAGAAGATGAGCTTGGAAAACATGTTTTTCTATAGTATACAAATGCATACAAACCCAAGAAGTATTGTCTACCACAGTAACTTCATCTAAAGATAATGCAATGAAATTTGACTCTTTTAATTTCTCCTTTAAATCTTGCTTTTCCACTGCAGCAAGATAGTTCGCCCATTCCCATCCAGTGTTTACTGACCAATGTGAGAAGGGAAAGTGGGGAACACTCAAATAAGATAATAAATCAAAATATTTTGGGTAGTCTATCATAGGACGCCCCCTGGACAAAATATGAAAAACAACACTCATCTGAACAATTTTTGACAGATTTGCTGCTGCCATGGCTTTTCCAAAATGAGCCTCAAGTATACCTTCACATTTTTTAATCTTCGACATTCTATGGTTATGCTCTCCATAATTTGTGGCATACTTAACATGAAGACATTCTTCCTTTGATTTCCATTGTACGACTGATTGTTCCTTTTCGTCTATGATTTTTTTTTTGTAAACTTTGCCGATATGCTTTTCTATAGTGTCAAGCTTTAGCTGCATCATCTTGTCTCTTCCACATTTCCACCTAAAAATATTACATTTGACCTCTGTTGCCCTTTCAATATCATTTTCGTTTGATACCCCCATTGCTTCAAGGAATGGGTACTTCGACAACCAACCAATTTGAAAATTCCTTGCCATTTCCCACTCGCACCCCAATTTTGCTTTGCCTTTTCTTTTCTTGCTACCAACATCATCCTCATTCAAGTCAATTATCTCATTATGGCTATCCAGGGTATCCCTTGGAACATCTTCTGCGGTATTGCCATCCTCATTTGATACATTTTGATTTAACACAATGAAAATCTCACCTTGACCTTCCTGTGGCGGTGAGGTATTGTCATTGCCATCTTCAATAATATTTTGTGGAAGAGTCGATGGTGTAGCTCCACCTTGATCTGATGGATTAGAAGCTTTTCTAATTCCAAAGTAAGACTGTATGGTACCTCCACGTTTTGGGCATTTTGATGGCCTCCCAGTCTCTTCATTACCCTCAAGACTCTTACCCTTGTAGTTGTTGCTTGACATATTGATATCTCACTTTGAATAAAAGGTGGAAAAAAATGTCTTCTTGTTTAAGGATAGACCAACAAAGAATATAGATCCCATTCCCTACTCAAAATCATGTTTAAGGCTGAAGCAAGAATGGAAAACATATAAAGAAATCTTATTATTATAACTAATAACTAATAACAGTATGAAGAAATGAGCACTCACCTTTGAGTCTATGTTTTCGGGTTTCGCTTACTTCTGAATTGAGAAGTAGAGCCTCAGAACCAAACAAAATGTGTAAGAACAAATAACAGTTTCAATTGTATTTATATCAATCCATATTTGGCGAATTCCGCGGGATTTTTAAATGGTATGTTAAAAATTTGGCGAATCCCGCGTGCTTATACAACGATACCTTGTAATTTTCAAGGCAAAATAGGTCCTCATAAGCAACTATTTATAAATTTTAATTGGCGAATGGGTCTTCACAAGCAACTATTTGTAAATTTTAATTGGCGAAATGGGTCCTCATATAATGTTGTTTTAATAGTATTGGCGAATATGTTGGTGTTTTATGACGTGCTCCCTAGGATTCCAGGCGAAAATATTGATCGGTCCATTGGAAACGTGTAGTCTGTTATGGTGAATTTATTGCCTAAACATGCCTCATAAAAAAAAACCGCTGGCGAATGGACATGCATTGGACTGATAGTTCATGAAATCCGAGCGATTTGAACACCTTGTAGGATACCTAGAATTCACCAAATTCCATGTGCCTGATTCCTGGAATTCACCAATTGGCGAAGATTCACCACTAAAGTTATCCCTATTGAGAAGAATCCTAGGGAATGGCATTCCTTGCTAAAATTTGCCCTTTAGGTCGATAAGACTAGGATGAAGTCTGCATTGGGGAATTCCCCTTATCATTTGGTTTATGGAATTGACCATATATTGCCTGTAAACTTAAGGATTCCTACTTGGCAATTTTCCCAAGAATATGTCAGATTGGATGACCAAATAGAGGCCCGACTGCTGCAATTGATACACTTGGATGAAAAAGATTCTAAGGAAATAGATCATTTTGTTAAACATCAATCTGTAGTTAAGCGTTGGCTTGACAAGTGGGCTAGAGTAGAGTCTTTTAGAATATTTGACTTGGTCCTATCTTGCATTAGTAGAATTTGGTAAATAAATGACTACGTGACTAAAACTTTTAGTCACGACAACTAAAAATGGCTAAATTCTACTCTTTTTTTGTAACACAACTATAAATGACTAATTTGATCATCGGGGAATCAATTAGTCTTTTATTTAATCACACAAATAAAAATGACTAAATAATTAGTCATTTATTCAATCACAGGCCATTTGAATAGAACATTTAAGGAATCAAGAATAAATAATTCTATTCCCATAGTCCACCATGATGGGGTCAGAGAGGAAGCATATTAGTGAGCCCTAATTCTAACACATACTCTATAACATATTAACATACATATAGTTTTCTATCGGTGCAATCCGTGAACCTCCTTTAGGTGCAAGTGTTAGTATATATCCCTTTCTATATAGAATTGTCTCCCCCTCTATCTCTCTTTCTTTTTCCTAATCTCTCCAAAGATCAATTAAACTATCAGATTTTATATATATTAATTTAATTTGTTCTATATAAAAATATATTAATTATTAATTATAATAATTTAATAATTTAATTATAGAATACAATATATAATAATAATATAACCTATTTATACTATTAAATATAATTATATTATATATAATTTAATCTATATTACTATTATATTAAATATATATAATATTAATTTTTTTTATTATATAAAAAAATATTTGGAAAATAAATGATATTTTATGGTAAAACATTATAAAAAAACATTTTTATCCTTTAATGGCCCTTTTCATCAAATCCACGTGAAGTTGAGCAAGTGATAAAATTATTTTTTTTTATTTTTGCAAGAAAGGAGGGAAACTTGTGTGGGAGGGAAATCGAATAATATTACCAATTTACAGCAAGTCAAGTCCTTGCTTGGGAGGGAAATTGAATAATAGCACCAATTCACATAGGCCAAGGCTTCAAATTTGTTGGAGCTGGTATACAAGCAAGTGCAGGCTGGAGTGACAAAGGCCATTGTTTCTACTATTTTTGATAATTCTGATCACAGTCACGATCACATTGGATATGAAGAAAACACTCAGATCACTGTACCTCGATAGGTATTTAGCCATTTAATTTTCTTTCAGCTCCTTTAATTTCAAAATAATCCTCAAATAATTTGTGATATGCAATGGAATTTTGTCTTATGCTTCCACCGCACCACTGCACCATTTCTAGGGTTTATCTCTTGCCCTTTTGCAGTGATGCGGGAATAGCTTGGAGTGCCCCTGTGCATTGTGGGTATGGTGATATTTCATTGCCTTGTGTCTTTACATTCCCAACGTCACCACCTTTTATCTCCTCCCATTTCTTCAATGCAAGCATTCATCTCTTTTATCTTCTATTCCAGCTGAGAATCATTATCATTATCTTCAAAAAATGAAATCACATTAGAACACTCCTTGTTATCATATGTTCTATGCTGCTCGGGAAGGAAAGAATTTAGGCCTCAGTCCTTTATCTTTGTTCAAGGAAAGATAATTTCCTAGACTTCATTAGTTGTTCTCATCGGGTTGTTTTCTAGCTCATTAATGAGTTTTGGGATTCTTCATGGTATCTTAGTCATCGCATAAACTATTCTTGAATCCTATCTCTTTTGATTTTTTTTTCCTGAGAAGTTCATACCCTCATCCAAAGCTCCAATTCACACACAGGCAAGAAGGACACTTTCAAAGGTTGAGGAGTTGGGCTTTACACCCACTAGTTGCATTTTCTTAAAATTTTCTAAGGACTTTTCAGAAAAAACCATTTTGAACATATCCTTTAATCATGACATTCAATGATATCACATTTCTTTGAGGCATTTTTTGAAACAGTTCACTTGCCTTGTCTATGCTTCCACATTTTCATGTATGTCTAGCAGGGCACTTGTAACTACAACATATGAAAAAAATCCCTTCTATTATGCTTTGATGGATGTCCCTTTGTTATTATTGGATATTTGATGTAGTGCACATTATTTTAGTGCAAGCCTATTTTTCAGATTATTTCATTTAGCATCACCAATATTCTCCACAAGAACATTGTCCTTGTTTAAAATGATGGAAATGGTTCACATCTCTCAGAACAATCTCTCTTGCAACAATCCTGGAGATGAATTTAGATGTAGTGTGAAAATCAGAACATACTTGAAGGTTCTTAACAACTCTAATAATTGTACCAGGGACCATGTTTAACAAAACAAATGCAATTGCTAACTTTTCACTATGGTGGCAAATAAATGATTCTTTTTTCTTCTATTCTACAACATTAAGTAAAAGTCTTGAATCTGGAAATACCCTGCTGCCTTCATTTGCCAAGCCAATTTCTCCAATTTTTCATAGCTCTCCCATGTTTGTGGATGTGATCTGTCTCCTACAAAAAAATTACTTACCACCATTTTATGCCCTTCAATCTAACTACATGCAAGTATCTTTTTAATTCCTCTTATCTTTCATCAATCTCCTTACTATTTCAACCTCACCACACCTGCCTGCTTTTGTATAGATGTTTTAGAGAAGAACATAAGTTGCAACATTTTTAGGATCCAAAGCTAATACAAAGGTAATTTGTTTTGTTCTATTTTTCCGAGGCTGCTTGGAAGATCACATTATTTTTGTGCATTGCACCAATTTTATTTTTTGTTTTCAGATAAACTTCTTCTCCCTTTTTGCCCCTGAGTATTATTAATGTTAGTATAGGGGAGCTGGTCCAAATCTAGAGGCCATTCCGAGTTTGAAATACTTGGGACTCCCCATTTTCATTGTCTGGCTGAGGGTGTTACAAATAGATGGTTGGAACTTGGAAGCATGAACAATAACATTTGAAAATTGCCTTCTTATGAACACAAAACTTAACTTTGATGATTTTTCAAAAGATTGCTTGCTATCTGTTATTTTTATGGCTTTTCTAACTGATATATACCTTAAAATGATATTTATTGTTCTTAATCTTTTATGTTACTTCTATAGTGCATATTTATTAGTCTACTATACAATACTCTCTAGTTCACCTTTTGGGATTCCACCATGTTAAGAGTGCAAATTTTTCTCCTTAACAAGGTGTTTATAAAATGTGTCTTTTTTCCATCAATATACAGTATCGTTTTTATTGAAACAAAAAGTTGCATGTTTCCTGTAAGGGTAATGGATTAGTTTATGAATTAAGCCTTTACAATAAGATCCTATTAATTGTTACTTTTTTAGTATTACAGACACATTCAAAAATTCCTTAGGAGATAATGAGATAATTGATTCAGAAATAAAATACAATTTTTTCAGTAAAATCTATCCATTTCTAGTGTTTTTTGGTTCTGTACGTCAAATGAAAATCTAATGGCATTTAAAGAAAAATGATAGGGCATAATAGTGGTTTTTGTTGTCTAGCTACCAAGATGAGGCGATTTTGATACAAATCATGTGCAATGGCTCTATATTATCTCATATCTAAATTTGTTCTAAGGACTTAATTAAAATTTGTAGTGCACTTGTAAAATATATGATAGATGAATCATCATATATCTTTCAGCTATGCTGAAATCATTTGCAAAGTGATAAAAAATGGACAACTCTAGTGTTCAGAAAAGTATCTTTAGATCCTTGCATTTCAGTGTCTCAATTGAGAATCTTGATTGAAAATTGATTTCACTTTCAAAATTTCCAGGATTATTCTCAACCATAGATAATGATGGTATATGTTTCTTGAAATCTTTTCTAAAAAACAATTTTATAAATTTGGTTTCTCATGTGCATATTGTTTGTGTGGGCCGTGTTATTTGCAAGTTTGGTGGGTCCATGATATTTTGTGATAAATTCAAGATAACCTTCACTTGTTATTTTTTATTGAAGAAAGCTAAGATGATGGGGAATGTAGCATAGGTTTTAGAAAGTATTGCAAGTTTAACTAATGTGGAAGCAATTATATTTTAACAATTTGAATGAACTAGTTTGCATGAAAATTTATAGACAATTGTCTTTTCTTAGTGGTTGTTTGTCAAAGATGTAGAAATTTGAAATTTAATCCTTTTTTCATAATTTTATTGTGACTAGGAGCATTTTACATACTTAAGTGTCTCACTATATTAATACAACTCTCACTATCTTAGTACATTTTCATTATTTTTGTCTTGCTTTGCTTGCATGGTAGGGAAGCAACAACAACAAATAGGGAAGAAGCTTTAGACTTGCAAAAAGGATTAAGGCATTTACATAATCAGTTTGATTTGCTTAGTGGTCAAGCTTCAACTTTGATTCAAGGAAGACGAGCACAGGTGGCAACAATATCTTCAACAAATGGACAGCTACTATTTGTAGATGAAAACATTGCTAGTAGGAATATGGAGGTATGAAGTAGAGAGGTGATTTATAATAGAAGAAATCTATCATACACGAGGTTTTGATGACTAGGAAAATCCATTTTCTTAAAAGCTTGAATGCCTTTTATGTATATAGTTATGTTGTATATTAACACAATATTGGATCCCTAGGTGGTATGTGTATTATAAAAATTTCTATAATCAATCTTAGAATATCTTCAAGCATGATTCTCACTCCCTAAGGATATTTTATAAAGTTTATAAGCTTTACATTTCTTGCTAGATATCTCATAGCCAGATTATACCACCTTGGAATTTGGATCATTTTCATATTATGTTGAGGAGTTGTAGAGTAATAATACAATATTTTATAACAATATAAGTACATGTGTGAATAATTGTCTTCAACCATCCCAAACATTCAAGTCATACACTTGCTACTTGTAAAACAACCTTCAATGTTGAGTCGCATCCATAGTTTGGAAGTCTATCTATTCTTACATGCCTTTTTAATATTATACTCTTTTTATGTACATGCTCTTACAATAAAAATGCAAGTATATGTAAATTCATTTTTGAGCACCAAAAAAGAAATTGTGGCTCTGAAAAGGTGACCATGATAATGTGACATGCCTGTCTTAAAGGAATTCTGTCCAAAGCATTGAGCTAGATTAGTTTCCCTCCTAGTTTCAATTTCTAATGAAGAAGAAATTCTGCTTGTGGAAATAATTCTTTTCTAGTTTAGTGAGGTAATCCATCCAAAATTCATTTTTACTGATTTCAAAGAGTTATGAACAAAAATTCTAGAATGCTAACATTAGAATTATTGTGATTGTGCTTTCCATATCATTCACTATTATAAATCCATCAATTGTGAGTAGAATCACAATTCTTTATATAACAATTGATGTAAATGATAGGGTGAAACATGTATCTTCTACATGCATGGGCAAGATTGTTAATGATGATAGCTTCGGTCAGAGATCATCACTTATAAATCAAATAAATTTCAAGGAACATTTAAATTGAATCTTTGAGCAGATATATAAATTCGATATATATTATACAGATGTTGAAATTCACATTTAATATAAATTCTGATTTATATTTATTCGCCACCTTTTGTTTATGTGTGTTAGGACATTAACAAACTACAGTTAGGAGTGCAGGGACCCGCACGCTCTAAAGACATGTCTCTTGAGTAGACGTGTCTCCACTTGTGGAGACACGTCCTCTCTTGAGACACGTCTCTTAGAGGCGGGTCTCCTAGATACTTATGGTGACTCCCTCATTGATATGCAAACATAGAAATCGGATAATGTTCTGCAATCAATACATTCGGCTGCAAGAGAAGAAATATGGAATTGATAGATTTTGTTTGACCTGTAACAATCGAATCTTGACATTCTGGAATTTGATCAAACCTCAACAACCAACTATGGAAAAAAGTGAATTAAATACATTTTAAATGTATTTTAAAATGCCAAGTCGTATTTTTCTTGAAACTCATGCCTTTTGGGGATATAAGGCATTTTTGGCAAATAGAACTCATTCATGATTATTTGACTTTGCCATTTTGGTTTCCTCCTATGTTATTCCCTGAGACAAGGGTTTGAGCATTTCTTCCATTGGAGAGCGAGTTCTTCTTCAGTGTTGAGCATTTTTGAGACTGTGAGAGACCAGTCGAATTAGTGCATCTGTGAGGGCTTCATTCAGAGGCTCTATTGAGCTTAATCAGAGTTTCTATTGATTTTTTTATCAGTTACAATAAGGAAGAGGGCTGCTATACCAGAGACGTCTTATGTTATTGTGGCTAGGCGTTGTTGCATACAAGATAGCGATTGAATGCTAGTGGTGTTGAAAAATTCACAGGAATCAGGTATCCGACATATCCATGTTTGAATCGAAGCACTTGTCTTTATCTAAGACTTTTGTGGAGTGTTGATTGTGAATAAGTCGTGATCATTTCCTTGCGAGCTTTCTATGTTTCTGTAGTATGGGAGTTTTAAACATCAGGCAACATAAGTTTATAAAGCTTCTGCATACTTTCTTGAAACCATCTCTTATTGTGATAGCTAACGCCAATGTAAGGAGTTGGGAGAGTATTATTCTCATTATTTGAAGCCGCCCAGTTTTCTAGTGGTTCCCGTGAGAGAGTGGAGGGCTATTGCTAAACACATTAGTCTTATTTAAGTCTTAGTGAAGGGCTAAAATTGTTGAAGGAGTAGCAGTTATTTGAATGAGCCGTTAAGCATTCATTCTCAGTCGCAAAGTAATAATAAGAACAATGAAAGTAATATGACTCCAAATTATGGTAATCAGCAAGGATTTGATAGGGGAGATTGATGCTGGTTGTGTGTTTTCTTCTTTCCTGCCATCAAGTTAATTAAAGCTATTTTAAATTTGGGTGGTTCATAATCCTCGGTGGAGACAATGAAAATAATAGTCTCAACTTCCATTTAGATAAAGTTGTGTGGAGAAAGGGAAGCGTATCTTTGTTGTAGTCGCCACCATTGTGAAAGAAGCTTGTAGCCATTAGTCATAGTCTACATTGCTCTAAGTTCCAGACTTGGAATCTTTGATTTTCAGCTCATGCGAAGGGCAGACTCGATGCGATCAACGTCACTGTAAAGGGCGGAGAGAGCAGATATTGTGATTGATCATTCAAGATTCATGACTTCATTAAGGATGGATCAAAATATTTAAAGAGATAAGTATTCTTTGGTTGCTGAGTTATATCATTTGTTTTGATCTTGTGAATTCTCTTGAATTGTGTTGTGTTCACTAGCATAAGATCCTTTGAAAATTTCATTCATGATATAACTTGTATGTTTTTTGGATAGTTATGAACTATTTATAATCTCTTCTAGATGCTTTCAAGATGGATCATAAGCATAAGAGATTGTTTACAAAAGAAGAAAAATATAAAAAACTCTGCTTGCAACCATTAGACTGTGTGGATGGTTGAAGCCATCCCTTCTAAATGAAGTAATTAGAGCTTCAGAGGGAGTCTCATCTTCACTTGTTGTAATTATTTGAGATAGAGAAATATGAGGTGAAAGCCTTGTTCATCTCTGAGATTGAGATAATGCGTCATGTTGAGAGATTCCATGACGACAGGTCCCAGGATCTAAAGAGCCCCATGCACGCGCCTTATGGTTTAAGGGGGGTGTTGGATATAAGCCACACTTGAGATATATTCAAAGCACCATTGGATTTGTTTAGGCTGGGAGTGTAACCAATCAAAAAAGCACATCAAGATGTTGCTTCAGTTTAGGATTGGCTATGATCTCTTGGATCTGCATAAAACAGTCTTCAGTGGCTCAAAGTTTTTTTGGCTTCGTAAAATTGCTTGTGGGACTCCTTGATCTAAGCACATTGAGATCCCCTACCATTATGAGATATGGTGGAAAGGAAAGTGATCCAATTGGAGTATATTAGTTCAAATGTTTAAACAACAGACATACTCAACAACTTCTCTCTAGAGTTAAGGTTGAACTCTTCGGGAAGAAAACTTGGTATGTAATTTGATATTATGTTTGAAGTTCAAATTTGTTTATAAGTTGTACTAATATATAAAGATGTTTAATGTGTAAACTCTTTTGTCATGTGTGTGACTCCATGACCTTATGGGCCTACTACCCTGTGTACATTATTGAAAGGTGACAATCTTTCTAATAATGAACACTTGTATTTGACATTGTAAAGTGATGACTCTACAATGATAAACTATCATGAGAGATATCAAGTGACTTGATATCTGTGGACATGTCATGATAGTATCTCTTGGACACTTTGATGGATATCATGGGACTTGATGTCATTTGAAGATCACTATGATCCTTAAGAGATAATCATGGTGGATATTGATATATCTGTGGATATGCCATGAATTATGGTAGACATCATGTGACTTGATGTTAGTGCACATACCATAATGAAGATATGCTATGAAGAATGTCATGTGACTTGACACTTTCAGAAGCATACCATATCTTCTGATATCATGAGTTAGGTGATATCAATTTTACTTGATAGAAGTTATCTTCTCCAGTTGAAGAGGGAGTGTTGAATAAAGAAGATGTGTTATGAAGAATGTCATGTGACTTGACACTTTCATAAGCATACCATATCTTCTAATATCACGAGTTAGGTGATATTACTTTTACTTGGTGGAAGTTTATCCTCCCTAGCTAAGAGGGAGTGTTATTAGAGTTTATCTACCCTAGACAAGATATAACAATATGATGAATTCAAGGATGTTGCTACCTGCACCGAATATTTGAAAAATTAATGGATTACACACAATTGAGAAAAACTTCACTCTTCAAGTAACATCTAAAAGCGTAATATCTCATCCAATTAGAATGACTGCTACTAATTGATGGAAACAGCCACAACAAACAATCTTTTGCATATTGAAGCAGTTATGTAACTCACTTCAAAAACTTATTGTTACAAGTCACTTGATATGCCAAAAATATGAGATATTGATTATCAATTGTACATTTAAAACAAATCTTGAAGATATTGAGGTCAAATGACTAGTAATACAAACTTTTTTTTGACAGAAAGAAAAACCATTAGCAGAAATTCTAACTAAACTATCCATGGAATAGAAGTGCAATCATAGGTATCAATAAGATTGGACATTTTATTGAATAATGAAGATATGTTATGGAGAATTTCATGTGAATTGACACTTTCAGAAGTATACCATATCTTTTGATATCACGAGATAGGTGATATCACTTTGGAAGTTATCCTTCCTAGTTAAAGAGGGAGCATTGAAATAATGAAGATGTGTTATGAAGAATGTCATGTGACTTGACAACATTGAGAAAAACATATCATATTTCCAATATCACGTGTGAAGGTGATATCTTGACATATTTGATTTGAAATATCTTCCCTAGCTAAGAGGGAGTGTTAATGATGATAGCTTTGGTCAGAGATCATCACTTATAAATCAAATAAATTTCAAGGAACATTTAAATCGAATCTTTGAGCAGATATATAAATTTGATATATATTATACAGATGTTGAAATTCGCATTTAATATAAATTCTGATTTATATTTATTCGCCACCTTTTGTTTATGTGTGTTAAGACATTAACAAACTACAGTTAGGAGTGTAGGGACCCGCACACTCTAAAAGAAATGTCTCTTGAGCAGACGTGTCTCCACTTGTGGAGACACGTCCTCTCTTGAGACACGTCTCTTAGAGGTGGGTCTCCTAGATACTTATGGTGACTCCCTCATTGATATGCAAACATAGAAATCGGATAATGTTCTGCAATCAGTACATTCGGCTGCAAGAGAAGAAATATGGAATTGATAGATTTTGTTTGACCTGTAACAATCGAATCTTGACATTCTGGAATTTGATCAAACCTCAACAAAGATGACTGCACTATTGTTGAAAAATGTTGTTTTCTTGTAATTAGGGGATGAATATCTATGTCTATTACATATGCATAAAAAATTTGCTTCAGTGATAGTGCATGCCATGGTTTTTTAAGAGGATTCTTCATGTACCAAGATCAACATTCTTGTGCCTTATGTTTGCCTCAAAAGGTTTTCAATTTCCTTGACTATATTTGGTCATCTAGGCCAATGAATCTCATTTTTTAAGTAGTTTTAGTAAGAATCATTCGTTGAACCTACTATCCCTTGAAATTTGTCATCTATACCATTCATATGGCTTTCCTCTTCATTCTTTCTGCCTTTAGCCTTCTAATGCAATTGTCAAAGCCTCTTTTTAGAATTTCATTGATCAAGTTAACACTGTAAAAGATTTAGAAAGAGTAATTCCAGATAAAATACAAGTTATTTGTTGACATAAAGCCTAGAGGAAATGATTTCTAGATGGAGTTTCATTTATTGCATGGTCATTGTCATTTAATTTCATGAACTACCCTCATGCTACTATGGATTGTCCCTTGAAGATTTAATCATGATCTTTGTATTGTCCATTACTTTGGTGGAATATGCATTATATGTGACTGACCCATGTGATTCCAAGTGACTCCCTTGTGGTCTTTTACCAACTTTCCACCTATCTCCTTTAGGCCAGAGTCCTTTTCATGTGTATGGCTTCATTATGAATTATAGCAACAAAGAAGCAATGCATAAAATTGCAGTGCACGAAAAGTAAAGGGCATTCATAAGTTGTCTTCCAAAGCTATACAAGAGTTTAGACTTCTCTACAAGATAACACATAGTTCCTCTATATGGTTTTGAAATTTGAACACAAACAACCAAAAATAAAATTTTCCTCACAAGGGATAGAACAGACCTAGAATGAAATGGACGGGTTATTTGCATGGAATTATAAATCCATTTCAAAAGAGAAAGTTGGTATCCTTGTTAGGGAATTTGTTTCATCAAACATTAGTACCCTTTTAAGGTCTGTAACTGGTCCAATTTAAAAGAACTCAAGTAATTTAAGGATAAATGTAAATCCACATCAAAAGACCAAGCTGGGGCCTTCAGTGATGAATTTTCTTCATTTGAATTCACTCCATTTGTAGCCTCTCAAATGTAGGAACAGGCTAAAAATCAAAGGAACTTGATTCATCTAATTTTGAATGCAAATCCACCCAAGAAACCAACTAGGATATATAGTGAGACCCTACTTGCATTTGGATTTATTCTAGCCTCTCAAAATAGGCTCAGTCAAAATGAACTTGGGACTTTGTTCTATTTTTCCTGTAATTGCAAATTCACATGAAAAGATGAAACTGGAGTTTTTTTGATGATGAACTACTTTCATCTTATCTACTTTGCATATAAGTTTATTGATAATCTACTATACATATAAAATATGTAGGCTCCAATAAGAAAGAAGATACAAGAAATTTGAGTTTAATTATAGACCCCTGCATCAAGATAATGGGTTGCTAACCTAACTCAATGACTAATTCCAACATTCATATAGGTGTTCTATTAACCACTTGTTCTAACAAGATCTAGCTTTTTCCTTTTCATGACTACCGGTCTACCAAAATCCAAAACTTAAATACTTCTAAAGATAGCTACTTCTGACCATATTTCCAGTTTCCAACACTTGCAACTAGGGTAAAGATTCCAAACCTTTACAAAGACATCACTCAAGAAGCATCATTTAATTGAGAAGCAATCATTTTATGCAATAATATTGTATTTTCAAATAATAAATCTTTGGTCTTTATTTCCATTAGAATAGATTGAAAATTGAACTCAGTGATTGATTCAACACTCACAAGTTTTCCCCATTGCCAGACAAAACTTAGAAAGATGTTCTACCTAATAAACTATAGACCTGTAGAGCATCTATCTAGCCTGAGTTCCATTCACTCCTCCTATTAGTATATAAACTGATGGTTGTATTCTATTTTCCTTAAATCATTGCTAGTAGTGTAACAAGTGCATTGACATAGATTAAAAGTGTTCCTATGACCACTAAATAGAACAGTTCAATATTGGGTGGTTATAAAACATACTAACAATTGTTCATTTCAGGAAGGAAGGTCGAGATACTCAAGATGAACTCCGTAAAAGAAACCTTAGAGATGAACTTGAAGAACAAGAATGTAGGCACTTTTCAAAGGATAAGGGATATTTGGTACAAGCATTATATAACCACTTTGAATTTTTCATGCTTGTGGATATACATTTTGAATTTATTGCCTCTGAATCTAATTCACATGCTTGCATTGTGTTTTTTGTCTACAAATGATAGGTGAAAATTTGTAAGATGGGTTTTTTGTATTCAGCTGCATGGTCCAAAGAAGCTATTGCGAGTGGAGAAGGCTATGAGAAGAAAGAGCAAGTGCCCCAAGGAGTTTCTTGCATCCCCATAAAGGCACCCTAAAACTAGCACGACATTGTGGTAATTCAAATGCTTTTCCCACACCCCACAAAAAGCCAAGCTAGAAACCTTAAAGCCAATGCAGTATTGCGGTTGAGGTTGCAAAGAGCTCATAAGGAGTGTATTTTGGTCTCTATGATCATATGGATGGCATTGAGCAATTCCAGATGGAATTTGATTGATTGAGTTATTAATGTAAAAGCTTCATAAAGAGCAATTCCAGGTGAAATATAAGTTATTTGTTGAAATAAGGCTTGGAGGAAATGATTGAGACCTTCTGCTGCTAGATGGAGTTTCCTTGGTATTCTTTTGATTGCCCCAACCACTGTGTTGTCCTTTATTGTATGTTCATTGTCATTTATTTTAATGAACTACCCTCATGCTAGTGTGGATTGTCCCTTGAATATTTAATCATGCTCTTTGTAGTACTATCCATTACTTTGGTCGACTATGCATTATATGTGATTGACCCATGTGATTCCAAGTGACTCTCTTGTGGTTTTTTACCAACCTGCCACCTATCTCCTTTAGGACATAGTCCTTTTCATGTGTATGGCTTCATTATGATAGTGTTTGTCACTTGGGACTGTTCCCTTCTCTATGACAATCCTCCTTATTATAAATTGTCATTTTCCCATTTGTTATTGTATCATGGCCACTATCCACCTGGACCAAATTTCCAAGATTCATAGTACTTATTGCAACCCTTAATTGGATTTTCTCCTAAAAATTCCTTGACTTTATTAGTTCATGCTATCAGTTATGATCTAGTTAATCATTTATTGCTTATTATGGACATTCATAATATTTCATTTTGTTTGTACCCATTTTCATTCCCTTTTTGACATGTGTTCTTTTAACAAGGAACCAAGTGAAGTGTAATATGCTCTCCACTATCTTAGCATTATTTTCCAAACATAATAACCATAATTTTAGTTACATGTTTCATTTCCTCAAGTATTTTTTATTTGAATTTGAATTTATGACTGATCCTTTCTCTTGCAGATGAGACTAACTTGGATCAGTGGAGACAAAAAGGCACAAAGTGTACACTATGCAGAAGGGAAGTTGGCATTATCAATTGTAGTAACATTCACTCCAAAAGATGATTTGATTTGACATTTAATTTACAGAGGGAAATTTGCATTATATACTACTTAATCCATGTCTATAAGGATTATTCAAGTTGTGGATAGAATATTGGACTACAACCTTTTAAGCAATAAAATCTTGTTTTCATCAAAAACTATTTTGAAAAAATTCTTATAATAATGTAGTGTTTCTCTTTTCAGACTCATTTATCAATCCAGCTCTCAATTTTGGATGGCATAATCTGGGATTCATCCATATGAAATTGCTGAATGGCCTTTCACCTTCCAAGACATATTCTTATGAATATGGAAGGTAAATTAATTTTTCTCAAGAGTTCACGATACTGAAATTATTATTATTTTAGTGCACCATTTTGTTTTTTTCTTGCTCAATCGTACAAGTGCAATGATCATTTAAGAAATGATAGATATCAACTATTTGATTAAGAATTTAAGAGGCAAACTAGTAATTGGTGCATTTGTTTTTGAACATTTAATAGTGATGAAGTGGGATGGAGTACTATAAACAAATTTTCTACACCTCCAACAACAGGTTCAAATGAATTAACATCCATCACATATGGAGACATGGGTAAGGCAAAGTGTGATGGTTTTAGTGAGCATTATATTCAGGTGGTAAATATTCTTCCATTTTGTAACTAATGTTTAGCCTTCTTCTAGGCATACCCCAAGTATAAACATACAGTTTTTAATGTGAAACATCATGTATGGAGGCATGTCAATCTCCCAAATTTAATGTTAAGTTATTCATCAAATTGATATATTTATTACAATACATAACTGCAGGAATAGATTGTAACAACCCAACCACAAGTCCTCTAAGGTCCATAATGACTGCTCTCCAGTCTTCAAACCTTTAGGTACCTTTGAAAGATTGTCTTGAATGCATTTCAACCTTGATACATTGTCTTTTATCATTCTTTATTTTTCATTTGTATGACTGTCATTGACTGTCATTAACTATGGATTGTCTTTATGTCACAAAGATTGTCACAAAAGGTCTGAAACCTTATGATGACTGTCTACCTTTCATACTTTCTCGCAACACTGTCATATCACTAGCTATCACATTGTCTTTTGTGACTTCATTGTGCTTCAGAATCCCTCATGGATATATCATTATCATCTGTCACTGATCCATTGTCCTTAGTACATTATCCTTACCCTTTAAACTGTGGCATAAAGATAAAAGCTTCATAGCTCTCTTTTGAAAGATTCCCCTTCCCTGCTAGCCAAGATAATATGGTGACATTACTCATGGAGAATTTGGATTCCTTTGACCATGAGTTAGCTGATCCATTACTTGAATAAAAAACTATTGAAGAAAACCTTATGTCTAGAGCTTCCTCCTTGCTTACCTAGTTACTCATGATGATCTCAGGGCTACCTTGCTGTTGGCCTTCAAATTTATTGCTTTTGTCGTTGATAATCATTGATCTATTTGAGGAGGTAATTTTGTTGTAGCTAGGAGCCTTGTACTTATATGGTAAACTGTATTTTCAATGTCATTGGTAGTGAAGATCCCAAAATTCACTTCAAATACATTGAAGCAACAACCAAAATTAGACAAATCAAGGTGGAATGTGTAACTAGAGAGTCAAACTTCTATGATGCTGAAAAGAAAAAGAATTTTCTTATGGAAGCAAGACTTCCAGATGCTCATCCATTGATAAATTTTTGTGATCAGTTTGAATTTGTACCAGATCTTCTAGATGCTTCAGTTTTCAAGTAGTTCTTTCATGTTTTGGAGCTGTATAAGCAAAAAATAAAGCATTGTAACTCAGTTTTCTCAGTCACAACATTGAGAAACACACTTTGTAATACATTTTTCAAAGCAAAGACACATATTTAAGTCTTGTATCTGCTGTAAGAACACCTTTTCTCAATAAAATTTTAGTATTACCTTCTTATTACCCATTTCATTATGTGCAAATGAATGATTAATTATGTTTTTTGTGTTTTATGTTTAAAACTCAAAAGTATTGTCTCATTTCCAACACTTTTAGGCATAAATCAGTGAACAAAAATAATTAAATAAACTACCAATTAACTAAATATACTACCAATTGACAAAAATAGTGAATAAATATACTACCAATTGACAAAAATTAGTGAATAAATATGACAAAATATATGACTAAATCAATGACTAAAAATATACTACCAAATTGATCAATCAAAACAACCAATAAATGACTAAAAATGGTTTAGTCATAAATTTGGTCGTGTTATAAATGACCGAAAATAAACTACTAATGGTCACGTAACCAAGCTCAGTGAATAATGACTAAATATATGACTAAATAAACGACCAATTAAATGACCAAATAAATGACTAAAAATGGTTTAGTCATAAATTTGGTCGTGTTATAAATGAATGACAATAAACTACTATTGGTCACTTGACCAAGTTTAGTTATTTATATGCAATTTTTAGTATTTTTTTAATTCATTTATTTCTATTTCTATTTTTCTACAAGCATTGGGACAAAGCCCATGGGCGGAAGGGTGAGCATGGCAAGTTCGATAGGTTATGGAATGGTCGTTACCAAGTATCTGAAATTCTTGGTGACAACACCTACAAGCTTAAAACCCTCACTAGAGAGGATGTCCCATTGCCCATCAATGAGCAATTCTTAAAGCATTATTTTCAAGCCTAGTGCAGGTCGCTGGTCATTGTTGTAAACATGTAAGTAGTTTTATTTTTGTTTCTAGTTTTGGCATTTGTTATTTTTTTTGGATCCTGCTTTGTTGAGATATGCTAGACCATTATCAACTCTAAGGAATAATCAAAATTATAGAACATCAATTTTGGAAATGTAGATCATATTTTAGATAGAAGTAATTTTCCAATTATGGGTGACTAGGAAATTGTTTTAAATTTATTTACTTTAGTAAGCATAGATCATTAGGCTAATATTGGATTACAAATGCCTAAATTTATAGAATTTTTACTTCAATTCAGGAAATGGAAGTTGCTTGCATTGAGTGAAAACAAAAGGTAACCTTTGCTACCATTGTAATTCTCAACCTAATAGCAAGCTTCATTGCTTGCAAGTTGAAGCAAAAGAGATTTCAAGGAAATATCAAATGAAAAATGAATATCAAAGAAATACCAGAAGAGAATTCAACTCTTTAGGCTACCCAAATATCTCTATCAGGGCTATGGATGACTGACTAGTAGTAGAGCTATGTTTGGGGAAGTTATAGAGATAACCTTGATGGGGCTATAGACACTTGACTGACAAAAAGGCAATATCCAAGGTTGGGTAAAAGGGAATTACTAAACTATAGGCCAATGCAAGTAGTGGCTAGGGTTTTGAATTTTTTGTAACAAAATGAATCACCATCACACACATGATTCCAATGAAATTTGATCTTGTTATTTTGATTAAAGTAAAAAGAATTCTAAAACGATGTTTTGGTTGCTTATAATCAGAGGACTACAGAGGTTTAGAGTACGAATCTCATTTCTAGAATTGATTTTTTGTTCTTTTGATTGATTTTGTTGGTTTCTAGTTGTGTGGTCTTATAGCACACCCCATTTTGGCCTTGGCAAAATGTGGACCTTTTTTTTTCTTTCTTGGCTTCCTTCTTGTGTTGGTTTGTGTCTTTTGGAGGAATTGATAAAATAAAGGTCTTGTTTTTAAATTCTTAGCCCCCGATTGAATTGGTGGTCTTCTTAACTTGGAATTATGTAAATCTTAAGTTCTCTTGAAGTTTTATTTCTTATCCGAATTCCTAGGTTTTTGAGTGTTGGGTGTTGATAGTCTAAGCGTAGTGCAAATTGTGCAATGTTCATGTTTTGCTCGGCAGGTCGTTACACTCGGTGAGATTTCACCCACTCACTTTTTACCCAAGGAAGTTTTTCATGAGTTCGCATGTGTCAACATCCTTTGGCTAAACCTATTGTCGGTTTCTCTTTCCTTAGGAACTAGAGACCGAAAGTTTTGTAAACTGAGTTCTTTTAAACCATATCGGTCCTATTTTTACCCACACCTAGGTACTCTTTGCACCTGGTCCCCTTTCACTTGGTAAGTAAAAGCAGGTAAGTAAAAGCTTGATCCCAAATTTCTCCTAGAGTCAGATGTTGGGTATTTCGTCCGTAATTGCTAGCTAGTTTCTCACCATATGAGCTAGGTGCTTATTCAATCACTTGTGTCCAACATGGGTAAATGTGACACACAAGCATGCCACATAAACTTCCTTCATTGCTTGCTTTTCGAAGGTGGGCTATGGCATATAAATTGAAAGCTCCACAATGTGAACCCTAATCTGCTAGGATTGTTCCTTTGTTCAAGATAATCAATGCATAGTTTTTAAGGAATTAAAAGAAGGTGGTGAAACACACGTACTTGGCACCACCTCGAGCATGCAATTGCTTCTGTAATACATTACCACATGTGAGGTAACATATATTTAAGGTCATTAATGAATTAAAATGACAATCAAGGCACATAAAGAAAAGTAAGTAGCAGGATACCAAAAAGGCGTGATTACTACAGTCTAATTCTATGTATGTTTGACCTTGCTATCAATAAAATAAGGTATTTCTCTTGAGCTCTACAAATTCTTTCATGAATGCTTGCTTCTGGTGAAATAATGTTTCCTTTGGGTAATTTTTGAAAGAAAATGTTTTTTAATTTGACATGATTTAACCTAATTTTAATAAATAAAAGGTTGTGGGTAAAGAATTTTGATGAATTATTAGGAATGTATGGTTAGAAAATTCATATATAGAGCATATATACACTAATCATGTAGGAAATTGATGGAGACATGAGTACTTCACATAAGAAGCAACCTAAGGAGGAGTTTGAATTTCCTGTTTCACAAGTGGTACCCACTTATGGAATGATAATGGATACCCATCTGGGAGGTTTTAATGAACGTGAGTTTATGCAAAGAACCCAACAACCAAATGCTATCCAGTGTACTAAGAACATGGTTGTTAGTGGAATATACTTGGTGGAAGGGTTCCTGTTAGCAATGGAAGACCATGAATTGGTACTTGAATGCATGAAGTGTTATAAAAGAGACAAAAGAGAAGTCATAAAATAGGGAGAGTTTATGCAGACCTCTCAGTAGACAATATTGTATACACATTTGGGCTCCTTGTGTTTACCAAGATGAATGTATTCAAAATGGGGGATTTGACAAAAGCCTATATTAGCATCAAAGAATAGAATAAAAATTTCATGATGTCAACATGGTTCCAAGATAAAACATAAAGGATGTTGAAGCACATTGTGAGGTCATTGTTCATTCAGGAAATCTAAGACATGATAATCCTACTAAGTAGAATGGTTGGTTGCAGAGATGCCAACAAATTTGAACCATGGATGTTTGAGATTATCAGGAAAATGAGGGAAGACCTTGTCTAAATTCATTGGTCAAGGTTTATCAGTGACAAATGGCACGGGCATATACGAAAATTCCCCACTTCCTGGTGGTTCACTATGTCCTCATATATTGTTTATTCTTGTACCCTAAGAGCTAATATTCAGGGATTGAATAGAGTGGGAACTTTGGGAAGGGAAACAAGAAACAAATTAATTTACCAAAATTTACCATAAATTACCATTGAGGGCATAAAGAATATTACTGTAGGGTAAATGTTGTCTTTTCCATGAAGCTGGTTAGATTAATGGAGGGAGATAAAGAAAAGAGATTATCCCTTGAATCACAAAATGTTATATGTACTACCAGATGTTGGTTCATTTAGTTCCCTACATTCACTTATATTAGAGTTGAAGGATTCACTAGTTACCCTTATATGTTGCCTAGGTATCCCATAGATAAAATAGTGCTACTCGAGTTTGCGAAGCATGTGATACCGTCTCATTATGCCTTTTTGCAGCTACACAAAAAGGGACTACTGAAATTTCCTATCACTATTGAGAATTACAAGTGCATTTCTATTAAAAGTGCCAAGCCCCGTGAAGATGAATTAAGATAATATGGATTAGATCTCTTCATGTTTAGGAGGGACAATCATGATCTAGTGGATTGGCTAGCCAAACAAATAAATGAGAAGTATGCTCATGATCCCCACTTGGGGGACTTTTGGTATGGCTATGAAAATGACCATGATGTGAGGAAGCAGTCCTACCAAAGGTTGTTATTGGCCTAAACAAAGGATTATGTAACACATGATGTTCCTAAGCAAATGGATGTTGATAATGGGGAAGTAAATAATCTTGCTTATGAATCAGATAAGGTATATGATGAACCTATCCCAAACTTAGATTGGTGATGATAAGAGGTAGTAACCCTTGAAGATGTTTCTAAGAAAGTGTTGGATTATACTCAAACATGGATAAATGGTTACCTCCAAGTGATAAGAGAATTTGGAACAACACCCACATACCCATAGGGTAGGAAGAGAAAACAAAAGATGGTAAGTGAATTAGGGTATGATGAGGGTGTGGAGAAGAAAAGAAGAGTTGTTGAAGCTAGAGAAGTTGAATAGGGTAGAGAAGAAATCCCTAATGTTTCAAGCCAAGGAGTTTTAGTGTCTTCATAGCCAGATGATCCAAACAAAGAAACCTTGGTCATTCCCACTAATATGCTAAAAAATTTGATGATGGAATCTTCTTCTACGACATTGCCAAGAGCACAACCCTTGACTCTAGAAGAAGCCATTATGAAAGCACAAGTGTATGCAAGGACAAGACCAATATCACAACAAGTGGCTGCTATGTTTACCTCTCCACCTTATGTTAGCACGACAAAAATGATGTAGACTCTAGGGGGAACACCCTTGATTATAGAGGAAGGGCCAAGAGTGACTATAGAATAAGTTGTGAAGGAGGTAGAAAAATGGTTTTTTATAATACAACAGTTTAAGGAGAAGTAGTTTGGAGGGAGCTCAATGATGCAACCTATAATAGAAGAGTTTCTAGATACAAAATTATGTCTAAATGATAAAGAAGAAACAAAATTTATAGTGGGACAACTCAGCCAAGAGGTGGGAAATCTTGATGAAGTAATTGTAGGAAGGGTATACTTATCTCCACAAAGAGAAACAAGGGGCACGATAGTTCAAAGTACCATATCCATAATAGATTAGGATGAAGAGAATGAGTATGAAATTGATGATCATGCAGTTAAAGATCATCCTTTTACAAGGGACACTGAAACCATTGTTCAACAACCTCAAGAACAGGGGAGAAATCTGGATATAGAACCTTCTCAAACCTTGGACAAGGAATAGGGGAACATCAAAAATCTTGATGCCTCGGGACAACATGGAAAAATCATTGTGGAGGAGGGAATTAAAAAGGAAAAGATAGGACAAGAGAACATAAACCCTGAAGAGAGAGAGAAAGGAGAGCTAGAATGTAGCAATCCAAGCCACGACAATCTAGAGTCCTTACCACCAAGTGTGGAGAATGTGAAAGATTCATGGGTTATAAATGGTAATAATGAAGAGTTAGAGAATAATTTTCCTAAGCTTTTTGGTCGGTAGGAACAAGGTCACAAAGAAGTGAGACAAGATGAAGAAGCACTTGACTGGTTAGTTAGGCAATTGGCTCCACCAGTGGAAGTCGAGTTGTTGCCTCTTAGTTTCAAAATTTTAGTACAAGAGCTAGAAACCCCAAAGCCTAAGGTTAAATCAAGAATCCAACATGTTGTTAAGCAAAATTTAGATGAAGGGAAAACTCTCCAAATAGCCACTCCTATAGGAGAAAATGATAATCATGAAGCACCGGTTAGGGATTATCAAGTTACTACAATCAACCTAGGTCATTCCTCATAGGAGAAAGAGTTGGAAGAAATGAGAATGAATTTGGAAGTGACAACTACTTAGATGAGGAAGGATAAGCAAAAGAAGAGAGAATTGAAAGAACTAGTTGCTTGTTTAGAGAATTTTACCCAAGCTATAGCTCAACCCAGTCAATCCATGATTGAGTTGCCACCAAATATAGTGTTGATGTCAAAAGAACAAGTGGATGCTATTGAAGGGCTGAAGCATAAAATAAAGGTGTTTGAATATTGGGTAAAGCATTTGGTGCAACAGGGTGAAGAATCAATAAGGGAGGTAATTGGTAAATGTAAAGAGGCATACTGTTGGTTTGACAAGTCTAGAGGGCTTATAAATGACTATAAAGACTAGAAGGAGTAGAATGATATAGAGATGTAGTGGTTAAAGGAAGTTCTCAGGGTAGACGTCCAAGAGTTGATAAGAGAAAAGGTGATTACGACATAATAAGTTTTCATGTTGGAAAAATAAAAAATGTAATTGATCTGGGAAGGTGACACTTTGTTGCAATGTGTGAATGGATTGGAAAATGTCACTGAGAAGAGTGAAAAGCTCATGGATAAAGATTTGAACCTCATCGAGATTTTAGAACACTAGATTTGTGATCTTGGAAAGATGGAACAAGATGATGTAGAAGTAAAGGCTTTCAGAGGATGGATCGAGAAGATAAATAAAGACCTTATTCATTCCTCAAATCAAGAAGTTATTGATGAGGTGATCAAATGAAAAAATCATGTGAACAGGTATGTGATGCAAATTTTTTAGAGGAATGAATCTATGAATAAAGTAGCGAAAGAATATACAAAGAACAAGTACAGTTGGAAATGGCACAAAGTGTTCCCAAGGAATATATGAATCGTGTGTTAGTTTCTTTTTGGGAATATCAACATAAGAAAGGAGAAGATGAATCTATGGATGGGATATCCAATGAAGAAGTGCTCAGGATCAGGTGTGGTAGCTTGGGGTTTTTGTGTAAAGGTGATGACGAGTTTTTTTGAAATGAATTTTGAAAACTTATTCTCGGACCCAATGTAAGTTGACTGGCCCTAAAGGTTTTGAAGAGTAATGTTGCATTTTGTACGAGTACCCATATCCCATAGATTTGAGTTTGAAAGTTTCAGGTGCTGAAGAAAGTCAAAGTATATGTTGAATTATTGAAGAACTTTCCCATGCCAACTATCATGTGCCACGTGCTATGCTATGATTTTTTCCTTGGATTCTCTTTCATGTGTTATGATGAAAATCCTTGGTCACCTTATTCTTATAAAAGGGTTGGGAGTTATTTTTTTAAGTTAAGTTCAAAATTTGTGGAATTACAGAGATTTAAAATTGGAACTCTTGCCAATTTTATTTCTTTTTCATGTTTTCTATACTATTCCAGTATAATTTTTTTGTGGAATTACAGAGATTTAAAATTTGAACTCTTACCAGTTTTATTTCTTTTTCATGTTTTCTATACTATTCTAGTATAAAAAAATGTATGTTCCATTTGAAGCTAATTAATATCAAAGCCAATTTTAAACTATCTCCTAATATGAAACCTTACATAGCTGATTGTTTTCTCCTATTAGAAAAGCTTGTGTGCAATGCCAAATTTGGGTGCACATTGAACCTATTCAGTGAAAAATGATCTTATGTCTCTTTAAAATTCTTGCATCATTCTATGCCTATATGTGAATTGATCTAGTGAAGTATAGAGTGGTTTAATTTTATTTATTTTATTTCTTGGTGCATGCATGGATAATAACTAGGAGAACCTTAAATTTTAGGATTTTTAATGCTTTATTTTAGAGTAGATGCTAAATATTTCCAAAAAATGTTTTAAAAATTAAAAATACATGGAGTATTCCTATAAATATTTCATTTCCATTAAGTTACAAAGCAATTTATGTTAAATCTACTAATTCTTGGTAAATAATTCAAATTCATGAAATATTCTTGTAAATCTTTAGTTTTCATGAAGTTATGAAGTGATACATGTGTGATTAGATTGAACTTATGTTATGATCCTTTGGATACTAGTAAGCCTAAGAAACCATAGACCCATCATGATTAACAAAAATTTACACAACGAGCCCAGAGTGAACCTAGTGTGTCAAGACCTGACATTCCTAAGCCTTGGGATCAACTGAGATTGCCTTTAGATTTAGGCGTTCCCGATGGATCTTTCAATAAAGGTAGGTTCTCACATTCTCTGGTTGATAATTTATCTACCTATTGGTGTATGTGTGCAACACTTGTGTTAACACTAGTATCTTTAATAAACTTTCCACTTTATGTATTCCTTTGTATATGGTACACATTGATTATCTTTATCAATGTGCTATGCCTTCATGAGAGGTCTACATTTGATGAATGAACCATATAGAGCATATTTCCATGTGTATAACTCTTTACTATTGTCACTTTGTTATGACTATATCCTCTTTACATTTCATGGCCATTGTGTCACATATTGATATGACTATTCTCTATTTTCCAAAGGAATATCTTGGATAGTCATGACTTGTCCTTCTTGTTAACTGCCCTTTCATACTCTATCCATAGGTCAACATTTCATAGAAAATATCCCTTAAAAACCATTGTCATCTCATCTTCTTTGAATCTTACTCATGAAACTATTTATTTTGATATGACTATCCATTGAAGATATTTCATGGCCATTGTGTCTTGATAGCCTCATCTTGACTGTATTTCTTGAAACATTGCTTTTGGCTGTCACAATTTGTAAACATTACTCTTTACTTCTTTTATTCATATTCATGGTGAACAATTGATATAGTGTATAGCCATAGTTTTAATCACTCAAGTTTGATCTCCCAATAATATGATATATCTAATATAGAGCATAATTTTCCATAGAGGGGAGAAGCGAAGATAAATGAATATGGTTCAATTGAATGTATCAAATCTTCTCCTAATTTATCCTTGACTATTAGTCTTGACACCCAAAGTCCCCAAATTATTCATGGAAACAATGAAGTCTTTGAAGAAAGTTATCTGGTCAATGCATAGAGTTGCACTATACCCCTAGATCAAGGGTCATTGTAAAGGATTTGATATGAAGAAAGAAAACCAAGGCCCTATGGTAAATTTTTGTAGAAACCATTATCAAAATTTCTTGGTAAGCTAACATCATTGAGGGTCACATTGTTGTGATCTAGCTTCTTTCTAGGGAAAGACTCTCTCAACCCCATTACATACTAAAAAATTCATGGTAGGATCAACATGGATGACCCTCCATCTCATAATACCTTTATCACTATTAATCTGCTATTGTCCACTCTTCAAATTATGATGTGGACTCTTACCTTATCATTTTTGGCATCTTCATGGGTTTTTTATCACATTCATTCTAAGAACACTGTCACGTTGTTAGGTCTCTCTATTCTTTATGATTTTGGTTGTCATTATTATCTTGATAGTAGTAAACATAATAAAATTTGTCTTAAGGAGTCATAAGGGCTACATTTGACCTCTAAGTTGTCCTTGAACATGTATTCTATTGGAAACATGAGCATTATGGTATATGGTGTTGTCATGTATGGAAATCCATTTTAGAAGTGATGGTGCATCTATATGTACATAGTTCAAAGAAGTTCAGAGAAGACTAAGTGTTTTGGAGAATTATCGATCTTAGTAGTGGTAGTGTTATAGGTGCAAAGTGCATATTGGAATGCAAAGCATTCCACCATGGATAATTATCATGTTGTGTGGTTTTGAGGAAGTGTTTGAGGATGTTAGAAGTGTAAGAACTCCAAGTGCCAAGTGATTTTATGGTCCTCATTTTGAGTTGTGAATGAACAATTGGTTCATTTAGTTGTTGCTTCACAAATTTACTATGCGATTCTGACCTAAGGGTTTTGGGGTTGTGCGGAATTGAATTATGTAAGGAGTGGATTCATGGGAGTGATTATAGGTCATTTCAACCTATTTTGATTAATAACACATTTTGGTTTCTTTTGCATGGTATGTTTAATGGAGCTTTGGGTTGACAGGTTATGGTATTGCAGATTTCATCTAATTAGGCCAACCTAATTGATGACATGAGTTTTTACGGTAGATGTATGTATACATACAAGGTTAATTTATTGTGTGAAGGAAGTATTACAAATTCATGAAGTAGAGTGAAGTGTGAAAGGTGATAGTGGTGAAGGATGAAGTGTGTAAAGTCAATTTTCTGAGCCTAAGTGGAAATGTATCTTCAACATGTTGTAGATGTATTATCAATAGTTCAAAATCTAGCAGTGATCCATTCTTATACTCTCTTTTCTAGTCTAGACAATGAGTCCTTTGGGCAGTGTGCCCTTGGTAGTTATCCATTATTTTTGGACAGTGAATCCTTCAATGGTGAGTCCCCCATTTTATAATCCATTATAACCGATTATAATATATTGTGAGCTAATACTCATCATGGTTTTTCCCTTCCAAGGGTTTTCCACACAAATTTGGCGTTCTTATGTTTATTGATGTCATGCATGCTTTAATTAATTTTTCCATTTCTATAAGTTTGATGAGATTCTTTAAATCCATGTTTAATTTGATGAAGTTAATGAATTTTACTGAATATTGATTCACCCCTCCCTCTTAGTATTTTTGGTGTTAAAAAATTGGTATCAAAGCAAGGTTCTTTCGATTGGCTTAACTGTTGAGGTAGATCTTGGAGGTTGAACACATGGAAATTAGTAAGTATCCTATTCCTCTAGAAGAGATTATAATGGAAATTTTTGCAAAAGAATACTATGAGGTTGATATGGAAGGAGAACTTAAATTTTCTCTTAATGACCTGGATAAAGAAAAATGTGAGAATAGAGATCTTAAGGAAAAGATTAAGGAAGGAAATTAATGCATCAAGAAGTTGAGGGATCAACTCAAGAAAGTTAAAGAAAGACTCAATGAAACAAATGAGTAGCTCAAGCAATCAAATGAGACAGTCAATAATTTGAAAGAGCAAGTTGAAGAAGGAAAAGGAGTTGAAGACTGCTTAAATGCTAAATTGAAAGACAAGTCCATAGAAAAGAAGAATAATGAAAAAAGGATGACTGGAAAAAAGAAGAGAAATGTTAAACAAGTCCAAATCCAGAAGAAATATTTCAAGATACCTTCATATCAGACAACCAACTACACAAAGGTATTTATATTTTAATGGTTACTTTTATTCTTGCAATAAATTTGTAGAGTGTAGAAGCAAAATGAATCATAACTTTCAATCATTTCTGGTCAATGCTATACATGCAATAGATTTGGTCATACTACTAGTGAATGCAAAAATCAGACGATGAATGACTACAATAATGGTATGATGTTTCAATAATTCAATGGTTACTGTTACTCATGTAATGGGTTTAGGCATAAGGCCTTTGAAGGAAAACCTAAAATGGAAAGAAGTAAGTTTTCTTAGCAAAAAGGTGTCATATGTCATAAATGTAATAAACTAGGACATAACTAAGTTTTACAGAAGTAAGAATGTGAAACACTCCGTTTCACAAAAGAAGGGTGATCTGGTAAAGAAGGTTGATCTAGTTGAGATCAAGGAGATGAACAAGATATGAAAGAAAAAGGAAGAGAATGAGGTGAAGAGTGAGTCTATGCCAAATTCTGGTGCAGTTGTTTCCTCCGAAAATTAGATAAAGAGCATTGGCTTAGGGGGAGCTTTTACAAAAAACTTTCCAACCCCCTACCAAAGATGATATGCTAATGTCTTCAACATATTGGTGCATGTGAAAGTTAGTATAATTGATCTGTTGGTGAATTCTCTAGTGATAAATCTCTCATTGCAGAGATTTGTTGAATGTTTGAAGGTGCTTGTGATACATAGAGGGTTTGAAAGCTTTTTGACCTAACTTTCTCTATTGCATTTATTGAACATTTTAGGCCACTAAAAATGGGTTTATATTTCATTATGTATATCTTAAAAGTCATTTGTGTTTGAGAATTTCAAGTAGAAAGAAGAGCAAACAAGTGTTGAAGCAATTCTAAAGTGTTGTTTAAAAACCTATGAGTTTCTTGCAAACCCTAGGTTTAGAGAAGTGCAAATGTTTACTCCATAAGATATTGATGTTATCGAGAGACCAAGACCTATGTTCAAGAAGTACCCATACAAATCAATGGAAATAGATCCCGAAGGTGTGTTTTCTAGGGTTCCTAGTGGTGTGATGCACACAAAGGATAAGTAGATTTACATTCATACAAAGATGAATGAGTATGATCACTTGAAGTTGGCATAGTTCAAGGAAAAGGTACTAACTTGAGATGGATTTGAGTTGGAACCAAAGTATGCCAACTAGACAGAGAAGAAATTGGATGTGTAGAATGAGATTCCAATTTTTGTTATGAAGATGAGTGGGTAAAGTATGTCCTAAGTAGAATGCATGATAAATTCATGTGGTTGGACATGCTACGTATGATCACTAAAGATACAATTAGGGTTTTCACTTGTTCGTGCTCCACTGGACTAGTTCCAGCATTAAAGGTGGTTAAAAATGAAGTGGTGGTGAAGCTTACCAAAGTGAAGTTTAACAAGCGTGCCCTAACCAGGAATGACATTGAAGATCCAGTGGTTAGATATGCTTCCATGATGATTGGTTACAAGATACTCTATACCAATAGAGAGAATTTTGCGTTTTCCACTGTAATACATACTACATACCAAATGGTGACAGAAGGTCTGGACATCGATTTGTGTGAGATCTTGAGATTATAATTATTGGAGAATCTATAGAATACAAAAGAGTCAAGGTACCTCTTCGGTATGGTAACCTAATTATTTGCTTGTTGTTTTACTTTCTAAATGAGTTGCTTGGAGCAAGGAATGTTGTATGGGATGATAGTATTCTAGTAGCTATACAAATTAGAGATCACTTGAGAAGACTTGGAGATTTTGAGTCCCAAAAGTTAGTTTTTTGGGGATTCATCAAAATATTTGAAGAAAATATGCGAGAAAGATATAGAATTCTGGCTAGTGTTGTTAGTAAATACAAGAATGAAATAAAATTTATGGTTAGAAAAGACCACTACTACATGGAGGAAGCTGAACGCAAAACTGTTTGGTTTTTGAAACTTGGTTATGAGGTAACAAAAGCTAAAATTACTGGTTTTGCAGATGTTGTGTTTAGAAAACTTAGAGATTCATCAGTGGATAGGTTTGGTACCTATGAAGAGAAATCCAAAAAAGAAAACCTTTGAAAAGAAGAAGAAGGATATTGCAAAGAAGGTTGAGAAGATGCAAGCTGATTTGGAAAGGAAATTTGGTGCCCTTGAAGCCCCTATGGAGATACCCAAAGGCACATCTTCTCCTCCATATACTACACCAAGAACAAGAAGGTCAATTAGGACCATAGTATCCTCTCTTGATGTTTCAAAGTCCTCCAAAACAAAACCTACATGCATTTCCAAGAAGAAAGATACATCTAATACCTCTATACAACAAAAGACTCCAAAGAGAAGAAAGAAGGAAAATACAATTAGAGAAATGTATGTCAGTTGAGAAGATGAAGAAGAAGGACCCCAATTGATCCAAAAAAATAAGTCTCAAGCATCTTAGGAAAAGACTAGTACAAAAAGAAAGAAAATTAATGTGGTGGATACAAAAAGTGAAGATGAACTAGAAAAGGAAAAGGGACCTTTCATTTTTTCAAAGAAGAGAAAAGAGTCCTAGATCAAGAGAAGAAGGATTATCTAAATATAAGGAAAAAGAGAAAGATGAAAGTCCTCTGGTTTAGATGCATAGTCCTATGAAGTTAGATGCATTGTTTAGTGGCATTGTAGATTTTGGAATTTTGAAGGAAACTATTGCAATGTATCTAGATGCAAATGATGAAGAAAAGGCAACAATTGAAGAGGCTATAGTAAAATACATGGTGAAATTCAATACTGGCCTAGGTGACATTGAGGATCAATTTCCAGATGATCTAAAAGGCGTGTTGAATACAGGAAGACAAGATGCTATTGTAGAGGATGCAAAGATGAAGACATTTGCCTCAGAGAATATTGGCTCATCATTGTCTCATGAGGATAGACTCAAGTTGTCTTAGTTGTATAGAAAGAAATTTAGGATAAAATAAAGAATAAGTACTCTTATAAGTGGAGACAAGGAAGATATGGAGAGGTCAAGGAACGAGACACTATAAAAAGTTAAATAAATTGTTAAATAGTTCGGAGTTCCTTCAAGTGATGAAGATCAAATGAAACATGATACACCCTCCTATAAATTAATGAGACTATCAATGAACAACATGAGCATGAGTAGCAAGAAGAAGAAATGACAAATAACACCCTCCCATATGTGGGGATAAATCTTAAACAAAGTAATGAAGATAAACTAATATACTGGAGAAGAATGAAGAGCAAAAGGAAGAAATATTACCTCCTCCAAAAGTTGAGAAGAATGCAAAATAATGTTCTGGTAGTAGTGAGAAGGAGAAAAGTGATAAAAATGAAGAAGAGAGGATAAAAATAGGTGGTGAATCCTCCATACCCTCAGGATATTCATTGAAATATCTCTTGGATATGCAATTACAATTCCAATAGGTGGTGTCTGCATAGCTGCTACAGATTCCTATGCAACAAGGTCAAGTAGACCTGGATAAGATTTACCCTTTACATAAGTTATAGCTTGGTGAAATATTTCATGCCTCTGCAAGAAAGGAGATTCTTCAAACTCACTAGAAGAGTAATAAGTTGGTGGATGAAGCTGTGAAGGTATTTCAATAGGTACTTCCTAGAGTATCTATTGATAATTCTTTGTCCGGTGTGTAACAATTGAGATTATTGCTTGATTATTTTGAGTATTCTATAGGGTTGGAAGAGAAGATAGAGAAGTAAATGGAAAATAAAGTCAATGTTATAAGGTTAGCTGATGTTTCTGATAAGTGTAGTACTACACATGCCAAGTTGTAAGGCAACTTAAAGGAAGTTAAAAAGTGTTTGGATGAAGCCAAACTATTATTTCAATTTTTTTTTAAGTTGCCAATTTTACAAGGAGCATTAAGGATCAGATGGACTCAATTGAGTCTAAAATTGCTTAGGACTTAGGTATTTATGATCTGGTGAGTGATGCAAATGGAGCTACAACAGTCAATTCTTTCAACTATAGGAAAATAAAATAAAATCATAAAGCAATATAATAAGGTCCATGACATGATAAGTCTCAGACTTACATCTTTTACTAAAGTTTTAGCTATCGCTAAGAAGATTTTGCAAAAGAATCTAGATCCTAGTTCTTTGAAAGAAGGAGAAAACCTCCATGTTCAATTTGAAAGTTAGAGCCCCATGCTTGTATTCATAGAGAAGGATTGGGAGGTTGAAAATAAGGATTGAGAGGCACACCTTACAAAAATGAAGGTGTCATATCAGGGTATTCTACCCTCATCTAGTTAAGGTGTACATTTTTTCTTTGTATATGCAATTTTGATTTCAATGTACATATGCGAAGTTAATAGATGGTTTTGTGGTACATATTTTTCTTTTTGGTGATGGATAATATTGAAAGGGGGAGTGAAGAAAATAGGGGGAGATACTCTCATATAAATATATCAGTAAGGGGGAGTGATGTAGAGATCCCTTTGCCCTTTATGTAAAAGGGAGAGTGTTTTGGAGAAGTTTGTTACCATCAATGGAAAAGGGGGATATTGTTAGAAACATGAGCATGTTGTTATATGGTGTTTTCATTGATGGAAACCCATTGCATAAGTGATGGTGCATATTTATGTACAAAGTCCAAAGAAGTTTGGAGAAGACTAAGTGTTTTGGAGAATTGGTTGAATGCATGTTGAGTATAGTAGAGGAACAATTTTATGGTCTGAATTGCTTCGTAGTTCATTATATTTTCATGTGGTTCTGAGGTAATAATGGTATGTACTTAAGGTGTCTATATCCAAAGCTTTAGGATGGTATGTCTTCCGCAACTAAGGATATCAATAAAAGTGTATTAGGCTTAGTAGCAGCAGTGTTACAAGTGCAAAGTGCATATTGGAATGCTCTATATTCCATCACAAATAATTATTCTATGTGGTTTCGAGGAAGTGTTTTAGGATGTTAGAAGTGTATGCACTCCAAGTGGCAATTAATTTGGTGGTCTGTGTTTCAAGCTATGAATGAACAGTTGGTTCATTCAATTGTTGTTTCACCAATTTCGCTATGTGGTGCCAACCTAAGGGTATTGGAGTTGTACAAAATTGAATTGTGTAAGGAGAAGATTCATGGGAGTAATTATAGGCCATATCAGCCTATTTTGATGAAGAACATGTTTTTTGTTTCTTTTGCAAGGTATGTGTGATGGATTTTTGTGTTGACAGGTTATGGTGTTTCACGTTTCATCTAATTAGGGCGACCTTATCGATGACATGAGTATTTGTGGTAGATGTACATATTTATACAAGGCTAATTCATTGTGTGAATGAAGTATTAGAAATGTGTGATGTAGAGTGAAGTGTGAAAGTTGATAGTGGTGAAGGATGAAGTGTGTAAATTCATTTTTTCTAAGCCTAAGTGGAATTGTATCTTCAACATGTTGCAGATGCATTGTTGACAGTTCAAAATCTAGCAGTGAGCCATTCTTCTACTCTCTTTTCTATTTTGAATAGTGAGTCCCTTAAGCAGTGATCCCTTAGTTATGAGTCATTCTTTTTGGATAGCGAGTTCTCCATTTTTTAATCTATTGCAATTGGTTATAATATGTTGTGAGCTAATCCTCACTGCGATTTTTCCCTTTCAAGGGTTTTCCACTTAAATATAGTGTTTTTGTGTTTATTAATGTGATGCATGATTTAATTTTTCTTTTCAATTTTTGCAGGTTTCATGAGATGCTTTGAATCCCTGTTAAAGTTGATGAAGTTAATGAATTTTAGTGAATGCTGATTAATCCCCCTCTTAGTATTCTGGGTGTTCAACATATTCCATAGATCTGCCCTTTATCTCATTTTCCCTCATTGTTTTCTTGAGGTATTAGAATATCTTCTCTATTGTGATTTGAAATGGATATAAGCATATATTAGTGTTTCAATATTTTATTCTTCAAGACTGAACTATCCTCATATTGAGACTTCCCTCTCATCTATCATGAAGAATTTCATCTATTTATTTCATTACTATGCTTTGTAGAGTATACTTTCAACTACTAAATTCTTATCATTATGTGATTGTCAATCAAATCTCTACGTCCCTATTATTTATTTCATTCATCATTTCAAAACTTTTAAAAACCTTGAGACTTGAAGAAAATATGGATGATAATGCGAGGGTTTCAAAAGGATCGACCATACAGATCTATCCATGATGAACTCCACATCCTCAACTTTGCATGGTTGGACATGGATGAAATATAACAATGTCAGGGGCTCTGCAACTTCCCTTAACTCCATATCTTCCACAAAAAATATAGTCTAACACCAATCTAACCTACAGTGGTCTTTATGAAACTGGAACTTTTGATGGCACAATTGAAACTTTGAGAACAAAAAGAAGAGCTCCTTCATGATGAAACCTTATAAAGAATCGAAGAGAAACTCAATCTTAGCTAAAAAAATCAAACTCCTTACTGGAGACTTTCCCTCCAAGGAATGCAATGTGGAGAACTTTCTTTTTGGATGTGGGAAATGATACATTTGACTAGCTAAGTTTTATTAAAATCCTTTTTGACAGAAGTTTCAACTAAGAAAATTTATTACTAATTCCTCCTTTTAAGGACTACGTTGGTGTGCATAAATTTCTTGTACCTAGTTAATTAACCTAATAGGGACTTAGGGGACATATTCAAATGTTTACTTAGGTCATAAGATTCTTTATAGAAGACCTAGTTGTCATGTCTAGATTTTGTCTCTTCCTAGGTAGTTATAATAAGTTGTCTCATATCATAAAATTAAGAAACTGGTCATAATCTTATGATATCTTATGTCTCACCATGGATATATAACCAAAGGGTTCTCATACATTGTGTATTGAAATAATTCTTGGATAATCAATTTCATTGTAATATTGAGCATTGCATATTGATCTCTTTGTGGTTTCCATTTGGCCTCGAAATCTTGGGTATCTCCATAGCCAAATCTAACATGGTATCGAAGAAATTTGGGTGCCATTGGATAGTATTTTGGGAGAGATATTGGTAGATATTAATGTTAGAAGTTTGAGGAGATTGTCATTGATGATGCTGTCTGGAAACATGAGAATGGAATGTGCATAACGATTGATATAGTGTTGTCATTCATGTCAACATTGTTGTGGATCAATTTGATTAATCCTAATAGGTTTTGATATGTTAAGGAAGATATTTTTGCAAGTTGAGTTGGTCCAAAAGTTCAATTGCATAAAAATTTGACTAAGTGTCAAATTTTCCAATTCAGTGTTATAGTGTATTAGTTTTTGGGTCCATACCACTTCGTAAATGAAGGTATTACTCTATGATTCTAACATTAATTTTTTGGATGTTAGATGCATCTAAATCCAAGATTTCATCTTGATTGGACATATAGGTTGAGAGATGAGAGTAACAAAGTTTTTCCTGGCATATTACTGTTATTTTTTGTACAATGTGTTTTTGTGGGAGATTCCACACTTCTCTATGAATGAGTTTTTGATTTGTGGTGTTGAAGTTAAGTTTCCAGACGTTAGTTGAGCTTGAATTCTAGATGGTATTGAGTTTTGAGGTCCATGTGTCTAGATGTGGATGCATAAATGAAGGTTTTTGTATTTAGGTCCTATTTAAAGCCGACCTAACATGTTTGATGTTGTGAGATGGATGAATACATATTTATATCTTATGTGGGATCCATCATAGGACTATGCTAACCTATCTTAAGGTATTTTGAATTTTGAATTTTGAAATGTGGTGCATATTATGGATGATAAGTTTTGGAGCTGACAAGTTGTATTTTGGGTATTACATCTAATTAGGCCGACCTAATTGATGATATACTTGATGTAGATATATGCTAGAATTTTTTGGTGTTTTGGAGTAATGAATGCGACATGTATTATGTATGATACAAATTTGATCAGAGAAATGCAAAATTAAGTTGTGATTGTTGAATTGAAGATCAAAGTTGTGTGAATGAAGAGTGAGGCAGAGTGTTGAATCAGAACCAATGTGAAGATTATTATTGTGCTTCATTGGAATTGTATTCCTGCATATTGTAGAGAATTTGTAACAGTTCAAAATAGGCTGTGATCCACCTTCTTTATTTTATCTTTTTTTTGTGGATAGTGAGTCCACCTGTAGTGAGAATTTTTGTAATATACTATAACCGATTATAATATATTATGAGCTAACCCTCATTGTGGTTTTTACCATTTTGGGGTATCCACGTAAAAATATTGGTGTTCATGTGCTATGCGATATTGTGAATGTTTCATTCTTTCTTTTCTTACTGTATTTGAATATCCTTTAGTGATCGGATGTGTAATGTTTGAATGGTTTAAGAGAATACTGATTCACCTCCCCCCTCTTGGTATTCTGTGTGTTCAACAATTGGTATCAAAGCCTGGATCCTTGGAAGGAGCTTAATTGCTTTGGGAAAATATTGGAGATTGAACACATGGCTGATAGAAGGTTTCTTATTCCTCTGGAAGAGATCCCTATTTTTGGATTTATAAAAGAAGATTACATGCTTGAAAAAGATGGAGAACTCAAAGTTTCTCTTGAAGATCTTGACAATATTGAAGGTGAAAATAAAGATTTGAAGGAAAATGTTAAAGAAGAAAATGAATGTATAAGAAAATTGAGCGATAAAATTAAGAAGTTCAGAGAAAGGCATAAGGAAGTCGGTGAGAAATTGAAACAGGAAAATGAAAACATCACCGGATTGAAAGTACAAGTTGAAGAAAAGAAAATAGTTTAGGAATGTCTAAATGCAATGGTGAAAATAAAATTTAATGAGTGCATAAGGCTTGAACAAAAGGTGGTAAATCTAAGATCAGATGTGGAAAAAGAAAGGAGTCATGAAGAAAAAATCAAGATGAGTTCTACAATGCTTGATGAGATGATTGCAGGTTAGAAAACATCTAAATATAAAGGTGGCTTGGGATTTGAAAAAGGTGAAAGCTCAAAAGAAGATCAAACACCTAATGCAGAAAAAAAGACCAACGAACTAGAGAAGACTAAAGACAAGAAGACCAATGGCAAGATCTAGAATCAAAGAAATGAAGCTAAAAGAACTCTGGTCAGACAACCAAATGCTCAAAGGTACCCATCTTTCAATGGTTTTTGTATCTCTTGCAATAAATTTGGAGATAGAGCAATGGAATGTAGAAGCAAAATGAATCAAAATGTTTCATCCTTTACTGGTCAATGCTTTACATGCAATAAATTTGGACATAGAGCAAGAGAATGCAGAAGTCAAATGATGAATGCATATAACAATGGTAGAATGATTCAACCTTTCAATGGCTACTATTATACATGCTATGGATTTGGACACAAAGCTAATCAATGTAGATCTAGAATGAATGGAAGGAATACTATTCAAAATAATGTTGTACGTCACAATTGTAGTAGACCTAGACATATTGCTAAGTTTTGCAGAAGAAGAAACACAATAAAGGATAATTCGGTAAGATGAATGAACTAGTCAAAAAGGTTGATCCAGTTGAAGTAAAGAAGGAAATAGAAAAGATTTGGAGAAAGAAGGAAGAGATAGAGGACAAGGGGGAAGTTGTACCATCCTCAAGTGTAGATGTTTCCTATGGAAACTAAGCAAAGAGCTATGGCTTAGGGGGATCTTTAATGAATATCTTTGTCCCCTACCAGAAAAGTAGTGTTGAGGATGCAACACGAAGATATGAGATTGATACCAACATGTTTGATCTATTGGTGAAGACTGTGGAAGAAGAAATATCAATACATTTTTTTACGGAGCTTCAGAAGCTGACTGTGCATACAGTTTTAGGGTAGCCAACTTTATGAATTGAAGCATTTATTTAAGAATTTTGGTAGATCGAAGGGTTAAAGGAAATTTTCCAAGGAAAATTCATTTCACCAAAGGCATTCGAAGAGGAGTAGAGTAGCGAAAAGAGAAATTGAAGAGTTCAAGGCGATTTGAGATTCAAAGCATTGAAACCCTCGTTCGAAGAATGAGTTAAAAAGGTATTTTACAAATATCGCATGCCTTACTTTTAGAAATTTATGTTTGAAGTCAGTTTGAATCTACATTGTGATGGCTACACCTAAGGTTATAGAGGTTATAGAGAAACCCCAACCTAAATTCAAAAGATACCTTATGAAAGCCACAAAAGATGACCCACTAGGCGCTTTCTTGCATATTCCATATGGGGTCTTACCAATTGAGGATATTAGGGCATACATTCACATAAATTTGGAAGAGAATTCTCCTGGTAAGTTAAGGGATGTATGGGAAAATAAATTAACTAGTGAGGACTTCAACCTAAAGCTGAAATACAAAAACCTAGCTGAGAATAAACTAGACGTATGATAGTAGTTCCCTAATTTCTTCTATGATTACAAGTGGATTAGAATAGAATTGAGTAGAATACATGATCAATTTGTCTAGACTGATATGCCACACATGATTACAAAGAAGGTGATAAGGGAGATCACTAGTTTATTCTCCACTGGACCTATGCCCATTCTAAATTTTGTTAAAAACAAATATGTAATGGAGAAGACTGGTGCAACATTTGATTAGAGAGCCCTTAGCGTGAATCCTATTAGAAACCCTTATGTTAGGTATGCTTCCATGGTCATTGGTTACAAGATTTACTTCATAAATAGAGACAACTATGTTTTTTCCACCAAAATCCAAGTGGAACATGAGATGGTAGAGAATGGTGTAGACTATGACCTCTATGAGTTTCTTAGGCAACAATTGATGGAAAACCTAAAGGAGATTAAAAAGAAGAAATATGTGTTTAAGTATGACACTTTGGTAATGTGCTTACTCTTCTACTTTTTGAAGGAGGTTCCTATAATTGGAAAGGTTAACTAGGTAAGTGGAAGGCCTTTTTCACATCAAATTGTAGATTACATGAGGAGCCTTGGGGACACCAATGCATAGGATGATGCCCTTATTGCCTTCTTCGCAGTATTTCAGAAAAATAATGCATGAGAGAGGGATGATTCCTAGGTCAATTGTGGAAAACTACAAAAGTGATATCACATTCCTAGTTTCCACAGATCATTGCATTATGGAGGTAGTGGAACCAAGATCAGTTTGGGTTCCTGAATCGGGTTTTGAGGTAACAAAGGTAGAGCTAATTGGTTGTGCAATTTTTTTATTGAATAGTCCTAATGATACCACAAAACCAAGGTATGGGACTTTTAGAGAAAAATCTATGGAAGTTCACATGAAACAAAAAGAGCCAAAGATCAGGAAAAATGTTGATGCTATGGTTGATATATATGCACAAGAATGTGGCATTTCAAAGGAAAAGGTGTGGTATGCTAGAGAAAGAGCAAGAACATACATAAGTGTTGGAGAAGCTTCATGTAGCTCAAGAAGATAAAATAGAACAAATACAACACCACCATTTGTTCAGAAGTCCTCTAGGGATTTACCTGCTACTGGAGAGAAGAGAAAAACTATCACTAGTCCTCAGGTAAGGGAGATATCCCCTCCAGTTGTGCATGACACAAGGGAAAAGAAGAAGATAACCACCACTGCTGCACCCTTGCTACCCCAACAAAGAGAAGAATGAAAAAAAAAACTACAAGAGAGAAAGATATTGGGATAAACGTTGTTGATGAAGAAGTGTTGGAAGACGTTACCCCACTGGTCAAAAGAAGAAAAAGCGATGCTTCACAAGGTGAAGCTATCACCAAAAGGAGAATGGTTGACAAAATAGATACTAAGAGCGAATAGGAAATTAAAAAAGAGAAAGAAGCATTCAAAATTGATATAAGGGAGAAGAAGAAGGAAGCCAAGAAGGCTTCACCAAACAAGAAAATGACCATGCAAGTAAAGAAGACTTTGGGAAAAAGTAAGGAAAAGAAACAATTTGAACCAGTAAGTCCTTACTCCCCAATGAAACTTGAGGCACTTTTTAATGACATTGTACAAAATGAAATGTTAGTAGAGACAACTGATTTGTATAAAGATTTAGATGAGGGGGATAAGGCCACCATCATTGAGTCCATAATCAAATATATAGTTGTGCTTGAATTTGAGATGCAAAATATCAAAAGGATATTCTTGGTGATGAGTTATGGAATATTTTGTTAAAACGGAGACAAGAGGCAATACAAGAGCATGAAAGGTTGAAAGATGAAGCCTTGGAAAGAGTTGGTGCTCCATTTTTTGAAGATGACAAGGCCACATTGGTCACCATATATAGTAAGGAGATGAGAACCAAACAAAGAGTTATAATCCTTATGAGAAAAGACAAAGGTGATCTAGAGAGAATCTAGAAAGAAATCAATGATAAAGCTGAGGAGATTGTGCAGAAGCTAGGATTGCTTCCAATGAGTGAAGAAGGTACAAATGATGATACCATTTCTCTAGAACCAAATATGGAGGAAGAAGTGTAGATAAATTATGCTCAACATGAGCATGATATAAATGATGAAGCTGTATTGGATAACACCCCTTCCGAAAGTAGGGGATATGACAAAAGAGAATGAAGAAGAGGAAATGATCAAAGAAGACATTGCAAAGGAAAATGTCACAACTTCTCCTCTAGTAAAAAATGTGGAAGTTATTCCCTTGGAAAACATAAAAAATACTACAGAGGAAGAGAACACAAACAAGAATGATGATAAAAGTGATGATGTGAAGCATGAAGAAGAGAAAGTTGATGGAGAAAAAGAAGAAGAGCATGAAGAAGACAAAAACATTGATGCATCCAAAGATGAAAAGAAAGATAAATTAATTGACTCTAGTATTGTAGATGATGAGGGAAAGGCTAAGGAAGTTACAAAGACTCCCGATGAATCTTCCAGATCCTCCAGAGATTCTCTAAGAAATCTATTGTGTACAACCTAGTTTCCAACCAGTTGTGTCCTCACAACTGTTGCAACTACCAATGAATCAAGGAAATGTTGACTTGAGCAATATCTCTTGTATCCAAAAGATTCAACTAGGAGATATGTTCCATGTACATTTGCAAGGAAAGAGATAAACAAATCATATCAAAAGAGTGGAGAGTTAATGGATGAAGCAATTAAGGCATTGCATGAGATCATACTTGGATAGAAAATAGACACATCTCTCTCTGGTATAGATAATATCAAATTATTGATTGATTATTTCAAAACATATGGATCCAAATTAAAGGTAGAAGCAGAGAAAGAGGCCGAGAAGAGGATACGTCACAAAAGGATGCTAGAGATCACAGAGAAATATGCTATTGCACATAAGAAATTTCTAAAATTATTGAAAGATACTAAAGGGTGCGTAGATGAGGCTAAGGAATTGTTGTGGTATGGTATGAAGTGGCCTAGAGCCACACAAAGTATAAGAAACTAGATGGAATCTATCTTTATTGAGTCTTAGATTAATGTCACCTCTAGTGTATATGACCCAACAATTGACCTTACTTGTGTGACAAGGAATGCTATAGAGGATCTTCACAAGAATTTCTTCCAGTTGCAAACACAAAAAGAACATATTATTTTGCAGTTTGGATAGGTAAGGGATTTGGTCAATCCCAAACTTACAATTGTTTCTAGAGCTCTTCTTAGTTCTGATAAGGCAAAGAAGATGAATCTGGTACCTGCTACTACAGAAGAAGGAGAAGAACTTATGTTAGAATTTGAAATGTAAAATAGGTTGCTTGTAGAGGATAAGAAAGAATGGGAGCAAGGAAGGTGAGCCCGAGATGATCAATTGAAGAAGTTATAGGCGTCAACCACCTCTGGTTGACTGATTTCTCTATCTTTTTTATGTATTTCAATTCAGATTCTTCGTAAATATGTGGACCATATAGAAGTATTTTAGTACAATTTTGAGTTTTTTATTTGGTATATAACTCAAAAGGAGTCAATTTATAATTTTTCTAATTTTATATATGACTACATCATTCAGGGGGAGTTTCGGTAAGAATCAAAACACTATATATAGCTGCCCTTTTCCCTCAATGTCAAAGGGGGAGAGTATTGGAGAGTATTTTTGAAGATTTTTGGCATGTTGCCATCAATGATAAAGGGGGATATTTTTACAAGTTTTAGGGTATTGTCATTGATGATGTTATCTGGAAACATGAGCATATAATGTACATAAAAACGTGACATAGTGTTGTCGTTGATGCCAACATTGTTGTGGATAACTTTGATTAATCTTGATAGGTTTTGAGATGTTAAGGAAGACATTTGTGCAAGTTGAGTTGGTCTAGAAAGTTTAGCTGCATAGAAATTTGACTGTGTCAAATCTACCAGTTCAATGTTATAGTGCGTTAGTTTTTGGGTCCGCACCACTCCACAAATGAAGATATCACTCTAGGATTCTAACATTAATTTGGTGGATGTTATATGCATCTAAATCTAAGATTTCATCTTTATTGTACATATAGGTTGAGAGATAAGAATAATAGAGTCCGGCTTGGCATATTACAGTCATTTTTTGTACAGTGTGTTTGTGTGGGAGATTCCACACTTCTCTACGAATGAGTTTTTTGATTTGTGGTGTTGAAGTTAAGTTTCTAGATGTTAATTGAGCTTGAATTATAGATGGTATTAAGTTTTGAGATCCATGTGTCTAGATGTGGATGAACAGATGAAGGTTTTTGTATTTAGGTCTTATTTGGAGCTGACCTAACATGTTTGATGTTGTGTGAAGGATGAATAAGTATTTCTATCTTATGTGGGATCCATTATAGGTCTATGCTAACCTATCTTAAGGTATTTTGATTTTTGAATTGTGGCGCGTATTATGGATGATAAGTTTTTGAGCCAACAAGTTGTATTTTGGGTATTACATCCAATTAGGTTGACCTAATTGATGATATATTTGATGCAAATATATATGCTAGATTTTTTTTGGTGTTTTGGGGTAAAGAATATGACATGTATTGTGTATGATGCGAATTTGATCAGAGCAGTGCAAAATTAAGTTGTGAATGTTGAATTGAAGATCAAAGTTGTGTGAATGAAGAGCGAGGTAGAGTGTTGAATCATAATTAGTGTGAAGATTATTACTGTGCTTCATTGGAGCTATATTCCTACATATTTAATATGAATTTGTAATAGTTCAAAATAGGCTATGAGCCACCTTCTTTATTCTATATTTTTTCTATGGATAGTGAGTCCACTTGGATAGCGATTCCACCTGTAGTGAATATTTTTGTAATATACTATAACTAGTTATAATATATTGTGAGCTAACCCTCACTGTGGTTTTTCCCATTTTGGGTTTTCCACGTAAAAATCTTGGTGTTATATGTTATGTGATATTGTGGATGTTTCATGCTTTCTTTCCTTATTGTAGTTGAATATGCATTAGTGATTGAATGTTTAATGTTTG
>CM021102.1:225849175-226253463 GCA_007115665.2 Sequoiadendron giganteum
TTTCTATTCTTGTCTCAATTCTTATCCATTCTTTGAAGATAGAAAGAAAACAGTTGTAACGAGTTGGCACTTTCCATTTTTAGATGCTTTCTAGGTTTAGATGTTTAATATTTTCTAGGATTAGAAATAAAGCTTTCATGCTGGCAAGTAGTAGTTGTAAAAGCAAGGAGATTTTAGGGTTCCCTACTCCTCTGCTTAGTTATAAATAAGAGCAGTGTTTTCTCATTTTAGTTTAACCGTGCTTGTGATAACAAAATCTACGAGCTTATGCCTTCATGTTTGTTATCATTTAGTTTCAGTTCACTTTGTGTAAAGAGCAAGTTTGCATGCCTCCTTATCTAGAAATCTTTGTTTAGTGCATGTGTTACGTGTCAATTTTAATATGGTTTTGATCGCATGTTGCGTTTATTTTTCCAGAACTTGCTGTCCCGGAATTGTAATCTTTGTGCCAGAAGTTTGAGTAAATAAAGTCCCGAGCGTGCTTTGCTGCCCCGATATAAAAATATCATATTTTTGTTTATTGTTTTGTGCTAGAAGTGTGAGGAAATAAAGTCTTGAATGTGCTTTCCTGCCTTGATATAAAGTCTCATATTTCTATAATGCTTTTATGATCTCTTTTGCATCTTGCATTGAAATTCAGTAGATGTATGTTGAAGAAAGTTTATTTAAGTATCTTTGTTAGAAAATCAATCTCGTCCATTTCTAACTCTCTTGCTTGGTGTTTACTTGAGAGGATATAAATTTTTTAGCGTTAATTAACTTGTAGTTGTCAAGTTTCATTAAAGGGAAAACCTCATTTGCAACATCTAGAGTTCTATAACCTTGTGTTCAAGCAGCTGAATCAAAAAGATAGGCAAAAATTAGTTTTAGTTTACTTACTTTATGCAACTCAAAAAAAGAGGGAGCTTCCCCTCCTAATTTGAAGAGAAGTTTACTACACATAGCTTTCCATTTCCAAAATGCATTCTAGAGGTGCGATTTGAAATGCCAACAAAATATTGTTTCTTAAATTGGTTGAAATTAGCTGACTAGCACTGACGTAATGGTATAGAATTTATGCCATTGTACAAGGCATTATGCACAACCAACACATGGAGTGGACATGTGGTTGAAGTTAAAAGCTCCATAAGTCTAGGCATGCATAGTGGAACGATTCCCTTTAATGCTTTCTATTGAATTTATGTTTAAAAAATTTACGGCTTCACTCTGAGCCTTTAATTTGTTTTATGTAATGGACATTAGTCAGTTGGTTAGTTGAAATTTTATTTTAAAAGAAATTTTCAATGGTGATCTTCCACCATCTGAAATTTAGGATTTTGTTAGCAGTATAGTGTATATATGTAACCACCAAAAACAATGCATACTATTATGCTGTTATGATATGCTTTGAACATTGTTCAACCATGTCTTTTGTGTTACACTTTTATGATATGAATAAATAATATTGCTAGTCTTATTCCAAATCAGTTGTTCCAAGTAATGAAAGTACCATGGATGGATTTACTTTGAAGATGAAAAAGTACGTGTGATCTAAATTAATCATAGGGACACCTGTGAGTTGGCCACTCAAGGGATCACGTAGAATAGATAAGTATTTTTCCTCTTGATATGGTTATCTCCATTTTTTACATGTTAAATTTAGAGGAATGTTATTCTATTTCGAGTCATGTGTTCCTTTAGGTTGTAGTTTTGTTTACAATCTTATAACTTTGTTTACTTTTAAATTCTAGAGCACCCACTCCTGTTGTTTATTGCAAGTTGTTTGTACTTTCAGTTAGTAGTTAGTCGTTAATTGTATTCAATTGAATTTCGTAGTTTAATTGAAACAGTTAATTCTTAGGCAATTTCATGCTTTCTAGTTTAACAATTTCATGCTTTCTAGATTAACAATTTCATGTTTTCTAGCTTAACATTTTGATGCTTTCTAGTTTCAACAATTTCACGCTTCTTAGTTTAGTGTCTATTTTCAAAAGTTTAAAAAATATAAGAAAGATGGCCAAGATATCCCCTATTGCATAAAGCCTTTGAACATTTCCTGATCAACATAATTGATGTATCTTCAACTACAGTGTTAGGACCTAATGACAACCTATCAAGATTTCCACTACAACTCTCAGTGAATGTATTATAAGCAAAAAACAAAATTCTTCACACTTGAAGTAATGCAGTCAAACATTTATTGCAAAAAGTATGTTAACAAGAGTTAACTAAAAAAAATGATTTTTTGCTTGGTTTCTTTTATCAATATGCCACAATGAAATGGAATAATCACCAAGAAACCCTAACAATAAAAAACAAAGTAAAGGTTCAAGAAAGGAAATTCCAATGTACTATTGTGTAAGGGTGACAAAGGAACTTATATGAGCATGACCAACATACAAATGCCTACCATTGAATTGCCATCCATCCAAAGAGAAAATAAAAAAATGTAAGGATTTGAGCAATATAAGTCCAAAGGGTTATTCTATAATGGTAATGGAATCACCATAAGAGCACAACTAAGGAATAAATTCTTGTGATTGTAATTATATGATCCATAACTCTATTGGTCATGTGGCATAATTGTGCTATAACAAATACAAGATGCATTCATGTGTGACCCAAGTTTAATGTGGCTATGTTGTGATATAAATGGAAGCACTCATATGAGCACAATTCATGTACAAATCATTGTCATCATAATTAGGAGTCCAATTACTCCAGCGGACATTTGGTGCACCTGTGGTATAAAAATTATGGTGTGCATTTAGGTTGACTCAATTTTAATAGGTTAAATTGTAATTATAGCATGATCCAAGAGCGATTACCTCTTGCTGCAATAAATATCCTATAACTATGGTTGATATGCAGAGTGGTTGTGTTATATCAATTATGTAGTGTATTCAAGCATAACCCATGTTTAATGGGCTATTCTAAAGAGTGATCAAGATTTTCTAAATCTTATGAATGTTACTTAAAAGTGTAAAACTTAAACTACAAACCAAGTTTGTTACATACTTGAATGCAATCTTGGGTTACCACAAACTATAATAATGTGATATGCTAATAACCATTATGGAAAGTATTAAAGAAAGACCCATGCTATATAGGATACATTTCCTTAATTAGGTTTACATACCTTAATGATCAAACACAAGCTTCCCACACATTGTAGGATACAATCCAAGATCATACCACACCCTATCAAGATAGTTAATTTTTCGACCCAAGATTTAAGGTAATTTTTAATACCAAAAAAAGAATTGGTAAGAGCATGACTAGGGTACAAATCCTAGGCCTCTATAGAAGTATAAACCATAACTCTAGCGGATTAATGAGGTTGCAATACCAAAAAGATTGAGACATCGTCTATTTGTCGAAATAATTTTAACTCAACAGAGAAAAAAATATCTAAAATCAGTTTTTTTAAAATACCCATATAAAGAAAATGCCCTATGTCCTTTTTTAAAATACCAAGATAGTCAATAACAAAGGGTTCATCGAACATCATTTTTTTTTAATGCTCAGGAAAAATGATAACAAAATAAAAATTTAGAAAACTACATGTAATACCAAAAAGGTTGAGACCTCATTTATTTCTCAGAAATGACATTATCTCAATAGGGAAAAAATATCTAGTACCATTTTTTTAAATACCCATTTCAACTGAAAACTCAACATTGAAATACTCAAACAACCAATAAAAAAATACCGAGCATCAGTTTTTAAACATACCTAGATATCCAGTAACAAAACAACCAACATCATAAAATTCAAATAGCCAAATAGCACTTCATGAAAACACCCAACATCAAATTTTTCAAATATCCAAATAGGCATAATGTATACATCCAAATTTAAAAAAAAAATTAAGAATGGTTTTCTTACCTTTGAGACGATCCACAACAAAAATCTCAAAATCCTGAAGACATACTTCTAGGTGGGGAGCTGTATGATAGAAGGATAGATTTGGCCACATTCTAGACCTGTACTTTGAAACACCACTAGTAGGAGATTCCTCCACTGGGAAAGCTCTTCCATTACTGCTTAATATATCACCATCTTCAAAACACTTCAACCTCTGTTTGTTTTCCCAGACTATTTCTTCTAACTAAGCGGTAGTTAAAAACCATAGGAAAATGGTGGTCTTTATATTGTTTGATTTTTGTTACACATTTATAAAATATATATATATATATATAAATTTGTATGCATAAGTGCTGGCTAAAGCCTAAATTGATGGCTAGGAATATTTTCTCTCAAAAAATAAAGTTTGATGCAAAAAATTAGTCATTTAAAGCCAAGTTGCAAAAAATGAGTAAAATTTAGTCATTTTTAGTTGTCGTGACTAAATTTTTAGTCATGTAGTCATTTATTTGCCAAATTCTACTAGTGTATGTAATATGATCCCCCATATTGTGTTTCTTGGTGTTTCTTTATGTTTGTGAGCTTTCTTTGTATGACCCTTGTTACTCCGTTGGTGCAAGGATACAAAGGGAGTGAACCTATCATTACATTATTCTATTCGTATCTACATTCTTCTCTCTGTTGTAAACATTGTCTTTTTCCTTTATCTTGTGTTTTCTTTTTGGGGATGATGCAAGGCATCAAGACATTCAAGTCTCTTCCATGTTGACCCAAAATATTTTCTTTATTTTTTCTCTGTATGTGTCATTCCTCCTATGTGTTTGTTGTTCCATGAAGTATTTGGGGAATGATGATGGTTCCAAGCTCTATTATATCATTGTAGAAAATGACATATACTGACCCTTAATTTGTGGATCCCTTATATGTTATCTTTCTAGATTGCATATGGGTGAAAATCCCTCATGACATAGCTTTATTTGGAAACATATCATTGGCATAGGGATTTCCAAATAAGCTCTCATGACCCTTTTATCAATTAGCATTTATCATTTTCTATTTTAAAGAAATTTCTCACATTCCTTTCAAGTGGGGGCATACATTGGCATTATTTATTTGCACCTTCTGAGGTGAGTTTTCATTGACACCTTGACATTTTGTTTCACTTTGTTCATAGAGGTTGAACTTAGTCTAGTGTTGACATAACACATTGATCATTTTTGTGGTACATTATCAAAGTTATCAGTGAGTATAACTTTTGGTATGGTTGATGTATGTGTTACCTGTAGACGTAGTGAGACTTTCCCACTTGCCACCTTTTATGGGTACACACCTTGTAGACATAGTGTGTGTTTATGATTTTTCCTTGGGTCTCACCTAGTATGTATTGGACTGCACTAGCCCTTATGAGAGTATTTTTTTGGACAAACAAATTAGTCTTGATCCATCCCTTTGTTGGAAACTTGAATTATTGGGAGAGATTGTTGGAAGTTTGTCATTGAATATTGTGTGATAACAACATGAGTTGAATGGACAGATTAATTTAAATTGATGATAATACGATGTTATATGGTATTTTCATTGATGAAAAACCATTATTGATGAAAATCCATGGTAAAGATGCAAAATCACTAGTCTGGTGAAGATCAAATGATTGAATAATTTCCTAAGTTTGAAATGTAGATCTAGTATTAAGAGAACCAAAATTTTGGTCTGCATTGCTTCACCATGAAGAATTTGGTTATGTGGTTTTGAGGTAATGTTTGTAGATTTTGGAATACTATAAATCCAAGGTTTCATGATCCGATGTATTTTGTAGTTGAAGATAATATAGTGATAGTATCAGTTTGGAAATGATAGTGTAATTGTGACAGAGTGTATGTTGGAATGCTCCACATTTTACCATGGATGAATTTTTTGGTATGCGGATTTGCTGAAGTGTTTGAGGATGCTTGTAGCATGTTTTCTCGAAGTGGAAAGTGTTTTGGTCAAGTCCACGTGTCAAGTTGTGAGTGAGAAAATGTTTCATTCTATTGTTACTTCACCAATGGTGCCGCTCTAAGTATTTTGGGTTTTGCAGAGATGAGTAAATTTTGGAATGGAATTATGGGAGTAATTATAGGTCATGTTGACCTATCTTAAATATTTTATTCACTTTGGTTCCGTTTGCAAGGCATGTATGGTTGAGTTTTGAGCCAATAGAATGATGTGTTACACGATACATATTTTAGGCTGACCTAATTGATGTTTTGGTTGGTTGTGGTATATACAAGGTTGATTCCTTGAGTGAATGTGTGTAATGAGTGTGATGCGTATGTGATCAAGTGTGTGTGCAAGATTCAGAGAAAAAAAGTGCGAATTGGGTTTGAGGTGAAGAATGAAGTGTGCTAAGTTAGTATTCTGATCTTTAGGGGAACTGTATCTTCAACATAGGTCAGATGCATTATTAGAAGTTCATATTTGGTAGTGAGCCACCCTTTCTTCTATATCTTTCTATTCTCAGCAATGAGCCCTTTGGTAGTGGGCCACTGATAGTGAGCATTTCTTCTTTTGGATAGTGAGTCCACCAATTGTATCAAAATTTGTAATCGGTTACAATATCTATATTGTGAGTTGATCCTCATTGCATTTTTTCCCTTTTTGGGTTTTCTATGTAAATATGATGTTCTTGTGTTCTTTAATGTGATGCATGCTTTATATGTTCCTTTCCATTACTTTAAGTTTAATGCGATGCATTGAATGAATGTTTAAGTTAATAGGAATACTGATTCACACCCCTCTAAGTATTTTGGGTGTTCAACAATTAGCATCAAAACTTGGTTCCTTCAATTGGCTTGATCTTGAGGTAGATCTTGGAGTTGAACACATGGCTACAAGGAAGTATCTTATTACTACAAAAGAGATTATCCTTGAAGGATTTACTGAAGAATATTGCATAGTGGACATGGAAGGAGAACTCAAATAAGCCCTTGATGATTTGGGTAAATAAGAAGCTGAGAACAAAGATCTGAAAATGTATCTTGGTGATGTAGACGAGTGCAATGAGAAGTTGAGAGAGAAACTCAAGAAATATATAGATATAATCAAGGAAACAAATGAGAAGCTTAAACAATCAAATGAGACTATCACTAGTCTAAAAGTGCAAGTTGAAGAAGGTAAAAGAGTTGAAGATTGCTTGAATGCCAAACTAAGATAAATTTGAAGAATGTTTAAATATTGAACAAGAGGTTGTAACTTTGAGATCAAATCAGGAGAAAGAAAATATTTAAGAAGGAAAATTCAAGAAGATTACCACAATTCTTGATGAGAAAATATCAAATTAGAAGGCTTCTAAAGAAAAATAAGGATTAGGGTTTGAGAAAGATGAAATTTCAAAGGTAGATCAAACTCCAAATATTTTGAAAGAAGAATGACAAGAAGAGCAATGCTAAATAGGTCTGAAACCAAAAGAAAGACTTCAAAAGGCCTCTTAATAGACAACTAAATGCACAAAGGTACCCATATTTTGATGGTTATTGTTATTCCTGCAATACGTTTAGACATAAAGCTATAGACTATATGGAAAAATGAAACAAAATATTTTATAATTTCTCAGTCAATGCTACACATGCAATAGATTTGGTCATTGAGCTAGTCAACGTAGAAAGCAAATGATGATTAGTTATAATAATGATATGATGTTTCAATATTTCAATGGCCACTGCTATGCATGCAATGGATTTGGGTATAAGGCTAATGAATGCATATCTAGAATGGGTGGAAGTAATATTGTTCAAAAAGGTGTCCCATATCACAAATTCAATAAACTAGGACACATGGCAAAGTTTTGCAGAAGTAAGAATGTGAAACCCTCTATTTCACTAAAGAAGAATGACTTGGTAAAGGTGGATCAAGTTGAGATGAAGAACAAAATGAACAAGATCTAGAAGAAGAAAGAAGAGAGTGAAGTGAAGAATGAGTCTATGCTATCCCCTAGTGTAGATGTTTCCTTTGAAACTAGTTGAAGAGCTTTGGATTCAGAGGAGTTTTAACAAAATATCTTTAATCCCCTACCAAAGTTGTGGTATTGATGCCTTTATCACATAGGTATAGATGTAGCTCAACATGCTCTAACTGTTGGAGAAACCACTGGTGAAAAATCTCTTAATGTGGAAATTTGTGGAGTGATGGAAGGTGGCTGTGATTACATAGTTAGGGTTTGTTAGCATTTCAGCCTAGCTTCAAATCACTACAATCAATGCACTTTAGGTCTATAAAAAAAGGTGTTTTATAAGTGATTTTTCATATGAAAGGTTTATTTATGATCAAATTCTTGGTGAGTGAAGAGCAGAGTAGAGGTGAAGTGAAGTGTTTCCATATTATTGTGTGAAACCCTATCAATAGAAGAATTCAAAGGTATTTAACATTTTCTACTAAAACCCTATTTTTAGAAGTGGTTCATAATGTATACCCCTCAAGTAATTGATGTCATGGAATGGCCAAGACCTATGTTCAAGAAAAATCCTTACAAATCCATGAAAATGGATCTAGAAGGCACTTTTTTGAAAGTTCCTTCTGGTGTGATGCATACTAAGGATGTGAGAATATACATCCATGTGAAAATGGAAGAGTATGATCACTCAAAGTTTAGAGAATTCTAGGTTCATGAGATCACTAGAGATGATTTTAAGTTGAAATTAGAATTCAAGAGCTCGACATAGAAGAAGTTAAATGTATGGAACAATTTTTTGAACTTTTGTTATGAGAATGCATGGGTTAAGCATGCGTTGATCCACATCCATGATAAGTTTATGTTGTTGGATATGTCACATTTAGTCAAAAAGCAAGCTATTAAAGTGTTTAGAGGTTTATTTTTTGAAGGACCTATTCTAGCAATGAAGGCTATGAAAAATGAGATGGTTATGAAGCTCACTAAAGAAAAAATTGACAAGTGTGCCCTCATAGTGAAAAGACATAGATGATCTAGTAGTTAAATATGCATCCATGATGATTGGCTATAAGATATACTACACTAGTAGAGATAATTTTGTGTCAGGAATAACTATTCATACTGCTCATCAAATGGTGAAAGAATGTTTGGAAATAGATCTATGCAAGCTCCTAAGACAATAGTTGATGGAGAATCTTTAGAAGAAAAAAGAGTTTTGGTACCCATTATGGTATGGTACCCTTATCATATGTTGTTTTAATTTCTTAGAGAATATCTTGGTGTAAATAATATTTATATGGTTGAATGGTTTTCCTATTGAAATTTAGATTAGGGATCACTTAAGAAGGTTTGGAAGCCTAGAAAAGCACAATATAATGCTATGGGGTTTCTTCAAGACATTTCAAGGCAAGATGAAAGAAAGAGAAAGGATTCCAAAAAGTGTTGTTGAAAAGTACAAGAAGGATTACTAGAGATTAATGCATTATGGAAGTAGTGGAACCCAAAACAACCTCGATTCTAAAAATGGGTTATGAAGTGACAAAAGATATAATCATAGGTCTTGTAGATATTATGTTTAGAAAAAAAAGAGACCCTTATGTAGATAAATTTGGAACCTATGTGGACATATCTAGTAAAGTGCACCTAAATCACAATGAAAAGGAAATAAAGAAAAATGTAGAGAAAATGAAGGTAGAGTTGGAAGAGATTGTTGGTTCTTCCAAGAGGACTATGGAGAAGATCAAAGCCCCATCTATGAATACACATGAGACACAAAGGGAAAGAAGGTCCATTAGGACTTCTACTCCCTCTCCAACAGTTTTGAAAGCCTTTGGAAAAAATTCTATAGTTGGTGTGAAGAAGAAAGCTACATCCAGTACACTTGCAACACAACAAAAACCTCTACAAAAGAGAATAAAAGAGAAAGCTACAAGAGAAGTATGTTGGATATGAAGAAGAAGGACCTAAATTGGTCTAGAAGAAGAGAATGTCACAAGCCTTTGGAGAAGAGACCAGTACAAAGAAAGCTAAGGTTGATATTGTGGACATAAAAAGTGAGGAAGAAGTAGAGAAGCAAAAGAAATATTTTTTCATTCAAAATAGAGAAAAGACATCCGATAAAGGAGAAAAGTATCCTAAGGGAAAAAGAAAGAAGAAGGACAAATCGCCTCCGGTAAGTGAACATAACTCTCTAAAACTAGATGCTTTGTTTAATAGAATTGAAAATTTTGGTCTATTGGAAGAAATTGCATAGATGTATCCAGATGAAAATAAGTCCAGAATGAAAGAGGCCATTGTAAAATATATGGTTACTTTTAATACCATTTTGAGTGATATTAAAATTCAACTTCTAGATGGCTTAAAAGGAGTTTTGTGCACAAGAATACAAGAAGCATTCAATGAAGTAAAAATCAAGACTTTTACTTTTGAGAAGATTGGATCTTCTCTCACAGATGAAGACATGGAAAGATTAGATCAAGTTTTCAACAAGGAATTTAGAATGAAGCAAAGAGCCAACACCCTGATGAGCATGGATAAAGTAGACATAGGAATATTGAAGGATGAAACATTGAAAAAGGTTGTAGATCTGGCAAAGGAGTTACACATGTCTCCAGATGATGAGACTGAAATATTATATACTACATGTTCTCTGGAGAATGCAAAAAATGAGCTTGTGTATGGACCTGAGGGTGATCAAGAAGCAATGATAATAGATAATGCCCCTCTAATTGTAGGAATTATTGTTGAGGAAGATAAGAATGATGATGCTTCAGAGAAGGAATAAGCTCAAGTTGAACAAGAATTATCTCTCCCAGATGTGGAAAATGATGCAAAATAGAAGGAAGAAGAAAAAAAGAGAATCCAGAGAATTCTTAGGCGTAGAAGAATGAAAAATTTCCTCCTCTAAATGGTGATAAAGTTGCTAAGGAAGAGAAGAGTACAAAAGATTGCACTGGCAGTGGAGAGAAAGATAAGGAGAAAGAGAAAAGGGAAGAAGGAAGCAATAAAATGGTTGGAGAACCCTCCATATCATCTAGGGATTCCTTGAGGACTTTACTAGACATGTAGCTTTAGTTCCAACTAGTGGTGTGAGCATAGTTGCTATAAATTCCTATGCAACAAGGATAGGTTGACATGTACAAAATATCTCCCTTGCATAAGCTACAAATGCTGATGCATTTCATGCCTCTTCTAGAAAGGAGATCTTATAGACTCACTAGAAGAGTGCTAAGATGATTGATGAGGTGGTGAAAGTGCTACAAGATAGCTTCCTTGATGCACAAGTTGATAATTCATAATCCAGTGTGCAAAAATTGAGGCTCCACCTTGATTCCTTTAAGGAATATTCTATCAGTATAGAGGGGAAATTAAAAAAGGAAGTGAATAAGAAGATAAATGCTAAGAGGTTGGTAGAAGATTCTAACAAATGTGCTATCTCACATGGTAAGTTGTAGAGAAACTTAAAAGATATTCAGGATTATATGGAGGAAGAAATTTTTTTGTTTGAATTTTGTTTGAAATGGATTGTTTCTACTAAGAGCATAAAGGACCAAGTGGACTCAATTGAGTTACAAATTTATTAGGACTCTAAAGTATATGATTCGATGAAAGATGCAAATTGAGCAACAAGGCTAGCAATAGAAAATATGCATGGTCCATTTTTCTAGCTACAAGAGGAGAAAGAAAAGATCATAATGCAATACTATCAGCACAGAGACCTAGTAAGTGAATTTATTAGATCTTTGATTATAATTTTAGCTGATGTGGAGAAGATGGTACTAAAAAATCTAGTACCCAACTCTTTAGAAGAAGGTGAAGAGCTCCATTTGAAGCTTGAGAATCAATGTGAAATAATTCCCTTCACTTAGAAGGAATGAGAGAAAAAAAAGAAGGATCTAGAGGCACACCTTGAAAAATTGAGGGTTTCTAATCAGGACAAGTTTCCCTCTACAAGCTAAGTTATACATTTTTGTTCTCTATAGATAGATTTCTAGATTGCAATGTACATATGAAAATGTATTTATAGAGGAGGGGGGGCGACTTCTCAGGACCCTAGGTCATAGGAGGGTCTAGAACAATAGGTTTCCCTAATCTACCTCATGCTAAGGGATTATTTAAGATGGGTTTGATGTTTAAGGGAGTGAAAAGGAAGGACAATTGATCTACCTCTTTCCTTCTATCAACTCGAGAGTTTCAAGAAGTTAGGTGAGATTTTTTTTGGAGTCTAGATTGCAACTTAGGCAGCTCATTTCCAGGGGACTACAATGCGGGACACTAATGAAAATGCGACGTGCTGGCATCTCAGTTGGGCGTTGGAGTCTGTATGGACAAAAAGCGTAAAGTAGATTCTAAAATCAAGAGGAACCTATTAACGACCTGATAAATGTGGTTTAATAAAATAACAAAAATAGAAAAGAGCTAAATAGAAGGATATTAAGAAAATACTAAGATTAAGTCTTATGAAATGATGAAGAAGGGTAAGGAAAGTATACCTTCCTATCCACGAGTTGATATCTTCAAAGTCTTCACTCAATGAGCAACCTACACACAAGATGGAAAAATGTTGGGGCTATGTATATAGAGGACACTATAGTCAGTCCCCCATTTTGTTGTTTCCACCTCCACGAACAACCAATATAGCAACGATAGGAGAAAATGTGATAAAGAGAAATGTTGAAATGGAAGTAATACACACTATGCTAAACAATAATACACTATGAAAACAATATGAAAATTATACATGAATGAAAGATGGAATAATATCACCTTCAACCACGTGCACTCGAGGAAAATGGGAGAAGGAGTGAGCTCACAAGATTGCAAATGACAATGTTGCCTTAAAAAACAAGGAGATTGAGTCCAAAAAACACCAACTTACAACTTCAATGGAGGTGAGAATGTTGTGAATGAAATGTGTAGAAGCTAGGATGATCAAGTAGAATGGCAAGAAGATCTAGAAGTTTCCAAGAGAGAGTGAATGAATGAAGGAGATTGTCATTTGAAGGTGAAATTGGAGGCAAAAGAGATGTTTGAGGCCAATCAAGGGAGAAGAGACATTACTCTTCATCGCCAATGGGGTATCGTAATGCCTCTACGGATTCCAGAGGTAGGAATCCTATTAGGATGACAAAGCACTACATAGACATTCACACACCATGCTAGCATCCCTGAAAGAATATCCTCCATTGATACTAAAAAAAACTACCAAGTGGATGGGAAGCGAATGAAGGACATGAAATAATATCATCGAATTTAATTTGTCTAAGGTAAGAGGTATGTAAACAAATAATTTGCAAGGTGTGAAAATTCATGCCATTACATTTTTCCCCCACTTTAGTGAGCATAAGTGTCAGCGAATGCATGGTAAAGTAGAGTGAAAGCTAAGAAATGTATACCTGAACCATCAAGGAAGTAGACTGCAATATAACATACTCATAATCATAGGAAGAGAATATGGCTCCATAAGTACTCGGTCCTGAGGATCTTTGATCAAAATTTGTTACAGGTCCTCGGACATACAAAAGATGAGAAAAAGGCTCTGCAAGTGCTTAGAGCTACAAAGGAGGTCCCACAGGTGCTCGGTCATGAGGGAGGCCAAATGTGAAAGGATCCGTAAAGTATGATAGGCCCTTATAGGTGCTCAATCCTGCAAGGCAAGTTCGAGATGCTTAGTCCTCCAAGCTTGATTGAAAAAGCAGCTTCATAGGTCTTGTAAAACAACATGTTAATCCACAGAGAAAAGAAGTTAGATAGAAAAAAATCCACGCAAGAAGAAAAACAGTCATGTAGAAACTAAACAATTGAAGGAACATATTTCAAAGGGTTCCCTCAGGAACCCTTCAAAAGAGAAAGGGGTTTGCTCAAGGGCAATTTTTTTTGAAAGGTGACATTTTTTGCAAATGATTCTAGCATCAAGGAATCAGTTTAAAATATCTCTTTCATCAAGGAATTCAAAAAGAAGGATACTCCCTCACAAGGGAAAGTTTTCAAAATTCTTCATCAAATAAAGTAATTCCTTCTCAAATGAAAGTTTTTAGATTCTATCTTTACGAATCAATGGCGAAAGAAAAATTCTGCTAGGGGTCATTGTCGAAGAATACAGTTTTTGAAAACTAAGAGGGATTTTTAATGAGGGATTCATTGGCTACTAAATACACCTTTTGAAAATTGAAGCAGTATGATAACCCCCCCTTAGGATGGTGTGTGCTAAACACAAAGGCATGTGACATCCTAAGGAGAGAGAAGAAAGTGATTTTGTGGCCTGCAATACATGATGGGATGTAATCATGGAAATGTTGTCGCACACACGGGGGACAAAACATAGGCACCAAAACATCATGAAGCAAGAAAAGAAGAGAGAAAGATAAAAAGAAAAAAGCAAAGAAAAAGACATGAAGAGACAGGGGGGTTTGATATTTCAGGGTCAAAACTGCTCATAGATATAAATATATAGATATAATATAATAATATATATGAATTTTCATTAATACCATACTATATTAGACCATGTGAAGAAAGGTACATAAAGAAAAATAAAAATAAAAAATTGGTTCAACATGGAAGGGAGGCCTAAATTCCCCCAACACTTTGCATCATCCCCAATTGTCAAAATTCAAGGCACAACAAAGGAAGAATGATGTAACAAATAGAAGAAGTTCATGACACAAAAAAGTCTTGTATCTAAGCACCTACAACAGTGATAATGGTCCTCCAAGAACACATAAAACAAGCATGGAGGAAACACAACACACACAATCTAATCTATAGATAAAGAAAAGGTGCCCTCCTAGTCCTCATCAACCAAGAGGTCTTCATTCTCCCAATCTAGATCATTGTAAGGGAAAGGCATACTAGCTTGTAAAGGTGGGATAGTGAGGGGAGCACCCTCTGACTCTCCTATGACAAGAACCAATAAAGAGGACCCCTTGAGGTCTTATTTACTAACCTCCTGTGAGGTAAATGTCATTGATTTTGCAAAAAATGTTGGAAAAGTCGGGTCATCGTCTATTGAGTTGAACATGCACTTGATGAGAGTGCCATGTGTCAACTGAGCAAGTGATGAAGGAGGCGCCCAAGATCCACTATCGACTTCATCGAAAGAATCGGGGGTAGTGATGAACTTAGGGGACACCAGGGAAACCTTCGTCACTAGGACAACACAAGCCAACACAAAACCAAATTCTGAGGAAGGCGATCTCTTCTTCCAACCCCCATTACAAGCAAGGTCATCCTCCAACTTGTGCTTCATTGGAGGATGAGAGATCCCCACAGAAAAAGTGGAAGGCGAGGAAGAAGCAAAGAAAACCACAGTGGACACCATTGAGGTATTTGGCATATCCATGGGCTTAGGAAAAGGTAGGATGTCAGGAAGGGACATCAAGAGAGGAGGCTCAATCGAGGGAGAAACAAACACTCACACCCATTTAGGCTGAGGGTCATCCATGCTCATCTGGGGGAGATGGAAGCAAGATCAAGGTGACAAGAACCAAAGAAGAAGGGGCAAAAGTGGAGGGCACAATAGGAGACATCAAAACATGGGATATTAGCTCCCCTTTAAACTTTTGCAAAGCAGCTTGCCCAATGGCCAAATCCTTCCTTTGACACTTATGCTCACGTGCAAGGTAGTTTCTTCAGCTCCAAGAGTTAGAAGCTGCAATTTGAGGTGGTTTAAGAGGATCCTATTCTATCATTGAAGTGTCCATCACAAAAAAATTTCGGTGGAGGGAGTAACTCTTGGACAAAAACAAGAGGAAGATATGTAGGAGCAGAGACAACAACCGATAGAGAAGCATACCCTAGTTCCTTGGCTACGAGTCTCTTCCCATTTGCCACCCTAGGGGTAGGAGTAGTAGGAGGTCATGGAGGTTGAGATGTATAGGCGACTCCATGGGGACCCTTCCTCTTACCATACAGGACAGTCCGAGGCACCGTGGGAAAGATAGGAAGGTTGAACACCTAACGCTTGGCCTTCTACCAAGCAGAAACGATCATAATCCTCAAGAGATGGATAGGGGCAGAAGTTGAGGGTGTCACAACAAGACAAGAGGAAAAAGTAGGTGGAATTGTAAGGGAAGAAGAAGGCTCCCAAGTGGACTTCTCCTTCCCCTTTTGAGAGGCAATGGTAGCTCGATGCTACACTATCATGCAAGACAACCAAAATAACATAGGGAGGAGGATAGTTCACTTTAAGCGCTATGCCCCCATTCTTGTATTTTACGTAAGTGAAATATAATAGGTCCATCCTTGGAGGAAGTAGACCAATAGGAGCATGCTAGAATTGATCCAATGAATAAGCCCCATGTGACACAAGGGGTTTTGGTACAGTCAAGGACAAAGGGTTCGAGAATAGGATTATCCAACCTTGCAAAAAGAGTAAACACTAGCAACATGCCCTACCTTCTGACTTACAAAATATATAATGATTCAACATTGAGCCTAGTCTTACATGTGGGTCAAAACCCTTAGTTATTTGCTATCCTACTACTTCTCATTATATTACTACTCTACTATCTTATTTTTTCTCTCTCTAATGAAACTACACATTCTCATATATATATCAATTCCCAGCTCTAGGAAAGGTCCGTATCGGCCCAAGAGGTTCCAAACCCTAAATTTGATGAAACGTGCAAGCGTCAGCCAAAATAAATGGTTCATTAATTCTTGGATAAAAATAATGTGGATCAGAATGAAGGTTCCTCAATGAATGTGCATCCTTATGAACTAGTTTCCAGAGCTATGCAAGTCACATAATAGGTCAGGACTGGGTCCGATAATGCAAGAAAGAACAAGAATACAAATATTTCTGGTTGATGCAATATTTCTTACAACCGTGGGTGCTCCTGCATCAGGTTTGTACCCAGTGTCGTGCACAACATGTATGGAGCCCTCATGGGAGAATTTCAAATACTTATAGATCATTGAAGGGACTGCGTTCATGGAAACTAGCCAAGGAATGCCTAGCTTCACTCTAAACAAGTCAAAATCTAGGATAATATCAAAAATGGAATTCATCATCCTAGGTCCAACAAGACTGAAAGGGAGATGGAATTGATGGGAGGGATGAAAAGCACATCATGCGTACGTTTTGTGCTTTTAGATTCATCGTACCCATCCTTATGTAGAAAGTTTATTAGCAGGATCTCCTTTGTAATAACATTAACTCAACATGTAGGATCAATGAGAATTCCAATCATAGTATTCTTGTTGATACGAGCATGAATGTACAAAGGAGAGGGTTCTCTATTAGCATTCATCGACAAGTCCTGTGAGATAAAGGTTATAAAAAGAGACCCATTTGTAGGTTGGACAAAGGGGATGTGAAGATGCATGAAAGAAGTCATATTATGTGTACATTGAAATGGAATTTCTCATAAGCCCCCAAGGGTTTAACAATTAGACAGTGGCCTATTCTAGGTTTCACTTCACAATATTTAGGGAATCTTCTAGCTATGATGCTAGGGGTCATAGGTTGGGTTTCAAGGCTAGGTGCCCTGCAACACACACACCTACAACACACCTAGAACACCAGAGAAGACTCCTTCAACACTACGAAACAAAACTAAAATAGTTTACGTTAGGTTCACCAAAATGTAGAGGAAGGGGACCGATTGCTCGAGACCCCAGGTCATGGGAGGGTCTAGAACAATAGGTTGCCCTGATCTACCTCACACTAAGGGATTGTTTAACATGGGTTTCATGTTTAAGGGGGTGAAAATGAAGGACAACTGATCTGCCTCTTTCCTTCTGTCAACTCGAGAGTCTCAGGAAGTTAGGTGAGCAAGTTTTTGGAGTCCAAACTATCACTTAGGCAACTCATTGCTAGGGGACTACAATGTGGGACATGAACGACACTACGATGTGTTGGCATCTCAGTTGGGAACTAGAGTTCGTACAGACATAAAGTGTAAAGTTGAATCTAAACTCAAGAGGAACTTACTATTGACTCGACAAATGCGGTTTAATACAATAACACAAATAGAAAAGAGCTAAATAGTAGGATATTGGGAAAATAGTAAGATTAAGTCTAACTATGAAATGACGAAGAAGGGTAAGGAAAGCACACCTTCCTACCCACGAGTTGATATTGTCAAAGTCTTCACTCAACGAGCAACCTACACACATGAGATAGAAAAATGTTGGGGCTATGTATATAGAGGATTGCTGCAATCATTCCCCCATTTTGGTTTTTCCACCTCCACAGACAGCCAGTATAACAACGATTGGAGAAAACACAATAAAGACAGATGTTGAAATGGAAGCACTAAGTGCTATGCTAAACAAAAATATTCTACAAAAAAAATACGACAATGCTATATGAATGGAAGATGGAATAATGTCACCTTTAACCATGTGCAGTGCAGGAAAATGGGAGGAGTGAGGTCACAATCTTGCAAATGCCAACATTTCTGCAATAAGGAGGAGATTGAGTCCACAAAACACTAACTTGCAGCTTCAATGGAGGTGATAATTCTATGAATGAAGTGTGTAGAAGTGAGGATGGTCAAGTAGAATGCCAAGAAGATCCAAAAGTTTCCAAGAGAGAGTGAATGAATAAAGGAGATAGTTATTTGAAGGTGATATTGGAGGAAAAGGAGACGTTCGAGGTCAGTCAAGGGAGAAGAGACGTTAGTCTTCATCACCAATGGGGAATTGTAATGCCTTTGAAAATTCTAGAGGAAAGATCCTGTCAGGATGGTAGCATGCCACACAAATATCTGTGCATCGCGCTAGCATCCTCGATAGTATATCCTCTAGTGACACTAAAATCTCTGCCAAGTGGATGGGAAAAGAATGAAGGACGTGGAATAACATCATTAAATTTAATTTATCTAAGGTATGAGGTACGTAAATGGGGAATTTTCAAGGGGTGAAAATTAACACCATTACAATATTAGAGATTCTTTTAATACCTTTTTGGTCAATTTGTTGGAGAAGAGTTGAGTATAGGAGGGAAGTAGTAAGGTGAAGTTATTCCCATGTACATACAGATACATATCTTCAAAGTGGGAGAACAGTGGAAATCTAAAAAGTTAGATATTAAGGTCCCCTTTGCCCTTGATGTCAAAGGGGGAGAAGATTGGAGAAGTTTGAGTAGTGTTGCCATCAATGACAAAGGGGGAGATTGTTGGAAACTTGACTTTTGGGAGAGATTGTTGGAAGTTTATCATTGAAGATTATGTGATGGAAACATGAGTTGAATGAAGAGATTAATGGAGATTGACAAGCATATGACGCTATATGGTGATTTCATTGATGTCAACCCATTATTAATGGAAACCCATGGAAAAGATGCAAAAGTATTGGTTTGGTGAAGATCAGATAATTGGATAATTACCTAAGTCCGAAATGTAGTTCCAGTGTTCAGAGAACCAGTATTTTGGTTTTGCATTGCTCCACCATGAAGAATTTGGTTATGCAATTTTGAGGTAATTTTTGCACGCGTTGGAGGACTATAAATCCAAAGTTTTATGATCTAATGTCTTCCATAGTCGAAGATAATAGTGACAGAGTATTGATCTAGAAATGGTAGTGTAATTGTAACAAAGTGTATGTTGGACTGTTCTACATTCCACCATGGATGAAATTTTTGGTATGTGGATTTGCGAAAGTGTTCGAGGATGCTTTTAGTATGTTTTCTCCAAGTGGAAAGCATTTTGGTTGTCCACATGTTAAGTTGTGAGTGAACACATGATTCATTCTATTGTTACTTCACCAGTGGTGCCGATCTACATGTTTTGGGTTGTGCGGAGATGAGTAAAGTTTGGAATAGAATTATGTGAGTAATTATAGGTCATGACAACCTATCTTAAATGTGTTATATTCTTTGGTTCCTTCTGTAAGGTTGTATGTTTTAGTTTTGAGCCAATGAGATGATGTGTTGCATGGTACATGTTTTGGGATGACCTAATTGATGTTTTGGTTGGTTGTGGTATATATACAAGGCTGATTCCTTGAGAGAATGCGTGTAATGAGTGTGATGTGTATGTGATCAAGTGTGTGTGTGAATTGGGTTTGAGGTGAAGAATGAAGTGTGTTAAGTCAATATTCTAAGATTCAATGGAGCTTTATCTTTAGCATAGGTCAAATGCATTGTTAGTAGTTCATATTTGGTAGTGACCCACCCTTTATTCTATCTCTTTTTATTTCAAGCAGTGAGCCCTTTGGAAGTGAGCCACCAATAGTGAGGGGTGATCCCACAATACTAGTTTACAATTTTTGGGTAAACTAGACACTGAATTGTTTTTTTTTTAACTAAATCTTCACTTACAAGCTCCTATAGCAGCTAAACTGTGACGAATTTGAAGATGATGCAAACTAGTGATTTGTGACGTTTTGTCTATAGATTCTAAATATATATTTTTTTCAAAATTTTTGGAATCAAATTGCACTTCTTTTTCCATCTCATTCGAAAACTAGTTTTTTTCAGCAAGCAACATTTTTAAGGAGTGATGCTCACCGTATACAACATAAATTTTTTTCCATGAAGGATAAGATTCTAATTATTTGAATTTAGATTTTTAACTCCAATATCTAGCCCTTTAATTTAGTTTCATAGTGTTTTATTGAATATTTTTTCCTTGATCAAGTATTGAAGTCAAACCAATTACAATTCAAACATAGGCGAATCGTATACAACATAAATTTTTTTGTATGTATCGAAATTCAATTTTTTTTTAATGGATCAAGGACATCAATACCCAACCTGAACATATGTTTCATTTTTTTTTAATAATTTGCTATTTTTCCATATGTGTAGAGCAAAGAGCTTGATTTTCGGTGAAAAGCCTATGTTTAATAAAGCTAAAAAAATAAATACATAATAAAACCAAAACATATTAAAATTATAATTGTTGGATAGCTCATTCCGAGGACTACCATCTTCCAATTGGGTATGTGAAATCTCCTCCATTTTCATCCTCAACCCGAGCTTTGAAAGGAAAAAAATTGGAGCTTTTTTGTGTCGGAGGGTGGGAAGGTGGGAAAAGGGGGGTTTGAGCGAACCCCCTTTCCACAATGGGAAAATGCGGGTTCCCACATTTAAGGGGTTCACTCAAACCTAGAGTTCGCTCAAACCCCCCAAAATGATTTTTTTTGAATGGGGTCATTTTTTGGAAGTTTTCCTTCTTCACTCCAATTGTAAACCACTTTTGTGGGTTCTCCCTGTCAATCCTTTCTTCTTTTGGAAAATGAGTCCTTGGAAAGTGAGTCCACCAATTGTATCAAACTTTATAACCAGTTACAATATCTATATTGTGAGCTAATCCTCATCATGGTTTTTCCCTTTCTATGTTTTCCATGTAAATTTTATGTTCTTGTGTTCTTTGATGTGATGCATGCTTTCTATGTTTCTTTTCATTACTACAAATTTAATGTGATGCATTGAATGAATGTTTAAGTTAATAGGAATAGTGATTCACCCCCCTCTCAATATTTTGAGTGTTCAACACCCTTTTGGAAAAATAGTCGAGGCTTGATCCACCTTTTTTTTTCTTTTTCTTTTTTGCATTAGCTTTGACATTGTATGCTTGCGTATCTTGTCTTGATGCACATATCTGACATATTTTGTGTGTCCCTTTTTCCTTATGTTTTTTTTCCATGGGATCTTAGATCTTGGGGGCTTGGCCACCTCCTTCATCTTTGTCATTTTATCTCATCAACATTTGTTCAGTTGGACCCCTCTTGATATATTTGTCTACTTTAGTGTGAGCATAAGCATAAGTTTATACTCTCACTAAAGTGGGGGATAAATTTAGTATAAAAAATGTATACCTTTACAATTTTACACTGTGTTTGGGTTCCTTCATTTATTGGACTTAATTAAGCTTCTAATTTTCCAAATTATGCATTCCAAAGCCTTATTTTACCTTTTTATGAAAGGGGAACTGACATTTAAATAATTCAATCAATAATTAAAATACCTTGGAATATGTGTGTCTTGGACTTATAGGGAAAGACGTATTCACCCAAGGGCGAATGAGTCCCTTTTAAGTCCTAAGACCCATTTTTAAATATGGTTTTGGAAATATTCTAATGATTCAAATTCAATTTGGAATTGCTGGCTTTTGGAATCTAATTTTTGAGAAATTAGATAAGCACCTATAAATACATAGTATTTCTATCATTTCAAATCTAAGCAACATTCTAACACACTTTATGAGATCAATTCAAGAGAAAATTTATCAATCATTTATTGCAACATTCAAGATCCTATCATCATGTTCATGCTTATGTGTGTTCATGTCATCTTGTAAAGGATAATATGAATTATTGATCCTAAAGCATCCAAGCATTTCAAGTGTCCAAATGCATCAAGCAAAGAAATATTAGATTCTTTGGAGAGATGTGTTTGATTTCGGTCCTCTAAGAGAAGCCATTGAAGGTTGGTGAGTTGATTGTTCATTCATCATTTCCTTCTCCATGCCATTATCTTTCTATCAAGGTTTAATAACCAGACTAGGGTTTGACCAAGGTGAACCCCCATTCAAACCTTTTTTTTTCTCTTTGTGTATGTGTAGATTATAGGTTGAATAAGAATTGAAGAGATCTTAAAAAATCAATCTTTCATTGTTTCACAAGTTGTCATCATTGTTGTCAAGCCACAAAAAGTAGGTTGCTGAATTTATTTTTGATTTTCCGATAGTGGGACTTGTGTGAAAGAGAAGCTCAAATCTTGTACTAGAGGACCCTACAATTTGGTCAAAGCCCCTAAATGAAGACCCATTAACCCATGGGAATGAGTCCTTGTAGGCACCTTAAAACCAATTTTTATGAGCATAATCCTCTGCACTTCCTAGATCCACTGGCAAACTGTTGTTTCCATCTATTAGTCTTCAAGATCTTGCATTTTTTATACTAGGACATATAAGATAATTATTTTAATCATTCCAAAATATTTCCAATCCATTAAAATCCCCTTAGGATATAGATCCAGGTCTGGTTGGCTCACCATTAAGGTTGATAGTCAATCAATTCACCTTGTCGATCTATATCCCAATGAAAGTTATAAAAATGTGTAAATGGACCTAGGTTATGGACACTAATATTAGAGTCACCATTTTTTATGTTTCACATGGAAAGGGTGAACGTGATGGTGTAGGAGCTTGCATCAAACATGCTCTATGAAAACAACAAATTAATTATATTAAGAGAAAGGTAGGTGTTTATTACCTACATCCAAGCATTGAATAAATATTTTTGCATCCCATCAAACATAAGTATAGGAACCTTTCTTAGATATTTTGATTCCTTGTTAACCTAATTATGAATTGGGTTCTTCTTTATTTGAGGACCATTTTAAAATTTTATGTTGTGGAATATAAAAAATGATAGATCATCTCAAATTTAATTCGCTAGAGCTTTGTATTAAGTTCTTAGGCCTAAAAAGTCTTCTATCAATTATAATTGCCTCTTATTTTATTTTACGTCCTTTTCTTTGCAATAATTTCACTTGGAAGATATCCATAAAAGAGCCAATCATTTTACTGGCCCATAATTCACTACTCCTTCTGATATGTGATTTTAAAGTCCCGAGAGCTTTTTTATGTTGCTCAAATTTCACCAACATTACCATTACACCTTTGAGTTCTTGGACCATATCTTTGTTCTACATCCAAATTTATCATTATGTCAAATATGGCTTGATCCTTTTCTTCCTTTTTCAAGTCGTGCATCCTTCAAAATATCATATTATTTCTTTCAAATCATGTAAACAATTGATCCATAGGTTGATAGGATGAAGGCTTTGATACCAAGCTAAGAAACCACTATGCCAACAACCTAGATTGTTAGCTAATGGTGGCCACCAAAGCACTAGTATAGGTTGAACCCCTTATAGACACATGGTTTCTAGCCCCACCATTTGGTTCAAGTACATTTCACTAGTATAATGGAGGAACATCTATTAGGGTTCAACCTCAAGACCTGAACTTTGATACCACTATGATATCCCAATTAACAATATTTTATTAATTATAATTGATTTAGCTCCATGAGAAACTAATATTTAAGTATTATTTAAATAAAATATACTAAAATATATGATATACTTAAAAATGTATACAAAAATGAATGACAACATAGAAATTCACAATAACTATTAATCCTCTTAATACAAAAATAATTGTACTTTGAGATGATTTAGTTTATCAAAAATTCAAGAATAATTAAAAAAATATTATTATTAAAAATATATAACAAATATACAACAAAAAAATTATAATTCCTAGGCACTAAGAGAGCCTTCTAAATATCAAACAAACAAGTGTTGTAGGATCCACCCAAAAATGAATCATTGAAGGCCAAATACAATCGTTGTATTAGAATGTCACAATTGGTTTAGTAGTTTGCATCCACTAACTAGCCCTAGAAATTAGGAGGTTAAATATTCTTCCAATCTTGAATGTTATAAGAATAGGATGTCCAATCTATTTGAGTGAAATCAATAGATAAACAAACATTTCTTCTCTTGAAACCTATCAAGTGATTGAATGTGCAATTTATAAAATATTTTTACTTCCCCAAAATATAGTGCACAAATCCTTCGCTTACACCATTATTAAAATAAACAGCTTATTAAATAACACTTTTAGGCCCACAATTAAGACACCTAATGTAAACACTTACTCTTCCCTAAGTTACCTTCCCTAAGCCCACAAGATATACAAAATTTGTCATAAAGGTTAACTTGGAATCTTATGGAAAAAGGTAATATGAAAAAATATAATCATGACGCTCTTTATGAATGGCATGCATGTTTGGATTTTCATGCGTTCTCTACTAATTCTATAACAATGATCCTACCCTATCTATCAAACACTATGAACTTTATTTAGCAATACTTCTCACATGTACATATGATTCACTTTATATGGATGGATTCTTATAGGACATCTCACATTTATTTGTAGAATATTATCTTAAGGATCTTAAGGACACAATTAAGGATAATAATTCTCTAAAATCAATGATAAATACCATAGAGTTGTATCTTCTTCTCTAGATGTCATGGGGTACATATAGACCTTAATTTTCTTTCTCCACTTCTTCATGATTTTATTGTAGCACATTCTACAGTTTCCAGGTCAACAAATTTGACTCATCATCTCTCATATTGATACCTTATAAAGGAATATTGATTTCTCATTAGTTAAGATCTCTTTACAAGGACTAAGATCATATTTTAATCAAGTCCTTTCATGGTACTAGATTTCTCTTTCCAAAATTTGTCATAGTTTAGTACTAGCTTAAGGAATTTTAAGTAAATTTTAGAGACATTATCAATATAATATTCAACACCTATAATATCTTTGTGTGAATTTTATTTTGTGATATTGACTTCTTCAATTAGGTGTGAGACTCTTAATTTAATTTTGTGAAACCTTTCAACACTAACATGGAGACATGTGAGTAGAATCCAAAGATATTGATATTTGTACCTCATTTTATTTTACCACTTAATTAGAAATTAAGGAAATGTACAATTTGATTTTTATTAATTCTAAAAGGAAGATGATTTTTTTTAATATGGAGGGACTTACTACAACACCTACCATGTGGCTATCTAATTTGACAATCTCTTTCTTCTATAATGCCGTATTCATGTGCCTAATCTTATAGAGATTTTAGGAGGCTTCATTTATATAGAGATACACAACTTATCTTTAAATCTCTTCTTCTTGATTTTTTTTCCCCTTGCATGGAGGTTTTCTCCTTCTTATCCTCTAGGGAGACCATTTTATACCTAACATGGCTACACATTTACTAGGACCCATTTCCACAAACCTAAGCTATGATTTTAGGGGGTGTTTGTGCATATATTTTTGGTATTTAGATAATTCAATTATTGAAATAATATATTAATATACACCTAAAATAATCTAATTTGGTTATATACATCTACTTATGTAGGTGTTATCTACCTTGCAAATAGGTATGTATCAACTTTGACAAGCAATATATATATATATATATATATATATATATGCACTTAATAATTATTTTTGTACTTTCCTAGTTTGGTTGAGACTTATACTACACATATGTACTATCTCCTTTCTCCCACATTAGTTATAAGTATATCTTACTTGACACCTTATATTATTTTTAACCACCTATAGCTCTCATAAATAAGAAATCTAATCATCTTGTGTACATCTCATGTACATTTACATTCACATCCTCATTCTAATAAAATAGTTAGGTAATTTTTATTATTATTTTAGATTGTCATGTGGAATTTTTCTTTTGTGGTTGATTCATGACATCAAAATCTTAGGTTAGCATAGGTGTTTATGCAAATGTTACATGGCATCCAATCATTACATATCAAATTTTATAGTTTTCTCTCTCCTACAACTTCTTTCATCCTATTGTAGGGGCATATATTATTACTAAAATTCCAATGTTAAAATTTTATAGAGTGGTAGGTACTACAAAGATTCATCTTAGTGACTAAAGGGTGCATTATCACATGATATTCGTTGTGCTCCATGAACCTTGCCATCCCATGGCTACCATGCTAAACACCATCATTATTTTTTGGATAGGTAAAATTTTATAATTTTACTCAAGTCAAGTGTTGTTCCTAATTCCTAAACAATAAAGTAAAATCATATTCTATATTGAGTTTTATTTGAAAATCAAAAGATACTTTTAATACACTTTTTATCTATTTTGTAGATTCCTGTAAAGATAGAATATCAAAGGATATAACTTCCATGAAGACACCTTGTAGGGTCCATTATTTTATATCAATCCTCTTTCATATCCTTTGATGTCTAAATTTTTACTTTACATGCATATTTATGAGTGCTACATACTTTGAAATGTATAATAATTAAGAATTTATGTGGACCTTACCATGGTGAGAAATGCATCCTTTGGTGAAATTTCATATTGATTTTATGCTTTAAAAGAAGTAGGAATATTGTATACACCCATTCTATGACCTTTGCCTGCAATTTTCAAATCTTTATACACTTTTTAAGGGTTATCTAACTTTTCTCCTTACAATAAAATAATAAACCTTCCTAGGTACTTCTCAATAGCAATTTCTCTCAAAACTGTAGACCAAATAAAGGTCAATATGATGAGTTAAAGTGCAGGATTGTGCATTACACAAGATCAAATCCAAAGGTGAAGGACAAGCCCAAGATTACATATTTAAGATAGATGATCAAACTCAAACTCAAATAGATCAAAGGATTAATGAGAAATCTAAACAATTCATCTAATACAAAAAATTAAATTTTAAAAACTAAAACACAAATTATTCCAAAATCTAAAATCTGGTATGAGCTCTTTTAGGGTTTCGTGGTTTTGGCAGTCACCCTTGGCCCCTCTTATGTCATACTACGCATTCTACGTAGGAAACCCCTCTTTTCTTGTGTGTACGACTACATTTACTGCGGTTTTTATGTTTTAATATGCCTTCAACCGACTCTAACCCAACAATTCATGCTGGTTCAACAACATAGCTCAATGGATCCTCCTTTGAGAAAACGTCCTCGAAATTCTTTCACGAGGTAAGAATTCTGACTCTCCAGCTGATGTGATTTTTCCTTTACCAGATTTTGATTCTGCTTACCAATGGATTGAGCAACACACCCTTGTGGGTTATTTTGTTGGGAGGAATCCCCCTAAAAGTGTGCTAAAAGAATGGGTTAGCAAGGCCTGGGTCCCTCATGGGGTTCACCTTGATATGGTCCAAATTTTGACCAATGGTTTTTTTCTGTTTCGCTTCGTGGAAGTCAATCATGTCCAGGCTATCTTAGTCCACATTCCTTAGTATGTTAGGTCATCCTTGCTAGTTTTCAGGCATGGACCTGAGATTTTTCTATCTCAGATGACACCAAGTTGCGGGTCCCGATCTGGATTGAATTCCCTAGCTTGCCTTTGCCTTGTGTGCCTTTTTTGAACCATATTGCACCCTCACTGGGGAGGGTTATTTGCATTGATCCAGATAGGTTTTTCTAGGCCCGACGCTAGAAATGAGTCTGTGTGGAAATAGACCTCTCCAAGGATTTGAAAGAATCCATTGATATTCAAATTGGAGCTCTCTGGTATAACTAGAAAGTCACTTATTTTAACTTTCCCAACACGTGTTATAGGTGTCAGTCAATCAACCATAAGATTAAGGACTGTCCTTTGGCAGTGCTTTGTACACCTTCTCCATCATGAGACACTGAAAATCCTCATCAGGCGGAACCTTCTGCTAAGGTTGATGAAAAGTGGACCACGGTTACAAACCTGAAAAATAAGTCAACTAGTTCTAGGTCGACCTCTAAAACCTCTGAACCGTCAAAGGTCATTTCAAACCCTTTAGGGAAGGGGATGGATGCTCCTATTGGAGCTGTTAATGCTTCGGTGCAACCCAGGACAAAGGCAATGCCTCAGCCCGCTATCGTTATGTTTGCTCAGTTGAGCATTTCTCCTCCTGTGCTGGGAGCTCAAAGGTGGTCTCGTAGCCCATCTCCACTACGTGAAGAGGGTGAATATGTGCAAGAAAAGCAACGATTTTCCTCTCCATGTATTTAGATTGGGTCAGTTCCACAAGATGTCTTGCATAATAAGTTCTCTTCCTTGAATGAAGAGGAACCAGACTTTGACAATATGGAGGAGTTTCACTCATGAACTTCCTCTCATGGAATGTTTGAGGTCTGAAATACCTTTCTAGAAAGTATTATGTTAGGGATAATTTGCAAAAATATTCTGGTATTGAAGTGCTTTATCTCCAAGAGGTTAAAATTTTTGGATTTTTGCTTGCTTCGGCTTCCATTCTATTTGGTTGGCTAGTAAAATTTTTGGGACTATGCATGAGGTTGGGTGTGGCAGAGCTTTCACCTTTTTGTCCCCATGATGGCATGCTTGTGTTGTTGACCATGGGTCTGATGCTTCTCATTGGCTCGTATGGATTGTTCTTAACATTGATAATCATTCATTTGGGATTATTAATGTCTATGCCTCTAATGATGCTGTAGAGCAATCTTTGCTTTGGCAATGGATTTCTGATTCTTTACCAGTTTCCATCTGGTTACTATGCAGGGATTTCAATATGGTTGAGATGGCATATGAAAAGGATGGCACCCTACCATTCAGATGGGTAGTTGGAAAGTGGGAGACGTGGTTTTACATGCGCAATAAATTAGGACCTTTTGATCCCAATATTGGTCGCCGCTATTCTCATTCTCTCTGGCACACTTGGTGTAATTACAGGGTTGGTTCTGATAGAATATTTAAATGCCTTGATCATGCCATGATCTCGGCTCAATATTTTTTCTCTTTTGACAACTCTCCTCTGCCAGTTAAGCTGTTAGTGAATGTGACTCTGTGCGATCACTTGCCTATTTCTTTTCACATTGAATGGGAGTCATGTCAGCCTCACATGTGTAAAACTCAATTCTTTTTGAACATGTCTTTGCTTTGTCACAAGCCTACCTTGGCCCACATTCATAGAGTGTGGAATTTGGAGTGTAGACCAGCTCATCATACAGGCTGGATTACCTAGTGGAATGATGCTATCACGCGCACGACTATATTTCTGCGTATTTATGGATGCTAGCTGGCTATCTTTCTTTGGTGGTCTTATGAAGCTACCACTACCAACTTGTGCTTGGTTACTGAAGCTTTGGTGGCCAACCCCTTTTCCCCATCATTGCAAGTCAGGGTGGAAAATTGAAGGCACATAAAGCAAGTGGCTGATAATTACACTGTCAGAGGTGTGCAGATGAAAGCTCGGCTACATTGGCTAAAAATTGGTGATCGTGCTTCCAAAGAGTTTTTTTTGGCATGCATTCTAGACACTCATCCCTAGGCATTAAAAAATCAAAGATGACATTTAGGTGCTCTCAGAGCTCCCTAACATTCTCCAGGCCTTTGTGCATCATTATGAGCAGGCTTTCACTGCACAGGAACCCACACCTGTGCGACAAGAAGCCCTTTAGGACTGTCTTTCTACTGTGCCAAATAGGATTTCCCCAACCTAGAGAAATTTTTGCGATCAAATCAAGGAAAATTTTCATTCCATGGATGATGACAAAGCCCTGAGGATTGATGGCTTCCTTTGTAAATTTCACAAGGCCCTTTGGGACTGCGTTGGGTAGGATTTGCATCATGTTTACTTAGAGGCTTTTCATGCTAGTTCTCTAGGTAACTTAATAAACAAATGAAATATAAAATTCATTCCTAAATATGGGGATTAAGAAGGAATTTGCAACTACAGGCCTATCACGCTTCTCAACATCTCCTATAAAATTATTGCCAAGACTTTGGCTCTGAAGATCCATCATCTCTTGCCTCAGATTGTGCGCTCGGAGAAAACTGGGTTCATCAAATCTAGGTTCATTCTCGATAATATTATTGTTGTTTGGGAAGGTATGGAATGAGCCCAATGTTCAAACCAGAAAACCATTTTTGTTAAAATCGACTTTGCCAAAGCCTATGACTGCATTGAATGGCCTTTTATTTTTTCTATGTTGCAAACTTTGGGTTTTAGGCCTAATTAATTCAGGTTATTCGTATGCTTGTTGCAGATGCCTCTGCTTGTATCACCATCAATGGCTACCAATATTCTACCTTTGAAATTTTTTGTTCCATTCGGCAAGGGTGCCCACTTGCCCCCTCTTTATATGTGCTTGCGGCTGAAGGATTTGGCTACCTCTTTGCCAATGTGGTTTCCCAACAACATCTCAAGGGTATTTTTCTGCCCAACTCTCAGACTCAACTAGTTAATGGCCATTTTGCGAATGACTCTTTCCTCACTCTCCTGGAGGAAGAAGAGACTATTAAAGTGGCCCTGAATTGACTTAATACTTTTTGTCTAGCTTCTGGCTCTGCCATTCAGTGGCACAAAACGTTTTGCTACAAACAATCTATTTTTCCCACTCCTTAGTTTCAACAATATAATTGGAAGTGGATTGGGCCAGGAGAAATTTTTCAAACCCTGGGAATTCCCTTTACTTCCCAGGTGTTCCTGACTGAGCTATAGCAAGTTGTGTTTTCTAGAGTCGAGCAAAAGCTTGCTTATTGGATTACCAAACCTCTTTCCTTGGTAGGGAAATTCCAGGTGTGCTCTAAAGTTCTGGCAGCTACCCATGTCTATTATTCTTCCTGTTGGGCCCCTTCCAAAGCTGCCTATGACAAGCTTGAAAAGTTGCTCAAATATTTTCTTTGGGCCTCTTTTGAATCCCACAAAGGGTTTCACCATGTTGCTTGGGAATTTTGTTGCCTTCCTAGAGATTCTGGAGGACTTGGGCTACTCTCCACTGAACAACAAGGAACTTCTCTATGTGTTAAATCAATTATCCATGCCCTTACTAGGAGCGAGGCCTGAAAAATTATTCTAAGGCATTGTATTCAACTAGGATTTCCTACTCATAGACCTACCTGGAAGGGGATCGAATTTCAAACCCTTCTGGTCATGAAGGAACTAGTCTAAATTGTTGGGACTTTTGTGGCTAAAAGTATTTGATGTTCCTAGGAGGCTGTCAAGCTCTGACTCCAATGGGCTAGCTCTAGGTTTCGTGATGGGCTTTCACTCAAACAACATAGTATTTGGTGGTCACCTCTTTTTTCTTGTAATGGTCAGCCACTGGCTAAGTCATCTTGGCTTAAAGTGCTCAAATTCCACAAGAAGGGTATCCAAACCTTGCAACAGTTATTTCATAGACCCACGATGCGTATCATATAGTGGAAACTTTTTTGTGCCTTGTACAGGCTTCAAAACCAAGACTGTGCTACTTATGATGGTATGATAAATGCTATTCCTACAGAGATGCTTCATAAGGTTGGAATTCATGGGACCAAACCCCAGTGGAAAGACTGGAAGTGGTTTCTAGACATGCCTTTTAGGAACTACAAGCCTCAGCTTGATTATAGGTGGCTTTCACCACACTTTCCTATGATCCAAAGTTTGAACCAAAGGTAGCTTCTCTAAGCCTCCGCTCATGTCTAGTGTAAAAGGTTTGCTGCCACTTGGTCTACAAGTGTTAGTTCAAAACTTTCCCACTTTGCTTGGTATATTCTTTTCCAAGGCTTGTCTGTGGGCTCTCGGCTTGTTCACTTGGAGGTCCAGGACCCTCACTTCCCTTTTTGTGGACAAACTGAGACTTTTAAGCATATTTTCTAATTTTTTCCCAGAGCTCAACAGCTTTGGACTTTGATTCATGACTTCTTTCGACCCTTTAGGGTGAAGCCTTTTTCTTGGCATATGGTTCTGCTAAGAGATTTGTCCAGAATTCCTACAAAATTTACCCAACTTTGGCACACTTTCAGAGTGAAAATCCTCTTTAATCTCTAGAAAGACATAAATTCCTGCATATTTGCTTATTCTCAAATGGATATTAATGTTTCTTTATATGCTAACGCTATTATTTATTCTAATGTGCTCTTATAGATTTAGGTGCAAGCTAACAAATTTACACTTGAGGTTGCTCCTCTACAAGTTCTGCTAGATCATTGGGGCAATGCCCCATGTACTATTGCTTGGGTTCCCACTTCACCCACTTCTTCCCACAGCCGGTCGACTTCTCGGGGCTGGCAACGAAGTGGATTTGCACATCCCCGCTCTTAGTCTCCTATTCGGTGGGATTCTTGCCCTCCTCAGCGAATCCGCTCTCGTCCGCCACGGGCTATCGAAGGGTGGCCCTCTGGCACCGCTTCTAGGAACAACGGTGGTGGTTCTGGGTGGCCCTCTGATGATCCTCCTGCTTCTGGCTTTGGGAGGCCAGATAATGGTAAAAATTTTCTGCATCTGGCACTTGCAATTTCACCCCGGCTCAAGGATGAAGATAAAGAGAAGGAAAAAGATGCTGATGATGGTTGGGGTGCTCCTCCTGATGTCATTCTAGACCCTACTGATGTATGGGGGAAGAAAATGGATGACAAAGACCCTCCTAGCTCTGTTGGCATTGCTTTGGCCTCTTAATGGCCTTTTTTTATATGTTTTATAATCATGGAATTTTGGGCTTGGCCCATGTGACTGGTTAATTTTTGCTTTTTCTGGACGCTACCCATTTGACTCTCGGGGTGTGCCTTTTTACCACCCATTTTTTTTTGTGAATATGTAACTTTATCTTAATTTAATATAGATACCTGCCTATTCATCAAAAAAAAAAATCTAAAATCTTCTTTAATCGAAATTACAATTTATTTTCATTTACAATCATTTAAAATAAACTTTTACATATCCTATGAATTTGAGATAATTTAAATTTCCTAGAGTTGGCATCTACTTGGCTATTCTTTTCACAGTTGACTCCTTTGCTTTCAAATTATTGATTGGTAGTGTGTTTGTGTTTAATTTCAAATTCGATCATCTCAACCGCTTTTCCCAAAAACTTCGCCCATAATTAGCCGAATACTTATGGAATGGCAGTAAACATGTTGCTAAAATTATACCTAAAATTATGCAATTATGCTGAGAAACACCTTAAGCTTGATGGCAGTAAACATGTTTAGAGAAATTATAGCCAAAATTACGCTGAGAAACATTCACATAGTTGGGCAATGGCAGTGAACATGTTTCTAAAATTATACCAAAAATAATGCTGCTTCAACCCGTCTTCTCCATTTCGTCAATGATGCAAATTTATAAATAGGTTCATGTAGAAACCCATCTTCTCCATTTCTTGAGATACCCAAAGTTTTTGAGCATATAAAATTGAAGCTTGAAGTGAAGGTTTTATTTTGGTCAAGCAAAAAAGTAAACTTGTGGCAGCTCCTGTTATTGATTGCTATTGCAGTAGGTAGTGGGTATATTGTAGGATGCATAATACATAAGAAGAAAGGAAAAAGGCTTGGTTTTGCCAATAATGAAGAAGAAGCACAACCTAGTCCCTTGCCAATAATGAAGAAGATGCACAACCTCGTTCTTCAGGCAGTTTTGCCAATAATGAAGAAGCAAACTAGCCTTGTTCTTCACACACAGATATAAAAGAGGTGGAAAAAGTTAAGGAAGATTATTATGACGCTGAAATTAGTTGTTTCAGGTTTAATCTAAGCATCAACGACAGTGATCTTCTGGTTTATGAAGCTACTGATTTTGAGATCAAGAAAGCAATAGAAATGTCAAGTTTACATAATAAAATTAAGAAAAAAAGAAATTAGGACAATTTTATCAAATACATTTTTATATTTTTTTAATTAATTATTCTACAATTGAATCATTTGAGTGTTTTTTTAATTTTTAATTTTTTTGATAAGTTTATATTTCATATATTTACTTTTAAGTTCAATGAATATGATATGTCAATTCTTTATGTATTTTTCAACATCTTTTGTTAGGTACTTGTAAATTTGAATTTTTATGTATATTTATTTCAATCATTAAATATCATCTTGTGATATATTATATGGTGCAACATCCAGTAAAGGAATGTTTGTTTAGTTTTAAGTTTGACTCTACACTTCTTTGCATTTTTATATTTAAATTTTATTTCATTTTGAGTTCAAATTCTATAGTAGTCAAAACTCAAAATTAAGCAATACGTGTCTCCATGAATTTTATTTTTTATGGGAATAGGATAATTTAGATTTATTTTCTATTTTCTTGGAGCAACAACTGCTTAAAAATTGAAAATAGGCTGTGCAAAAATTGGGGGGCTAAAAATAAGTAGTTGCTACAAATGAAAAAAAATGACGTGTGACTCCACAAATTACTTTTCCTCCTTTTTTTATATGTACTTCATTTTTTCCCTCCAATTCTTTCCTCCATTTTTTACCTGCACAAAATATTATTTATATATTTTATGTGCTAATTTTTTTATTATTTTAAATTGATTGTTTAAAAATAAGTAAAAAAAATTGTTGTCTTCTTCTGTGGCATTTGTCCTAGATGTGTAAACTGCCCTGGGTTGGTGCCTTGGAATTTCACAAAAAATTGATATTTGATATTCATTTGACATTGGCATAGTTGGCGTAGGTTCTTGATTGGTATTTTTTTTTCATTTGGTATTGGGTTATGGTATTGGCCTTTAGACATATATAGGTGATTGCACTGTTAGATCACTACTCAGATTGAAGATAATATGGTTTTGGTTCTATGGCATTTGGCTTCAGTTCATATGAGCTATATTGCATTCTCACTGGGCTCTTTCAAGCTCTATTTCATGCTATACCTGGTATTGATACACAATCAGATTTGCTTTCATGAGTTAGCTATATATAGCTTTGGTCATCATTGTGATAATATGTGAGTTTCATTTGTTTACTTGGCACATTTTTATTAAGTGCATTCATTCAACACTTAAGCTGACTATGCTAGTCTTTGTCGAGCACTTCAAAGATCAACATTGCATGTGACTATCGACACATTTTCATCTGTCAGTTGAATTTGGCAGTGATATTATAATGACATGGTATAATGACATGGAAGTTGGTAGCTGACTCACGTGGATTGTGAGTAGGAAGATTTATAATAATGTCGATATTATGGGTCTTTGACAATATATTTTTTTATGTCATTATAATGTTTGTTTTGATTTTAGTCCTCTCAGACTTCAGGGTTTATCAATTATGATTAAGACATTGATTTGAATGTCTTGAGGTAAAAGAAAAGAAGGGAGTTAGGGAAAACCCTTTATCATTTCATTTTTATTTCCTTGAAGACATTATACACCGCCGCCATTGCAAATACAGTTTGTTGTTTTGTGCTGCGACTTGGCTCAAGCTAAAGGAATGATGTTTGATGAGTTTTGCAGAATGACAGTTTTTATTGTGGAATCCTTTCGAGCTGAAAGTGGAAGAATCTTGGTGAGACCATTATGAAGTTTCTTCGCAAACAGTTGGTAATGTTTTTTGGCCACCTGGACAGGTATTTGGTGAAAGATCTTGTGTCGTTTGTTTTTGAAGCATAATTGAATATGAATAAGGGAAATAGAAAGTGTTTTTAAAGTTATGGTTGAAGATTCTATTTTTCAGTTTGGTAACCCGAGTTCTTCACTCAAGGGTCTTATTGTTTTCAGTAGTGTTCATCAAAATTTCAATGATTATTATTAAAACCCATTATGGGTATCATGATTTAACTGCATTATCTACTAGTTTATCAAAACCCTGGTTATTATGGATACAAGTTTTTTGAAGAGAATAACTATTTTATTCTCTTTGTATAAATGTATAGAAAAAGCCATGACTTGGGAAAGGAGGTAGGAAAGAATTAACAGAGTATTGCTGAGGGTTTTTTACCGTGATATCATTTTGTATTTGAGAAGAGAGTTTTGAGAAGTTCACAGTGAAAATATTTGTTGAAAGAGAGATAAAGAACACAAGGGTTTATTTTGTATCATATCTCTGATTTCAGATAGAGATAATACTTAGAGTTTCAGTTGTTTATACACTTTGTATTGTTATACACAATACAAATTATAATGGGCCACATTGAAAATATTTTTTGTTGTACTCTATTGAGATTTTGTGATTGCACAAGTATGCAGTTATAAAGTCTTGATAGTCTACATTGCTATTTGAAAAACCTTGTAAAGGAGTTGGTGCTCCTACTGAAATTGGTGCTTCAGGTTTTTTGATGGAGTTGGTGCTCCTGAAATATGATTGAGTTGGTGCTCTGAAAATATTGTAATCAAATTTGGAATCAAGCTTGCAAGGCATTTTGGAGTGGTTTTTCTACCCCAAGAGGGTTTTCCACTCGGCAATTTCTGTGTCACTTTTTGTGTGATTTGTTTCTATCTTGCATAATCTTTCTTTCAGTCATTTATGTTATTGTATTCATTCAGTTGGTCAATGTTCTGATACTTTAAGGTTGTTCAAAAGTTATTGTCAATTTATTCAAGTCTGTATTACAAAGTAAATTGTGCAAATCTGATCATTAAAAGTCTTGCATAAAGCAAATTGGAATCTGCATCTTATACTCCATATGTGAATGTTCAAAGTTTGTCAAAAGAAAGTGCATTTTGTGAAGTTTATAGTTCTGTTGATAAATCTTTGATTGAGCAATATCATATGATTCTTTTAATATGGGTTGTAAATGTTAGTCAAGTTTCATGTCAATCTGATCTAAAGTGTTAATGTTCACTTGCATAAACGAATTTGTTACATTGGGTTAAAGCTAGTAAAAGTTTCATAATGTCTTCAAAGTCAAAAGTGAAAATTATATCACTCTGATTCACCCCCCCCCTCTCAGATTGAATCCACTTCCAACAAAAATAAAATCATGGGGCCACCAACTCCACAAAATACTGCTTAAAATGTTGAGCAGTGGTTGCCAGCCAAAATAAGCTAAGTCATTGCATGGAGACCTTGTATAAGATAGATCTTGTATATAAGGTTTTTTTACAATATAGAAAATTTCTACAATAATATTTGATTATGATTGGCATTATAAGCCATCAATCTTCTAATATTTACAATGTTTACATGTTCAAAATTGTTAAGTCATTGTAAAAAAAAATGTATAGTTTGAGGTGATTGTTCATGAGAATTAATTTCAAGATAAAAAATCCTTTAAAATTGATTTAAAATGTACATAGATAACATAATTATAAATTATCATTTGAAAATGATTGTTGTAAACCTTAAATTCTTAAAATTAGACGTATTGTCTGATACACAAAAATATAATATATTGCAAAAGTACAAAATATCAGACAGTTTTCTTGGCACATATTTTCATCTTCATCGTTGAGAGCTGATAACTTATTAACCAATAATTGCAATTTCAATACCAATTTGTCTTAATTTTGGAGGAAAATAAGGATGCTAACTCAACAGTAAATATCATAGTTCCCGAGACTTTGAAAAATCTATAACACCATCTCCATCTCACAACCAAATAATGTTGAACATAAACTAAATCCATCCTACAAAAGGAAACTATTAAAGTAAGCAAACAGTTTGAACTGTTTTGTACATTGCTTTGGAGCTGAAAATTCAATTACACATGCCAAAAATCATTAATACGGATGAGAATTACAATAAATATTGCCATCTAGTGCTAATAAAACTCCAAAAATAAAGACAAAACAATAGCACCTTTATAAGTAGGAATAATAAAATTGAAAGTAAATACAATCAACACTTGAACTCATGAAATGCACTGTGGTTTCCTACTGCTGTTTGCTATTTCTTGTCTTTAGTTTTTCTGTTTTGTGGGGCTGCATGCCTTCTTACTATTTCTTTGTTTAATTTTATGTTGTAACTTATGAGATCTAACCCTTACCCTACTTTTTTTTTTTTATTAAAAAATTAGAACTCGTCATGATGCACTGTATAAGATTCGGAAATTGGAATCCCTTGCTGTACTCATGTAAATGTGCATGCCTCCGCATTAACCACTGCAACACATTTGGAAATCATAAATAATTAATTTTATATCAACTTTTATATCACACTTTGTGATACATGTCACAAGAATTATTTCACATTATTTGATTCCAACTTTTGTATCCTCCATACATGGTGCAAAAAATATCCATTCTCTTTTGTATCACACAATTTTTATCCACAACTCACAAATCCTATGGGAAATCCTCTATCCAAAGATTGCAACAAAGTATTCCTTACTCAAATTCATTGATTTCTTAACAACTTCATAGCCAACACAATTTTAAATTGATAGTTTCTTTTATCAATTAAAACCCAATTTAAAATTTCACAAGAACAATAGAAACAAATTTATTGCAGTCAATCATAATATCACCCAATCTCATTTGAAACTCAAATCAACACAATGAATCGATGGCTATTTCAAATTTATTAATAGAACCGAAATTCATAGTCATACACTCTTTATGTAATTTGCATTTTTTTCCATTTGCATATTACACTCTACATTTAACCTCTACTAAACCCTTTCAATTATCTTTCAATTTTCGCTGCACATCTCAAAAATTACCTCATTGCATATTAATTATTGCATTTTCTTGGTAGTTCATTCTCCAACACACCCATTCCATTTCCTTCCTGCTGTGTGACATAATTTCTTTTCTCTTCATACTACTTCCAGTTGCCCCCTATTTTATTTCATTTTGAATAAATGTTTTCTTTTGAATGTTCCTTATCTTCTCCTTATACACCCCCCTCATTTTAATTTTGTACACATTTTATCTACCAAACAATGCTACAACCTCTTTGTTCTTCTTTTTTCATTGCTCTCTGCACATTGTTTTCTTTTCTCCAATTTGTATTGTCTTCTCTACTTGGCATCCTTTCATTCTTACTAATCTCCTTCTATACTTATGTGTACTGTTTATTCTCCTCTTTGTTGCATGACATAGGATTATTTTCTTATGCAGCCTCTTTTCCTCTCCATACACAGCCTCCTCCTCTTGTCAACTCCTCCATTTCTTCTTCCACGCACCTTTCCTACCTTTGTGTGGCTCTCCCCTTCTCTATGCTATGTGGGGTCTAGGAATTTCTATGTTTTTTTTCTATTTTTTCATACAATTTTTTATTGTTACAGAATTTGCTGCACCCCTCACTCTTCTTTGTGACTTCCCACTTCATCTTCCTTCACGCCTTCACTCCTTATTTTTCCCCTTCCTATTCTTGTTGCTATGTATCAATTTAATTTCATATAATGAAAATAAAAATGCTTTTGTTTCTACTTTGCCTGACAATACAAATTTTAAATATTTTAAAACATTCTAGTTGTTGTTCCATTAAAGCATTGTCAAGGTGGAAAGAGATTAATTCAAATATCACTTCTAACCAATAGAATTCTCATCTAGAAATTTATCGAAAATCAATTTGCAAACATTTAAAATTGATTTTCCATTTAATTGCAAAAAAAGAATGAAACAAAAATAAATTTTGTGGATGTGGATTGCCGAATTCGCGGGATGCTCTGGAAAATAGGAAGTTTGTGAGCATAGGCTCATAGAAGTGGAGTTGAATGGTAGAACCATTCTCTCAGATTACTTGCAATCTACATCAAACTCCATCCTTGTCCAAAGTGCATAGAAAATAATTTCTTCCTCTTCTTCCAAAATCTTGCTAGAATCAACTTCACTCTCCTCCAACAACTTTGTTCACAATTCTTCTCTCTTCTTGTGGATTTGTATCCACCATGTAACATCCTCCTCCAAAGATTCTCTCCTCTTTTCTCCTCATTTGTGGGATCCATCGCACCAACAACTGACCACCTCCACCAAAAATCTCATATCATCCTTATAACAACCTGCAAGATTCTCACCAATATTTGCATCTACCACTTTGTGGAAATTAAAGAATTCCATGTTCTTTTCTTCATACTCTCCAACCATCATCATAAAAAATGAAGGGTAATCAACGTCATTACAAAATACAATAGTATTTACCCCAGTTGCAACATCTCCCTTATCACCATCAGCTTTGACTTTTCCTTCTTCAACCTTCATTGCAACAAAAACATTTTCCATCCATTCTTCTTCTATTGCCAACATCTTCAATAACAAGTTATCTTTGTCTTCCCCATTCATTGCAAAATCCTTGCACTCCATAGCTGCAACTTCATTCTTCTTATTTCTAACAACCTCTTCTACATTTTCTCTTCATTTTTCACATCTTTCACCACCTTAATCATTGCTGCATGCAATTCTTCATCTTCCTCATCCTTTCCTTTTATGCCTTCTTTGTGGCATGCTTTCACTACAAACTCATCTCTTGCAACCTTTTTAGATTGCATAGCTTTCAACTTGTCCAATATCATATTTATATCCATCATCATCTTCACAATTTTCCTCTTTTCATACTGCCTCCATCCATCCCATGTCATGAGATTATTCCTCAATAATATCCCCATCTTGTTTGTTGTTACAATCCACCACTTGCACATCACACATTATGCAAAAACACGATTTCTAGCTCTCAATCGCTCAGGACTTCACACAACTACAATGATTCTTTCGAGCTCCTCGCAATCACGCTTCCTCTATCCACCCACTAGAACTGGCATAGGCTGACTCACGTTCGACGCTCTACCTATGCACTTAGAACCTCTACTCTGATACCATTTGGTGCAAACAATCTTCATCCTCTGCTATATCACACAAATTTTACCCACAACTCACAAATCTTAGGGACAATCCTCTGTGCAAAGATTGCAACAAACTACTCCTTATTCAAATTCACTGGTTTAACAAAATTCACAAAATTTAACAACTTTGCAGCCAACACAATTTTAAATTGATAATTTCTTTTATCAATTTAAACCCAATTTAAAATTTAACAAGAACAATAGAAGCAAATTTGTTTCAATCAATCATAATCTCACCCAGTCTTATTTGAAACTCAAATCAACATAATGAATTGGTGGTTATTTCAATTTTATTAATAGAACAAAAATTCGTGTTCATACACTCATATTATGTTATCTGCATTTTGTTCCATCTGCATATTACACTCTCTTTATTTAACCTCTTCTACTCTCTACTATGCAACCCTTTCTGCTATGTGACATAATTTATTTTACCTCTTCATACTCCTTCTAGCTGCCCCTATTTTATTTCATTCTGAATAAATGTTTTCTTTTGAATGTTCCTTATCTTCTCCTTATACACCCCCTCATTTTAATTTTGTACACTTTTTTTTAGCAAACAATGCTACAACCTCTTTGTTCTTCTTTGTAATTTCATTACACTTTGCACATTTTATTTTCTCCAATTTGCATTTTCTTCTCTACTTGGCATCCTTTCATTCTTACTAATCTCCTTCCATACTTATGTGTACTCTTTATTCTCCTCTTTGTTGCGTGGCATAGGATTATTTTCTTATGCAACCTCTTTTCCTCTCCATACACAACTGCCTCCTCTTGTTAACTCCTCCATTTCTTCTTCCACACACCCTTCCTACCTCTACGTGGCTCTCCCCTTCTCTATGCTATGTGGAGGAGTCTAGGAATGTCTATGTTTTTTTCTATTTTTTCATATAATTTTTGTTCTTACTAAATTTGATATGCCCCTCACTCTTCTTTGTGACTGCCCACTTTGTCTTCCTTCACACTTTCACTCCTTATTTTTCCCCTTCCTATTCCTGCCACTATGTATGAATTTAATTTCTTATAATGAAAATAAAAATGCCTCTATTTCTAATTTGCTTGGCAATATGAATTTTAAATATTTTCAAACATTCCAACTGTTGTTTCATTCAGGCGTTGTCAAGGTGGAAAGAGATTAATTCAAATATCACTTCTAACCAATCAAATTCCCATCCAAAACTTTGTCCAAAATCAATTTGCAAACATTTAAAATTTATTCACTATTTAATTATAAAAATGAATGAAACTGAAATAATTTTTGTGGATGCCGATTGCCGAACTACCAGGATGCTCCTGCATCAATATATTAGGATCATATTAAGAACAATGACTCATAGAAATTAAAATCATACTAGCTCTCAAGCATCTCCATTTTTCAATCTAGTGTAGTTGCATGTGTTTCACTATTTGGAATTTACAATTCACTCAATGAATTCTTGAACAATGTTCTACGTCCAATACCAGACAAAACTAGACTAGATGAATGTAAAATCTACCCCTTGGGCACTATAATTTTTTTTTCCTATTCACAACATCTAGGTCAACTTAAATGATTGAGCACCTTCAATGAAGCTTAATAGAGTTAACTTCAATACTTCTCCTTTCCCAAGGTGGCATAAATCCATTATTGCATATTATATGCTTGCACAAAAGAGTGTTAAGGTTCCAAGGTTAAGGTCTTTCCTAGACCTATAATCTAAGCCTTGAGGGTTTGTGATGACCTTGCCTACGTATCCCCTCATGGGAATCATGTATCCCCTCATGGGAATCAGAGGTGTCATAGTTTGCCCCACTATGACAGAGGGAGTTCAATCTCCACCCTTGTATGAGATCTATTCTCACCTTTAACCCATAACTACTAATTTAGTACGTGTAAGCTATCGACATAATCAATTATAATATAATGATAATAATTTTTCCATCAAGTGTTGGGTCCATACCAATCATTACCAAGCATTGGTGTACAAACATTCACAATAATCACCAGGGACATATCATAACATAATCCAAAAGATCATATGAAATGATTGTCACGAGCATAACTACACATTCACAATTTGATTGGCTCATACACAATACCAGTATAACAGTGGCTGGATCATACATAGATCACAAGTATAACAATGACTGGATCATACATAAATCATAAGTATAACAATGACTGGATCATACATAGATCACAAGTATAACAGTGACCAGATCATAAATAGATCACAAGTATAACAATTATTGTCTCATACCCCTATCACATTTACATTAGTGATTGGCTCCAACATATGTCGCAAATACACTAGTAACAAGCTTGAACATACATCATGTATACACAGTGATGAGCTCCACCATACATCATGAATACACAATAACGAGCTCCAACATACATCACAAATACATAGTGACAAGCTCCAACAAACATCACATCCACTATGGTTGATTAACATATCACAATGGCTAAATAACACATGTCCATAATGCATCCCAGAAAGAAAGAATATTGGTGCATTGCACACTACACCATGGGTCCTATCCTTCCTTCGGTCTTCTGCATCAATGGAAAAACGAGAAGGGGATTTGGTGCATCCCATACTACACCATGGGTCCATCCTCAACTCCACAAGGCTAGGTATATAGACTGACAACTGGGAAGGGGATTTGGTGCATCCCATACTACACCGCTGATCCATCCACCATCTCAAGGGTTTCCCCAAGTAGTGAACCTACAAAACTTGGTGGATTTTGACTTCAATCGCCTATAGTCCACTGACGACAAGTCTATCCACATTTACCACCTTGTGACCTTAGTGATATTGTCAGCTATCTTTTTCACAATCTCAAGTAACACTTGGCATAAGTCACTTCCATGCTTATCAATGATAGCTAGAGAACCCTCTCAATACGCAGTTAGCCCCAAATTATCATTATCTGCATGGATGAGTCCCTACCCGTGCAACCGCTATGGCTATATCATAACTAGGGTAGCTCACTACCTTCATAGCCATAAACCAGGTGAATGCTGACTAATCCCTAGCAGTAGCCCAAACATCAGTCATTGGCATGGTCCAACAACTACCTATCATTGCTCAAATATCCCAGAGGTTCACTCTTGGGTGGGTCATACATGAATCACAATCACAATCAATAGATACATGGCTTATACATAAGACCTCTAGATATGGAGTTGAATTACATAGACACGTAAGAGATACATGGAACCAACATGAGATGGAATTTACCCAACATATACGTATAATAAAATATCCATTTTAAATAGTTAAATCCGTTACTTCATTATGTTTAATAAAAGCCTATTATGTATTAAATATAAGTTATTAAATTCCATTAACTTGATCATACCCATTCAATACCCTTTTTAGCCTCAAGCTGAAGCTTATGGAGGAGGAAATGTCAAACCATGTAAAAACAATCCCAACATCTGGGAGTTATTCCCCCCTAGACCCTCCCCCTATGGACTCGAAGTTGTAGAGACATCCTTCACCCAAGGACTGCCTACGTTCCTTCTTCCAAACGGGTCAAAGTCACACGTATTTCTCCTCACATATTATCTCAAGGAGCACATACACACAAGTTTCCCCTAATTAAGGTTTCATTAATTGTTATGTCTTATTCCAACAAGGTTCCTTTAAATGATTCTCAAAAGTTAATAGTGAATAATGACAAGCGGAGAATTCTGACACAATCCCCAATTCATCCATCTTGAATTATAACACTTCCATCTAAGGACATCAATATCTAAATTTAGATCCCACTGCCTTTATTATTCATGATCCGACAAAAGAATCTCCTACAATTACCTATCAAGGATATCATTCAACATTTGGATCCTTGATGATAATTTATACTATAGGGTTTGTTTAGGATTAGAATAGGATAATTGACAACATGATTTAGTAATCTTATATATCACAAGTGTTGTTTTTTGATACCTCAAATCTCTTCATTATACTAATAACAAACCTCTTAAACATTCACATATGAGAATAGCCCAATAGAATAATTATACCCATAAATTTTCCTAGTACTAAGGGGATAAATACTCAAAATCTAATCACATAATGATATTGTGTTGATATGGTCACTCATCATGATCATTTTAATTAAAATGTCTTATCTCTATAAGGCCATACATACATTATTAAAACTTTGAAAGACATAACATCATAGTTTTAAATTTTCTCTAAGACGAGTCAACACACAAGTCAACTCTAGATTGTTAACAATGTTATATCCATTGGTACAACATTCGAAGATATACTTCCAATTATAACATATTCTCAATCTCTTTACCTTTTGGAGAAACCCCATACTTCTAAATTAGTCATATTCACAAAATATAATATTCACTCTTGCAACATATAACTAACCTTATTGGTAAGCAATAAGATACCAAAAGATGATATATAATAGGATTACACGTAGTTTGTCTCTTAACTCAATCTTAATGATGCCATCAAATTAAATGATAATTATCTTTTGATTGATAGGTACCTGTGAACATAAATTTCCTCAAGCTCCCTCCGGGTGGTTTTTAGTTTTGCTAAGTACTGGCCTACGCCCCATCCATTTGAACATCATCAGGCTCCTTTTTGCAAAAGCTTCGTCTAACTGCTGCCACATGTTCATCATGCGCTCTTTGTAGGGATTTATTCCTTCACTCTTCTAACAGCTCCTGCCATGCTTCCATGTGTCAATGTCATGAGCACTTCAAGGCTGCTTCCCTTCAATTTTCTATCGGGCCCCATCCGAGTGCCACATAACATCGATCCATGTACAATTTTTGGCGGACCCCACTGACAATGCTGTTTGTGAAGGATACCTCCACGTGTCTTCACCGCACAGGTTTTCATCGCAAGGAGGGAGGAATGAACCATAGGCTTCGACCTATCACCACGTGTCTCTTCGAGACTTCATCGAGGAAGAGTAAGGAGCAAGCATCGGGCCTCACCAAGATTGCCATGTGTTCTAACTGCCTTCATGGGTGAGTGACACATGTTAACACTATGTTCTGTTGGGATCACTGCCATCATTTGAGGGGGATGCATTTGATTCATAAATGACCTCGTTCCATGCTCGAATCTTTTCTGTTGCAACGACCAAAGGAAATCATTGCTTTGGGCATCATTGTTCATGATTTATAATCTTTTTTGTTATTGGCCCTCCAGACGGTGGGATTTTTATTTATAAATACTGCTTCTTCTTTTGAAGAAGGGGTTCAAAACTTATAGGAAAATTTGTGGAAAGAAACCAAGCCTCTTGTATTGTTTTATCTTATTATATAAGATTCGTAGACGGTGCCATTGTTCGGCCTTTCTGTTTCTTGACTATTTGATAAAGTTTTATACTGTGCTATTATTGTATTGAGTTATTTGTTCGGAGACTTCTATAATTTCAATATAAGCTTGTTGATTCAGACCATATCTTTGACTCTTCTTTTCATTAAATGTATGGAAGTTATTTTATGTCATTGAATAAATTATTCAGATTTCCATTTTTATTTCTGTTATTTTGGGGCATAGCAAATTGTTGAACGACCCTTAAATCATATCTAATAGATAGGTTTATCGTTCCCATATCTACCTCTTGGTGCATCGCCTTAGATTAGATTTCATTTTACATTAGTTTCCTTATACCCCTTTTCAACCCCCCAATTATAGAAGAAGCCGACTTCTTTAAAAATTTGGAGGTCACTCGGTTTAGCGTAATAGGTCCCCCCTCTAATTGAGTTTCCCATAAGGTTGTTACCTTGTAAATTTTTGGCATCAACAATTTCTTTTTCTGGCACACCTGGTGGGACTACTTTAATGTACTTCAACCTAAAGTGGGTGTATGAGCCATTGACCTATTACTAGATCCCAAATAGCGAATAACCCTAGCTTGTTAGTGCCTCCGCTAGTGACAATATGAACTAGAACTCATCCAGTGAATGTTCTGATCCCTCCACTAGCCAAATTTCCTACTGCAATTTTTTTTTATGTGGCATGGGATGCCGAAAGCCCTCTTATAGCACCAGTAGCACTTGCCGTATGGGCCCCTATCCTAGACTCTTCTTTAAAAGCAATTCCAAAATTCATCGACAATGGCACAAAAATACCTTCTGAACATCTGCAAGATGTGGCAGACGTGTGTTTGGTGCATGGTGTTACTGATCAATATATAGTGCTAAGGTTGCTCATAGCCTCTTTCAGGGATAAGGCACTAGACTAGTACTACACTCTGCAAGCTAACACTATCGGTACCTGGGATCAACTTGGAGATCCTTTCTATGAGAGATTTTCAAATGATGGAGATTGATCTTCACTCTACAATTAGTTGGAAACCATAAAGTAGGATCCTCATGAAGCCATGACTGACTTCAATGCCCAATTTCACACAACTTTCCAGAGAATTTAGGCTGCTATTCGGCTGCCGACCGAGTTGGTGTTCATGTTCTACCTAAAATCCATCAATGCCAACATCTCTATGATGATCCAGTCTCTTGGCAGGACTACTCTACCAGATGCATACAACATTACAGTAAAAGCGAAAAACAACCTGATCGTCACTGGGAAGTTACCACCTTGGCCTGTTATGCCTATATTTTGAGACATATCGGTTCCTTCTCAAGAAATAACATTTACCAGTGCACCTGCTCCTCCTCAATCTATGTACACATATCTGAGTGTGCCATAGAACATTGCTTCCACATCTAATTATTCGAAGGAAGAGATGAGAAACATAAATTAATTATTGTGGAACATAGCAAATGAAGTAATTACTATCAAGCGCAACCGGTCTGCGCCTCCAAGACTAGCCTACCAAAATTATTAAAGCGGAAGGCCTTCATACCAGTAGAACCAATATCAAGGAGGCGCATGCACAAATCGATAGGCTTAGACAACTAATCAAATGTGTCAGGGCCTACCCCATTGGGAGCTGTTCACCCAAGTACGAGTAGAGAGCTAACTAAGGGGCATAACAAACTCATAGAAGATATCAATCCCTATTGCTTCCCCTACATCGACGTGCACATGCCCAAAATTTTCCATGTAGAAACTTACAACAGAAGGTGGAAAAACAACACAACCAAGGTGTGGAGTCAAGTTCAAGAGGTTATACATATGCCTCCCCACAAATGGAAAATATGGTACTTACCATTCAAATGCAAGGAATGTCCTTGGAACAAGAAAATGACATAGCTCCCGATAACACGCTCTTCTCATGGATGGAAGGAGAAGAGGCGGTGTTCACATATGAGGCATCCATATCAGAGTCCCCACAAGTACAGTTCGATTACAACACTCATTCAAAGAGGAGATTCACAGGCGAACCAATCACTCCACAGCCTAAAAGAGTCCCTGACCAATCCCTCGGTCCTTCTACAATTGCCCTGCAACCACAACTATGCAAGGAGATTGTTATAACTAGGGCTAAAGAATAAAAGCCTTCAAATTTTCCACCATTCAATGTGGTGGAACAATTGAAAAAATCTTTTTCTAATGTATCCCTTTGGGATATCTTAGCTATTTTGGAGCATAAGTCATTGCTGTAGAAGGCCCTCCGAGAAGATGTAGTTATTGAATCAACATAGCAATCACTCAAAGAAAAGGCCATTCGCCAATCACCTCCAACCAAATTTCTCACAAATAGTACTAAAAAGACCTCCACTGAAGTTAAAGAGAAGCTAAAGCTGAAGCCCTTTTTCTTAACTCTTATTGTGGGAAATAAATTATTGCATAATGCCATGATTGAATCTGGCGCTAGCACCACAGTAATGCCCAAGCAGATAGCTGAGGCCTTAGGACTCAGATATGAACCTTTAAGAAGGGGGGTTATGCAACTTGATGGGAATAAAGTCAAAATTGTAGGTTTCATCAAAGGCCTCCCCTTTACCTTATTCGCTTACCCAAGCATCACAATTCCACAAGATACTATGATCATTCATGTTCCTCCCATGTTTGACCTCTAACTATCCCAGGAATTCACTTCAAAAATAGGTGGGTATCTTTCTTTAGATTGGTCTCACCTAATCCTAAGGACCAAGCACAAAGCTAAAATGAAAATAGTGTCTGAATATTTGCATTCATAACATGTGGCCAATGAAGCCATGATCAAATTTGAGGCTGCTCATACCTCTTTCACTAAAGAAGAAACATATGGTACCGAGCTACTTGAGGATGAAAAGGTAACTGGAGACTGGACCAATCAAGAAGAGGTCCTCTTGAGAGAATACATAGACGCTAATCCTTTCGATAACTATCATGCTACCGAATTGGGCACCTATGTCAGCTATGATGTGGATCAAGAGATCCCGAAGGTCATAAAGGACCTCACAGCCAATCAAGTCTCAGAGATGTGGACATTACACTTTGATGGTGCAAGGTGCAAGGCCAGTGCTGGTGCTAGGATATGTTTGACATCTCCAACCAATGAGGATATTCTTATGTCTTTCCACTTCCAGTTTGATTGTTTGAACAATGAAGTGGAATATGAGAGCCTTGTGCAAGGTCTAAGCCTCGTAGAGCAGATGGGTGTCAAGCAAATAATGGTGTTCGAAGACTCTGAACTGATAATTAATCAAGTACAAAACATCTCTATAGAAAAGAATGTTCACATGCGGTCTTATAGACATAGGGTCTGGGACTTGACTGAAAACTTCAAAGCTTTTAATATTCAAGCGGTGCCTAGGGAGCATAATTCAATTGCAGATCGCATGGTGACAATAGGGTCTCAATTCGATCATATCTCCAACTTGATCAAGAATATACACTCTATGTGAGTGATTGTCTGACCCTCCATTTCGAATAATGATCAAAGCTTGAAAGTATTTGAAAGTGATGAAAACATTGCTTCATTCATACAACAATCGAGAGAATTTTCCAATCAGCTCTAGCCAAAAATTAGGGAAGCATATGAAGGGAAAATCATTCAATTAAGATCCAACAAGCTTTCAAAGGGCCTAGTCACTCTCAAAAATCTGTTTGAATGTGATGATGTGAGAAATTATAAGAGGAAGTTTGTGGCAAACAAAGTGAACTATGCCGTCCTTGGGGTGACAGATGGAAGAAAGCTAAAAGTCAAAAAATAAGTTCTGCAACATGACAAGGATAGACTCATGCACTTTTGTGAAAAATATGAAGGAGTAGTGTCTTGATCATATGATGACCCCAAGGGATATGATCCTGAAATCATCTAGCACACTATTGAGTTAATGAAAGGTGCTAAACCTATTCGCCAAAAGAAGAGGCTAATAAATCCGAAGATTGAAGCCCTGATGGCGCAAGAACTAAAAAATTTGACCAAGTCTAAGATTGTGTTTTCGATAAAGCACAGTACATGGGTGTCTAACCTAGTTCTGGTTTGAAAGAAGAATGGAGACATTCATCTCTATGTTGATTTCCATGACCTAAACAGGGCATCACTAAAAGATCACTACCCACTACCTTCCATGGAATCAATCTTGCAGACTGTGGCTAGTTTGGAGATGTTTTCTCTGTTGGATGTCTTTTCAGGTTACAATCAGATCCTAGTCAAAGAGGAGGACCGACATAAGACAAAATTCACTACAAAGTGGGGGATGTGTTCATATTCAAAGATGAATTTTGGCCTTTCAAATGTTGGAGCTACATTCTAGTGAGCAATGGACATTGCTTTCAAGGAACTAATCAACAAGATTATCTTAATCTACTTGGATGATTTGATGGTGTTATCTAAATCAACAGATGACCATTTTGATCATTTGGAGATGGTTTTAATAAAATTCCAGAAGTTCGGGGTGTCCCTGAACCTAAAAAATATGTTTTCAGAGTGTCCAAAGATGGTATTTCCATTGATCCGGATTGGGTAAAAGCAATCAAGGAGCTGCCCCTGCCGGTCAATAAAAAGAGAGTTTAGTCTTTCCTAGGGAAGGTGAATTTTTTGAGCAAGTTCATTTCAGAATTTGCAGGCTTGATAAGGACAATCACCCTTACGCTTAAAAAAGATCATCCATTCAAATGGACAAAGGAGGATAGAGAATCCTTTGAGAAGGTCAAAGAAGCCATTAATTCAGCCCCGATGGTAATAAATCCTGACCTATCAAAGGATTTTATCATGTATGTGTTTAGTAGCTGATCTAGCATAGCTACTGTCCTAACCCAGAAGGATAATGAAGGAAAATGGGAACATCCGATAGCCTTCCACTCCCACACTTTGAAGGACTATGAGACAAGGTATAATGTTTTTGAAAGACAATAATTTTCTATTGTCAAAGGTCTCAAGAAATTCTGACACCTTATCTCTTATAGCAAGGTGGTTGTATTTGTAACGCATTCCAGTGTGCACAAATACATAATGGAAGGAGAAATCACTAGGAGAAGGGCCAACTAGATAAAAAAGATCGTAGAGTATGACATTGATGTCATGCCTACTAAAACTGTGCGAGGTAGAGGTTTGTGTGAATATTTGGCATCGAACAACAAAGCGCCAATGGAAGAAGAGAACTTGAAGTAATCTTTCTCAATGAACCTGAGTCCGAAAGTTGTTGGCTGGTGAATGGAATGAGATTTATGCAGACCAAGAAATATCTGATAAACCTTCCCTCTCAGAAGATAAGATTTTATAGACTGTAGAACAATGGATACACACTGATTGAGGGAGTTCTCTTTAAGAGGAATTTCAATGGTGTACTTCTACGGTGTGTAAATCAAAAGTAGTCGCAAAAGATTCTGAAGAATTCCATATCAACCCAATAGGTGGGAACTTCTTCGCAAATACAATTTCCATTAAAATTATGAGCGCAGGGTATTTTTGGCCCACACTATTCAATAACTCATATCTTTCAATCAAAAAGTGCAAGGAATGCCAATTCTTTGTAGGGAGAAGAAAAAAGTCATCCATACCGCTCAACCCAATAGTAGAGGACGAACCTTTTTTTGCAATGGGGGATGAATTTCATCAGAATGATTAAATTCACATTGAGTGTCGACCACAAGTGGATTCTCACAACCACCGACTATTTCACCTGGTGGACCGAGGCTATTCCAGTGAAGAATTCAACAGAAGCATAGATTATGAATTTCCTTGAGGAAATAGTTACAAGGTTTGGCCTACCTAAGACTATCATCTCCGACAATGCAAAATATTTCCTAGGGACTAAGGTATGTTAGTTCACATTTAAATATGGAATATTCTTGAAGACCTCTTCCAATTATTACCCATAGGGAAATGGACTGGCTGAGTTGACTAATAAAAAATTAGTCTGACTCATCAAAAGGATCGGGTCAGAACATCAAAAGGAATGGCATTGAAATCTTTGGGCAGTTCTCTAGGCAGACCACATAAACCCTAAGCAGGTTTTGAAGACTTCATCGTACAAATTATTGTATGGGAAGGACACACTATTGTCCATCTCTATGGAAATTATAGCATTGCAATTACTCAAATCTTTAGAGATAGAGCAAAACAAAGCTATGGAGGTGCACCTAGAAAAACTGATGGAAGTTCAAGAAGAAAGGGGAAAAGCTCTAATGACCATGTGCAATCATCAGTAGGTGGTAAAAAAATGGTTCGATAAGAATAACTTTGATCAGGGTCTTAAGTATGGGGACCTAGTATTAAAGTTAAATGAAAGGGTCGCGAAGCCTGGTCAGCATGGAAAATTTGACAACCTATGGGAAGGCCCTTTCCACATTATTGAGTGCAAGCAACACAACAATTTTGAATGCGAAAGCATGGATAAAGAAGCATTAGGGATTCACGTTAATGGATTCACCTTAAATTGTTGAATTAAAACTTAGCAATTATTTCTCTAGTGTAAATATGTAAGTATTGTAATTATTTTCCTTTGTGTTTTTTTTGTCGATCGATCTTTCAGTAAATTCCACAGTGCAAGAAAGCAGAGAGAAGTAAATACAACCCATGATACAAAAAAATGAACTCATGTGAGGAGAATTGAAATGAGCCCATATTGTAGAACCACATGAAAAAGAGACAAGAATTTTAAAATATAAGTTGTATATTCATTTGCAGTATTATATACTTCGAAGATTAAAAGTTCAAAATGGCTCTAGGGCCATACCTTCAAAAGTATATCTATATATTGTGCAGTTTATATATATACTATAAAGGCCTCTTCTAGGAATATTTAGAAAAAATAGAGAAAATAATTAACTATTCAGGCAAGAGCATTGTTGGCGACAACACCATGATTGTTGTTATCAGCAGTAGCGAGGACTAGAGTAGTGGCATCGTCAATAGTACCAACAACGAGTGGCAGAGGGAACACAAGGTTACTAAATTCTATGTACCAGTCGATGTCATAGAATAGCACCATGTTGTAGCAACGCAACAAAAAGTGACATGCACGAGTGGACCTCTGATGGTGCTCAGCTTGCAAAAGGACCCGAAACCCACTAAAAAATGGCACCCACGACACCATGACATCCTCCTTGATATGCTTACATAGATCACTTGTTACAGGGAGTCCCAAGCCATATACAACATTTGTCACCACCTTTCCAAGGCCTTTGAATTACTTTTTCAGAAAGATTTGAAGTGTCAAGCAAAAAATCATACCCTTTTGTACCTATATGTCAAGAAGGGAAGCAACAAAGTGAGAGAAGATATCCATGTTAACTCTAGATATTTATCTTCGTATTCAATGCAATCCATTCTCAGAACCCACTTCATGGCTATGATAGCCAGCGAATGCTTATTTTTGGTCATTCTCTTCAGTCGCCTATTGGAAATTTCACCTAAGAATGTTGTCTGGGACTTGTTACAAACTAGCCTAATAGGAGTATTCATGGTACTAATCTCTACACAACTACCTAAGTCTCGCTCTACACAAATATAAACACTACTCAGTTGCCTAATGCTAATCCTAGCCAATCGTCTAATACCAATTCTTGCTAATCACGAAGTGTGATTTTGCTACTGTCATAGGGCCTATCTATAGAAATATCCGAGGTAGTTGCGTGTGACAAGCGTGATGCTAATTGAGTGTTAACTCAAAAACACCACCAAGGGCCAACTCAAAATTCCCACCCAGTTGCGTCTGTAGGTAGGAATTGTTGCATGCATGTTAAAGAGTGGTAATTAATTAGCGCAAGTTAGTGGTAGTCCCAAGTGATCCTCCATATGGCTAGGTGTTGAGGTGTCACATGACATGCATTTTCAAACTCCAAGGCATAACACAAATATTTTCAAGTACTCATTACATCTTTACCTTAATTATTCCTTTTTGGATATTAATTGCCAAAGCATGCAAAAGGCTTGTATGCTTTCAATCGTCGGCTCAATTTCCTAGGAAAATCACACCGAAGGACATGATCACTAATGTCATTATGAATTATTGTATTTTCAAAAGGGAAAGTAATTCATTTCACATGGGCAAGAAAGCTGGCTGTATATGCCGAATTTAATGCAAAAAGGCAACTGTTGTCTACCACTTTAAAGCAAAATATCAAAGAAAAGGCTAAGTGTTGCATACAAGAGCTAAACAATGTAGAAAGCTTCTTGAGTATGCAAAATAATTTTGAATGTAGATTTGCTGAGAAAACCCAAGCGTAGTGCAAAATAGTGGCAAAGCAACTAAGTGCAGATAAATAGCTATAGGAGATTCACTGCTCTGGTGTGCATTGAACCCAAAAAAAAAGGAAAGAATTCATCTGGGTTTGCATTCAAAGCCTTGCATAGTGTTTTAGGTTCCATTCATATCATACTAGTGTTCTTTCTAAGGAGAAGCTTGCAAAGAATGGAAGCAACCCAAATTTCTCAAACATAAATACAAGGCGAATAAACAAAAAGTTTGTTTGATGCCATGCTCGAAGTAACAATAGCCTATATCTTTGAAGATGTCTCTTATGCTTTGCCTAGGATACCAGAGAAGTCGGTGTGGGTAAATACAAAGGCTGCAGAAAAAACAAAAAACCCATAGAGACTAGAGCCGAATAAAGGAAATATGGGATAACATTCACGATCCCATCCTCGAAAAGAACCATAAGACTCTTAGGGAGGTGACCTGCGAGAGGATGAAGAAAAATAGCAACCCAAAATTTTTGGCGTAGAAGTGTTGATTCAGTGGGCTTCCAAAATATATGGTCTTGTTTGTGCATTACTACCCGAAGCTAGTCGATGAGGCCATTAAGCATTTCAACCCAAACACCAACACCATCGAGGGCCAGGAGCTGAGAGTTAATAACTTCATAGAAGCTATCTGGAACATGCTATGCATCCCTGAATGAATCTCCAAATTGGACAAGATGGAATCATTCACTCCAAAAAGGGGGGAGAAAATATGGAAAACCAGAGATTTGGCTTTGGATTTTTATAACAAAGAAAGCAAAAGTCCCAAGGAAGATCAGAAAAATCCACCAATGATTTTGGCAGCTCATAAAGATTTCACCGTAGACCTATAGGATGCCTTCTCAATGATGGCCTTTATTTGTGGACTGGACACCGACAAATATGTTTAGAAATTTCAATTGGGCTTGGGGTTTGCATAGTGGACATCAAGTTCTACTTGCAAACGTTCTTTGGAAAAATAGCTGAGATGTGTTCCACATCGTGTTGGATATTTGAGGCTTGATCCTCCCCCTTTTTCTTGGACAAATAGCTGAGATGTGTTCCAAATCACATTGGACAGTTAAGGCTTGATCTGCCCCCCTTTTCTTCTTAGTCTTTGATGTTGTATGATTGTGTATCTTTGTCATTGTTGCATACATAAGTGTCTTGAATGTATACTTTAGTGTGAGTTTGATGTAGAGTCATACTCCCACTAAAGGGGGGGAAAAATGCAGTGTCCAAAAAATTATCCCTTTTTCACACTTAATTTGGGAATAATTAATATTAAAATGAGCTTAATATTGCCTTGATTTAGTGTTGTAATGTTTTTTACACATTCACATTAATTTTAGGGCCAAATTTAACTAAATAGACTTAATGTTACTTTATTTAGGGTGTTGTAAAGTGTATCTTTACACTTTCACACTAATCTAGGGCTTTATTAATTAATTGAGATCAAATTTTCCTTAATTGGCCCCTTTAGTTCAAATCTAAGCCTAATTAATTTCAGATTCTGAGGGCTTAAGCCAAAATTTCTTAAATGATATTACACAAATAATAATTTTAGAAGGTGTGTATCCTAGGATAGTGACCTAGGACCCATTCACCACCTGGCGAATGGGTCCTCACTAGGTCCTAGGACCCTATTTTCACATAACATTACACATTGTCCGAAGTGTGTCCTAGCTAAGTGAGTTAGGACCCATTTTCCACATAGCGAATGGGTCCTCACTTAAACTAAGGAACCCCCCTTGGATATATTTTTGGCGATATTCTAATGATTTCAAATCCAAGATTTGATGTTGGCTTGTGATATTTGAATTTTAGGAATTAATCTAAGTTATGTATAAATAAAAGGTTATTTCACTATGTTTTCACCTAGAACTTTTGTAAAACTTCATGAGATCAAGCTATAACATTCAAGAGCATTCAAGAGAATTTTTTTAAGGCATTCAAGGGAAAATTATTGAAGGATTATTGTAGCAATCAAGAGTTCTATCATCATGTCAAAGATTTAGTGCATCATGCATGTTGTTGAGCTAATGTGTTGATGTAGCATTGGAGATCATATTCAAGGAATTGTTTCATATCAATATTCATGATCAAGATCTACATTCATTGAGGCAACTTCATGCAAGATTGTTGATTTGTACTCCAAGGTTTCAATTAAGGTTTGGTGAGTTGTTAAATATTGTTGTTCATTCATAATTCCTTTGTGCGTTGTTTCATTTCAAGGTTTAATTACCAAAATAGGGTTTGACCAAGGCAAATCCTCTTTGATGTGTGATTGTAGGTTTTAGGTTGAAGATAATTTGGAAAGAAAAATTGAAAAAGTTGTCAAAGTTCTCAAAGTTGCTAAGAAAGTTGTCAAATCACATGAATTGAGCTACATAATTTATTTCTGGGTTTCTGATAGTCTTCGACTAGGATCTAGGAGTGCAAACATTGAAGAACAGAACCCAAAAATTGATTTTCTAGAACCCTAGTCCATTCGCCATAGGGCTAATGAGTCATCAGCGAGGCTCGAAAAAACACTTTTTGCAATAGGTACAGAGTATTTGACCTTCTTAAAACTTTCCTTTTTACTAGTATTTGGGTTAGGATTGATTTATATAACTCATTTATGCATTATAACCCTCATAATTGAATGAAATAGAGTGAAAATAGGTTGCATCCATTTGGTTAATCCATCTTGGATCTGCTAACTCACACTTATTTTCTTTGTTTCATCGTGTAGTGAAATTTGAACACAACAACAAGATATACACAATTGAAGCAGATGAACGAAGCTATAATTCACAAGTTAAACATGATCATAACACTTCCAACTCCCCTAATACTTTGATTCCAACCTCAAAAGAAGAACCTACAGAAGCTGATGTTAATCCTAATTGTATTTCACCTACAACAAAAATCTTTAGTGATAATTGGGGGTCATTAGATTTTACGCTTTGTTTCAATGAAGAATATGAAATATCACCCTCAAAGTCTAAAGAGTCATATACAAATGATTCATATTCAAACACATGTTTTAGTTATGATTGGGGTTCATTAGATTTTACACATTCCTTTATGGGAGAGTAAAAAATCTCACAATCTACACCTATAGACTCTTGTGTTTGATTTTCTCAACTTGGTTCCACGTCAACACCACCATCCCATGGTGGTGATGGGGACCCTTCAACTCCCATCCATCATGAGAGGATGAGGGTGCTACCACAATAATGGGTTACACTTTTTTGGGACATCCTGATTTTTGCTGAAATCACATATTTTTAGAAAATACAATGATTTAAGCCTTAAAAAGGTTCCATTTAAAGGATTTTAATTGAAGAGGGTTTCATCAAACCCACTTATATCAAACCCCCTTGGATAGAAACCCGCTATTTTTAAACCATACCTATAATGGAGTCTCCTCTACACCTATCAAAATGTTGATAAAAAACCACTTTTGATTTACCTTTTGGGGGATCAAATTAATTTATTTAAAATTTATCTTTTGTAAACACGTAGTCCTTAGTATAAGCTTCCCAAAAAGTATAATTTTAAATATATTCAATTTAATTATTATATTTAATTTTTATTTCTTTTGAATGTAGGTTTTTAATGAACATCGAGGTCTTTGTTTCAGACATACAAAAAATAGGAAAAGAGAGAAAAAAATTCTAAAAAATACATGTAGACTAGCTATTGATGTCTTTATTCCAACAAAAAAAGAATAAGTTAATTGAAAATGCATACAAAAAAAGTTATGTAGCTGAAAGTATAATATTTCCAAATTATAATTACTCTGACTTAGAAAATTAATTAAAAAATATATATGCAACTAAAAATTATGAAAAAATATCCATCCACTAGATATTGGTGTGAAAAAATTGTATTTAAAAGATTAGAATAATATCCTTTCTATAAAAAAATGTTATGCAGCTGAAAGTAAACATCACTTTTTGAAAATGTTGTTTAGTACAAAAAATAAGTTAATACAAATTACATAAAACGATTCACAATTTAAAAAATAAAAAATAAAAAAAAATAATTAGAATCTATACACAAAATCTCACAAATCAGTTGTTTGATTCATCTTCAAATTCTTAATGGTTTAGCTTCTATAGGTGTAAGAAAGTGAAGATCTGGTGAAAAATGTTGATTTCAATGTCAAGTTTGGCCAAAAAGTATAACCCATTATTGTGGGATCACCCATGATTCATAACTTTCAGAAACTTAAAAAGGATTTGTGTTCTCGTGAAGAAGCCAATCCTTCTCAGAAGCATAAAACCCCTTCATCTGAGTTAGAAGAATGTTATGGTCTTGGATACAAACTCCTTTCTAAACATGGACATAATGAAAACATTGAGAAAAATGATTGAGAACAAGTGAATTCTATACCATAATCCTTCAATAAAAATCTAGGTTTACCACCTTTATCTTTATCTTCATCTAAGGCCTTATCATCTATTGTGTGTATGACATATTGTACTAAGAAAGAAATATCCCCTACTATTGATCAAGAGAGTATCTTGTTGAGACTCCTCCAAGATCACTTGATATCTCTCCCTCCAAAAACATGAAATAATTTTTACAACAAAAGTTCATATTGTGCATATCATAGAGTTCATGGTCATTCTATTAATGAATGTAAAGCTTTAAGTGATAAAATTCAACATATTAAGGATTGTAGTGCTCTTCCTTGTGTTGATGCACCTAGTTCCTCAAACTGATACTACTTTTCATTCTATCATGTTTCTCATCATTTATCCCGGCTCATCCTTGTCTTGCACTTAGTGGGGGCAAGGGGTTAGATAACCGTGTCCTAGTTTTGGCACTTGATGTTGTCCCTTTGCCTAGTTTTCCTCCTTCCACATATAGTGAACAAGATTGGGATGCAAACAACCTGCTATAGGATGATTCACATGAGTCTTACTTGTCTTTTACTTTATTTTATTTTTCATGTTCTTTGTGTGATTGCATGTGCGTAATGTGATCCACCGTACTGTTCTATTTGATGTATCTCTCTTCATGTGCATTCCTCTATTTTTATATACATTCTTCTCTATGTCATAAACATTTATCTTTTTATTTTTCTTGTGTTTTCCTTTTGGGGATGATTGAAGGCATCGAGACATTTAGGTCTCTTCCATGTTGACCCGAAATATTTTTCTTTGTTTTCGCTTTGTATGTGTCATTCTTCTTGTTCTGTGAGTATTTGTGGAATGATGACATTTCCAAGCTCTATAATCACATTTTAGAAAAGATATATTGACCCCGAATCCATAGATCCCTTATGTGTTTTCATTTTGGGGGCAACCCCTTCCTCTTTTTCATGATGTAGTTTCATTTGGGAACATATGACTTGGCATAGGGCTTTACGAATAAGCTCTCATGTCTTCATTGGATACTTTAAAGAAAATTTCTCACATAAATGGTGTTAGAAATTGCTTTAAAGTGGGGGCATACATCGACACTCTTGTTTCATTGTGTGATTTTATTTCTTCTTGTGATGCATCCTTTTCTTGGTGGTGTCATTAGGTTTGACTTCCTCTGAGAGTGTGATATTTATTAGCGTATGGATTTCCTCTTAGTGGTGATGATACATGTTGCATTCCCTAAGTTGCAATTCTCTTAGCTTGGACTTGTCCTCTCTTGGAGACATTAGGCACAATGCTCCCTAAGAAGAGACCTTACATGAAATAAGAAAGATCCCTTTGATCAAATCCTTACTTGCATTTTTGTTCATAAGTGTTTAACACAATATAACTTTTTAACCTTGTGAAGCTTGAACCCCTCCCTTTTCAAGGCCACCAAGCATAACACACATTACTTTCCAATAGAGCCTTCCCCTTGTTCATAGTGTGCTTAGCATAACACAACTTGTTAGGCCTTATGAAGCCCGAAGCCTTAGTGTGTGGCGCCTTATTAGAGTTGTCAGAGGGATAGCTTTGGTATGGTTAGTACAATGAGAGCATATAGACCTAGAATGACTTTCTCACTAAGCAAATTTCCCGTGGGATCACCTAGTGGATAACCTGAGGTTCCATTAGCCCGATGTGAGCACACACATTGTTTGCATAGAGGACATCAACTTCTTCTTGTGAAAATTTTTGGACAAACATCTTAGATGTGTTCCACATCGTGTTGGCCAGTCGAGGATTGACCCACCTCCCTTTTATTTTTAGGTCTTTGATGTTGTATGATTGAGTATCTTTTTCATTGCTGCATACATATGTGTCTTAAATGTCTACTTTAGTGTGAGTTTGACATGGGGTCATCCTCTCACTAAAGTGGGGGCTAAATGTAGTGTAGGAAAATGTATCCATTTTTCAGACTTAATTTAGGAATTAATATTAAAATGAACTTAATTTAATATTAATTTAGTGTTGTAATATGTATTTTACATATTCACATTGAGTTTAGGGCCATATTAATTAAAATGGACTTAATTGTGCCTTATTCTAATGTTGTAGAGTGTACCTCTTTACACTTTCACACTTATTTAGGGATCCCTTAATTAATTGAGGTTAATTTTCCTTAATTGGCCCCTTTAATTCAAATCCAAGCATAATTAATTATATTTTTTGAAGAGGAAAATTTGACACTCATTAATTCCATAACATAACATTTCTCATTGAGAAATGCATGTCCTAGGTGAGTGACCTAGGACCCATTCACCCATGGGTGAATGGGTCCTCACTTAGACGTAGGACCTAAATTTTAATTATGTTTTTGGTGGTATTTTAATGATTTCAAATCCATGTTCACATGTCAGTTTGTGCTATTTGAATTTTGAGAAATTAATGTTACTTACCTATAAATATAAGGTCATTTCACTAAGTTTCATCTAAGTTTTCAAGTGTTTAATTGTAAGAGCTAAAGTGAGATTTCAAGAGCATTTCAAGTCATTCAAGAGAAATTTTAGTGAAGAATTATTGCAGCAATCAAGATCCAATTGTCATATCAAAGTCTTCTTGCATCATGCATGTTATTGGAGCTAATATGTTGATGTAGAGTTCATGATCCATTCAAGCATTCAAGGCATTGTTTCAAATAAAGTTTCAAGATCAAGATCCACATCCATTCAATCCATTTCATGTTAGTTGCAGATCTACATTCCAAGGTTCATCTAAGGGTTTGGTGAGTTGTGACATTTCTTTGTTCATTTATCATTCCTTCATGTTTCATTATTTCATTACAAGGTTTACTTACCAAAATAGGGTTTGACCAAGGAAAACCTCCATTCACCCAAAAACAAAAATTTTCCCCATCTCTTTGTGTGTTGAAAATTTGAAGGTTGAAGAAAAGTTGAAGATCTCAAAGTTGCAAAATTGCAAAGTTGCATTTCTTGTCACCTTTGTTGTTGTCTCGCAGAAACTTAGATCTTGAATTTATTTTCAACTGTCTGACTGTGGAAATCAAGAATTTGGAAGTGCAAACATAAGATTAGAGAACCTAGAAACATATTTTGAAGAGCCCTACCCAAGACCCATTCACCATAGGGTGAATGAGTCCTCAAACAGCTTCTAAAAACATCATTTTGTGAGAGGTACACAACATTTACCCCTTCTAAATCTGCTAGAAACTTTATTGTTTCCTTCAATTTTATGCATAATCTACTAGATCCAAGTGTTAGATTGCAATTTGGAGTTGATTTTCTATTTTTAATCTGTCTTCCCAAAGTGCTATTTGACCTAGACCCCTGTCCTTGCAAAAAGGGGCAATTGCAAGATTCCTCAAAGAATTCACTCACCTAAGGGTTGAAAGTGGATTTTGAGTTGAGGGATCTCATTTCCTGAATGAAATAGAAGAATAGGTAGGTTCATTCATCCCATTTTGACCTTTCTATTTATGGTAGGTTTGGTGAAATATTCCAAATTTAGTTTAAAACCCTATGTGTTTGAACCCCCTAACCCTATTTTTCTATGTTTCAAATCTTATAAACTATTAGATTATTAACTATTTATAAATGTAGTTAGGAATAGGTGTGACTAACACCTCTTCGTGTAGTTTTCCACACCTTCACTTGTATTTTAAGGAGTTTCTCTTATTAAGAGATAACGAATTTCATAGATTAGCAGTGAATTTATCACTATACACAATAGATGTTATTGGCCATGTGTAGAAGTGAGGAGATGTGGTATATATGAATTCTCTCTATAATTTTATAGATGATTCTATAAGTATTTTATAATAGAATGGTGTTTGATGGTTTTTAAAATTTTAATTTTATCTAGAAATCTTTCCCCATGTATATATTATGTAAAGTGTTGAATCTGTGTATCTTGTAATTCTCATTTTATTTATTGTATAATTATTTGTCATCATTAGTGACCAATGATCCTAACTTATAACATGGTATTCTAGGAAAGTGTTAATTATTATTTTTATGTATGTGATATTTAAAAAAAAATCATGTTAATCATTTTTATAGTTGATACCTTAATACATTTGATGCACATTAAAAAGATGAAAGAAGAAAGAAGAACACTTTTGAAGAATCTAGAAGTATTTTTTTTTTTTTAAATAAAAAAAAGGATGTTTCAAAGTCATTTAGAAGTCAAATATAACCCACTTATTCTCTAATATAGGTATTGTAGTATCAAGCTGTGAAGCAATCTATAGTTTAAGGACATGCCTTCCTACTGTTGACCAATTAAAATAGAATACTGATTTCTAACTATTTAATTATTAAGTGATCTATGATATTTAGTTTTGGGTATGATATCTCATTATCAAATTAATTTATAACTATTCTATTATGAATAAATTACTATATCAAACCATAAGAGCTTTAAAAAGAACCTATTCCGTGGAAAGCTGTGCTTCTTTGCTAATTAAATTCCCTTATAAAATTCTAAAGATGTCTCCTTTAACATGAGGGAAATAGTCCTAAGTCATTACCCTTGTCACATTTATAATTTCAGGGAAATAGTCACATTTATAATTTCATTTAAAAAACATGGCAATGCAAATACCTAGATTCCATCATTTTCACATGCTAGAATATTATGAGAAAATCTACGTTGCAAGAATGTATAAGGAATTTATTTCACTTAACTTGCATCAAACTTGAATTCCTAGACCCTTCATTTGAGAAGATAGAGACAATCATTGACTTTTTTTTCATTAATATTGGAACCCAAAACACATGTAGCAAATCCATCATGTCTCTTATCCAACAAATCCTTAAAACCTACTAGAATGTGGCCAACTATTAATAAGAAACAAATTCCCACAAATTCTCTTCTCTCTTTCCTTGTAATTAATTTCTATTTTTTTGGTCCATTTCTTCTTAATTTAGACATGTGTATTGAGATTGGTAGTTTGAAATAGGTTGTGATTGATAGATGTTAGCATTTTTTCTCATAATTTGGGATTTTTACCCTGCTGATGGCAAACACAAATGATTCTTAAATTTTTCTATAGAAAAATATCTAGTAAGTAGTTTCAAGTGTAATTTTTCTTTCTTTTATATATCTAGAAATATTTGTGTCTTACATAAGAGATCTTAGAAGTGATTTTTATTTGGTAGCATTGAAATATTTCTATGTTGGATAATAGATCTCAATAAAATTGTAAAAAAATTATTACTCTTTTATTATTCTTGTTAAGAATGTTAATGGCATCATTTCAATTAAGTTATGATTAAAAGAAATAGGAAATTATAAAACAATTCACATGTCTTGTCTGTGCTTCATCATTTTTTATAAATATATCAAGTGTGATTGAAAACTACAATGATGATGAAATTCATGTATCTTTTATGCCTTATATGGATGTCAATACCCCATTTCCATTTATCTTATTTTTTCCATTCATTTAATTACATGTAAAAATTTACAAATCATATAAAGTTCCAAATTATAATCTTGGGGGATTCTTGATTGAGAAATTTGGGGGGTCTCTTGGTGCACTCTTTTAATCTATTTTATTGTGTTCTTATTTTCCATGGATCATTCTAAGGTTCCATTTATAATATTGAATGCCTAGTCAACTTGGAATCAACATGCATGGAGTGCTCTAATAAATCAGGGTCACTCTCTATATGCTGAGAATAAGGTACTTGAACCTAAAGACGAAAAAAGAGATAAAATGTAAGAATAAAATACTAAATCTCTTGGATGTCTTTGTAGCTTTATTTCTCAAGATATAATGTTTTGAATTGAATCATGTAAGGATTCTCATGAATCTTGGAATAAATTGAAAACATTGTATGGGACTATAGATGAAGTAAATAATATCAAATTTATAGTGAAATGATGAGCCTCGAGACAAATAAATTTGACAACATATAGAACTACCTAAGGTTAATTATCTAAGAGACAAATATAAAGCATGTGGAATTAATCAAAAGGTCATTCATTTGGTCCATAATGTATTGAACAAACTTGGTCCTGATTATACACTTTTTATTTCTAGCTTTCATACTCATAGGCTAACTATGGGGTCTACATATACCACACCTTCATATATAATTTTTTTATATGCTAATACATGATAAAAAAAAAGCCTCTATTTATGGGTTTCATAAAGCCACCTAAATCTCAGGCATTATTGGTTAGTCAAATGAAAGAGTCAAAACATTCTAATAAGAAAAAAAAAGAAAATAAAAAATCCACATTCAAATCAACCACGGTATAAATCCTCTTCTAAAGAGAAATTATTTTAAAAGGAGAATCCTACTTGTTCATATTGCAAGAAGCTTTGACATGCTGAAAATTCTTATTATAAGATGATATTGATGAATTGAAAAATATTCTTAAAAATAATCACATTGATCTACCTTCTAGAATATTTGAGTCAACTTCTTCTTTTTCAAAATAGTCTAATAAGGAAAAAGATAATTCTACTATAGTTACTACATCAAGTAAAAAAGGAAAAGATCTTTGTGCTTCTATAGGTATTGGATCAGGGATATGGCTTCTAGATTTAGGATCATCTCACCATATGGAATTTCATAGTCTTTATTTTCTTCTTTTTAGCCTTGTGTTATGTCTCCTATTTTGATGAGAAAAAATAATTACATGAATATAACTGCGAGGGATGTTTTGATATTGGGGAGGGAAAATTCAATGATTGTTTTTATGTACCTCATTTGTCAAATATTTTTATTTCTATCTATTAGATTATCCATTGTGGAGTAGGGATGACTGTCAAATTCACTCTTGATTTAATTATCATTAGATACTTGGAGAGTAGAGAGATTATTACTACTAGGATGGTTGATCATGCATCTTGGCTGTACACCTTTGTATATTTTTCTTTTGATGATCTCTTTGATTCTTTGGTGGTTGCTTGGTTGGTCACACTTTTATTTTGGACTATAATTTTGAGGTGGATTTCAACTACTTGAACTTGGATTCTCTCACATGTGATCCCTTTCTTGAGCCTTGTATGCCATATCCTCTATGTTTTTTTTTATTTGATGATGTTTGTGATTCAATGCAACAAAATATAAATCATCTTCTAGGTATGGCTACATGGCATGCATACTTGATAGATATTGTAGGTTTTTTGTTGAGTCCCACATTTCAGATTTGAGAGACACTATTGATTGCATACACCTTTTCTTTGATGGAGATGATCCTTCTTCAATTTTTTGGAGGGAACACTCTAACCCTCTTATTCATTCTCTACATGATCATCTTTCATAGTTTGACATTAGTGTGGATCCTTTAGGACATTATTTGAAGAAGGCTTCTTTGTCTTCAAAGGAGAAATCTTTATCTTTGGATTATGTTTTACATTCATCTCTACTAGATTTTGGATCATCATCTTCAATAGTATGGCCTAGAATGTTTGTTCCAAGACTATGTCAACTTTCAATATTGAAATGGAGACCCTTGAGAATAGTTTAGAGACATCGTACATCATCCTTATTCCCACATATTCCTTTTAGGAATGTGAGGATATCCTTTATAACATCTTGGTTTTGTTTCTTTCTAAAGAAGGTTTGTAACTTGATGGCATTGGATCATATTTTGCATTCAATTTTTAGCTTCTATCATTATTGCAAGAGACTAAATATTGAGAGGGGGCTACATAGTCTCTCTTCTTCTCTCTTATGGGGGGGTTCTTTTTCCTCGCATGGAGGTTTTTCCTTCTCGTTCTTCATTGAGAGAATTTTGTTTTCATCTTTTTTTGGGAGGAGTTTTGTCGCACTTGGTTTTCTTATTTTCTCCATTTACGAGAGATTATATTTGTACATGGGTACCTAACATGGCCTAGTAGTTGGGACCCATATTTACATTGTTTTCATAATAATCTACTCCCTAAGTTGCACTTAAGGGGGGGTATTGGTGTGAATAGGTATTTTACATATCTAGTTCATTTATGGATTATATTTACATGTTAGTTTAAATACTTAGGTCATATGAATATTTCTAGAATTATTAAGTGTCATGTGATCTTATCTTATCTTATCATCAAATTTAATTCTTGGCTCCTAGGTCATTTAATATTTGATGAGTTAGTTGTCTCATGACACATGAATCTGATACTTGTCATGATCCTATCTACTCATATGTCTTGAACCTTGGTTATATAATCAAGGGGTTCTCATTTTTATTCTATTTCATTCAATTCCATTAGAATCTTGAGCATTTCATATTGATCACATTTAATCTAATATTATCTTGTGTCCATTATTGCAAATTTACACTCTTTCTTTTCTCCCTTCTAGAAGGTTATTTTTGGTTTTGTATGTGATCCTGGAGGCTTGAGTCCTTGAGTGACTAACATTATTAATTACTTCCTTTCTATAGAGTTTGTTTAGAAATTTATTACTAATATTACATTATGTTTTATATTGGGACATTTGGATTACCATCTCCCTGTTTCCTTCCTCTACACTTGAATATTAATTAGGTCCTTAAGAGTTAATTATTGTTGTTGATATTATATGTATTAGAGTAATAATAATCTATAGAGAAGATTATTATTATTGAATCACTATTAGTTTATTCCTAGACCCTAGGCTAAGTAGATACATTATATTTTTCTATTAACTTCACATAGAGGTCAATAAACCAAAATAGGGTCCAACCACTTTGGAAAGATCCTATGACCTCATCTTGATTATTTTTTCCCTAAACATAGGTTGTTTGAGAATATTATTTTAATATTTGAGTGTCCATTTCTTGGTTTTATATCTCTAATAATCTTTATACTTTATGTTATTTCTAGATTGATTTATCTATATTATCTCAATTATACTATTCTAAATATTTTGATGCGTTTTATTTAATTTTGATGTATCCATTTTGTGAAAGGAAGTAAGGTGAGTGGAAATATCTTCCTACATTGATCTAATGAGGAGAGAGTGCAACTATTCTTAAAACCCTTAAAAATGATAGTGATAATATGCACATTTAGATAGCTTAAATAAACATGTAAATAATAACTAAAACTATAACACTAGATTTATAATGTGGAAAACCCTTTTGAGAGAGAAACCCCATACTCCAAAAGAACAACTCTACATGTAGTTTTTGTAAACAATATTTATACTAAAGTCTCATAGAAAATATCTTTACAAGATTCTTAGAAAAATGAAAATATTTTAGAATTATTTCAGTAAGATAACAATACCTACAAAAAATGCACGGTATGTAGATCTATGACGAGATTGTATTTAGGGTGTTCTAGATGTGCACCAAGATGGACACCTAAAATTTACACATACCATCATCCTCTTCATTGCATGCATGCAAGACTAAATATGAACATGTAAGGTGTCTCCCTTATCCTACACATGCAAATTGACACCAATGTTGATGTGCAAGGCGTTTGCATATATGAAAGACGTTCCACTTGACATGCATTGTCCTTTCCACATGCAAGACTGATACATGCCTCATTTAAAATAGTCATTACACTTACACTATCATAAAATTTATCATGGTGCTATCATAATCTATCATAGAAACTATAATAGTCTAACTCTTGCAACTTATGACACATACCACTAAAATAACTTGTAGTGGGGTCCAGAAAGTGAGATGCCTATTTCCAGTGAACTAGGACACATTTCATATTAATCACTTGCCATGTAACTTTCCACCTCACTAAAATAGGTCCCACAAAGTGACATCATAAAATACCATAAAAATATAATATAGGATAAAAGTAATTAATAAATCAACAAATTGATGCAAAATCTTGCAAAGGTTGAGACACCTGAATCCCAATATTTATTAAGTAAAATTTATTGATTTATATGTGATAGTGACTTTTTGCAACTATTTATGCATGATATTTTTAATTATTCATTTATATTATATCATTTTAAAATAAATTTTGCATAATCTAAGTTAATCATCAATTCAATTTTCTTTCTTACAAATATGTAAAAAATGACTGCTAGCTTATTTCTCTTGATTTCATTCTTGATTTATTCATCTATGTTATTTTTACGAAGTAGAGGTGAGGTATTTAAGGGGGTTCATGGTATCCATTCTTTTGTGATACTTCCTTTGATTTACTCTAGAAAGGAATCTTTAGAAATATTCATATTTTGGTAATATAACCTCCAAGGCTAAAGACTTTTAATTTCCTATTGTAACTACATGAAGGACTACAAGATTTTACAAAACCTTTAATATTTTCAAATGGTCCTTATATAAAAAGTACAATGAACCTCCTCTTAGAAAGGTTAAGAAACATCATCAACAAATTATAGAATTTAGCTACATATTTCTCCATAATGTGTTGTTGTTTAAGTTATGCCAACTCTTGAAGTGAACCTCTATAAGATTTTGGGTAGATCTCTCAATCAACCTCTTATATAAATCTCCATAGGTGTTGATGAAGTTGTGTCTTTGAGTAACCTATCCATTATACCAAAATTCATGGGAAATTTATTCCAAATGAAAATTTGTAAACTTAGTAGCTTCATCTTTAACAAAAGGCTTAAGGTATACATACATATCTAGCTTTTTATCCATACATGAGTATTATATTTGATAGATCCATTAAAATTTGAAAGTGTCAAGTTACCCAATGCATGTTAATTATATTTTTACCTTTTTTTTACTTCTTTCCTCTAATCTTTCTCTACTTGTAGATTTCCTTATATTCATGAAATTTGAGAGAGACGTTGCTTTTTAAATCTGTACTAGAAATATTTTATATTTAGCAGAGTAGGTATTACTATCTTCATTAAAATTTGATTATCTACCTCAAGACTTTCCTCCTCTACACTATAAAGGAAATTGGGTTGGCGAGGTCTATCATCACTTTTATTCTTGTTATTATTGGCTCTTGAAGAGATCACTTTACTATTCTATAAAATGTGGCTATTCATGTTATTGTCCATCTTATGGTATATTTTTTCCATCATATTAAGCATCAAATCAAACTTTATTTTTTCTTGATCTATAGATCTATCTCCATATTAATTATCTTACCTCTATCTACCATAACTTCTTCAATGACTAAGCCTTTTGTTGCTAATTCTTCTATCTATAATTTTCTTTGCTCTTATCTAAGATATCTAATTTCTTCTTCACTAGGAAACATCCATTAAAATACATTATAGGTTAGAAATATATTTGGCTTTGATACCATTGTAGTTACACCAATGAATAGTATTTGATAAATAAATTATAGATTAGAGTATTTTAACAAAATCTTGTAAAACCCAAATTTCTTCACAATTTTTGCAACACATTAACAACCTAGTTTTAACAAATCAGACGAACAAAGAAAGGTAAATTATACAAAATTTTCTTATTAATATGAAAATTAAAATACATAAAAACATACTACAATAGTAACATAAAAAATGAAACTATTATGCTTAAACTCATGACAAACAACTAAAAACTATATAAAATTGAAACAACTAGAACTTGTAATATTCTCATTCAAAACCAATTTTTTTATCTTGTAATTTTTAAAACCAAAGGTTTTTTTGATGCTTCCAAATAATTGTGCAAGTTTCTCTAAGGATTAGCCAAGTCCTATCTTTCAAAACCGTAGAGTAGTGGTCAATGAACAACATATAGACTTACAATTGTTCTCCTTGGCACTTTAGGCTCTCCAAACCAAGGTGGGTTTCCCTTTGCACAACATCATCTTTTAAGTCACAACAATGTGTTAAATGATTCTAAAATAGATAAAAATTTCATAGAGAATTGATGGATGAGTTCGATTGGCTGAATCTTCTTTAAAACCCTATTGGCCTAGTTTTCTTGGTCAAACACTCAAACTTTCAAACCTTTCAAAATGATGTGTTAGGTCCTTCTTAGGTGTTCAAAAATGTAAATAATGTTCTTGATCAATTATAAATGTCTTTCTTTGACCAATGTTGGTTTGTGTTATGTCATTTTCTAAAGAAATTAAAGTGTGTCTTGATGATGTAAAACTATTTTCACCTAGTACAACACAACTTATTGGTTGAAGTTTGAAATTGTGTGTAGTGGTGAATAATGGTGAAATTAACGAAAGCAATTAAATTGGAAAATTGGTGAAAGATGGTACAAATTACATTAACAAGGATATTCTTGGGGTTATTTTAGCTAATGCGAATAGTTTTTGAGTCTTGACTCCTCACAAGTTGAGATATTTTTATGTTTCAATCTTCCACATGCAAGATTATCAAAACAATTAAATTTGCAATTTCAATGGAGCTAGGAAAATTTCATTCACTGGGTCTCATCATATTGGTATTTTGGACACTATGAAAACAATTTAGGTGAAGATGTGAATCCAATCAAAAAGTTATTCAAATTTATTTATGTAAGTGTGAAAAGGTATAAAGCAATAAAACACTTCTTAATGAAACATTGCATCAAAGATCAAACTAATTAATCAATTGAAAGCGTCTCATTGTCTCCTGTCTTCAAAGATTTATTAAGCTATTGTGTTCTCAGATTTAAATAACACTATAACTGTTAAAATGACAATCTAAAGAATGGAATGATGTTGATGCAATGATGTGAAGCTAATGTGATAATACTAGATGATAAAAGAAACTAAAATGACATGGTTTGGCATGAAAACTGATAAACAAAGCTACATGAGGCAGCCATGATATGAAAGCTTGAATGCTGGATGCTTGGATGCTGGATGCTGGATTCTTGATGCTTGATGCTTGATGCTTGAACACCTGCAGAGTAAGAGTGCATAAGTTAGATAATCTGGATCCTTTCTTGGTTGAATGAGGCTTTATTTATAGATTTCTTGGCTGTAGAAATGCACAGGGATGGAAAACAGAGGCTTGGATTCAATCTGGAGGATTGAATGGTGATAGATGGAGGAGATTGAGAGAATTTTGGAGATTGTCTCTACCCATGAAAACAACAGGCAAGAGAAGAGGAAATATTGATGGAGGAGGATTGAGAGATAAATTTGCAATTTGTCTCCAATTCTTCCCGTGAAGTTTCAATCAATTAATTTGACATGATTTTAGACATAAATTAGACATAGGATATCTAATTTGATTTTGAGGAAATATAGAGGAATATTCCTTATGCCTTTACTTAAATATTTTTGATTTATTTAAATTAGCAAAAGAGGGGTAAATAATTTAATAAAACAACCTATAGAATTTGTTTATTAAATTAAAATAGAAGACTAAATGACAATTAATCAATAAAGTGTTTAATCTTTATTTAATTAATTTAATATCGATGTGATAGAATAAAATAAGGAAATGATAATTAAATCAAACAAAGTATTTAATTTTGTTTATTTAATTAAGATGAGATAATAGAATTTAGAAGAATTTAAATGTGAACTATATAAATAATTATTTCTATTTATTTAAACAGTAGAGGAATTTAGGATAATCAATTAAATAATTTGTATTTATTTAATTAGATTCTCCAGACCAATTTTAGGTGTATACACTTTATTGGTAGAATCATGAGGCAAATTGGATATTAGTTGTTTAGTGGATGATTTTTCTAAATTTTCCTTGATTAAATATTTTTGAATCATGAAACAAAATTTTGTTGATGCTCAGTCATAAAGGAGATGTGCAAATACAATGACATAGTTTGGTCCCTCAATGTTTGGGTTCATTGATTACTTATTTTAATTAAATAATTAATTAAAACCTTAAAGTGGGAAATTAAAACTTAAAGTTAGAAGGGTATGTGCAAGATCATCATGGAAAAAACAGGCCCTTAAGTGGCAATACAATTCAGAAAATCAGAGTTAGGAAACTTGACGTAAAAATTTGAATAAGTTATCTATATTATTTCAAAAATATGTAAGAATACAATCTTTAGAAAATTGAATTTAGTTTCTAAACTACTAGGTTTATTTAAAAAAATAAAATCTATTTGGTGAAAATTTGAAATTTCAATGCAGTAGTACTTCAATTTCAGAGAAAAAATAAGAAGTAGGTGTCTGTCTGACCACCCTAAGCACAATAAAATGATAATATTTTTTATAAGGTTTTAGATATAAGTAGGGGACTTATGTCTCAATGTGATGCATATTTTTTTGTAATTTGTTTCCAAGTAAATAATTAATTATGAATTTTTTATTACAACTTTTAAAAAATATAAAAAATTGTATGTCTGACCACCTTAACTTGGTCAAAATTTCATGAAATTCAATTTTTTTTTTTTAATCCTATAGTATGTGAAGCATAGAATGTGACGCATGTTTTGGATTAAAAAAATGTGATACTGTTTGAAAGCTATAGATTTTTTTCAATCAACCTATCAATCATGACTTTAGTCATAATTCAAATAGAAAATGAATAATAATTATTTATATTAAATTCAAATTAAAGCATAATTTATATTGGTGAAAAGCTGAGAATCTCCTTTAAAAACCCTTTTCGTTTCATCAATTTTGGATAAAAAAAAAGTCGTCAGCCACATGGGCCATCATATCACTTAGATATCGCCACTTTTTGGCCCATCATGATCTTACACATACCCAGAAATTTAAGTTGTCCAAACTCACAACCCAAAATATTAAGTTAGAAAAGTAGGCCGTGAGTTCGCATAACTCAAACCCACAACCCAAAATATTAAGTTAGAAAAATAGGTTGTAATTTTGAATAACCAATTTTTAGTTAATCATATTACTTTTGGGAGAGAACTATTAATAGTTTTAAAAGTAAGTGAGGTTGCATTAAATTAAAAATCCAGTGTGATTTTATTTCCTATATTTTTGACATCATTTTAAAGAAAACTGAATTTTGAAGGGCAGTTAATTGTTTATTTTCAAACATGCATTCTCATTACCATTAATTGAAAGACATAGTTCAAGGCTCATGAGAAGATGTGTAGATTAAAGTGAGTGTAATATGCATGAGAAATTAATTCCTAGGCCATCATGAAATGATATATAGGCATAAATATCTTAAGATAAAATGAGAAATCTATCAGCTACACCTCCATCCCTTCAAGATGTAGATCAAGAGTGTGCAATAAATTTATCAGTAGCAGGTTTATATCTCATTTTTGCATGCATGTATAAAAGAATTGAAGTTCCATGCAAGACCATGGATTTTTTTTTAAATTTGTAGGTTTAGTTAAATTTTTAGCCGATAGGCTATATATAGAGTGAGGTTTTAGTCGAAACCTGTCTCATGCCTTGAAAACCTCTTTTTTGTCCGGTAAAAACCTCGCTTGAAAAAAAGTTGAACAAATAAATTGTAGTAAATGCATTCAAAGTCACTGGTTTTATCTGTAGGATAAATAATTTTTAATACAAATCCTCCAGTTGTAAAATCATATAATATCTTTGAAATAAATGTATTCAAATCAGATTAAATCTGATCTTTGAATCAAATGAGATTTATAGTAGGTGATCAAATCTATAAAAATCTTGTCTCTACATTTTAAAATCTACTTGATGCTTGTTATAAATACATTGAAAAAGAAGATGTAGGGAGATTGATTTTGGTTCATTTCATTTCATAATTTTTTTTGCTTTGATAGGGTTTTTCAATATTTTTTCTAAAAACTCTGCCCATTTTTCTCTTGGCTTCATCACTATTGGATGTAAGATTTGCAATCACCCTTCAAATATTTTTAGTGCTTTCTTTGCTACTGCAATCACCATTACTTATTCTCCACTTCTCTCATGCTTCAAGTTTATATGGAAGTAATTGCAAGCGTATTTTAATATTTATAGCTTCTAAGAATTCAATTGCAGAAACTAAAGAAAATTTCTCAAGATGTGGAGTTATTTGCTATGCACCATGACCTCCATACAGAGAACCATAGACGAAAATCTTCCGCTCAAGGCTTGCAACTTTTAGTAGGGACTATAGCTTTAAGGCAACTGTTATCTATATATATTTTTCTTTTTAAATTTGGGAGGATAAGAATCCAATCCCAACCTCTCAGAAAGACACTTTTCTAGTGATTGAAGAGAAAACTAGCCATTTTCATTCCTATCCATGGTATAAATAGAAAATTGGTTTCATCTAGACATACTCTCACAATAGCTAAATAGTTATATTCAAATATGTAGTAGAACTCAAGAATATGATTTTCGATAAATCTAGACCTGCAAATCAACTTTGAAACAATATGAAACATCATTTGATGAAAAAGATGTCAATAGCAGAAAACTATTAGGAGGAAAAAAATCATGTATACAATGCTTATTGCAAGATAACACACATAATTCATCACATATGTTGGAAAATTGATGTCCGTGAGCCTCCTGCCATTGCCACCTACCCTGTCAGAGCATTTGTTATTTTGCAGTTGGAAGATTTCTTTTGGGGATTACTTTCCTCTTTTGCTCCCGACGTGCAACTCATGTCTGCAAGTGAATTAATGTTGGTAGGTGATTTTGAAATTTAGGAGGGAATGCTTATTTTAGACAAAAAGGATTGAAGGAAAATTATTCGGTCAGTTGGAGAGGTCAGTTTTTGCAGCAACAAAATTTTTAGTAGAAAGAAGTGAAGTTGCAGCAGCAACATAAAACAGTTTGTGCAAGGAGTTGTTGATAGCTCTAGATTGCTCAGAGTTGTTGCAAAGCGTTTGTAGTGAGCAGCTGATTGCTCCTGATCACTCTGAGTTTGCCAAGAACAACAAATAGTTCCATTTATATTTTTATAGAGAGCTGTTGATAGCTCTTGATCATTACTAGTCTGGTTGAGAAGCTTCTGATCGCTCCTAGAAAGTTGTAATCTGTAGTTAAAGTCTATTTTCTATGTTTGTAGTTTGTTATGTTTTTCTGTATTGTCATTTATAGTTGTAATACCCCTCCATTTTTCCTTCTGGTTGGACAGTGTGTCCTTGTGTGGGTATGTTGCTTTGATGTGCTTCTGGTTTTCAGATGCCTTGTTTGTGTGCTTTCTATTAATACCTTGACTGTGGTACTTGGCTGCTTTTGATCGCTATCTATAAAGTGAAGTTAATGTTATCTTTAAGACATGTTTTGGATTAGCATTATGGATATTCGAATTTAAAGATGTTTAGCTTTGGATTATAATAGTATGTTAGATTTGTCAGTTATTTGCAGTCTATTGGTGAAGGGGATGGTATCGTATCACTCGCTTGCGAACGCCCTATGATCCCGTGATTTCCTCTTCATGGTGTGTATTTTATGTTGTTCATATTATATGTTGTTTACTTGATTTACAGGTTGATAGGTACAGGACATCGACTCCACCTGGTTTCACAGGTTGGAGCATGTTCAATGCCCAACGATATTTGATTAGGAGATAGTAGCTAGGTTTTCGTGCCAAGTCATCACCCTAGTCCTTGTGTGTCGTCAGGTTTTTGTCGGGTTGTGTTGCTTTGAATATCATTCCCTCTCTTCGTTATTTAATTTCAAGTTAGAAAAGGGTAATTAAATGGCTTAGTGTATTTAAGTTGTGGATTAATTTGTTCTGAAATTATGTTGAAAGGTAATTTATTTTATTATTAATTTAATCTAATTAATAAATAATTTAATTGTTGATTAAATCTATTTATTAATTAATTAAATTTATGATGTTGAAAGAATTTAATTTATTTATGATGGAAGTTATTGTTATATTGTGGAAATTGAAAATAAAGAAAATGCATAAAAGTCAATTTGTGAAATTTGGAATTAAAAAAATTGAAAAATGATTTAAAAGTCAAATTTGAAAGTTTGAATTCAAAAAATTGAATTATTTTTTGAGATATTTCTATTTTCTGTTTTCAAAAATTTATGGGGGTGGTTGTAGGATTTTTTAGGGTTTTTTCCTTATGTTTGAATTTTGCTTCACAATTTGGGGATTATGAAGTTTTGGAAAATTAAAATGGCGGGGAGGAAGAACTGTTGCATTTTTGTGGGTTTTGGGATTTAAGCTGTAGAAAGCTGGGGAACTGGATTGGGAAGCAAAGTTGGAAGCTAAGCATTGTCTGGACCTCCTCAAATTCAAATTACCAAATTCTTTGTTTATTAAATTTAGTTGTTCTATTATATATGCTTTGCTGTTGGAAATATTCAAACTTAGACTTGGTTTACAAATTAAACCCATCTTGTTCTTGCTTCAAAATTTAAAAGGTAAGAAAAACCTCTGTTTGAAATTATTGTTCTTCAAAGAAAAATTTCAATATGGTTGTAGTTGTACATTTCTGTGAATTATTTGCTCTCCTAGAGTTATAATTTGGGTTAAAATTGAATATATATATATATATATATATATATTTCATAGTTGTGCCCTATTTATTTTATATTTTAAATCCCTATCAAAAAATAAAAAATAAAAAAAATCAAAGGATGATTTTCGGATTTTTTTGAAATCTGTAGTGGAGGGGTTTCGATTTTTTTTGGAATTAAAAAAAATAAAAAATAAAATTTTATGTGGGTTGTGGGGGCTAGGGGCTCGACCCACAGTCTCCATGGGAGGCGCTGTGGGGAGCCGCACCCAGCGCGCCCCATGCGCTCCCCACCTCCTCCGTCTGCCTGTCCACTGCCACCTCCTTCCACCCGCGGCTGCTGTTAACACAGCCACCGCTGCCGATGGTGGCCGATTGTGCTAAGCACAGCCGTGCCACCAATGGTGGTGGCCGGCTGGTTAACCGCCGCCACCCTGTGAGCAAACCGTGGCCGCCGCCTGCAAATTGCGGCTGATAGCCTTAATTCATGCCCTTTGCCTTGCACACAACCTGAAATAGTCTGCCCCTGCCCTAAGTCAAATGCGCGGCCTGAGGTGCGATGGGGGTAAAGTTTAAAATAAAATAAAATATATGTATAAACTAATATTTTATTATTATGTTTTAATAATATTAAATATTAATATATATATTATATTAATATTTAATATTATATTATATAATATTATAATATTATTTATATCTATATTAAAATAATTAAATACAAGTATATATGTATATGTATATATACATATGCAAAATTTACAAGTGTTTATTTGCATTTTAAAAAGTTGATTTATTTAAGGCATGTTTAAGTTTAATTGAGGGAATTAAATATCGATTTAAATTAATCGCATGATTTAAATGTGATTGTGAAAATGAAAATGTTGTACTCTCAATCAAACTATTGAGTTTATTTTAGAATTAATATATCGGATGAAATATTATATTGATGTTAAATAAGTTAATAAGTTTGTTGAAGAGGGGAAGCATTTATTTATTTAAAATGTTATTTTCTGAATAGTTGAAATAAATGTTATTTTATATTTATTAAAAGCAATTAGGGAATTAAATATTAGTGTTAGTTTCTCCCTTATCTGAAAAGATGAATTCTTAATTCAGTTTTATCGATGTAATGAATTACGTAATGTAATGAGGAATGGATTTAGTATATCCAAAGGTAGTTCTTTTCTATTGCCTTCAGTGAATATGTCTTTTGTGTTTACGTCTTGGGAAATGGGTTAAGTACCTTTTTATTGTAAGTCTTCCAGAGGACCGTAGAGGTTGGGGGTTGTCGTTTTTGATGTCAACCTGTTGTGAATTCTCTTGGATAGTGCATGAAGTTGTGTCTATGTTAGTACCCGATTTTCATGAATGGGGATGTTTGTACCTCCTTGGTTTAGGAGTGGATTATGTGATTAGTGCCTCCTTGTCAAGAGTGAATTTTTTACCTTGTTACCTCCAAGTGTTTGGAGAGGGTTTGAACTTATGTTGCCTCCTGAAAAAGAGAGGTCATGGTATCTTGTTTGTGTGCACTTTGTTACCCTCGGGTTTGTTTGGTATGTGTGTTGTCAAGTAGAAGAGTGGCTTTCGTAGGAGCCAGAGCCCGAAGAGGTAAACTGGGAAACCTTCGGGGGTGGTTTAATCAAGTGATAACTAAAACAATACTTAGAAGATTAGGACTAACTTCTCACTAATCAAGATAATTTCACCTCACTCATAGACACAAGGGCTCGTTTAGACTTGGGATGAGTGAGAAGGCCTGAAATGGCAAGGTCATCTATCTTGTTTGTACGAAAGGTATTTGATTCCACATGAGTGAGTATGGGGGTTGGGATTCGATTGAGGCCACCAGGACAACTGTTTATATTGGCCGGAGCCTATGAAGATTCCCAGAGGTAAACCCATGATGAACTGTGCGATGACACTCTATCTAGGACAATAATTGGTACTTGTTTATTGTGGGTATGGTTTCCTTAACATACCTGATGTGACCATTGTTGGTATTCGATTTTATGGGTATGGTTTCCTTAAAAATACCTGATGTGACCATTGTTGGTATTTGAGTTTGTGGGTATGGTTTCCTTAACATACCTGATGTGACCATGTAGAGTTGTACTTGTGTTGTACTTGCGTGGTGGGGCGTTACACATGGTATTAGAGCTTAGGTTTAAACACTGGGTACTCTGGGATTATGATGGAGCCATTAAGCTTTCAGTTGTGTAGGCTTTTAAGTTGTGTACCTCACTTAAGACCTTGGTGTGTAGACAAGGTTTTGATTTGGTGCATTATATGTGAGGGAGTTATATCCCTACGTGTTTGTAGGCTTCCAGGAGTAAGCCTAACCCTAGGGGGGGAGGATGTAATACCCCTCCGTTTTGCCTTCTGGTTGGACAGTGTGTCCTTGTGTGGGTATGTTGCTTTGATATGCTTTTGGTTTTCAGATGCCTTGTTTGCGTGCTTTTTGTTAGTACCTTGACTATGGTACTCAACTGCTTTTGATCGCTATCTATAAAGCGAAGTTAATGTTATCTTTATGACATGTTTTGGATTAGCATTATGGATATTCGAATTTAAAGATGTTTATGCTTTGAATTATAATAGTATGTTAGATTTGTAAGTTATTTATAGTGTATTGGTGAAGGGGACGGTATCGTATCACTCGCTTGCAACCGCCCTGTGATCCCATGATTTTCTCTTCACGGTGTGTATTTTATGTTGTTCATATTATATGTTGTTGTTTACTTTATTTACAGGTTGATAGGTACAGGACATCGACTCCACCTGGTTTCACAAGTTGGAGCGTGTTCAATGCCCAACGGTATTTGATTGGGAAATAGTAGCTAGGTTTCCGTGTCAAGTCGTCACCCTAGTCCTTGTATGTCGTCAGGTGTTTGTCGGGTTGTGTTGCTTTGAATATCGTTCCCTCTCTTCATTATTTAATTTCAAGTCAGAAAAGGGTAATTAAATGGCTTAGTGTATTTAAGTTGTGGATTAATTTGTTCTGAGATTATGTTGAAAGGTAATTTATTTTATTATTAATTTAATCTAATTGATAAATAATTTAATCGTTGATTAAATCTATTTATTAATTAATTAAATTTATGATGTTGAAAGAATTTAATTTATTTATGATGGAAGTTATTGTTATATTGTGGAAATTGAAAATAAAGAAAATGCATAAAAGTCAATTTGTGAAATTTGGAAAAAAAAATTTGAAAAATGATTTAAAAGTCAAATTTGAAAGTTTGAATTCAAAAAATTGAATTTTTTTTTGAGATATTTCTATTTTCTGTTTTCAGAAATTTATGGGGGTGGTTGTAGGATTTTGTAGGGTTTTTTCCTTATGTTTGAATTTTGCTTCACAATTTGGGGATTATGAAGTTTTGGAAAATTAAAATGGAGGGGAGGAAGAACTGTTGCATTTTTGTGGGTTTTGGGATTTAAGCTGTAGAAAGCTGGGGAACTGGATTGGGAAGCAAAGTTGGAAGCTAAGCATCGTCTGGACCTCCTCAAATTCAAATTACCAGGTTTTTGTTTATTAAATTTATTTGTTCTATTATATATGCTTTGCTGTTGGAAATATTCAAACCTAGACTTGGTTTACAAATTAAACCCATCTTGTTCTTGCTTCAAAATTTAAAAGGAAAGAAAAACCTCTGTTTGAAATTATTGTTCTTCAAAGAAAAATTTCAATATGGTTGTAGTTGTACATTTCTGTGAATTATTTGCTCTCCTAGAATTATAATTTGGGTTAAAATTGAATATATATATATATATATATATATATATATATATATATATATATATATATATATGTAGAAATACATATATATATATAAATATATTTATATATATTTTCATAGTTGTGCCCTATTTATTTTATATTTTAAATCCTTTGTCGGGAAAAAAGAAAAAAAATCAAGAGATGATTTTCGAATTTTTTTGAAATCCGCAGTGGAGGGGTTTCGATTTTTTTTGGAATTAAAAACAAAAATAAAAATTTTTTATGTGGGTTGTGGGGGTTGGGGGCTCGACCCATAGTCGCCATGGGAGGCGCTCTAGGGAGCTGCGCCCAGCGCACCCCATGCGCTCCCCACCTCATTCGTCCACTTGTCCACCACCAGCTCCTTCCACCCGCGGTTGCTGTTAACACAGCCGCCGCTGCCGATGGTGGCCGGCTGGTTAACCGCCGCCGCCCTGTGGGCAAACCGTGGCCGTCGCCTGCAAATTGCGGCCGGCGCCCTTAATCCGTGCCCTTCGCCTTGCACGCAGCCTGAAACAGTCTGCCCCTGCCCTAAGTCAAACGTGCGGCCCGAGGCGCGATGGGGGTAAAGTTTAAAATAAAATAAAATATATGTATAAACTAATATTTTATTATTATGTTTTAATAATATTAAATATTAATATATATATTATATCAATATTTAATATATATTATATTAATATTTAATATTATATTATATAATATTATAATATTATTTATATCTATATTAAAATAATTAAATACAGGTATATATGTATATATATATATATATATACATATGCAAAATTTACAAGTGTTTATTTGCATTTTAAAAAGTTGATTTATTGAAGGCATGTTTAAGTTTAATTGAGGGAATTAAATATTGATTTAAATTAATTACATGATTTAAATGTGATTGTGAAAATGAAAACGTTGTACTCTCAATCAAACTATTGAGTTTATTTTAGAATTAATATATCGGATGAAATATTATATTGATGTTAAATAAGTTAATGAGTTTGTCGAAGAGGGGAAGCATTTATTTATTTAAAATGTTATTTTCTGAATAGTTGAAATAAATGTTATTTTATATTTATTAAAAGCAATTAGGGAATTAAATATTAGTGTTAATTTCTCCCTTATCTGAAAAGATGAATTCTTAATTCAGTTTTATCGATGTAATGAATTACGTAATGTAATGAGGAATGGATTTAGTATATCCAAAGGTAGTTCTTTTCTATTGCCTTCAGTGAATATGTCTTTCGTGTTTACGTCTTGGGAAATGGGTTAAGTACCTTTTTATTGTAAGTCTCCCAGAGGACCATAGAGGTTGGGGGTTGTCATTTGTGATGTCAACCTATTGTGAATTCTCTTGGATAGTGCATGAGGTTGTGTCTATGTTAGTACCCGGTTTTCATGAACGGGGACATTTGTACCTCCTTGGTTTAGGAGTGGATTATGTGATTAGTGCCTCCTTGTTTGGAGTGACTTTGTTACCTTGTTACCTCCAAGTGTTTGGAGAGGGTTTGAACTTATGTTGCCTCCTGAAAAGGAGAGGTCATGGTATCTTGTTTGTGTGCACTTTGTTACCCTCGGGTTTGTTTGGTATGTGTGTTGTTAAGTAGAAGAGTGGCTTCCGTAGGAGCCAAAGCCCAAAGAGGTAAACTGGGAAACCTTCGGGGGTGGTTTAATCAAGTGATAATTAAAACAATACTTAGAAGATTAGGACTAACTTCTCACTAATCAAGATAATTTTACCTCACTCACAGACACAAGGGCTCGTTTAGACTTGGGATGAGTGAGAAGGCCTTGAATGGCAAGGTCATCTATCTTGTCTGTACGAAAGGTATTTGATTCCGCATGAGTGAGTATGGGGGCCAGGATTCGGTTGAGGCCACCAGGACAACTGTTTATGTTGACTGGAGCCTATGAAGATTCCCAGAGGTAAACCCATGATGAACTGTGCGATGACACTCTATCTAGGACAATAATTGGTACTTGTTTATTGTGGGTATGGTTTCCTTAACATACCTGATGTGACCATTGTTGGTATTCGATTTTATGGGTATGGTTTCCTTAAACATACCTGATGTGACCATTGTTGGTATTTGAGTTTGTGGGTATGGTTTCCTTAACAATATTGATGTGACCATGTAGAGTTGTACTTATTTTGTACTTGCATGGTGGGGCGTTACACCAGTTGATTAAATAGAAAATAGAAGTTTCATGTCTCCTCTTTTTTTTGCATTTGGGTTTGGGTATTTCCACCTTGACTGGAAAACAAAGCAACAGCTGTGTGTGTGCTTTTTGTGCATTCATTTTTGCTAAGTTTGACATGGTATCAGAGCTTGCTATATTTTGATAGTAAGAAATCTTTGATTTCTTTACATGGTATTAGCGCTATAGGCCCCATTTCCTTGTGAGTTTGGTCATTTTTTTTTTCTGGGTGTTGAGTTTTTTTTTGTAGGAGACATGACTAAAAATGAAGTAAAGAGTTGGAAGCAGCCACCATCCTTTAATGGACAAAACTATGATGTTTGGGCCAAGAAGATGAAGACCATAATGGTGGCCAATGATTTGTGGGATTTTCTCATAAATGGGTTTGTGGATATCAATGACCCAGTTGCATTTGCAGCTCTCACAAATAATCAGAAGACCCAGCTGAAGGAGCAGAGGAAGAAGGATGCAAAAGCTTTGAGTATGATCGAAGCAGACTTGACAGAGGCCATTTTTCCCAGAATAGCAGCAGCTCAGTATGCGCAGGAAGCTTGGGAAATCCTTCAAACCGGATACAAAGGGACTAATAAAGTCAAATCAGTGAAGCTTCAATTACTTCAAAGAGAGTTCAAAGTTATTGAAATGAAGGAAAGTGAGTCTGTTGCAGACTTTCAAACAAGGTTCTCGGGTTTGTTGGACCATCTAGGAGAAAATGGAGATGTGATAGAGGAGCAGAAGATTGTTGAAAAACTCCTTAGATGTCTACCCACGAGGTATGATCCACTCGTCATTGCTATTGAAGCAGTGAAGGACCTTTCTACTTTGATAGTGGATGAATTAATGGGTTCTCTCTATACCCATGAGCAATGCCTAAAAAGTTCTGCTACTTATTCCCAAGAGAAAGCTTTCAAAGCTTAGTCAAACGCAAGAGGTAGGGGGAGAGGTAGAAATGGCTCCTGAAGAGGTAGAGGCAGATCCACAAAAGGAAATGTTGGAGGAGAAAGCTCAGGACGAGAAAACAGCCAAGAGGGAGCAAGCAACTCTCAGAATTATCTTGAAGAGGCATGAAGAACATAAGTTCGAGTGGGAGAAGTGACAAGAGCAACATTGAGTGCTACTAGTGTCATAAGTTTGGACACTATGCTAGTGAGTGTTGGAAAAATCACTGTAATCAGAAAAGATAGAATGCTAATGTAGCTAATTCAAATGTGGTTGAAGGCAATCGGTCCACAACCTTCATCATGTGCAATGTTGGTGAAGAAGGCAGCCCCAAAGTTTGGTATTTGGACAATGGTTGCAGCAACCACATGAGTGGTAATGAAGGTATTTTTTCTTTCATTGATAAAAATATTAAATCTGAAATTAAAATGGGGAACAATGGAATAGTTCAAGTCAAGGGAAAAGGATCTATCATGATCTGCACCAAGCAAGGTGAAGAGAAGGAGGTTCAAAATGTGTTCTTTGCACCAGGGTTAAAACATAACCTCATGAGTGTAGGACAACTAATCCATAATGGATACAAAGTGTTGATGGAGAAGGGAAAATGTGTTATTTATGAAAAGAATGAGAGGACGAAGGTGTTTGTAGCAATACAAATGACAAAGAACCAGATGTTTCTGTTGAAGATTGAGACGTGCTTCTCATCTTAGTTCATTGCTGCACCTCTCATGGATGGAAAATGTACATTAGTACAACATGCAGCCCTCAAGAGCACCATTGAAGACTCCTCCAAGCTATGGCATCTTAGGTATGGACATTTAGGCTATGTTGGTTTAAGTATTTTGTCCAAAAGCAAGATGGTTGATGGTTTGCCAAGGATAGTAGAGCCTAATGTTAGATGTGAGGCTTGCATTTTGGGCAAGCAACATAGGCAACCCTTTCAATCAGGCAACTCTACAAGGGAAAGAGCACCATTGGAGTTAGTGCAAACAAATTTAGTAGGTCTTATGCAAATCACATCTATTGATAATAGCAGATTTTTTATGACCTTTATTGATGATTTTAGTCATAAGACATGGGTCTATTTTTGTAGCATAAGTCTGATGCATTTGATAAGTTTTTATTGTTTAAAGCCCAGGCTGAAAAGGAGAGTGGAAATTTCATCAAATCCCTAAGGTCAGATAGAGGAGGAGAGTATACCTCTAATTGTTTTGTGAATTTTTGCAAGAAAAATGGCATAAAAAAGGAGCTTACAACCAGTTATACTACGTAGACAAATGGAGTGGGTGAAAGGGAAAATAGGACCATCATGGAGATGGCAAGAAACATGATGAAAGAAAAAGGACTCCCTACAAAATATTGGGGAGAGGTTGTAGCAACAGCTGTACATTTGACTAATAGAATTTCAACAAAGGTGGTCTGTGACAAAATACCTCAAGAGGTATGGACAAAACAAAGATGGAAAGTTGAGCACTTAAGAGTGTTCGGTTGTGTGGCTTATGGACATGTGCCTAAAGAAAAAAGGAAAAAATTGGATGACAAGGGTGAAAAGTGCATTTTCATGGGCTACAGTGAAGAGTCCAAAGCCTATAGGTTGTACAATCTGGTCACCAAGAAAATTATCATTAGTAGAGATGTGGAGTTTTTAGAAGATCAATCATGGGATGAAACGTTAGATCCTAACAGCTCCCCACAACTCAAAGTGATGAAGAAGATGAAAATGAAGATCAATAAGATCTTGTAGCAGCAGAAACTGATGGATCCTGATGGCTCCTGATAGCTCCTGATCAGAACAGACAGAAAGGGAAGCAACCACAGACAACCAAAGGATTGGCTCTTGACAGCTCCAAAATCAACTTGTTCAGCAGAGCAGTAGCAACATTGAAATTTCAGACCCCACTCTCACCTCCCTAATGCCAAGAAAGACCAAGAGTCTAAGGGAGATCTACCAAAATTAAAGGTATGATGAGGAATTTGATGAGACTGTGAATTTTGCACTATTCTCTCACAATGATCCAATTTATTTTGAAGAAGCTGTGAAAGAGGACAAATGGTGTGAAGCCATGGATGAGGAAATAGATGCATTAGAAAGAAACAATACATGGGAGCTGATTGAATTGCCTCCAAACAAGCAAGCTATTGGAGTGAAATGGGTCTACAAGACCAAGAGCAATGCCGAAGGAAGAATAGATCGACACAAGGAAATATTAGTTGTCAAGGGGTACAAATAGTAGTTTGGAAGAGATTATGATGAGACATTTTCCTCTATTGCTAGGATGGAGACTATGTGGGTAGTCATAGCTATTGCAGCCCAACACAAATGGAAGGTATTTCAAATGGACGTGAAATTCGCCTTCCTTAATGGAGTATTGAAAGAAGAAGTTTATGTGGAGCAACCTTTTGGATATGAAGTTTCAAGCTAGGAACACAAGGTGCATAGGCTGAAGAAAGCTCTTTATGGGCTGAAGAAAGCTTATTATGGGCTGAAGCAAGGTCCATGGGCATGGTACTATAGGATTGACTCATATTTGATGAGCAATGACTTTAGCAAAAGCGATGGTGAGCCCACTCTCTACATCAAGGCAACAAATGGTAACATTTTAATTGTTGTCTTGTATGTAGATGATTTAGTTTTTACTGGGGATGATGATTTCCTCATTGATGATTTTAAAGAGGCCATGAAAAGAGAATTTGAAATGACAGATTTAGGTCTCTTAAAGTATTTTCTACGCATAGAAGTAAAACAAATGCATGGTTGTATTTTATATCTCAAGAAAATATGAAAATGAGATCTTGAAGAGGTTTAGGATGCTTGAAAGCAAGCCTACCCCAACACCAACAGCCATAGGTCTAAAGTTGAGCAAGGAAGATTGTAGCAACAATGTGGATCCGACCATGTATAAAACCTTGGTTGGAAGCTTGATGTATTTGACAACTAGGCGGGATATAATGCATGGAGTGAGTCTTATTTCCAAATTCATGGAGACTCCAAGGGACACCCATTGGCAAGTGGTTAAGAGAATCTTGAGGTATGTGAATGGTACCAAAGGATATGGTGTGTTGTACACAACAACAAAAGAATATGGGCTAGTTGGATACACTGACAGTGATTGGGCAGGAAGTTTGGATGATAGGAAGAGCACTTCGGGCTATGTGTTTCATTTGGGTTTGGGTGCTATATCATGGGCTTCCAAGAAGCAACCTATTGTTTCCCTATCAAAAATTGAAGCTGAGTATATAGCAGCAAATGTAGCAGCATGTCAAACTATTTGGTTGAGAAAATCTTGGCAAATTTGAGAGAAGAACAAGAGGATGAAACAATGATCTTTTGTGACAATGTTTCATCGATAGCCTTAATGAAAAATCTTGTGTTTCATGGAAGAAGCAAGAAAATTAAAATCAAGTATCATTTCATTTGTGAATTGGTTGAAAATGGTGAAATTAAAATGGAGTTTTGCAGGTCTGAGCAGCAGCTAGCAGACATATTCACCAAGCCATTGAGCAAGGACAATTTTGAGCGCCTAAGAGGCAAATTGGGCATTATTGATTTGGATCAAGTTTGATCCGTGTTTTGTTGGCTCAGGGAAAAGGGGGAGTGTTAGAAAATTGATTATCCATGAGCCTCCTGTCATTGCCACCTACCTTGTTAGAGCATTTTTTATTTTTGCAGCTGGAAGATTTCTTTTGGGGATTGCTTTCATCTTTTGCTCCTGACGTGCAACTCAAGTCTGTAGGTGAATTAATGTTGGTAGGTGATTTTGAAATTTAGGAGGGAATGTTTGTTTTAGACAAAAAGGATTGAAGGAAAATTATTTGGTCAGTTGGAGAGGTCAGGTTTTGCAGTAGCAAAAAGGTTAGCAGAAAGAAGTGAAGTTGCAACAGCAACAAAAAACGTTTTGTGCAAAGAGTTGCTGATAGCTCCAGATTGCTTAGAGTTGTTGTAGAGTGTTTACAGTGAGCAACTGATTGCTCCTGATCACTCTGAGTTTTCTAGGAACAACAAATAGGTCCATTTGTATTGTTACAGAGAGTTTTTGATAGCTCTTGATCATTACCAGTCTGGTTGAGCAACTTCTGATCACTCCCAAAAAGTTGTAATTTGTAGTTAAAGTCTATTTTTTGTGTTTGTAGTCTTTTATGCTTTTTTGTATTGTCATTTCTAGTTGATTAAATAGAAAATCAAACTTTCATGTCTCCTCTTCTTTCTGCATTTGAGTTTGGGTATTTCCAGCTTGACTGGAAAACAAAGTAACTTTGTGTGTGCTTTTTGTGCATTTGTTTTTGCTAAGTTTGGCATGGTATCAGAGCTTGTTGTATTTTGACAGTAAGAAATCTCTAATTTATTTACAAAATAGATATGAACAATATAACACACATAATTCATCATATAGATATGAATATGGAGCATTTATCAAAGGAAAAAAACACTGATTCTGCATTATAATGAACTAAAATCAATAAGCGAGAAAACATTATAGGTACACTATCAAATGTCTGATATGAAGCCATACCACCCAGTGTCAACAACAATACACAAATTAAGTTGAAATGTTGAAATTATAGAATGCCCTATGCTCTACTGCATATTTTTTTGTCTTCTAATTGCTTCACAGGAATGTCTCAAACACGTTTTTAACATGCAACATGGGAGATATTGTAGTGTATACAAAATAAAAAAAACTATATATATAAGGTGATTGGTAAATTTTCTAATACTTCTTGATAAATAAATAACCTATTTGGGTGGAGTCAAAAGTTTTCTTTCATAGTCTTGGCTCTTGGTAGGGGAGTTCTCTTGCTAATTGCTTGATGCTTTGTCTTCAACGCTAAATTTTTCTCCAATGCTATTGCTACTATGCCATGAAGCTTGCTTAAGCCATTTCCATGCAAGCATTTGTTTATTAAGCATGGCACTAATGCCATCTAAATATACACAACATGTTGGCTATTTTAGCTCTCCTTTGCATTTTGTAAATTACATTTTGAAATGGGTTATAGGAAATCTTTCTATATACAAAACCCAACACCTCATCTTAAGATTTCTTATTGGAAATATATGTTTCATGGTATTAGTGCCATGCATTAAAATAGGTGCACTGGTAATGCATACCACATGTCAAAGTTTTTTTACGGTAAGTTGACATTAATTGGGAATACTAAAACTTTAGAAACTTGTGTTAATTTTCACCCAATCCAATCTATGATTGGCTGAGGATTTCATTTCATTTTGAAAATATAAATTTATAAAATTTCCTACCTTATATCTGCGAATCAATATTTTTGTTTAAAACAATAGTGCAAAAATCTATCTCTGGCTAAAAGATTTCGATATTTTTTATTTAATTTTCACTCGTTATAAACTAGATTGAAGCAACAACAACAAGGAGATTGGTATTGGTTAGTTTTAAAACAAATATTTTCTTTGGTAGGGTTTCGTAATATCATTCCTACAAACTCTATCCACTTTTTCATTAGTATCATTGATAGCACACCATAGTTTGAGCAAAATCTTGAGGTATGTCACTTGCCATGGTTTTATTGAGTTTTTTCTTTAGAATATGTAAGTGGTTAGATCATATTTTGCTGTTATTTATTTCATTTTAAAACAATCATTTTTATCTGTTAAATGAAGGTTTTTTTTGTGTAAACTGCCTCCAACTCTACTTAAGAACTCCCTTATATTTCTTCATTTGAAATACCAACTCTGTTATGCTACACTCTGTAAGTAGAGCCAGTGTCTCTTTGGTTAACAAGGGACCATTTCCCGTTGTGTGAAGAATCCCTATACACTCCATTTTGTTTAGAATATTAAAATATATCTTCATATTTCCTAAATTTGTAGGACTTATTTTCAACTCCATTATTTGGGGTAATTTGAATGCATTATAGTGCATGACATAATTGATTAAACAAAATTTAGGATCAAAATTATATTAGAATTTTTGAATGCTCTAAGATTTGATGATTCTATAAAAAAACTGTTTGTTTAAAATCCTAAATCAAGATTATAATCTTGCTCCTCTCTGTAAGAAACTTAATTCATCTACTATAAATGCATTTCTGATCAATGTTAAGAAATAATTTTTAATCAATTCTAACCATTGGTACAAAGGTCTCTGTAATTCATTTTTATTGTCAAATCTTCCCATTTGCTTAAGCATAAGAGTAATGGAAATGCTACACAGAGAATAACCTTGAATTCAAGTTTATCACCATTCCATTATTTCCAAAAAAAATGTTATTAGAAAGATATATACGTATTATTTTTCTTTATTTTGAGTAATGAAAACAAAGCATTGTTGAATGTTAAATTTCTACTATATTTTTTGGCATTTTATTTTACATGGGATATGGATATATACCTTTCTTTATATCGCATTATCTTTATTACGTAATTTTTTATTACAAATTTTAAAAAGAACCTCAAAACTTAAAATCATGTACATATCAATTTCATTTAAAATATGAAAAATTATCATATTATATTTCCTTTATTTGTAGGACAAATTAAGAAATCCATTGATTAAGGTCCAAGTCTTCCAAAGTATATGCAATTATAGTGTAAAATCTTTGAGTTAAGATTGATCATTTAGTATCTAATGCTAACTAATTTGAATAAAACAAGGTTTCAAGTGAAAGTCATACCATTGTAGAATTTGAAAATTTTGTAAGAAATACTTGAGATTGAGAAAAAAATCTTGTTCCTTTTGAGAAATTGATTAATGATGCTACAAAGGCATTTTTTACCATTGTTAGGAAGACATCTTTGACCATTAAATATTGAAGTTGTGTGTGAGTGAAAAGGCCTACAAACAACTGACAACACATCCTTTTGTTGTCTCCTAAGTTATCCAATATGTATAAGTGGAGGTCTGTAATCTTGTATACTAATGGAGGAGTTCGGAAAAACAAATCAGATTCAGATTAAACTCATGTATGATGCCCTTTTCTCCAAAATATTTCAATGAGAGTAATATATTGTTCCTTCTCGAGGCCTATCTTCTCGAGTTGGCTGGTTGTCTGCTTTTATTTTCATTGAAAGACAAATCAGCATAGAGTACTGTTACATATATTTTTACCACTTGCATTAGTGGTTATACAATTATGCAGAATTGCATTATCATATTGGACCATAACGCGTCTTATTTTTGCACATGTTTGACATTTCCATCAACCAAGATATGATCACTGATACACAATCCTCTTGTATTTGCTAGGAATATCTAGTTATTGTTACAACATATCATGGTATGTATTAAAAGGTGTTAGCACTTTTAGGTTGTTTGTGTTTGATTGTGATTTGTTGTTGTAAAGTGATTGTAATATATTTCCTAATAAATTTAATTACTTGTCCATTATAACCTATTCAACAATAGCCTTTAGAGAAAACTTAGAACCATTGTCATTTGGAATATCAAATTTTTGGTCATAAGTTGTAATTGTAAAAACCAACAATTGTTTGTTACCAATTCTGCCTAGACAGTTTTCCAACTCTGTGCACAAATGAATAAGAAATCATTGACTAAAAAATCTTCAAAAATGAACTTTACATAAATATTTCCATCAACTCATGATAAAAAAATAATTTTCTATCAACATAACCCTTGCACCCCTTCTGGTACAAGTGCTAGTATACCTCCATTTATGCCATTACAACCTAGCATCTGATGGTTCAGAATTGAAACAAATTTAGTGGAATATTAGAAAAGCACCATTATTTGAATATGTGAATGGATTTTTTGAGAAATCTCTAGAAATTTTAAAGAAAATACAAATTAGCAGACCATATAAAGTCGATTTCCATAGCCTTTACTGACATCCTCCCTGATCATGCTATGATGACAAGCAAAATATTACAATTTTCACAAATTTCTTAATCCATAAACTTGAAATGAATACAAAATGGGTTCAATACAAAGTAAAGCATAATCCACGTGAAAAAAATTCACTCAAAACATAAACGAACTTAATATAGTAAGTCTTTTTTAGATACATTATAATTTTCTATTTGTAACAAAATTGAAAATAGTCCGCCTTTAAGTTACAACCTCCATATCGATTGAATAAAGAAATCCCACACCTCAAAATCTTAAAATATCAAAACCAAAAACCACCAAATTCTTGAAGTCGACTACAAGATCTATTGACAACAACACATACTCTACTTCTTTGCCAGACTTCTCCATGGTTGTGATCCTTCATTTTTGGATTCAATATTGAAGTAAGCACACATGGGCCATTATAAATTTTTCCAATCAATGTTGAAGTACACATATTTAGTTTTCATATCATAAGCACAAAACTAAATTCTCCTATAGTTTTCATTGAATCGCTTGTAGCTTAATTACATTGGACAAGTGTATGTACCATAGATGACAAAGCCAACATTTCTAAAACAATTAATGACCCAATCCTTAAATAAAATAATATTCTTCAATTTCTATCTTCATTAAGTGATTCAACAAAATTTATTTTAGTGTGATTTTTCACTTTTGGTTTAGGATTTGAATTTTGTTTTTTGGAATTTTGGTGGTAGATCACATACATTCTTGTCAATTTCATTTGAAAAAATGTCCAAATTCCAATCATGCTATTATTTTTATTCAATCTTTCCTTGGTATGAAGTGAGCCATGATTTATTTTAGTTTTACAAGGAGGAATTGGATCATTGGAGATAATGATAAATATTAATGTGAGGCGAAGCTAAAGACAAGAGGAAATTCAAATATAAAAGAATTAATGATTTTTTCTTGGGTAGGCATTGGAGAGGAATGAGAAGAGGAACAATCATATAGGGAGGATGGGGAAAAAAAATTTGAAGATAAAAAAATAAAAGAAAAAGAAAGGCAAGAAAGAAAAGAAAGGAGTGACACTGGCACAAAGAAGACAACAATTTAATTGCTTATAAAAATCAACAAAGAAATCATGTTATTCTAGAAGGGGGAATTAAATAATTGTGACAAATGAATATCTTGGAATGAAGATTAAATTATTTAAAAAAACAAGAGAAAAGGAGGGGCATGGGACTGCCAAGAAGGTGGAAAGGTCATATTTAAACCCAAAGAAGAGGAGACAATAGGTGTGGCATGGGAAAAGAAGACTGATAAATTAAAGAGTACAACATGAAGATTAAGAAAGGGTAGCATACATAAAAGAGGTAGGATTGCATGAGTTTTGACCTATAGATATGCTAAAGATAGCCAGCTATTAACCACATTTAGATGAAGAAAAATTAATAACAAAGAAAGAGTTTAGAGGGGGGAAATAAGTTTTATGCACAAGAGATAACAAGTAGAGTGCCAATACATAGAATAATGCAGAGGAGTTCATACAAATAATTTAAATCAAATTGTCTAGATATAATATGTAATTTCCTATAAATTTAAATCTCATTAAATAAATTGAAGTTATCAATAATTTATTATGAAATTTGATAATGGAATGACCAATTTTCAAAGCTAATTGAATTACCTCCGCTTTTTTATGGAATATTGAATTAATTTAATTTGACAGCTGAAATTGTAAATTGAACTTTAAACTAGCTACAAATTTCACCATTGGATAAAATGCTCAAAATTCAAACTACACCAAGTGGTATTAGAGAAAGGATTTGTGGTTGTATCAAAGAAGAAGCTAGGGAATTGTTGTGGGATTGTGAAGAGATGAGACCTGTAGTTGTAGAGGGTTGTAGACATGGCACTAAGGGGACATGGGCAAAGAGGACCACAAAATGGGCCATGGATTGATGATGGTGCAACCATCACGGAGATGCTAAGAGACATCACAACAAGGATAGATGCGATGGATATGACACAAAAAAGAGGAATACAGGTGGTAGACGTCAATGATGATGAAGAGGAGGTTGAGTTGGCAGAACTTAACTTGGAATATGGTGGAAGAGATATAGTGGAAGGGGGATTTTTTTGAGCCATGACAAGGATCAATAACAAGCCAAGGTTGGATCCCCTATTTATAATGGAAAATTAAATACAAAAGAGTTAGTGGATTAGATATTTAAGATGGAGGAATATTTCAACCTTGAGTTGATTGAGGACACAGAAAGGCTAAAGTACACTTATAGAAATTTGAAGGCACATGCTTCATTGTGGTTGGAGCACATGAAAGTTAAAAACTGTGCAACGAAGAGGTAAAGAGAAAATACGAACATGGGAGAGGAATATCACAAAGTTGAAGGAAATTTTTTTCCTATCGATTACCACATCACCCTATTCAAGAAATTGTAAAATCTAAAACAAAGGCAAAATAATGTACAAGAGTATATCAAGGATTTTTATAGGTTGAGTATTTGAGCGAGACAGGTGGATGATGATGCATAGAAGGTGTCAAGATATGTGAATGGTCTTCACAATTCAACTCAAGATGAGATGAGCATTATTTGGATAACAAGTGTATAGGAGGAATACCAGTATGCATTGAAGGCATAGGAGAAGCTTGCAAGAAGGTAGTAAAACAACTCTCATGGTAAAGGTATATTTTCTTGTGAAAATAATAAACAACAATGGTAGAGGTTACCAAAACAAGCAAGATGAGGCAAACACATCTCATTCACACACATAAGGAAGTAAGGAAATAGGATATATTCCTTTAGAGGAAGAGGAGATTATTCTCATGGTAGAGGATATTATGGAAGAGGTAGAGGAAGAAGCTTTAGTGGTACATGCTTTCAATGTGGAGAGATTGGGCATAAGGAATATGAATATCCAAAAGTATAACAGGGTAATGGTAAAGGAAAGGAGGCAAAATTACTAGTAGCACATGTTGAAAATGAAGCAGATAATTCATTAAGGCATGGAGATGATCTCGAAGAAGGGGAGTCATTGATGTTTCAAATATTTTTTTGAATCCAAAAAAGGAGAAACCAAAATTTATCCAAAGGAGAAATTTATTTAAAACACAGTGCAAGTGATCCGTATAGCGGAAGGGATCTATGACAAATGTTGCTTAAGTGATTATGAACAAAGGAATAAAGACATCAACAATGAAGTAGCAGGAACATTAATCAGAAGGAATTCAAAACATAGAATCAAGAGAGAGACAAGAAGACACCAATTTGATTACGGAGTTCGCCACAACGTGACTACGTCTCCGGGTCGAGCTCAATCGAGTGACCAATGTATTGAAATGTTATGAAATGTAGTACAATCTCCACGAGCCTCTTGTAACACTGCTTTACAATATCTTGTAGCCTTTCCACAAAGTCATATAAAAAGTCTCTCACTCACACCCCTCTCAAAAGCTCTCAAGGCTAGGGATGACTAACATAGAGGAAGAAAACTAACTTTGCCTAATAGGATCTACTACAAGACTCAAAACAACAATACATCACAACTCAAATATTCTCCTAATTCCCTCAAAAAATTCTCTCACAAAAGCCTCTCAAAGACTAAGAGAAAGGAATACAATGGAGAATGATCAACTAATGGATCTTCCACTAATGGCTGATCCCCACTAATGGCCCCCTCAAAACACTCCAAGACTCCTCCCTTTTATACTTGAAGTTTACCCGATATGGGGAATAACCATAAAGTTATAAAATCCTCCATATTTACATATAAATCAAAATAAACAACCCCTTAATCTTTCAAATTAATTTAGAGCCCTTCGTTCAATTTATTTTTGGGCTTTTAGTTTGATGGGTTTGTTTTGATTTAAAACCAATAACCATTAGTTGGTTATTTTGCTTTAGGCATTTGGGCCTAACAATTAACAAAATAAAACCGAGCCCCTCATATATATGAATGAGTTTCGTGGCTCAACGGTGAGCACACCTTTTGGGAGCCCGGCGGTTCCGGGTTCAACTCCCGACCGTCGGTTCTTTTTTTTTAACCATTTAAAATAAAATTTATAACAAAAGAAACGACCACCTATATTTAGTAAAGGCATCGGCCGATGGTGGAACGATTCAACCGTCCGCTACTTCCGGGGAGATCATGGGGTCGAGCCCCGAATGGGCTACAAACCATTCTGTTCAAATCCAACACCGATGTCACAGCCACATGTCAAGCTCTCAGGAGGCCACGTGTCCGGAAACAACTCGCCGATGATACCACGTCAGCATCCATGTCAGCTGCCACGTCATAAGAAAGACACGTGTCATCGCCCAATTCCCCGACTTTGATGATGTCATCAGCCAGGTCACCACACCACGTCAGATGTACGGACTGTACAGACTGCCACGTGTCAAGACCCCATTGGTCCACATCATCATCCGTATGATGACCCTGCTGCCAAGTCAGCAGGATGACGTCATGCTGACGTCAGCAACCATACCACTTGTACCTCAGTCAATCGGAAACTTTGACTGGCTCTAACTCCCACGTACATGCTCCGTTTTCAATGAAACGAACGCCGTTGGAATCGTGACAATGAGACCTTCGCGATGACATCAACTTCAACCAATTTGGTGATGATGAATTTTCCACCTTTTTTCTCGTCCCTGATAGCTGAGTTGACCAACCTTTGACCGAACTTTGACTGTGCGTAACTTGAGCAAACGGACTCCTTTTTCACCTGTTCAAGTTGCGCCGGATTCAGAATTCTGTGCTCTACGCGATGGCACTACTTCCCAGAGAAACTGGAACACTTCAATTTTAGGTCCTAAAGATCCACCTGGATCAACAAGGTAGACGAAAAGTGTTACAAATTTCATTGTGGATAGTGGTAGCCTTGATAACATAGTCCCTGAAGAGATGAGGCATAAGTTGAAGTTGAAAAGAAACAAACATCCTAGCCCTTACTGAGTTTCATGGTTACAAAAGGAGCGCTATTTTTTGGTGAATAAGAAATGTTTGGTAAGTTTTCAAATTGGTAATTATAAAGATGGAATATTGTTTGATATGATACCAATGGATGCATGCCATGTTATTTTAGGAAGACCATGAAAATTCGATAGAGAAGCTATTTATGATGGTATAATGAACACATATGCAATAAAGAAATATGGTAAGGAATATGTTCTAAATGGAGTTGAAGGATAAAGGAGAGAAAGTTAGGAGCAACTTAATTCTTTTTTTTGTTCTCAAGAAAAACTATTTGAAGGATTTAGAAGAAGAGAAAACATGTTTTGCAAACATGCCAAAGATTTTAGCAATTGGGGTAGTGAAGGAAGAGGATAAGAAAGAAGAAAAGAGAGATTTTATAGCTGAAACATGTCTTTTTGAAGGCATGAAAGCAGTAAAATAGAAGTGGCAGTTGAGAGTGAAGGAAGAAAAAGTATTACCATTGAGTTTGAAAAGGAAGTGATAAGTGTTGGTAAGGAGCTGACGGATATGTTTGATTCCCATGATACTGGTAGGGATATATATGCATGTATAGTGGCGAGTGAAGAATTCAAGAATAATTTTGGTGGAGGTGGATGGAGTATGGTGGGTTGAGTCAAACAACATGAGGAATATTAGGAAGATATAGTTGGAAATGAATTTTAGTTTATGTTGAAAGAAGTTCCACGAAAGGAAATACCATTGAAATATATATTTGGTAGAGGAAGATGGAAAATGGTTCATCGGAGTGTTGGAAAAGGTAGAGAAAGAAACTTTGTGGGGTACAAATCATGGAATGAAAGTATGTTACAAGTTATTCACAACTTGGGAGAGTAGTTCCATTGCTCAACTCTATTTTGTGAGCCATTGATGTTTCCCTGGTATGAAGTGAGCCATGATTTTTTTTCGCAAGGAGGAATTGGATTGAATATTAAAAAAAAATGAAATATAAAAGAAAAATAATAATGACAGACATAGTTGAAGAAATGATGAAATTCAAATGTATAAGAGAATGATTTTTTCTTGTGTAGGCATTGGAGAGGAATAAGAAGAGGCACAGTCAGATTAGGAGAATGGGGAAAAGAAATTTGAAGAAAGAAATAAAAATAAAAATGAAAGGCAAGCAAGAACAAAAAGGAGTGGTGCTAGCATGGAGAAGAAAACAATTTAATTGCTGATAAAAATCAACAAAGAAATCATGCTATTCTAGAAGGGGGAATTAAATAATTGTGAAAAATGAATATTTTGAAAGGCATATCAAATTATTTAAAAAAAAAGAGAAAAGGAGGGGCATGGGACTACCAAGAAAGGTGAAAAGATCATATTTAAACCCAAATAAGAGGAGACAACAGGTGTGGTATAGTAAAAATAAGACCAAGAAATTAAAGAATACAACATGAAGATTAAGAAAGGGTAGCATACATAAAAGAGGTAGTACTGTAGGAATTTTGACTTGTAGATATGCTGAAGACACCCAACTATTAACCACTTTTAGATGGAGGAAAATTAATGACAAAGAAAGAGTTCAGAAGGGTGAAAATAAAGTGTTATGCATAAGAGATAATAAGTAGAGTGTCAATACAGGCTGCCTTTCACCTTCCCTAACCTTTATAAAAAATGAATCCCTTGTCATTAGTGACCCTACCAAACCCACCTTCCCTAACCTTTATAAAAAATGAATCCCTTGTCATTAGTGACCCTACCAAACCCTTGGAGGGCCCCTTTTCCACTCCTAGCTTAGTGATGAATCATTCCTCCTCTTGAATAGAGTTACCAAGGTTAGAGGTAAAACCCTAGCCACTAATGACCCCACCCCTGAATCCAAAAAATGTGTCTCCTTTTTCAAACCTACCCATATTTCTTCCTATGATTTTGATAGTGTGAAGAACTTTGATGATGAGTCATGGAAACCCACCCTACTAGCCCCCCTATTGGTTCCCCTACTCACGATGATTTTTTTGAGTTTTCCAAATCCCCCTGGTCCACTAATCCCCTTAGCCCCTAGAGTGTTGGAGGTTGTGGTTGAGTTGCTGATATGTGGTTGTCATTGATGTAAACACTATTACCATAAAATTCTTTAAGGTTGTATATGTTGAGGATATTGAGAAAATTGAAATAAATATGTTACAAGTTGTCTGTGAAGTAGTGAAGATTAGTATGGAGGAAAATTCAGTATGTTGTAAACTAGATGTTGTGGATTAAAAGGTTTTTTTTCAATCCTATCTAGTTTCTACTTCGTAAGTTTCAAAGGTGTGCATGAAGATCTGAGGAAGTTATAAGTTTATGTGTTCTGACAAATATTCTGTTACTGCAAATGGTGTTCATGGAAGAAGACAATGTGATTCTAGTAATTTGAGTTGTTGTGTACGTTCCTGTGACATTCATGGATGTTTCTAGATCATTTTCTATCTGTGTTGCACATCCGCATTGATCATTGTGCTTGCAATCCAATATTTTCTCTTGTGTGTTCATGTTTTTCATGTTCATGGCCAACATGGTGTTTGAAGCGTGTTGTGGATCTTCGAGGAAGAATTTTTGAAGGTGTTTCATGTTCGAAGATATTGTTTTAGGTCCCTACTATGTTGTGGCTGATTTTGGTTGATGCACATTCATAATCTTTATTGTTTTGGGCCGACAATTTGCATTCATTCTATTATTTTGTTGAAGTTGACATAAAGCAATGTAATTTCTTGTTGCAGATATATATAAGTGATTGTTTCTTCATCGAGATGTATGTGGTGTATGTGTAATGTGAATTATGCGAGTGGTATGTGTGAATAAGGCTCAAATCATTCAAAGGTAGAGTAGAGTGTGAAGAAGAGTGAAAGGTAGTGAAGAAGTGTTCATGCGCTTAACTTGAACTGTACTCAGGCATTTGCAGATGCTAGTCTCCCAGTTCAATTTCTTCAGATGGTTTTAATCTAAATATTTTATGTAAGACAGTGAGTCTTCTTTTGAGCAGTGAGCTCTAGGCAGTGTGCTTGAATACATGTGCATTCCTCTTATATTCTTCTTATACTTTTAACAAGGTAGAACTTGTGGATTAACCTCCACTGTGGTTTTTACCCTAATAGGGTTTCCACACAAAAACCTTGGTGTTATGTGTGTTTCTGATGTGTTGTTGATTCATGCTTTCACTGTTAATAATCAGATCTGAGAATTAAGGTTAATAAGATTATTAAGTTTAAAATTTTGGGACAACTGATTCACCCCCCCCCTCTTAGTTGTTCGCCCTTATGTTGCCAACACAAAGATCCCCCAAAATTTGTTTTAATTTGAATGGCACCTCCAAAGAACCCCTTTGGTAGAAATATGTCTACACCTTTTGCATTCTATTGAAGAATAAGTTGAATGATATATCAGATTCCATTATTGTCTAGAATGACATCCTTATGTGGCTATTGGCCTAGCTCATCACAATCAAGGACAAAAAATAGGTATTGGAGGAGAAGGTGCTTAAGAAAAAGGAAACTTGGTCAGGTGAGGTGGATAATGAAGCGAGATGGGGTCTATTTCCCTCACTCGCTAAGTCCTTTGATAAATGGGAAAACTGGGAGAGTGAGGTGGAAGATATTAGAGATCTAGTAGGAATGAAGGCTAATAAGGAAAAATTTTAGGAGGAAATTGCCACCATGCATAGTAACCAGGATAAAACCCTGAAGTGTCTCCAAGATATTGTAGGCTACATCAAGGAGATTTTCAATAATGTCATCATCACTATATAGGTTTTTATGCAAGAACTCTACAATAGTCATGGTAAAAGGGTGGCTGAGGATAGTCATGAGAGTGGTCACTCAAATAAAAAGGGAAAGAAAGAGGGAATCTTTGCTTTTCCCCGTATTGAGGAGATCCAACGTACACACAAGGGGCCCCTATCATTTGATGATAAACTCCACTTCTTGTCTAAGGAGTGGCAAGCCATTAGTGGCCTTAAGCTTCTAGAAGACTAGTAGTTGGTCCAGTCCCTTGCTGGTTTTGTCTTGTGCTTTGTTTTGGTTCTTTTGTTGGTCTATTAATTGTTGTTCCTTTTTTTTATTTTTAGGCATCTCATCTCATGTGAGCCCCCTTGCTAGGCCTCTATATCCATTTTGTAAATGGGTACAAGCCCTTCTCATCTTTAATCTAATCAAAACCAAATAACTAATTTATTATATGTAAACCTTTATTTTTCAACAAATCACTACAAGATATTTGAAGGTTCATAAGTGATTGAAATTTATATTTTATATTACACTTTATGATACATGTCAAGAAATATTTCACATTATTTGATTCTAATTTTTGTATCCTCGAAATAGACAAGAATTACATATATTAGGATCATGTTAGGGAAAATGATTGGAAAAAATTAGAATCATAGTGGCTCTCAAGTATCACCATTTTAAAGTCTAGTGTAGTTGCAAATGCTTCACTATTTGGAATTTATAATTTACTTAAATTAATTTTTGAACAATGTTCTAGGTCCAACATTAGACAAAACTAGACTAGATGAAATTATCCATAAAGTCTTGGAGTTATTTATTATTATATATTTAAGGTACAAAAGGCATGATAAGTACATCATTGCAATTTTATGATGCTACACAACTAACATCAACTACACCATTTCATAAGCTCCCATTTAATTACAACAACGAGATGACCTCTTTAACCAACACATTAAGATTTGACCATTGATTTTTTAACATGCCATAAAGGAGTAGTTGATGGAACTTATTTTCCATCCAATTAATATTTAAATATTATTGCCATTAATAATGAGATTTAAAGTACATTGATTGAAAGTTTGTAAGTTGGTTATAAGTTCAATTTAAATTATTTTGAAAAAATATCCTTCCCAAGTAAACATTAAAGTGTCATTTTCTTGCAATCTTAATATTGCATTTCATCTTCAAGGCCAAAAAATCATAGAGGAATTTCAATGAAAACTCAAAGGTGTTTTTCTTCATGAGAATGATTTTTTTAGTAGTAGGTTGTGATTGGTGAATAGTGGGATAGAGTTACGTTGTTCAATATTGGGTGATTCTATTGAGATCTAGAACACCCAGATAGGATCTCCTTCATATTTACCTTACACTTTGTTAGCTTCATTATTCCTTGTTTAAAACCTAATTAGTGAGATTTCCCTTTGTTCAAGAATTGTATAAAATTAAATTCTTTACTTTATATATTTCCTTATATGATACCCTAATTTGTGCATACATGTCTTTCTTGTCCTTGCTTGCTGAGTCCTTAAAAAAATGGGCAAACTAGGAGAGTGAGGTGGAAGAGATCAGAGCTCTAGTGGGCATGGAGGTTGATAATGTGAAGCTTCACGAGGAAATTTCCACCATGCACAACAAACAAGATAAAACCCTGAAGTGCCCCCAAGATATTGTGGGCTACAAAAAGGAGACTGTCAAGAACACCGTGGTCACTATCTAGGATTTTAAGCAAGAGCAGAACTGTCATGGTAAAAGGGATGGTGAGGATAGTCATGATGTTGGTCACTCCAAGAAAAAAAGGGAAGAAAGTGGATAGTTCTGCTATACCCAACACTGAGGAGATCCATCCCACCCGTAAGGGGCCCTTTTCCTTTGATGAGAAACTTCTCTTCCCATCTAAGGAGTGGCGGGCCATCAGTGGCCTCAAGCTATTGGAAGACTTGTATCTAGTCCAAAACCTTGCTGGTTTTGTCATGTGTTCTTCTTTGTTTTATTTTTCTAGTCTTTTAGTTGTTGCTTTTCTTTTTGTTTCAAGGTGCCTCACTTTTTGTGAGCCCCCTCGTTGGGCTTCTATGACCATTTTGTAAATGGGTACATGCCCTTATTGACTTTAATATAATCAAAACAAGTAGGGTGTCAATACAAAGAATAATGTAGAGGAGTTCAAACAAAGAATTTAAATAAAATTTCTTTGTTGTAATATGTAATTTACTTTGAATTTAAATCTCATTAAATAAATTGAAGTTGCCATTGATTTATTGTGAAATTTGATTCTAGAATGACTGTGAGATATTCCAATTTTCAAAGGTAATTGAATTGCCTCAACTATTTTATGAAATGTTGAGTTAATTTATTTTGACAACTAAAATTATAAATAGAAGTTTAAACTAGTTGTGAATCTCATTGTTTGATAAAATGCTTAGAATAATTTGAATTGCCCCAATGAATACAGTTGATGTTTTGGCCACCACACACCTATAAGAATGGTAACATGTTTTGAACCCCAATCCTATACCTGCACAAAGACAAGAAGTAGACACATAGTTAGTTTCATATGCAAGATGAAACAAGGATTCCCCATGAAATCCATTTACAATGCTCAAAATAAGAAAAAGAAGAACAAAACATGAAAAGCTAAAGAAATCCTAATTAAGCATGCAAACTCTTGATCCCATGGGGGATTGGTGCCAATTGGTGTGTCGAAATTGGCCCTTTCCCAAATCCTTTGTAAGCTTTGATGATTTGATGGAGATTGATCCACTTTGTTGATGAAGAACAAGATGAGTTCTTGAGAAAACTTGCAATAACCTAGCTATGGTGATGGCAATGGATAAAATTAGCTCTCAATGTGAGGAGAGTAACTTTGCATTCAAATTATGGATGATAATGCAATAGAGGAGGCCTCTATTTATATATTTCAAATTGGAAGAATGAGCAAGATTTGAGCAATGTGGGATCATTCAACATCTAATGGCCAACTGCCACTTGTCAAGATGTGAATGGTTGAAGGTTGTGCACATTTTGATCAATGTGCATGATAAATGCTATTGGATTGAAATTTGAAATTTGAATGTGACATGTTGGAGGGAGAGAAGAATGAAGTTAATGCCACTTGGCTCAAGACTAAGGACATGCAAGAGGCATTAAATGCCTTATTGGAAGGACCAAGCCCACTTGAGTTTGAATTCAAATTTGAGGGAATATTCCCCTTTTATGCCATGTGAGCGAAAATAGAGATTTAATAAATCAAAGTAATTGATTTATTGTGCAAGTTGCAAGATCTAGAGGATTTGACATGGATTAAGATTAAATTAATCAAAATTTGATTAATTTAATGAAGAATTTAGGAGATGTGACAATTTATGAATTGATTTAAATCAAATTGAGAGGAAGGGTTTAATTAAATAAATGTTTTGATTTATTTAACCAAAGGGGATAATGTTAGATTAAATCAAATAATGTTTAATTTATTCAATTTAATTACAGGACTTTAGGGATTAATTAAATAAAATGATTTATTTAATTAAAAGGGGGATTACAAATTAATTAAATAAAATTGATTTATTTAATTAAGAGATGAAGAGTGATGAATTTAATCAAATACAAATTATTCGATTAAATGACTAGCAAAGGAGATGATTCAGGATGAAATGGTGTTAGTAAATCAGGATCCAGTGTGTTGGATCGAATTGTATATTTTCCATGTCTACATTTTTCCCCTCTTTGAAACAATGCTCTTGTTGTATTGGTTCAAAGAATAAATTGCTATGATCAAAATTCAAATTTTCATTTATTTTTCAGATGCCCCACTGCTGCCCCAGCGAAAAGGATTATGCTGGTATATTGCCCCCTCGAGAGATCGAGCGGAAATGTTCGATTTTCTGGTCAAGATCATGATAAAATGCGAGAGGAGTGGTTCTATTGATCAGAGGATGAAAGATAATTATTTGATGTAGACAATTCTGACGATGTATAGAAAGTCATCGGCCATGGGTAGCCTCATGTATATTTTGATATAACACATCAATTTTGGATAGAAATATTAGTAAAGATAAAAGGATAAGAAGAATAAGATGGATGGAAGGAGGATCCACACAAGTTCACATTATTAATGATGATGATGATTATTTTATTACCAGGAGTTGGGATTTTCAAAGGGCCAATTAATTTGTGTTTGATAACAAACATAGGTATGATGCATCAAGGTATAAAGGACTAGGATGGCGTTGTACCTAGTGTGATAAAATTTGACTTGAAAATCAGATAGGAGTATTCTTGTTCACACCTGACATACAAAAACCTTGCTAGGACGGACCTAACAAAGAAAGTATTTGCCAAATTATTTTACAAGAATATCCAACAAGCACAACGATAAAAAAGATAATGATCATTGCCCCATTCCTTTCTCTCTAAACCTGTTTTGTTTAGGCATCACCGAGAGGTCCTTGGAATGAGCACAAAATAAGATAAGTCAAAAAGACCAGATAAAGTAAACAAACAAGCTAATGTTCTTCATACTGCTAGCCAAGGCTAAACTACTGTGAGATACCTGATGCTTATTTCCATCATGGGAAGGATGCATCCTAGGACATGTTGTGATAAGGGTTTTGGTGAGATTGATTGGGTGATAAGCTATTGATACTCTGAGTTGATCAACTTGCTTGCTTACCGACCAAGACTTGAGACTTTGATGATTAAGGTGTTCACTTTGGAACCTGCTAGACTTGCTTATGACTGAATCACCAAAGGATGAAGACAATGATTGATTTATTAGGAGTGAGACAATCACAGGTGAAAGCGAGATGAGACAGGTGCACCATTTTGGGTTTTCCAAATGTTTTGAGGTTGTTTTGATTTTTGGATTTTTCAATTTTTTGGTATTTTCAAGATTTAACCAAGAGACTAACTTAAAGACCTATCCTAGGGGTCTCGGGAGCTGATCCATAGATTAGCCTTTCCTACATTATACACGCAGAGACCATGTAGTTCGACTGATGACAAAATCGATGATGAGAAAGATGGGCAAATAGATTGCAAGATCACGACGAACGCTTAAAGGACTGACCTAGGGTGTGAAATAGATGGGAAAATGGATTTCCATTGAGATGGATGCCTAAAGGATTGACCTAAAATGTGAAATAGATGGGAAAATAGATTACCATTGCGGTATATGCCTAAAGGACTGATCTAAAATGTGAAATAGATGGGCAAACAGATTGCCATTGTGATGGATGCCCAAAAGACTGACCTAAAATGTGAAATAGATGGGAAAACGGATTTCCATTGCAACGAAGACCTAAAGGATTGACCTAAAATGTGAAATAGATGGGAAAATAGATTTCCATTGTGACGAATGCCTAAAGGATTGACCTAAAATGTGAAATAGATGGAAAAATGGATTGCCATTTCGATAGACGTCTAAAGGAGTGACTTAAAAGTGTCTTGGGGGATGATCAAAGATCAACCTTTCCTATGTTCAAGCTTAGAGATGACTTAGTTCGGTCAAGATGATGCCGATTTTTTTTTTTAATGATTTGGATGTTGATATGTGATGATATCAGTGCTCTATTTTGAGATTTTGTTGAAAACGAAGCTAAGGTTGATTGATTGGATCAATGGATTGATGACGATAACATTGTTGAAGATACACAACAATGCAAGGATAGTGTTAAACAACACAAGGATTGGTAAGGATATCCAGAGATGATGGATTGATTGGATTTGATTGATCAAGATTTTGAAGCTTGATTTGGAACAAAATTATTTTCAATGATTTGATGTGATGTTGAAGTACACATTAGATGTAACTGATATTGGTTGTTTGGATTGGTGTTCGATGAAAGATAAAGCATGATAAGGAATGTCTCTCATCAAAATATGCCATGGGCTAGTGATTTTGATGTTTGGCTCACAAACGCTTCATCAATTTGATTTTATGTTTGCCAATGTTCGGATCATCACATTAGTTTGAGGATATATATCAAGATTTATTCCCGAAACAAGATGTAAATATTTTCCCCTAGTGTCTAGCAATGTTTGAATGGCCATGGGTGGATTCTTGGATAGATGGATGGATAGATATGGTAAGCATGCAAATGATGCCAAGGATTATCTTGTGACAAGATAAGGTGTTCAAATAGAGGAATTCTCATTCAGATAATGCTTCAAGGCTTAGACAACACTGGGTAAGATAGGATCAATGAAAATGACCCATGTCAAGATGTTTACCATAAGCAAGTGTAAATAAAACCTTCATCAAGATCAAGATAAGGTAGATAGATGGCAATGGGTTGGATAAATGGTTCGTGCATGAACAAATGATATAGATGGAATGGAATGTTGAATTTATTATAGATGGGATGAGATGCTTCTCCTGAAATGGTACACGTAGATGCTCGATTCTACACATGACGCCTATTTTCTAGGTTTTCATCATGGTACCTGTCCAAAGCCCCACCAAAGTGGTTTTCACTAGAAGATGATTTTTCCCTTTACTGTTTTTAATCCTTTTTTATTTTTTTGGATATTTTATATTTTATATTTTTTTTTATTTTTTGAGAAATTCTAAGCTTATGTTTAACCACCTGGTGGTGCTGAAATTGGTGCTTCTGTCATAATGTGCCATCGATATCCTGCTTGAAGAAGTTTCTTTACCAAGATACGTGCACTTGAATGCAACTTTTGAGATTCTTGAACTGCTTTGTTGATACCAGAGTTAACTTTTTCTTTGTGTGCACCTCGTGATAGAGTGCCTTCTGAATCCTTATGATGAAGGGTCATTGCCAACACATGGTCAGTATGAGAATTGGATATCATGCATGGAGGCATGGATGGAGTGTGTTTAGGAATAAAAGATGGATTGGTTGACAATTTAGAACCTTTGAATATCCAAACTTGGGAAGATGAGCAATAATGGGTGGTTATGAAAGTGTGCATGGAATTAGGACCAACTACTTGATACAATTTGTATGTTGCTTGAGAAGCTTGCTTTTTCCTTTGTGGACATCTTTGATGGATAATTTTCCCTTTTTAATTTTTCCCCATAGTTTCTTTGACTAATGGAGTATGATAGGGATCATCTTTCTTTGTATTCTTTGGTATCCAATTGTATTTGATTTGTCCTTCATGCTTTGCTTCTTTTGCTTTGATAACGGTCTTCATGCTTCGATTCAAATCTTTCTTTTGACGTTGATCCCAATTCATGGATGGGGTGATGGGTAGATGAAGATTCGTGATGTGGTAGATTGTAGTATTGGCATTGGTTTCACCATAAGGATTCTTTGTGCCCCCTATGTTGAAGTTTACTTGAGATGAAGTCGCCCCCAGTTTTATAGAGGTATCACTAATATTTTTAGATCTCTTGATTGTCGAATAACCAAGGACTTGATGCTTAGGATTGCCAATAATCTGCACTAGTTCTAGGGTACCCTGTTCATGTAGGCCTAACCGTCTTCCTTGATAATTCATCTGCTCAAATTTTTTATCTGCAATAGGATATGATTTACCTTGGAAACAAGGTGCTACTCCTTCTCTGTTGTGTGGTGGATCTTTAAAAGTGACAACTTCCTTATTGATGAGGTAGCTTTCCCTAAGAAATGTAAGTGATCCAAGTTTATAAGTGATAGGATCCTCCATAAGTTTATCAGATTTTAATGCTTCTTCAAGAAGTTTCAATGATTCACTATCCACATAAAAGTCTTCCTCATGATTCATTTCACAGGATGTTTCTGATTCATGACTTTTGTAGGAGCCTTCTTCATGATCTATTTCTGATATGTTTCCACAAGGTTTTTCTGATTGACCACTTCTATAGAATCCTTCTTCATGATTTGTTTCTACTATGTCTCCATATTTTTCTACATCTTGATCATGTGTACAAATGTTAAGAGTAGGAGACTCTTGTACCTTGGTAATGATGTCAAGAGTATGAGACTCTTGTTTTGAATTAAGATCATCTATGTGTCCATCCAAAGAAAGAATCTCATGGGTAGATGAAGGAGTATGTGCTATATGGATATGATTATCTTGTATAGATAGGAGAGTGTCCATTAGATCATTGTAGTATCTCAGAGATACAAATTATCAATCTTGATTGATTTCAGAATCGATTTCGACATGCTTTGGATCAAGTTCTTGACATGGGTCAATTTCAAAGGATGGATTGCTTACAAAGGGTTTTTGAACATCGTCATAAGGCATGGGAAGTGGCTCAATATCCTCTTGATCTTTGAGTGGATTTGGATCAAATATTGGGTTGAGGATTCTTTCACTATCCATAACCATGAGGTCAAAGGATGTCAATGTGTCTTGGGAAGGACCATTGCTAGACCTTGGTGATAGATGCTGATCATGTTTTGGAATAAATTCTTGAGATATGTCCTAACTTATTAGGTGATGTAGAGACATTGTCAACACGATCATTGCTGGATGGATCTTGGATTATGTCAATAGGATCAAATAACATCAACACTCCTTGAAATAGATCTTTGTAGGAGGGGTCTTGATCATGAATAAAAAATGGCTCTTGATGTATGCTGATTTGATCATTGGATGAGGTGGAAACATCTTTAAGGTGTTCATCGATGGATAGATCTTGATCATTATTTTCAACAATTTTGGTGGGAATTTGTTGCAAGCTTTGTTGAGCAAGTGATGCCTGCATTTGTTGTTGAGCCAACAAAACTTGTTGTTGGTCATGTAGCTGGTGTGCCAACAATGCTTGTTGTTGGGATTTCTATTGAGCTACTTTTTGTTGTGCTTGAAAATCTTGTAGGACTTGTTGATACACTTGTTGATGGATTTCTTGCAATTGTGCCCAATATTGTGCTTGCGCCTATCGAGCCTAGTGCTGGGCTTGAGCTTGAGCCTATGCTTGTTGGGCTACTTGAGCTACTTGCCCAGCTTGTGGGGCTTGTGCAGCTTGTTGGGTGTCTAATTGTGCCTTTTGGTGGGCAGATTGTCGAGCGGCTTGCAACACGATGGATAATGAATTTTCCATGTTGTGTTTTGGCGGTGGTGGCTGTAGATTGGGAATGGTGTTGACCATTGTGATGAGTGGAATGGTCACATTGATTGCTGAGGTTTGAGTGGTAGAGGGTGTGATTGATATGCTTGGTCCTTGGAAAACCATGCTTGAGAGACTTGGGGAATGGTGGATGTGTTGAGCATTGGGGTTGCTTGGATGGTTTCCATCTATTGTTCTGATATCAATGGCAAGATGAGAGGATTTGGTATGATGTTTTGATTCGGATGATGGTTAGTGGGTAAAGGAGGAAGGCTCATGCCTTGATTATTTGGTTGATAGATTCATAGGTTTTGACTTTGATTTAAATCCACCAAAGGGAAAGGTGTTCCAAAATTTAGATTGGGCATGCTCACTTTTTTTGTACCATTGACGTTTGGAGGAGATAATGATCACATGTATAGATTGTACAAGTGCAAGTTTTGAAAATCAATTGGAATCGTGAGACTTGGATATTTGGTTGACTTGGATTACTCATGATGGATGAATCAAGTTTACATTCCATGTTCCTCTTGTGTTTTGACCTTGTTGACCTCTGAGGGGTTTAGGACCAATGATGAGATGAATGATGAAAGGAGTGAATGATATGGGTGTTTGAACTCTTAGGAACTTTGGATCAATACTAGACTTTAGGACTTGGTTTGATTTGATTTTGATTGAGGATAGTTTGACTAAGTGTGTTAATTCAAACAAGGTGAATTTGGATTGGATAATTTGACTAAGTGTGTTAAGCCAAACAAAGTGATAATGGATTGGATAATTTGACTAAGTGTGTTAAGCCAAAAAAAGTGATAATGAACTTGTAAACCCTAGGAAGTTGTGTTATCCTAGAGGTAAATTCACTCAAGAGGACTGATAATTTGACTAAGTGTGTTAAGTCAAACAAGGTGATGTTGATTTTTCATAATTTGACTAAGTGTGTTAAGTCAAACAAGGTGATGCTGATTTTTCCTAAAAGTCTAATATAAGTGATGTTTTCAAAGTTCCCAAGAATTTGTTGGTGAGATGATTTTTGATTTTGATGTTTGAGGGATGGAGTGAAGTGTTTGACTTGATCCTAAATGAACCTAAGAGGACTTGTTTACTAGACCAAGATATTGAAGAACATGCTTTTCCCTAAAAGTGGTTCAAACCAAAAGACCAATGTTTGCATGTAAACCAAATGACTCAAAAGGGACCAAGCACATGTGTGGTTCAATTGTCTATTATCTTTCTTAGATTTGGTTCTTTTTACCACAAACACTTTCTTGATTATGCTTTTCAAGCTGAATGTCTATGTCTCAATTCCTTTTCATCCCACAAGGTCCATTATGTGGAAATCAAGAAAATCCAAGGAATAGTTTCCTATTTGTTGAATTTAGTGAAAACAAATGATGATTAAACCCAAGCACTTAGAAACCTCTAAGGATGGAATCCCTAGGGCAAGCAAGAGCACTTGAATTAGTCAAAGGTATTTGTTTCCCCCAAAGGGTTTGAAATTTTGAAGCTTTTGTGAATGTTTGTTTCCCAATGTTTTGAGACCCAAGCAAAGTGTTTTTGTTTCGAAGAACATGTACAATCCTAGGATGATGAGACAATATTTGTTGGATTCCCACTTGGATAAATCCAGCTGCGCATATTCAGTGTAGATGATTAGATGCTTGACCACACAGGCTCCCCCTTACAATGCACTCGCTTCTCGGGTCAGCCAAGCATCAATACCCATGAATCTCCCATGACATACTTTTCATCTCTACAACAAAACCGCATGTATACATGGGGCGACTTCAAAGGAAATGACCTTTTGCACCAACAAAATAGATTAGGATTTTTGTCTTTGCTAAACAAGGGTTTTAATGTGGGCATTCTATTTGTGGGAGACTATCCATGTGGCGAGAGACCATTGCTGCCCTTCTCGTCAAAATAATCCTCGTGATATTGGCCTTTGTTCCAATATCCACACTTATATCCTGGGTGGAAGTCGCTTGGCTTTAGCGTGTTCCCGGTTGGGTCGTTCCCTTGGGTGATTACTTTTTCCCACAAGGCAGGCCTGCTAAGATAAACAAAAGCAAGTAAGCATATCCCATAGTTCAATCGAACTTCGTTGAAAAACAAAGGGAGAACACTTGCAATATACCACGCTCACACTCACAATATTGGTTCAATTTTAATCGCAAAATGAAATGTGGAGGTAATTAATTTACTCAACTTAAGATCACCAAAAGAGCTTTTGATTCTCAAGATCGCCATGAGGCACGAGAGAAGTGCACACGTCCTTTTGATGATTTTACTTTGAGTAAACAATTACAAAACAAACAACACTTGTTCATTTTATAGCACCAAATCAAATGTGTGATTTTCCTTGTTCAATTGTTAAACCTTAAACAAAATCTAGTAATTTGTTCTAAATTTTTTTTTAAGCCTTTTGTTTGCAAACTTTGAAAGAAAATTTGTATTGTTCTTTTTAGTGCCCAAAAAGAAATTTAGTGTCCTAAGAGCATGAAAGTAATCAAATCCTTAGAAAGGGATTATAAGTTCTCCCAAAAGTGTTTAAAAACACTTAATACAATGAGATGATAAAATCATAAAGAACCCTTGGCCTTTGTTTTTCCTTCCTTTACTTTTGATCAATAAATTTTCTTTTTTGGCAAATTTCAACAATTGTTAGATTTTTCCATTTTTGGTAATTTTAAATGCATAACTTTGAGAGTCCTATTTTTTACCAAAAAATTTCTATAACTAAGATAGGATGAATTTTCAACTAACATCCTAAATTCAAAACATGAATTTCAAGTTATTAACAAAAACTTTTAAAAAACTAGAAAAAAACACTAAATTGCCATTTTAAGGGGCAAGATGAAAGTTTCAAGCCCTAGAAATGTGGAAAAATGGCCACCAACCCACCTCTAATCAACTGGTAATCCACATGCCACCTCATAATGAAGCTTCATGTCAAATTTCAACCAAAACCCACATTCGAGTCAATAGTTATGACCTCGGGAAGTTCCCGCATCACAAAAAATGTTAACTTTTTTTTAGAAATTTGCCTTTTACCCAACTCCAGCGGTGCAATTAGAAAATGTGGCAGAGTTTAGAAATACAACGACACAATATAGCACCACATGTTGATTGAGTGCAATGCTATGCAACAGACAAAAAGTGCAAATGAGACGCTATTTCGACATGCACGTAGTTTGGAGAGCGACACAGTTTAGAATTTTGAAATTTGTAGGCAGAAAAGCAGATGTGACAGAGTTTGGAGTTTTGTGCGGTGCAATATAGGGTTGCCTGTCTGACAGTGGTGCAATATAGCATCATGGGAATGTGAGCGGTGCAATTTCCTGTAGGCACAAAAAAATGTCAAAAACCATAAATTTTTAGAAAAACGTGATGAATTTCTCCAATCAAGCCCTCCTTCTAGCGCCAAAATGTGAACCCCAATCTTATACTTGCACAAAGACAAGAAGCAAACACATAGTTAGGTTCATATGCAAGATAAAACAAGGATTCCCTATGAAATCCATTTACAATGCTCAAAATAAGAAAAACAAGAACAAAACATGAAAAACTAAAGCAATCCTAATTAAGCATGCAAACTCTTGATCCCATAGGGAAATTGGTGCCAATTGGTGTGTCGAAATTGGCCCTTTCCCAAATCCTTTGGAAGCTTTGATGATTTGATGGAGATTGATCCACTTTGTTGATGAAGAACAAGATGAGTTCTTGAGAAAACTTGCAATAACCTAGCTATGGTGATGACAATGGATAAAATTAGCTCTCAATGTGAGGAGAGTAACTTTGCATTCAAATTATGGATGATAATGCAATAGAGGAGGGCTCTATTTATAGATTTCAAATTGGAAGAATGAACAAGATTTGAACAATGTGGGATCATTCAACATCCAATGGCCAAGTGCCACTTGTCAAGATTTGAATGGTTGAAAGTTGTGCACATTTTGATCAATGTGCATGATAAATGCTATTGGATTGAAATTTGAAATTTGAATGTGACATGTTGGAGGGAGAGAAGAATGGAGTTAATTTCACTTGGCTCAAGGCTAAGGACATGTAAGAGGCGTTAAATACCTTGTTGGAAGGACCAAACCCACTTGAATTTGAATTCAAATTTGAGGGAATATTCCCCTTTTATGCCATGTGAGGGAAAATAGAGATTTAATAAATCAAAGTAATTGATTTATTGTGCAAGTTGCAAGATCTAGAGGATTTGACATGGATTAAGATTAAATTAATCAAAATTTGATTAATTTAATGAAGAATTTAGGAAATGTGACAATTTATGAATTGATTTAAATCAAATTGAGAAGAAGGGTTTAATTAAATAAATGTTTTGATTTATTTAACCAAAGGGGATAATGTTAGATAAAATCAAATAATGTTTAATTTATTCAATTTAATTACGAGACTTTAGGGATTAATTAAATCAAATGATTTATTTAATTAAAAGGGGGATTACAAATTAATTAAATAAAATTGATTTATTTAATTAAGAGATGAAGAGTGATGAATTTAATCAAATGCATATTATTTGATTAAATGACTAGCAAAGGAGATGATTCAGGACGAAATGGTGTTAGTAAATTAGGATCTAGTGTGTCAGATCGAATTGTATATTTTCCATATCTACACATGCATACTAATAATTGTAATGTGACCAATCCTACCTTAGAAAGAGACATTTTTTTGCATTACTATAATGATAAACCATCATTGATTAAAATGCATATTGGCATGGTTCCACTTGGCTTGTTACCATACAACTTAAAAACACAACTTAAAAAAAGATTCTAGTTAAAATTTTTAATTACTTCATAACACTAACAATGTCCATTTGCAAAACATTTACAATGTAAATAACTAAGTTACTTTGTCTAAACAAAAATGTGGAACATAACTAGAGACAACATAAAGCTTCTCACAAACCTCTTACATCAAAACATATCAGGTGTTTTATGTCTCAACTATAAATTTGCTTTCAGACAAGTGTCATTCAAGGCTTCTCCTGCTCATCTTAAACACCATCTTTACCTACCTACATAACAACTTGCATTTTCATAAGATCCATCCAGAAGCCAATGCAATTTGAGAATCCATAATTTAGACAAAATTATTTTATGTTGAAAAAATCATTTTCAAAATGAACAAATACTTCATTAAATTATAAACAAAACAAATAACCCTAACACAAAATTAATTTAGCACACACAAATATTTCAATATAATAGATACCATAAGAATCACATGAATTTATAGTTCTAAACCTTAATTTTCAAAAAGTAAAGAAAAACATATGTGCACCTACTATGACTAAATCTGGAGCCCAATCCATAACTAGGGCATAACATACCACATATCATGCACAACTAATACCATGTAAAATGTCACTCCTAGTCTTCAAATGTGAAAAACACAAACCTTAATGAACCGGATTGAATCCTAAAAGGATATCTAGAACTTTGTTAATATTAAAAATACTATAACCTCCAAACCTTAAGAATAAAATATAAGGGTGTGTGAAGAATTGTACATCCCAGGGCCCCAAAGCTAACACTAATAGAAAAGGAAATGAATCTCATTTGGCTATAAATCAACAATTTTAAGATCTTGATTAGAATAAAAAAATATCAATCGCTTGCTTTAAATGTATGCACAACAAAGAAAATGCAAAAAAATAAATGTGAAACTCTTGAAGGACTTCATAACTATCAAATTCAATAAAGAAATTATAAGAGATTCCTATTAATTCCAAGTTAGAAGCCTGAACATTTAGAGATATAATTCCTTCCGGAGAAGCAAAACATAACCTTCTAGATGCTAGTCTATCAAAGACATAAAAACAAAATATACTATGAAAAATCACTAACGAGAATAGAAGAGATTGAGAAATGGAAAAGGAAGTTATGACTCTTATTTGACTATAAACCAACAACTTTAAGATCTAAATTAGAATAAAAAATATCATTCACTTGCCTTAAACTATATACACAACAAAATAAAATGTAAAAAAATTATGTGAAACTCTTGAAAGACATCGTAACTATCAAATTCAGAAAAGAAATTATAAGAAATCTCTATTAATTCCAAATCAGAAGCCCAAAAAGATGGAACACAAAACCTTATGGCTTGAAAAATAGAGCACATATAGATATAATTCCTTAGAGAAGCAAAACATAACCTTCTAGATACTGGTCCACTAAAGACATAAAAGAAAAATATTATACAAAAATAATGTATATGCGAATAAGAAATATAAACTCTCCAATATAAGAAAATTATAAACTGGCAAAATAAAAAATCATTTAAAATAAATTTATAATTATCCTATCAATTTTGGATAAATTAAATTTTCTAGAGCTGATCAATACATACTTAGTACATCTCTAACTTTCACAATGATTCTAAGAAAATTCATCATCAGTAATTCCTCAAGGAAAATTCACAGTTAGCAATTCACTGTCATGGAAAATTCACAGGTGGACCGCATTAATAGTTTTTAATATATATTTCCATCAATGAATTTGCTAACAATGAATTTTCCTTCAGTGAATTGTTGACAATGAATTTACCGAATACCTTCCACAACGTACATCTACGAAGGCCTCACCAAAATTTCTTAATTTCAAATTCGATCATCTGAACAACTTTTCTAAAAAGCTTCGCTCAGAAATAGCCGCATTCCTGGGCAATGGTAGTCAAAACTCCTAGCGTAAGGATAATCACATCTCTATAAGATAGATCTTGTATATAAGGTTTTTTACAACCTAGAAAATTTCTATAATAATATTTGATTATGGCCAGCATTATACGCCACGTCTACAATGTTTACATGCTTGCAAATGAAAAATTGTTAGGTTATTGTAGAAAATAATGTAAAATATGATTGGATGTATAGTTTGAAGTGATTGTTCATAAGAATTAATTTCAAAAAATAAAGGGAAATGATCATAAATCATCACCTTTGTCACCCATATTAATCAAATTATTTTTCCATACATAAAACCACATTCCTATAATCACATTTGCAATTTCACTTCAAAACACATGGAAATGCATATACCCATATTTCATTAGTCTCATATGTTGGAATATTGTGTGAACAACTATAAATTGCATGAATTTCTGCTCAACATGAATCAACCTTGAATTCCTTCACTCTTCATTTGAGAAGGCTGAGACAATCGTTGAGTTTATATTTTCCTTAATATTGGCACTTAACACACATAGAAAATAGCTCACACCTAATGTACAACAGATGCTCAAAACCTACCACCATGTAGCTATCTAGAAATAAGACATAAACTCCCACAATTTATCTTCTCTCTTTCCTTGTAATTAATTTCTAAATTTTGGGCTATTTCTTCTTAATTCAAACATTTTTTTATTAGATTAGTAGTTTGAAATACGCTATGACTAATAGATGTTAGTGTTTTTTTTTTTGATAATTAGGTTTTTTTTCCTAATAATGGTACACACAAACAATTCTTATATTTTTTTTATAGAAAAATATTTAATAAGTAATTTCAAGTTTAATTTTCATTTGTTTATAAATAGAGATTTAAGCACTAAAGAGATCTCAGAAATGATTTTTAATTGTTGATATTGAAATGTTTTTATGTTGGATAATAGATATTAAAAAACATTATTACTCTTGAATTTTTTTCCTTAAGAATGTTAATGGGATCATATAATTTAAATTATGCTTAAAAGAAATATGAAACTATAAAATAATTGACATGCCTTGTATGTGCTTCCTCTTTTCTATGCATTTGTGTTGATGAAATTCATGTATCTTTTATGCCTTTATGGATGCCAATACCCCATTTCCATTTCTCTTATCCTTTCCATGGGTTGAATTACATGTAAAAATGTGAACTAAACTTGCAAGACCTCAACTCAAAGTAAGGATAATCATGTCTTTATAGGATAACTCTCATACACAAGGTTCTTCACAATCTAGAAGATTTCTATAATAATAATATTTTATTATGAGTGACATAAATATTAATTAGCGTGATAATACCTTGAATATTTACATGCTTGTAAATGGGGAATTAATTGTAGAATACCAATATAAAATATGGTTGGAGATGTAATTTGGGATTATTTTTCATGAAATTTAATTGCAAGCAAAAAATCCTTTAATAATATTTATATATAGTATAAATATAGAAGAATGATTGTATAACATAGCATTTAAAATGGTTGTTGTATAACTTAAATTGAATTTAAACTTAGGATGGTATTGTAAAATTAGATGTATTATCAGATACATAAAAATATGTTATATTGTACAAAAGTATAATATATTAGACAAGTGTGATCTAATGAAAAATATGTGATTGAATTATGAAATTATTATCATAAATTATTTTTTATGCATGCTTTGAATTAGTCTCCTACTTATAATGGTGGTTGTCATCTTAAGAAAATATTCAAAAGAAAACATGGAAAAAATATCTCATCCATTACTATATATTTAGTAGGATTGTTTGTTTAAAGAATTACAAAAAATCACTCATAAAAATACTATATAATCTCCTTAATGAAGATCATTAGATCATCTTCATCTATAAGTATTTTTACACCATTATAATTTTTTTTATATTAAGTTGACTTAATCAACATTATAATGGCGTCTCAAGGGGAGTGTGGAGATCTGTGCAATGGCGGGTGGCCTCTTCGTCTTCAAGTTCACGACTTTAGAGGATTTGGTGATGATTCTAGATTTTGGGCCTTGGGTGTATGGAAAGCATAGCCTGGCTTTATGTCACTGGAAATCAAGGTTCGACCCTTCTATGGATCTTAATAAATCAGCCCCAATATGGGTTAGGCTGCTTGGATTACCTCTGGGATGAAGCTATCTTCAAGAGAATTGGGGACTCAATGGGAAAATTTATTACTTCTGACTCCATCACCAAGTTGAAATCAAGGTTAGTCTTTGCTCATTTATGTGTGAATATATGTGTGGATAAGACTCTCCCTAACTCAATTAAGATTTTCTCTAAGTTTGGGAATTGGATCCAACCAGTGTGCTATGAAAATGTTGTGATTTATTGTATATGACAAGCTTCTAAGATGAACATGACAAGCTTTGATAAGATTTCTAAGTATCTTTGGCCTGGTGCATCCTACTTCTATAGTGATGCTAATGGAGCCTTGGTTAGACTGGCTTTGCTTTGGAACCCCTCTAGATTCATGGGTTCTAAAATTTTCCACTACAAGAGTAGTGTGGGAATATCCTTCTCATACTCAGGGGGTACATGGTCCCTAATCAACGTTTATGCTCCTAATCAGAGGAACTCTAGGAGTGCTTTATGGCAAGATCTTGCTGATTGGATTAGAAACAATAATGATACCCATTGGATGGTGGTTGGGGATTTCAACTCTCCCCTTTACCCTTCAGAGAAAAGTGGTGGTTTGGTTGACTACTCAGATAGTATGTCTGACCTGGCTAACTTTCTAAACTCTTCTGGCTTGGTTGACATTGATCTTTCTGGCCAAGCCTTTACTTGGTCTAACAGGCATTTAGGTGAAAATTTGATACAAATTCAGTTGGATCGATTCCTCTGTTCTAGTCACTAGTCTAGTCTGCTGAGTGCTAACCTTAGAGCCCTTCCCAGAACAATATCCGACCATAATCCGTTGTTGCTTACTTCCAATGACCATTCTCTTGTTGGTCCTATCCCATTTAGATTCAAGATAATGTGGAACTCCCATCCCGATTTCAAGAATAAAATTGCTGAGTGGTGGAACATCTCTATTCGTGGCTCCCCCATGTTCAGGATCTTCTTCAAACTTAAACATATCAAATGCATGGTTAAAGGTTGGAATAAGCATGTGTTTGGTGATGTTTTTGAAAAGAAAAGGATGATAGTCAGCAGACTCACAACCGAGAAACAAAGAATAGAAAGGAGTAGGAAAAAATCCTTAGGAAAGAGGAAAATTTTTGGAAGAAAAAATCAAGAATCCAATGGCTGAAAGAGGGTGACAAGAACACCTCCTTCTTTCATGTGTCAACCATCAAACATAAGAAAAGGAATCAAATTGCTAAACTAACTAATACAAGGGGTGAGATAATATCTGCGCCTACCTAGATTGGCCTTTTGGGTGTTGATTACTTCCAGGAGGCCTACTTAGCTTTTGATGAGGCACCCTACCCGACCATGGATAATTTGCTATTAAACCAACTCTCGAAAATCATCACCTAGAATGATAATCTTGGGATTCTTAGCGTTGTTACTCTGGAGGAGGTTCGGTTGGCTACTTTTAGAATGGGGGAATTCAAAGCTCTGGGCCTCGACGGTTTCCCCCCTGCTTTCTTTCAGATCTTCTGGGAGATAGTGGGGGAAGACCTTATTTGGATGTTCATGTTTTCTTCAAAACTGGTAAAATTCTCAAACAACTAAACCACACCTTCATTGCTCTAATTGCTAAAATTGGCGATCCTCAATCCATGCCTGATTTCAGACCTATTAGCCTTTGCAATACCTTTTATAAAATCCTATCCAAGATTTTCGTGAACCGAATGAAACCCCTTCTTGAAAAACTCATTAGCCCCACCCAAAAAGGATTTGTTCTTGGTCGTCATATTCTTGATGCTATAGTTACCACCCACGAGCTCTTCCACTCCATGGACAAATGTAACTATGTTGGTATGGCCCTCAAGTTGGATATTTCAAAAGCTTATGACAAGGTTATCTGGGACTTCATTCCTAATGTCTTGAAAAAGTTTGGTTTCAGCCAGCTTGTGGTCAATCTCATTATGGAATGTCTTACTATGGTTAAGTACTCTATTCTGATCAATGGGTCCCCCTTTGGGTTCTTCCCTACTGGTAGAGGGATCAGGCAGGGTGATCCCCTCTCACCCTACTTATTTATTATTATAGCTGATGTGTTGAGTACAAAATTTTCTAGTCTGCTATTGGAGGGTTCCATTAAGGGAATCAAAGCTGCCTCTTCTTTGGACCCAATTGTGATACAACAATTTGTTGATGACACCTTCTTGTTTGGGAAAGTCTATGTGGTTGAAGCTAGAAAATGGAAAAAATGTGTAAACAGCTATGTTGCCTGCTTTGGCCAATGCATCAACTACAAAAAAAGCATGATTTACTTCTTTAACAACACTCCTAACTTGCAAGATAGAGTGACTATGATTCTGGGTTACTTGAGTGGGATCGTCCCTTCATTTTATCTTGGACTCCCTCTCACTATTAAGGAGGTCACCCCTGACTTTTGGAACTCGGTGCTTGAAAGAATCCAAAGGAAACTTGTTGGATGGAAAGGGTCCATTCTTAGCCATGTCAGGAAGCTCTAACTCCTCTTTGCTGATCTTCAAGGTATACTTATTTATTTCCTCCCCATCTTCAAGATACCCAGGTATATAGCTGATAAATTTGAAAAAATCCTAAGGAATTTCCTCTAGTCTGGGACTGAGGATAAGAAGAAATTTTCCTTGGTTAAATGGGAGAAGGTTTGTCAACCCAAAAATTATGGTGGTAAAGGGATCAGGGATATAACAAACACTGACAAGGCTTTGATGGCCAAGGTGTGCTGGGATCAGACAAGGAATTCCAAGGATTGGTGCAAAATCATGAATTCTAAATATCTCCAGAATAGGCCTTTGGTCTACTGCCTCTTTGAGACACATCTTCAGGGTTCTTTAGTTTGGAGGAGCATCTACAACACACAAAGTCTTCTTAAAAGTGGGGTTAAATGGAAGATTGGAAATGGAAATAAGATCAGGTGTTGGGAAGATCCTTGGTTACTGGACACCCCCTGGAGAGTTCTAGTTTTAGGAACCTCATGAGACTAGCCCAAAGGTTCTTCGGTTTATACCTTAGGGATTATGTTCTTGGGCCTCCATATGCTAAGGTGTGGAAGGATTTATCCCTTTTCTGCCCCTTTTCCTAGGATCTTTGTGGTCTAGCTAAGTCTCTTTGGATTTACTTTCTTTTACTAGGCTTCCCTCATCCTACTTGGGAGATGAAATTTTCTGGAGTTTTGACAAATAGGGTGATCTATCTGTCAAATTGGCGTACAATCTACTGACAAACCGGAGCAAGGCGGTTGATCCTTGGAAGAAGGTCTGGAACCACCATATGATCCCAAAAGTCAATTTCTTCTAGTGGACTGCCTATCATAACAAGATCCTTACTCAGGATAACTTGAGGAAAAAAGGTTTTCATATCACCAATAGATGTTTGCTATGTAAATGTTATGAGGAAATTGTTGATCACTTATAGTTACATTTCCCATTTGCTGCTGAAGTTTGGGGATTGGATTTTGAAAGGCCGGGGATTCACTAGACCATTAGTAAGGATATCAAAGCTTTTATTTTGGGTTGGTGTGGTCCTTATATTCACCCCTTTCCTGGTGAGATTTGGAACCAGGTTCTCCCAATTATCTGATGGTTTTTTATGGAAGGAGAGGAACAGTAGGATATTTAGGAATGATGAGATGAGCACTAGAGAGATCTTTGGAATTGATGCCCACTTGATGAAGGAAAAAATCTCAACATTTAATGGGAAACTTCCGGTTAAGGGAATCATTGAATGTGAAATAAAAATGGAAAAGGCTTGGCATCAGAAGTTGGATGCAAGTTCTTTTGACAACTCCAGATCCATGGCTAGGAGTAACACCATTTGGAAACCTCTGAATAGTGGATGGTTTAAAATCAATTTTGATGGGGCTGCTAAATACAACACGGGCAGAGCAAGTATAAGAGGTGTGATCAGAGATTCCAGAGGTAATCTTGTGGTAGGTTATGCTGGGGGAATTGGCTTCCAATCTTCTTTGATTGCGGAAGCATGTGTGCTACTCAAGGGCCTTCAAATTGTTGCTTCTCTAGGGATAGACAACCTTCACATTGAAGGTGACTCTATGTCCATCAACGATGCTGTGAATTTTGGTAGACTGCTTGGTTGGAGTACGAAGGGTATCCTCCTAGATATTAGGCTATTTTTATCTAAATTAAGACTAAGGAAAATCACCCACATCTATAGGGAAGGTAACCAAGTGGCAGATGCCTTTGTTAACTTTGGCACCTCTTGGAAGTGTTCAAAATTTTGGAGGAATATGGGGAACTTAGCACCAAAAATTCAAGATCTCATCTTGAAAGAACAAAACCCTCAATTGTTATGATGATGGAAAATTTCTTGTTTTGGGGGGTCGTTTAGGGGGTCTACATGGCTATTCTTTGGGCTTGGTGGATGGGCATTAAAGTTGAGGTGGCATACAAGTGGCGAATTTCAAATTTGTAGGTTAAACCCGTGCCGGATGAAGGTGGCTTTACAAGAAAGAATCATGAGTACTTTGTTATTATGAATCTGAAGGGTCGTACTTTGTGATATCTCCTTATGGGGACTGTGTTAATTTATCATTTCATTCCCAAGGCCATGGATTTAAATCTTGACGTGATAGCTCATTATGAGGGAAAGCTCCCTTTTGGCTATTCAGTCTTCGCTAATTTAACTCAGAGCCTACCCTCTCACCTCATTATTACTAAATTTAGAACAACGACCATTCAACCTAAATTTTTGTGCAATGACAATGTGGCTAAAGAACCTCTCTTTCCCATCATATCTTGCCTTGCTATCCGTAATTTCCTTAAGATACCCATTAATGATATCGCTAAGGTTATAAAAGATGATTATCATTTTCACTCATGTGACCTACACACAACCTTGATTAACCATAATAGTTGTAATTTCCCAAATATCCATTATGTGATGAAAGCCCTTCACTTAGCCTATACCTCTAAAATTTTACTTTTACATATTCTCTAGTTTTCTTCTTTGCAGGTTGAAAGCATGGGTGGCGATCATGTGCATACTAAGCTTGATAACTGCAGGGAATTCATGAAGAATCCTTTGGTTTGGCACATATGTGCTGAGGGTGGCTTAGCTCCCCTTATGGAGAACCTTGTGGGTCACGACCCTAACCTATTCGCGCAATTTTCCAATTCCTGGAAGGATCAAAGAGTGATGCTGGGAGGAATTTCCTTTGATGTTAGTGAAGAGGTGATTGCATAAGCTACTAGGATGCAAAGAACAGGAAAAAGGTATCCTAAACACACTAGGACCCAGGACAATGATAACATGAATGCGTTCTTCATGGGGAGTGAGAAACCGTTCCACAACCAGTCTAGTTTCAAATGGGAGGCCCTTTCGCAGCCTTGGGACCAAGTGTGTTTAGTCCTCATGAAGAATGTGACACTCAAAGGTAGATTTAAAACCTACTTTTTCTACCACTTCCCTTTGTTAAATCATCTTAGACACAAAATTCTTTTAAGTTTCCCATTTTTTCTGCTTATCAATTTGGAAAGTTTGGTGGGAAAATGCAAGGAAACTACTAGTCTTAACTCGGAAGATATCCCTCATTTGCCTCTCCACCAAGGGCTTATCATGAGAGTTTATCATTTCCACCTCGCTTTATGCCTGCCTAAGCCCATCTCGGCTATTCGTGTGGAGGAAGTTGAACCCATTGATGTTGCCAACATCTCCCCTGGTGAGTCTAAAAGCCCCATTTAGAAACCCCATTTGAGTGCCTCTGATAATCCTAAACCTAAGCATGCTGCTAAAAACTCAAAGGCATTGTGGGAAATGCTCAGATGAATGTGGCGACCAAACTGTGTGAGCTTAAGGCCACTTCGGCCAAAACTGCTTACAAAGCCACTCCAAAGAAAAAGGGCAAAGATGACAAAAAGGGCTTAATGGAACCCATGGTGAGAGATGGAAAAGATAAGAATGTTGTGGGAAAATATTCCAAAGGTGAGACTGTGGTGCAGACAATGGTTATGACTAGTAGAGAAACTACTATTTAGAGGTCCGAGAGGTTGGCAAAGAATAACAAAAGAAGACATATTATTGAGGACTCGGAGGAGGAGCAGTCAGATGACAAAGAGGACAAGGAGGAGGAGATGTCTGAGGAAGAAGTGGAGGAAAATGTGGAAGGAACCCACACCATCCCTGATAGTACCAAAGAGCTTAAAGAGATCTCAGCCTCTTAGTATTTGCACCCTCTTGATGCTAAGATTGTTGAGGAACCGACGATGGCTAATGAGGGAGAGGAGCGACACATGCTTAAAGTAAGAATGGAAAAGCTGGATAAAATATTCAGGGGCTTGGCCTGCTTCACTGTGAAGCTAGTTCATTTCATCACTAGCACTCCATCGATGGTGATCAAGGATGAGCTGGAGGGAAAGAATTTTGATGAGAACCAAGAGTGGGTTAGAGATGATGTCGCAAACCACCTATCTAAAAACTGGGATAATGCCAGTTAGCTTTTATTTAGTCTGTGTTTTGGTGCTTCTGTTGTTAGTCCATATTTAGTGTGGTTTTTTTCTATTTTTGTTCTGTGACTGGCTCTTTGTTATTATTTTGGACATGATCCTTTTTGGCCCTAGGGGCTCATTGTGTTAAGGCTACAACACCCTGTAAATGTTGCTTACTATATCAGAAACATTAAATTAAATATTATTGATAACAAATTAAGTCCATTTCATCATTCAAATTAACTATATTTGAGGATCAATTACAAGTATTTCAAAAGAGTGTACAAATTACTATAAGAAATATAATATGATCAAACTATTTTTTATTATATCTAGTATTTACTTAAACTCAAAATCTACCATATAAGTAGATCAATTACTTTGTAATACGTTTGATTTATTTTATTTAAAGTAGACATTGCTTATACAATATGTATTACATCTAGATTTTTTGACATAATAATGTATAAAAATTTTAAAATGATAAATACAAATACAAATTATATTAAAGGCTAATCAAATATGGCCTTTAATGTTGTTGCACCAAAGATTTTGTTTTTTGATTACTATGCTATTAATTGTGCACCTAGTGATCCTATTTACTAGAAATCTACTTCAAACTATGTCTACAAAATAAATGGGGAAAATTCTATCTCATGGATGTATTAATACTTAAATAAGCTACTTTTTATGGATTCGATCTAATCAAAAGTTTGAGTCTAAAGGTAGCTCTTGAAGAAGCAACATGTCTTAGAAAATTAGTGAAAAATATTTTATCTAATTACTAGTAAAAGTCCCACATTAATAAATGATCACCAAAGATATTTTACTCTTACCAAAGACACCTATTTCTATAAAAAAGTAGTAAGAAGAATGGTATATTCAAGATCATGTGAACTTCACTCAAGCAAAAGTTTTTCATCATAAAATTTCTCTCTAATTCTATTTATTTTATTATTAGGTATAATATATAGTATGATAATGGTAAACTAGGTTGGAACCCCAACAATCACATATCCAACCTCTATGTAGTACCAAATTCTCCAAATTTAGATCAACTATTGGCCTTAAGGAGGCACCATTTAGGATGAGCATGCACATCAATAAAACCTCCTAAGGATTAAAATCTAGACATAATTGAAACATAGAAAAATAGGGTTCATCAAAGTGAATAGATCAAGATGATGAGCCACTAATTTTCACTATGAAACATTCAATTATGAAGGTCAAAATTCCAAAGAAAACAATTAGAAATGATACCTAATTATTATAGAAACTATGAGGGAAGTTTTTAGAGCATCAAAAGCTATGTAACTTGTAAAAAAATTGCTATTTTTAGGCTACAGAGGACTCATTGGCCTTTAGTGGTGAATGGGTCCTTGTTAGGGTTTCTGAAACTGAGATCAAGGTTTTGTTCCTTGATGTCTGCACTCTCAAAATATCGTTAATCATCTTGTGGAAGTTTGTAGATAATTCTATAGCTTCAAATATTTGATTTTTCACTTTAGATGACAAATTTTGCAACTTTGACAATTTTGAGAATTTTTCTGCAAGCTTGCTCCACTTGATGTTCAACCTATAAATATGCAAACACACATTCAAAGGAAGAAAAAATTATTGTTTTTTAGTGAATGGGGGTTTTCCCTGGTCAAACCTCTTGTAGGTAATTAAACCAAATGATGAAATAAAATAAATGAACCATGAACCATGAAATATGCAATTGATATCACCTTGGATGATGTCTTGTGAAACAAATATGCAAACTAGCATGTAGTGGCCATGAAGAATGTAGATCTTGATCCTTGAATATGATGTGTAACAATGCTTGCAATTAGATCCTTAATGCTACATCCAATTTCTTAGCTCAACAACATACATGGATGCATTAAACCCTTGTAATGATGAATTGATCTTGAATTGCTGCAATAAAATATTGAAATCTACCTTGAAATGCTTTATGAATTCTCTTGTGATGTTCTAATTCTTGTAAACTTGAATGGTTGAAGTATTAGAATTAATTGCTAGGAGAAACAATGTGAATTAAACCCTTATTTCTACTAAATGAGGAGATTAACCCCAAAATTCAAACAATTAAGGTCAACACCAGATCTGGAAGTAAAATTTATTAAATTCCTACCATAATTAAATTTGAAAAGGGGTCCTCATTAAGGGAGGACCCATTTTCCACCTAGGGAAAATGGGTCCTAGCTTAGTTTTCAAGGACCTTACCTCGAGGGATGGAAAGAGCATTAAAAACCCATTTCATATCAACTCAGAAAGGGGGGTCCTATTAAGGAAGGACCCATTCACCACCTAGGGAGAATGGGTCTTGACACCATTTTCTAGGACCTAAATTTTCCCAATTAAATGTTATATTATTTGAATCATGGGTGTCGGGATAGATCTTCGGGAGGTGTCATAAGAAGGTTTAAATTTGAATTAGAGGGGTAATTACCTCCAATTAACAACAATTAATTAATACCACCCTAGATAAATGTGAAAGTGCTTTAAAACACTTTTACAACAATTAAATAAGGTACAAGTTTAAATATATTTTATTAAGAAGGGGGCCATTAAACTTGATTAAGTAAATAAATCCTCGAAAAGTGTGAAAGTGTGTTACAACACTTCACAACACCTTTGTGAAGGACCAATTAAGGCATGTTTTAATCAAATAAAGGGCCTAGAATAATGTGAATGTGTACAACACATTACAACACTACTCCAAGACACCATTAATTCAGTTTTAATGTCCATTATCAAACCAAGTGAGGGAAAAGTATTGAAAAGTCTGGACAACTGAGAGGGGGTGAATCATTTATCACAAAACACATTTCTTTCTTTACTTAATTTGGAGCAATCTTAAACCAATCATATATTAATTAAAATAGATATGAACATGCAAGCACTTAACAACACTAGAATTTATGTGGAAACCAAAGATGGGAAAAACCATGGAGAATGCTAATTCTCAATTATAAAGCATCGGTTAAGGTGATTTTTATAATTTTTGGGCAAACTGGACATTGAACTGATTTCTTTTTAACTAAATATTCACTTTCGGGTTCCTATAGCAGCTAAACCATGAGGAATTTGAAAATGATGCAAACTAGTGATTTGTGAAGTTTTTTCTATGAATTCTAAATATATATTTTTCAAAGTTTTTGGAATCAATGTAAACCCTTTTTTCATCTCCTTCGAAAACTAGTTTTTATTAGTAAACAACATTTTTAAGGAGTGATGCTCACCATATACAACATAATTTTTTTTGTATGAATGATAAAATTATATTTTTTTCAAATTTAGGTTTGTAACTATGATATCTAACCATTTCATTTGGTTTCATAGTTTTTTATTAAATATTTTTTCCTTAATTAAGTTTTGAAGTCAAACTAATCACAATTCATACATAAGCGTACTGTATACAACATAATTTTTTTTGTATGTATCGAAACTCAATTTTTCTTATTTTAATGGATCAAGGACATCAACACCCAACTTGAACATATTTTTCAAATTTTATTTTGATAATATACTATTTTTCCACATGTGCAAAACGAAGAGCTTGATTTTCGGTGAAAAACCTACATTCACAAGAAATAAAAAATAAATATAATAATCAAATTAAATTTAATTAAAATTATACTTTTTTGGAAGCTTATAATAAGGACTACATACTTAAAAAATAAAAATCTAAATGAACTCATTTGATCCCCCAAAAGGTAAATCAAAAGTGGTTTTTTATCAGCATTTTGATAGGTGTAAAGGAGACTCTGTTATAGGTATGGTTTAAAACTAGCAAGGTTCTATCCAAGGGGGCTTGGTCTTGAAAGGAAAACAGATGGTGCGGAAACACTTTCCTAATGCTAAGACCATAGAGGAGAAGTGCAAAGACCAGTTTAAAAAATTTCAAACATTTAAGATGAACACATACAGGATAACAAGAGTAACAAAAAAGAACATACACACAGAGATAACACCAGATTTACGTGGGAAAACGATTTCAAGAAAAAACCCACTAGACCAAGAGCAATCACTTTGTATTATAGTAAAAAGATTAGATACAAAGATAGTAGACCTCTCTCATTGATCATTAGCTCACAATAGTAGACTTCAGTTCGACTATTCTCACTATTACAATGCCTTTTTCAGCATACAATGAATTCTTAATCTTACCATCACCTTAGTGACTTCTACAATATATATTTGACTGTTACAAGTCTTACATCCATCCATCCCACCAACCAACCAATTGGGTGACATAATTATGCACCTTTCTTCTGACAGACGAATCCGATCGCCTTTTGTCCAAGTCGCCCTGCAATCACGCATCAGGCTACCCAGGCATTTAACTCCAGTTACCATAATCGGATCTTGCCACCTACCGAATTGAGTCTTGTAGTTAATGGTTTTCCCACTCCAAATATTCGGTCAACCAGTTGTTGATTAATGAAAATGTGTCAAGTGTCACCTTGCCATTCATTCACCGCTTCCAGTCAAGTCAAACCAGTTAAACAAAACACTGAACTCCTCTTACCATGCTACCGTAGGCCTTTCAAAAAACCCTCACAGTAGCGTGGTGCTACCGCTTAGCTCCTACTTAGCCTCCATTGTCTGGCGGTAGACATACTACACCACCATGACAAAGAAAAGGAACTGTCACAGTATGGAAGTAGGCACTTGACCACCTATCCACTACCTTCATCGTAGCCACTGCTGAGCTCAGATCAACCCTCCATGGTATGGCAGTGCCACCACCCAACCATGAGGCTGAGAAAATCCTCCCATGGTATGGCGATAATTGCTTGTGCCGACCATCAAGCCCACTGCGCTACCGTGCTCTGATTGCAAGACCTCCACAGTAAGGAGGTAAGCAACTCCACTGAATGCCATAACTTACCTCGACATTGTGACATGGCCAAAATGCCATCGCGGTATGGCAGTAAGTGATCTTTGCAAACAAACAGCCTTCACTGCGGCCACCTTCAAGCAACTCCCGTGGTAGGGAGGTAAATGTCTAAACCGATCGCCTAATCCATCGCGCTACCACCAACTAAGGACAGATAGCCTGTAGTAAGATGGTAACACCACCCAACCATGGATAGAATAATAGAGGCCTGCGGTAAGGTGGTAAACCACACAACCACACCTCTAAGAAGAGCTCCCAATGGTAGAGCGGTAAAGGCATGAAAATGAGATAATTCACCAAGTCTTTTACAAATATTCAATCCAAAAGTTGAGGCACCTGTTCCCAATAGTTCTAAGGTGGTTTGATCAAAGCCTCTTCAATTGGAATCCTTTAAATGGAACTTTTCAAGGCTTAAATCATTATATTTTCTAAAAATATGTGATTTCAATAAAAATCAAGATCTCCCAGAAAGTGTAAACCACTATTGTGGCAGCACCCTGCAAGTAAGGTTCACTGTTAGTGGGCTCACTACCAAAATACTCATTGCAGGCAAAGCTCACTTCTTGTGGGTTCACTACCCAATTAATACAAAAATTAGTGATTACAAAATAGACAAAACATGAACTGATGAAGTTGCATCTACATATGCATGAATTCCGATTTGGTTAAGAGAAAAATATTTGACTGCAACAGATCTGGTGAAGAATATTTTGCACACCTTCCTTGCACAACCTTTGCAATACAAATTACTTCTTCCTGACACTTGCCTTCACTTACTTCTTTGTTTCTTGTTGCACAATTCTTCACACCCTTATCACTGTTCACACACACCACACTTCTTTTTCAAATACAAAAGGATGTTCTACATACATATATATTTATATAATTGAAGAACAAAATGAGTCGGCCTAGCAAAAAATGTCAGCTTGAGCAACAACCTTGAAATATTCAATAAGGCTTGGCACACGAGCACCAGACCTAAAGGATAGGTTGCACATAAAGATCTTATTAACACTTTACACCGGGACCCATAAATAGGTCATACATAAGATAAGTTTATCACCCAACATATTACCAAATTAAAGTGTATTTTGAATTACATGAGATATATTCTGGAGCTGTTAGGAATTCCACAACCAAGACCAAATCTTGATCATCATCAATTTCAGTACCAATTGGAGGAATGCAATTAGACATACCAAAACTTGTAATATGCTACATGAATGTCTAGATAGCAAGGATACCTAGAATAAGCTCTGGCACAATAATCGATATAAAAAATATTAGTCTTCATTATTCTACATTAACTATCTTCCATAGATGTCCCAAAAAGAAATACTGCCATATCCGGATTGAGGATAACATCCACACTACACAACATTATAACATACAATAGGATAGATCATTTCTATATATCATCTGGAGCACAACCTTCTGGATCCCAGGTTTTGACATCAATGACAACAATGTCACATCAACAACTTCTCAACAATCTCCCCCTTTGGCATTGATGGAAAAACAACAAAAACTCAAAAACACAAAATATACAAACAAAATACTCCAAGCACCCCCCCTTTGTCAATCAATTCAATTCATCCTTTTATTTTTGTTCTTCTCTTCATTTTCTCCCCCTTTTTTCCATCAAAGGAAAAGGGCCAAATAAGACCATTCATAAAATTAAGTAAAAGTAACACTTTTCACATGAAAGATTTTCTTGTACCTTTCTTTCACAATTGGAAGAATCCTCTTCCAAGCTTTCACTATAGAAACAATTTTGGCACACACACCATCTTGTAGAACCAACATCCCAAATAAAGATGACCAATTTGGAGATAGGAACTTTTATTCACAATCCTTTGCATCAGAAAGTATCCCAGAGAGATGATCCAACCGAACCTCAATAATTTCTTTGACCAACCAGAAATTTTTAACCAAGTCTTCCCTCTATCTTTGAGTAGACAATAACTCACCTTGCAACTCACCAAATCTTATTCTCTATTTTCCATCTTTATCTTTGAATAAGTCAAAGCACTTCCCAATACCATTCAATTCAGATTCAATAGCCTCAATTCTACTTCTAAAATTGTCAACAATAGTAGGCCACCAGAGACAGTATTTGTAGATGTCAGAAATCTCCTTAAGACATTCTCTTGTCACACCAATATGTTTGGATAAATTTTGTTTGCCTATGAAACACCTTCTTTTAATCATAGCTTGGAATTTATGTTCGTTAGATCCTTCCTGCAATAACCTTTCCTCAACAACTTCTACTAGATCATCCGATAACAAGTTAGAAACAATAGAAACAATAATGCCCCTTTTGAGAAGATAATCAACCAAGGAATCTTCAATTCTAGGCCTACTAACCATAGAGCATGCATTCCACATTTCACCAATATTTTTCATATTAATCTCATCCAATACTGAATGAACTTCATTTGTATTAGGCATTGACTCTTCTTCCTTCTCCTTCTCTTTAGAGATAGTGATGACATCTTTTGTGTTAATTTTCCTCCTTTTAGTTTCTAGAGGTGAACCACCAATGACAACCTCTAAATCCCTCTTATCGAAGGAGGATCCCTCCTCAAACTAATTGATAGGCATAACACTAGGCACTATCACACCAGAGCATAGGTCCATCTACAAGGATGAGAAACAAACTTTGTATGCATTTTCTTTATCTTCCATACATTCCAAATATCTGAAAAATTACTTTCCAACAAGGATGGCAAACTTCCACTTGACATTCTCCTTTGCCGGTAACAAATTTAGAAAGTAGAACACTAAACACATGAGCAGAGACACAAACATGAAGAAATAACTCTCAAGAAAATATATTTTGACATTCTCAAGTAGGTTTTCCATTATCAGGCTACATAGGTCAAACTGTTGATTTCCCTTCACCATCTTATGTGCAAGATATACATCAATAGAAGATGTAGAACCTTCACGATTTCTGAAATATATTTTGTATGAATACCATAATCAACATACCTTAATATAGGATTGATAATGGTATTTATTAGTAGATCTTGGGGGTCTTTGTCAATACTAGTAAGTTCCTACACATCTCTGTATTTCACTATTTTCTTCCCAGGGAGGTCACCAACTCTGCACAATCTAGTAACAACTTCAATGGATTCCTTAGTGATCGGATAAGGCTTGTCCAAAATGATGTTGCCATCCTTGAAACAAATCAAAATGAACAAGATAGATTCCTTTTTAGAAAACTAGAGGAATTCTCCCCATAGATCCATACCCAAGGCTCTCACGTTTTTGAATTCCTCCGTCTTCAACCCTATTTCCATTTCCTTAATCTTTTGATGATCAAATTCATCCTACTCTACTCCCTTGAAATTCAACGGAATAATGCCACTATATTCACTGTCAATCAACACGGATTCCATCATCGTACTTAGCTTCTTCAATCTTCTATTGCTCAACGAAAACCTCTTCTTCTTCTTTGCAAACAATGAGAAATGATTCGAAAAACTCTTTCTTTTATCTTTAATTGCTCATGATGATTTCACTACCAAAATGTAAATCGATGACACTTGCAATTGTACTTCTCTTTTCAATCATACAAATTATGATTCATCATGCAACATCACCCAAATCCATCTTATTCATGTCGGAAACACATCTATCTTAATTCAAAGAGGGGGAAATAACAGGATATGCATTGCAAAACTCCCCTTGAGCCAATGCAATAGGCTTAGATTCTGGAAGAGCTTGTATCGAGATCTAGTACCACAAATGAGCTCTCCACATTCATTTCCTTTTTTCCCCAAATGATGATGATCTTCTTCTTAGATTCATCTGATTCTACAACCTTCTTTTTTCTTTTAGAATTTTCCAAAGCAACATATCTGCATGTGTTAGCATAATGTTTGGATTGATTGCACTTATAACATATTTTTCTTGACTTAACTAAGTGAAACCTAGATCTACATTGATTAGCTTTGTGACCATGACCATGGCATAAGTAGAAATAACCATGACCTATATTATTCATTTCATTCCTTCTAGCCAAATTAAATAATTGAATTTTGCAATGAATTTATTTGTGACCAAACTTGTGACAGTTAAAGCATTGAATACTCGATTCCTTCTTGCTTATACAGTCTACAACCTTATATCCAAATTTTTTTCATAAAAAACAATGACCATTAAATGATAAGTACCTTTGAGCATTTGGTTGCTTGATCGAATGTCTTTTGTAGGTGTTCTAGAGTTCTAGACCTTGCTTGTTACACTAGATCTTGCTTCAACTTTATCTGCTTTGTCTTTACCCTTAGTATTCTGATTTGAGTTTTCACTTGAGAAGCCAAGGCCTTTCTTATCCTTGTGACATTTTTGTAGGGCCAAAATTTGATCTAGAATCATGCTACTTTCACATACTCTTACTTTTGATTTCAACCTTCTTAACTCTTGATCTAGCTTTTCATTTTCATCTACTTTTTGTTTGATGGTATCTTTGAGATTTTCTTTATTCTTCTTCCATTCTTTCATTTGTTTTTTGATGGTGTCCTTGATATTTTCTTCATTCTTCCATTTTATGTTTGATGGTGTCCTTGAGACTTTCTTATCTCTTCTTGCATTCATCCAACCAAAGCTTTAGATTCACAACACTTTCCTTTGACTCCTTTAATTCCCCGCTGACCTCTCCATGTCTTGCTTTGAATTTCTAGATTTTCTCCCTTAGCTTTGGGATACAAGAATTTTCCTCCTTGATGTTTTCTTTCAATTCCTCATTTTTCAGATTCCATACTTTCCATATCATCTAACATCATCTTCAGTTCTTTATCAAAGTAATAATCTCTTCTCATCTAGATTCAAAGTCCCAAGATCTCCCTCAAGTGGTTAAGCTTTATCTTCAAGGGACCAAGGTCTGATACCAATTGTTGAACAATATGGATAACTGAGAGGGGCGAGGGGTGAATCAGTTATCAAAAAACACTTTTCTTTCTTTCCTTAATCCGGAGCAATCTTAAACCAATCATATATTAATTAAAATAGATATGAACATGCAAGCACTTAACAACACCATGCACAAAGAACACTAGAATTTATGTGGAAACCCAAGATGGGAAAAACAACAAAAGAATGATAATTCTCAATTATAAAGCATTGGTTAAGGTGAAATTGGTTAAGGTGGTTTTTACAAAGGCTCACTGCCAAAATGCTCACTATAGGTAAGGCTCACTACTAGTGGGATCACTTCCAAAATGCTCACTATAGGTAAGGATCATTGTCGATGGGCTCACTTCCTGATTAATACAAAGATTACTGATTACAAAATAGACAAAACATGAACTAATGAAGTTGCATCTAGATATGCATGAATTCAGTTCTAGTTAAGAGCACAATATATGACTCCAACAGATCTAGTGAAGAATCTTCTACACACCTTCCTTGCACAATCTTTGCAATATAGATTGCTTCTTCCTGACACTTGCCTTCTCTTCCTTTTCTAATTGTTTTCACACAATTCTTCACACCCTTATCACTGTTTGCACACACCACACTTCTTGTTTGGATACCAAAAAGGATGTTCTACATACATATATATACCTAGAGAACAAAATGAGTTGGCCTAGCAAAACATGTCAGCTTGAGGAACAGCCTTGAAATATTCAATAAGGCTTGGCACACTAGCACTAGACCCAAAGGATAGGCCACACATAAAGATCTTCTTACCACTTTACACCGGGACCAATAAATAGGTCATACATAAGATAAGTTTATCACCCTGTTAGAAATGAAAGAAAAACTACCCAAATGGAAATATGATTTAAGATAGATTTCTACAACCTTTTAAGTGTGTATATCAATGGAGATTGTAACATAAAATATAAACCCACAAAACATAAATATTCCAGAAGCAGAATGAAGCACACAACACAATGTTTACCATGGAGAAAAACCTTTCGCGTAAAAAACTCCACTAAGAAAAGAGGCCAAGTTGTATTATCTTCACAAAAGGAGATTAAAAATACATTCACTTCCTCTGTCTCTCAACCTTCACTTTGATAGAACTTGGGTACCTGTAAAACTGATATGTAGTAACAAATACATGGAAAATACTTATAGAAAATGTCTCTTATAAGGCCTAGGCATCCACATTCTCTCTCCCACATGCAAGCATCCAAGTGGCATCAACATACAACATGCAAGTGTCAAAAAGATCCTTCCAAAGTTGGGCGCCCATATCCATGCATTGCAACTTAAATCATCTTATGACATGTCATAAATGTCATAGATACCTCCAACATGCATGCAACCCAAGATGGGTGCCTGGGGATAAATAGAGTAAATATGCAACAACCATATCCATCATATGCATCATAGTTTCATAGAATCTTATGACAAATTGCAACTGTCATAGATTCTTTACATGAAACCACCAAACATTATGACATGTGCCATACATGCCAAAAATAGCTGATTCTCCAAGTGGAAGTGCCTTACCCCTCTTACCATAAGTTTTTACATTTACCAACAGTAAATTTTACTCTGTAACTACCGTTGGTAACTCTGAAACTTTACCATGCAATAACTCTATAATTACCATGGATAGTAAATAATTTTTACCACTACTGGTGAAACTTTTACATCTCCTTATGGGTAATTACAAATAATATATAACATAAGGAATAAATACAATATTGGGATTTACAAGGTTAATGGAACCTTATCCCAACATTCTCCTACTTGACATTATACATTGTAAATCAACCCATAGGAAATCAAATGAAAAAATAATCAAACACTAGAAACAAGGCCCATGGCCTCTCTACACCACACAAACTTCTTTGTTCTCACAGGTTTGGTTAATGAATCTACAAAATTCTCCTAAGTGTAAATATTCTTCAACTCAATCTATCCATTTGTAACCAACTCTTGAACAAAGTGATACTGTACATCAACATCATTAGTCCGAGCATGATACATAGAATTCTTGGCCAAACAAATAGCACTCTGGCTATCACAAAGAATTTGAATGATCTTGTAATCAAATCCAATACCTATACACAATATCCTCAACCAAATTGCCTCCTTAGAGACATGAGTAGCAGCCATATACTCTACTTCTATGGTGGAAAAAACAACTGTGGGCTACCTCTAACTCATCCAACTCACTGCACCTACAAACAGAGTAAATACATAGCCATTGGTGGAACTTCAACTATCCAAGTCACCTGCCCAATATGCATAAAAAAAACCCTATATGTCCAAATATTTATCATCACTATCAGTATCAGAATAAACCAAACAATGATCAACAGTACCTACAAGATATTTAAACACCCTCTTTTCATAATTCCAATGTTGTCTACCAGGGCTAGACATAAATCTGCTCAAAACTCCCACAACTTGTGCAATATCTGGCCTAGTGCAAACCATTGCATACATTAAAATCCCTACAACACTAGCATAAGGCACATTAGACATATCCTCATGATCATCCTTAGTCTTTGGACACATATCTAATGAAAGCTTAGTACCAATTGTTAAAGGAACTCTAACTGGATTACATCCTTGCATACTAAACCCCTCTAATATTCACATACTTACTTTGTGACAACCAAAGATTTATGTTACCTCTATCCCTTTTGATCTCCATTCCTAGAATATACCTAGCAGGTCTAAGATCCTTCATATCAAATGCACATGAAATTTGGGGTTTAAGCTCACTGATCATATCCTTAGTATTGCTAAAAAACACGTCGTCAACATATAAAACAATAACCAACATAATGAATGTAAACACAATGATCCTCCTCACTTCTAACAAAACCCAATCTCAAAAAAAATGAATCAAACTTTGGATACCACATTCTAGGGGATTGATTTAAACCATAAAGAGACCTTTTCAACCTGTAAACCCAATGTTCTTTTTCTCAAAACTTGTAGGTTGTTGCATATATATTTCTTCTTCAATATCTCCATGCAAAAATGCAGTTTGAACATCCATTTGCTCAACCTCCCAATCATAAGCTGCAACAATGGATAAGAGAAATATAATAGAAGCCAATTTAGCAACAAGAGAGAATATATCACCAAAATCAACTCCCTCTCTCTTGGAGTAGCCCTTGGCTACCAGTCTAACCTTGTACTTCTCCAATGAACCATCTACCCCAAACTTCTTCTTGAAGACCCACTTACGTCCTATGGCCTTTCTTCCTTTGGGAAAATGAACAAGATCCTAGATGTTATTAGAGTTTAATGCCATCATCTCCTCCTGCATGGCTAATTGCCAAGACTCACTATCATCTGCAAAAATAGCTTCCCTGTAGGATCTAGGTTCATTGTTAGTACTTAATAAAGCATATGCACAACAAAAATTTGGTGGGCTATACATGTCTACTAGATTTCATTGTCTTGTAGATCTCCTCAAGAGTGGTGTAAGAGGGTCAACTGGTTGTTTTGCATGATCATCTATACTAACTTCTTCCATAACAACAGATTCATCTTCATCAGAACTACTAGAATCTTCTTCTTCTTCACCCCCCAATCCATCATTCTGTTATTCTTGAGGTGCATCTTGATGCTCTAACTCAAAGTGCACTCTATCCTCCTTTTCTTCTTTTTCTTTTGACTGTTCTGGTTCAAAAATAGCTCTAAGTTCCCTGAAAATAACATCTCTAGAAAATATAATCTTGCAGGTTAGTGGATTCCAAAGCTTATAACCTTCAACACTATCACTATACCCAATGATTGTACAATTTTCTACTTTTGGATCCAACTTAGATCGCTTTTCCTTAGGCACATGAACACAAGCCTTACAACCAAAAACCCTTAAATGTGAAATTGAAGGTTTCTTACCTATCCACACTTCATAAGGTGTCGAATCAAGAGCCTTACAATGAGATATATTTATCAAGTAGCAAGAAATACACATTTCCTCTCCCCAAAATCATTTATCCGACTGTGCATCACTCAACATACTTTTGGCCCTTTCGATAATTTTTTGGTTCATCCTTTTTACAACACCATTCTGTTGTGGTGTATACAGAGTTGTCTTTTGTCTGATTATACCTATATGCTTGCAAAAATAATCAAATTCTTTAGAGAAATATTCCCCTCCGTTGTCAAATCTTAATATTTTAATCTTTAAACATGATTGGTTCTCTACTAAGACTTTGAATTCCTTAAACTTAGTGAAAAATTCAGATTTATGTTTCATAAAATAAATCCATGTAAACCTGGATACATCATCAATCAAGGTAACACAATAACAAGATTTTCCTATAGATTCAATATCCATAGGCCCAAACACATCTGTACGAATAATTTCTAACTTCTCTTTTTCTCTATTGCTTCCTAAAGGAAAATATTTTACATTTTGTTTACCAAACACACAATGCTCATAGAAATCAAAGTACTCATCAAAATAGGAGAAACCGTCCAAATTTGTTTTATTCTTAATAGTTTTTAATACATTATTGCTTGTGTGGCCCAATCTACGGTTCCACAACATACATGCATTTTTAGTACTAGCCTTAGATACATAGGAGGCATTACACACTGTAGTGGATTCAAGCTTGAACAGGTCTCCCAATCTCTTCCCCTTTGCTACCACCAAGTTCCCTCTCACTAATCTGTAGTCATGCTTGTCAAAATTTACATGCATTCCCAAATCATTTAGCTTTAAAACAAAAATCAAATTTCTAGCTAATCCAGGAACATGGTAAACTTTAGGGAGGGCTTTAATCAAACCATCACTGAAACACAACAATACCTTGCCTTTCCCAACAATTAGATATGAAGAGTTGTCTCCAAGGTATATATTACCTCCATCATACTTATCATATGTGGAGAGCCATTCTTTATGTGGAGTCATGTGAAACGAGTATACCGAGTCAACAAACTAGTGTTCATTAGTAACAAAATTACAAAAAGAAATTAAAACATCTTCACCTGCATTCGAGGACTTATCAAAACATTCTCCCTCTCGATATTTCTACACTCCTTCTTTAAATGTCCCTTTTTACCATAGTTCCAACACTTAACTCTGTTATTTTTACCTGGAGTCTTAGAATGGCCCTTGGACTTGTCCTTAGCCCATTTCTGATCTCCTTTCGCTCCCCTTTCCTTAGACCTTCCCCTGACATTGAGAGCATCCCATGAACTATCTATAAACTTCTTCCACAGTTCATGTGCCAATAAAACTATAACAAGGGAATCGAACTTCAGATCTATGAGGTTAGTAGTGATAGCTAGGATAAAATTCTCCCATGACTCAAGTAAAGAACAAAGAAGCAAGATACATTTATCATCTTCATCTACTTCAACATCTACTGAAGAAAGCTAACTCATCAAAAAATTAAATGAATTTAAATGCTGCAAGCGATTCACCCTCTTTCATTTTCAAAGAAAATAACTTTCATTTTAGAAAGAGTTTATTTACCATAATTTTGGCTTGGTATATCTCACCCAAAAAATTCCACAACTTATATGTGGTCTCTTCTTTGGTGACATTTAACATGAAAAAATCTGAAAGACACAACCAGATTGTACCCCATGCATTTTTATCCAGTCTATCCCATTCACCTTGAGAGACATCATCAGGTTTTCTCTCCCTTTTAACAACCAACCATTGGTTTCTTTCTTCCAACAAATCCTCCATTTTCAGCTTCCACAATTCATACCCCATTCTGTTGAAATTTTTAATGTCCAAACGAGAGGTTGATGCAACGGTGGGTGCAACCATAATTTCAACACAATATTTACAAAAAAATTAAAACCAAATCTCCCATTGTAGCTACAACTTCCACACTACCACCTAAAAGTCAAAGCTGGCTAGGCTCTGATACCAAATGTTAGAAATGAAAGCACTACCCAAATGGAAATCTGATTTAAGATAAATTTCTACAACCTTTTAAGTGTGTATATCAATGGAGATTGTAACATAAAATATAATCCCAAAAAATATAAATATTCTAGAAGTAGAATGAAACACACAACACAATGCTTACCATGGAGAAAACCCTTTCAAGTAAAAAGCTCCACCAAGAAAAGAGGCCAAGTTGTATTATCTTCACAAAAGGAGATTACAAATACATTCACTTCCTCTATCTCTCAAAATTCACTCTGAAAGAACCTGCGTGCCTGTAATATGTAGAAACAAATACATGGAAAATACTTATAGAAAATGTATCCAACAAGGCCTAGGAATCCACTTTCTCTCTCCCACATGCAAGCATCCAAGTGGAATCAACATGCAACATACAAGTGTCAAAGAGACCCTTCCAAAGTTGGGCACCCATATCCATGTATGGCAACTTACAAAATCTTATGACATGTCATAAACGTCATAGATACCTCCAACATGCATGCAACCCAAGATGGGCACCTGGGGCTAAATAGAGTAAATGTACAACAGCCATATCTATCATATACCACATAGTGTCAAAATCTTCTAAAAACTTGTAGATATCATAGATTCTTTACATGCAACCACCAAACATTATGACGTGTTTCATACATGCAAAAAATAGATGATTCTCCAAGTGGAAAAACCTTACCCCTCTTACCATAAGTTTTTTACATTTACCAATAGTAAATGTCACTCTGTAACTACCATCAGTAACTCTGAAACTTTAGTGTGCAGTAACTCCATAATTACCATGGACAATAAATATTTTTTACCACTATCGATGAAAATTTTACATCTCCTTATGGGTAATTACAAATAACGTATAACATAAGAAATAAATACAATATTGGGATTTACAAGGTTAATGACACCTTATCCCAACACACCCAACATAATTACCAAAGTAAAGTGTACTTTGAATTACATGAGATATATTTTGAAGCTGATAGGAACGCCACAACCAGGACCAAATCTTGATCATCATCAACTTCATTACCAACCAAAGGAATGCAATTAGACATACCAAAACTTGTAACATGCTACATGAATGTCTGGATAGCAAAGATACCCGAAATAAGCTTTAGGCACAACAACCAATATCAGAAAGATTAGTCTTCATTATTCTGCATTAATTTTCTTCCACATATGTCCCAAAAAGAAGTATTTCCATATCCAGATCAAGGATAACATCCACACTATGCAACATTATATCATACGATTGGATAGATCATTTGTGTATATCATTCAGAGCACAACCTTCTAGATCCTAGGTTTTGACATCAATGACAACAATGCCACATCAACATCTTCTCAACAAAAAGGCTAATTTTTCCATTATTACATTTTTCCACCACTTTAGTGAGAGGATGACCCCATGTCAAACTCACACTAAATTAGGCAGCCAAGATACTTAAGTATGCAACAATAATAAAGATACATAATCATACCCTATCAAAGGCCAAGAAAAAGAAAAAAAAAGGATCGAGCACAACCATTCCTACACAATGTGGAATGAGGTTGTTTTTCCATAACATATGTTTCTCACTCTGGGGTAGTGGAACCTCAGTCTATCCACTAGGTGGGTTATTTCAACGAAGTGGAAAATGAGAGAATCATATTAGCCTCTCATACCATACCGAAGTTATCCTCTTGAAAACTTTGATAAGGCACCACAATGTAATTCTTTTGTTATGTAAAATTTTGTTAAAGGGGATTTTGATTTGTTTATGTAAAGTTCTTCTTCTTAGGGAGCATTGTGCCTAATATCTCCAAGAGAGGGCAAGTCAAAAGTGTTATATCATCACTCATGGGATGCCTCGTTCGCATCATGCCATGATAGTAGATTGTACACTCTTGGATGACATCAAACCCAATGACACCATCAAGAAGGGGACACATCACAAGAAAAGAGAAAAATCACGCCATGAAATTTTCCTAAAAGATGTCATCGATGTATTCCCCCACTTTAAAGTAGTTTCTACACCATCGTTATGAGAAATTGCTTTAAAGTAGCCAATGTTTTATCCTAAGACATGAGAGATTTCCTTAGAAAACCCTATGCCAAGTCATATGTTTCCGATATAAGCTGCGTCATGAAATAGGAAGGGTTGCCCCCACAAATACATAAGGGATCTATGGATTTGGGATCAATATGTCTTTGCTAGAATGTTTTCATAGAGCATGGAACTGTCATCATTCCCCAAATACTCATAGAACTAGAAGAATGATGCAAAGAGAGCAAAAAAAAAGAAAAAGCCTTTTAGGTCAACATGGAAGGGAGATAAATGTCTTGATGCCTTGCGTCATCACCAATAGGAAAACACAAGACAATTGAAAAAGAGAAATATTTTTGGTCAACATGGAAGAGACCTAAATGTCTCAATGCCTTGCGTCATCCCCAAAAGGAAAACACAAGACAAAAGATAAAATGTTTATCACATATAAAAGAATGAAGGTACATATAGAAGAATACACAAAGAGAGAAGGATACATCAAAAAAAATTCTACAGTGGATCACATTACACATATGAAATCACATAAATAAAAACATGAAAAAGTAAAAGACTAGTAAGGAACAGGTGAGTCAACCTAAAGTAGGTCGTCTGCCACCCAATCTCGGTTGGTATAAATGAAAGGCGGGAAACTAGCCAAAGGGACAACATCAAGTGTCAAACTAGAAAACACACTAAGTTCAAAATTCTTTGTAGGAGATTTGTCATCTAAGCTCATAGAAGAAGAAAATAATGTATTCAACTCATCATGCACTTTGTTAGAACCCAAAATTTCCATCAAAACTAGAAGGTCTTTTTACCCACTTGAACCCAATATTTCACTATTTTTTAATGAAAAATCATTTCACCACCTTCTATAATGCTAAAAATACCTTTTACCACCATCGTTTACCCTTCATAGCGTTTACTGCATTACCGTGACCTTTTGCAAAATGGCTCGTGGTATAGCAGTGATGGTTAAGCACAGTCATGATAAGGCGTACCACGACACCGCCCATGGTCAAAACATAGACCGCGGTAGCACGGTGGGTGATGAGTTAAATGATACGGTAAACAATCAATAGGCGAGTGGCGATGGATGGAATGGTTATCATGCAACCATGCGTAGTTAGCACAGACGCCATGGTATGGCGATAGTAGTTGAGAAGTGGTGCATACAGTCAACAAACGGTTACCGTGCAACCATGGATAGTCCGAGAAGAAGTCACGGTGGCATGGTGAAGTGGCGGTGGACAGGTAGCTACCATGATACCATGGTCAGTCAAGGAGCAGACTGTGGCAATGCGGTGAACAGGAAGGCGACAGTTACTGCAGAACCTCCAGGGGTCAAAAAGGAGACTGTGGTAGGGCGGTGGGCGGTGAGGAAGTGGTTAGAAATAGTCACTGTGATACCGCGGGGGGCTCCAAAGAAGACCATGGTGATTGCGGTGAGCGATGATGACAGTGAGGTGGCGGTCGGTAAGTGGTAACTGTGATACCTTAGCCAGTCAAAATGGAGACCATGGCAGCACAGTGGATGGGAGGTTAATAGTGAAGTGGCGATTAAGACTGGTCACCGCAATATTGCTGGCATTTAAAACATAGACCGCGGTGGTGCGGTGGATGATGAGGGAGATAGTTAAAGTTAGAAATTGTGCAACTGCTCGCAGTTAAGTCAAGGACCGCGATATAGCAGTGGAAGAAGTGAAGCCATGACAGTCAGACCGCCATACCACCAGAAGACAAAATGTTGACCATGGCAGAGTGATAAGAATAAAGGAAGCTTCAGGAAATAAAACATAAAGGAGGATTATAGTTTGAAAATATTTAATTTTCCTATGAGGAAACTCAATTAAATATTTTAATTTCTGTCAATGACTTCAAACGGTTGTAATAGGAAAGTGAAGGGTCACGACCATTTGTTTGTAATGTATAAATAATTTGAAAAATAAGTTTGAAAGGGGAAGGAAGGTAGTTAGCAGTAAGTAGATTTTGATAGAAAATGAGGACTAGGAAATGGAAATAATGTACATACTTTCTTGAAGCATATCAATGGAGAAAATATTTTAAATAGTGAATTCTTTTTGGTGTTCAATTGTTGTGGTGAAATAATTCATATTCTTTATTTGGTTGTTTCCAACTTGAGATCCTTTAATTATTTAAATCAGCATATCAAGTATATCTCTGATTTATCAAAGTGCACTCTCATTTTGTGTGATTTAGTTGATTGGTGTTTCCAAGTCAGATTTAAATTATTTTGAATAAGTCACAGTAGTTTAAGGATTTCTTCTGGATGGTTAAAGAATAACCAGGTTGAGAAACTTTCCAGCATAATTTATGCAAGTCATAAATTGATAAGTTTTATGCCAGTCATATAGTTTCATTTTTCAAAGTGCCTAACAACTAGAGTTAATCCAAAGAGGGAAACACATACAGTTTTGATTTTTGACTCCATTGCCCATGTGGATAGAAGGCACTGATCTATCACAAACCAGAGAGAAGATTTCATATAAAATAACTTTTTCAAATCCTTTCTTTTGTGCAGTAGGAGTAGGTGTAGTGATTTTATCTATTCACTTCCACTTACCATTGTGAATAGATTGTTCTAGCAGGAAATATATTTTAAATCTCCATTATTCACATAGGTGCACCCGCCTAGGTTAGCAGAGCCTGAAGAGATGATTGTACAATTGCATTAATTGTCCTTGTACGTTGGCCAAAAGTGTTGTGAGATCTTGGCAACCTCTTGTGTTTCAAACCTGCATTTTTAAGACCCAATAGTTTGGCAACTCTGTTGGGGAACTATACTCAGGAAAAAAATTTCAGCCTATCCATTTATAGAGTCAACAAATTTTTACATTTTTTTTTGGAGATTTCGCTGGGGCAAACCAAAGTAGTATCAAACCTTTCCATTCTCCTACTTTTAGGAAAATTAGGTGGCAAATCTATTTCGGATTTGATAAATAATGCATGGATATTGTGGAATAGTCACGTTTTGTCAAGATGTCAAAAGAAGAAAGAAGACATCAGTCAATAAGAGAGTTGAAGGAATTGAAACAAAAAAGGCTGCAATTGGATCAACAGATGCTACAAGTGAACCAATAATTGCTGCAATTGGGAGTCAAAAGTGTTCCAAATACATCACCAAATAGGCCATCATGCAGTGAGAATGAATACACAAATTCCAGTAGATCTTGGACACCACAAGTTCCCCATGATGCAACTGAGAACTTTGGCAATAAAGGTAATGTACTCTATTCACAGCAAAACACTTTTGATGAGTATATTCAAATTCAAGAGAGGTAAAAATATTGTGGATGACTTTTTTGACATAAGTAGATATAAGGGAGAATCTGTGAGTTCTTTATACAATAGGATGGTAGACATTTGTATACAATTACCTCCTCATTGTAGGCCTAGAAGACCCATGTTTGTTGCACAAATTCTAAGAGCATCAGAGCCTGAATCAGTTTATTGGTCAGAGTCATCAAAACAGTGTGCCTTTGGTGTAGTGAATAAATTTATTGATTCCATACTTGGGACAAGATCTATGGATACTAGCAACAATAAATCTAATAGTGATATCATGGATGATCAAACAATGCAACAAACAAAGGAAGTATGTGCTACTGGGATTTCTAAAGACAATTTATCAGATTTGGAAGATGATGAAAATATAGAAGAGATCAGTGAAGAAGAACTTGTGAATTTTGATCTACAATAGGGTGATTCTTGCAGTTCTTATGGAGATCAAGAAGAGGAAGACATAGTAGAAGATATGGAAGAAGAAACATGTTTACTTAGTAGTGAGCAAATTTTAGATTTACTGACTCTTGAATACCAGAGATGTGCACATAAAGATAATTCAAAAATTTTGGGTCTAGCATACATTTTCTTTGACAGTGAAAGTACTATACATAATGATTCATATGATTCCATGTGCATTTCTCAGAGTGATGAATAATTATGTGAAGCTGATCAAGAATCCTTGTTTGTCCAAGAAGAGGTATATGACTTGAAATTTTTTTGCCTACAAGAGAAAGATGCTGGTTTGAATGTCATTGATGATGAGTGTTCAAAATTTTTTGATTCATGTATATATAAGGATGACTGTATGAATCAAAAGTGTGTGTCAATGCCAACTGGTTATAGGAAAGAACTAGAAAGTGTTTCTAATTCAATTGTTTTAGAAGATGTTGATGAAATAGAATTTTTATATTTCCAAGAGAAGCATTCCGATTTTCAAATCCCAGCACAACTGCAGGATCATTTAGTAATATATGATAATGGGAAAAATTATGAAAGTTTCATTGAATCTAGATACATTTTGTGTGATGAAGGAGACAAAGGTTTATCATATGATGAACTGTAGAGTGGTATGAATCAAGCTAAACACAATAATTTCCTAAAGGTTTTCAATGACAGTGCATGTAATAGGGTAGTTGGAATGGACAGTTTCAAAAGAAACCTGATGAGCTCAAATCAAAATAAGATCTATGATAGAGGAAAGTGCAGGATTTTCATTTGGGTGGCTTGGGGTCATCCTTTATGGTTTGATTTTTAAACTATAGCAGATACAGAGGATTAAGGATTTCCAGTGCATGGACAATTCTTAAACAAACCTCTTTAAATATTCTTTTCCATGCACAGTAGTTTTAGGAATTTTGAAGGGTTAGGGTTTGCCAGTACATGGGTATTCTTAGAAATTCCCTTCTTGAAAACATTTGTTTTCTTTCCATGTATAGTAGTGTAGGGTTTTCCTATCCTCCATTTTCCATCTTCCATTTTCCATCTCATTCATCTTTTCATTTCATTCCATCTTCCTTTGCCTTCATTTTTCATGTTCTTTCCTTGGCTTGGTCTGCTCTCCTAGTAAATTATGGATTCTTGCAGTGATTTAAAAAATCACTCATCCCCAACAAGAGCCATTATTAGAACCCAAAATTTCCATCAAAATTAGAAGGTCTTTTTACCCACTTGAACCCAATATTTCACTATTTTTTCATGAAAAATAATTTCACCACCTTCTACAATGCTAAAAATACCTTTTACCACCATCGCTTACCCTTCCTAGCATTTACCGCTTTACTATGGCCTTTTGCAAAGTGGCTCGCGGTATAGCGGTGATAGTTAAGCACAATCATGATAAGGTTTACTGCTACACCGCGCGCAGTCAAAACAAAGACCGCGGTAGCATGGTGGGCGGTGAGTTAAATGGCTCAGTAAACAGTTAGTAGGGGAGTGGCAGTGGATGGAATAGTTACCGCACAACCATGCACAGTTAGCATAGATGCCACGGTATGGTGGTAGCAGTTGAGAAGTGGCATTGACGGTTAGCAAACAGTTACCGTGCAACCACAGACAATCCGAGAAGAAGTCGCGGTGGTGTGGTGGACAGAGGCAAGTGGTGAAGTGGTGGTGGATAGGCGGCTATCATGATACCGCGGTGGGTCAAGGAGGAGACTGCGGTGATGCAGTGAACAAGAAGGTGACAGTTACCATGCAACTGCAAGTGGTTGAAAAGGATACAACGATAGGGTGGTGGGTGGCGAGGAAGCAACTAGAAGACAGTCATTGCAATACTGCGGGGGGGCTCCAAAGAAGACCACGATGATTGCGGTGAGCAGTGATGACAGCGAGTTGGCGGTCGGTAAGTGGTTATCGTGATACCGTAGCCAGTTAGAATGGAGACCACGATAGCACAGTGGATGAGAGGTTAACAGTGAAGCGACGGTTAAGACCGATCACCGTGGTACCATTGGCGGTTAAAAAATAGACCACGGTGGTGCGGTGGACGACAAGGGAGATAGTTAAAGTTAGAAACCGTGCAACCACCAAAAGTTAAGTCAAGGACCGTGCTATAGCGGTGGAAGAAGCGAAGCCGTGATAGTCAATCCACCATACCGCTAGAAGACAAAATGTTGACCGTGACTGAGCGGTAAGAATAAAGGAAGCTTCGGGAAATAAAATATAAAGATGGATTATAGTTTGAAAATATTTAATTTGCTGATGAGGCAACTCAATCAAGTATTTTAATTTTTGTCAATAACTTCAACCGGTTGTAACAGAAAAGTGAAGGGTCGCGACCCTTGGTTTGTAATGCATAAATAATTTGAAAAATCAATGTGAAAGGGGAAGGAAGGTAGCTAGTAGTAAGTAGATTTTGACAGAAAATGAAGACTAGGAAATGGAAATAATGTATAGACTTTCTTGAAGTATATCAATGGAGAAAATATTTTAACTGGTGAATTCTTTTTAGTGTTCAGTTGTTGTGGTGAAATAATTCATATTCTTTATTTGGTTGTTTCCAACTTGAGATCCTTTAATTATTTAAATCAGCATATCAAGTATATCTCTGATTTATCAAAGTGCACTCTCATTTTGTGTGATTTAGTTAATTGGTGTCTCCAAGTCAGATTTAAATTCTTTTGAATAAGTCATAGTAGTTTAAGGATTTCTTTTGGATGGTTAAAGAAGAACCAGGTTAAGAAACATTCCAACATAATTTATGCAAGTCATAAATTGATGAAGTTTTATGCCAGTCATATAGTTTCATTTTTCAAAGTGCCTAACAACTAGAGTTAAGCCAAAGAGGGAAACACATATAGTTTTTGATTTTTGACTCCATTGCCCATGTGGATAGAAGGAACTGATCTATCATAACCCAGAGAGAATATTTGATATAAAATAACATTTTCAAATCCTTTCTTTTGTGCAATAGGAGTAGGTGTAGTGATTTTATCTATTCACTTCCACTTACCATTGTGAATAGATTGTTCAAGTAGGAAATATATTTTAAATCTGCATTACTCACATAGGTGCACCCACCTAGGTTTAGCAAAGCTTGAAGATAAAAAGGTACAATTGCATCAATTGGCCTTGTATGTTGGCCAAAAGCATTGTGAGAGCTCAACAACCTCTTGTGGTTCAAACCTGCATTTTTGAGACCCAACACACTTGTTCATCAATCTTTGCAATATCAATGCCATCATCTAAGTTAATCACAACAAGAGGTCAAATAACAATTTCCATGCAGTCTTCTTGTTTATGGTGTGGTGAGGGTTGAGAGTCATCATGCATTGCTTCAGGTAAATTTTGATTTTGATTTTCTATGTTGTTGTTTTCTTGTGTTTGTAATCTATGAGCAATAACATGTTGTCTACATGTACGCTCTCTATCACTTCGATTTATTTTTAGTCTATTGTCAATTTTTTTTTGTGTAAGAGTGGGTTTTTCAATCATAGGTTCCTTCTCTTCCTTGGGAGGAATAGAATAAATGACAAGAGATTGCTCAATCACTTTCTCTTTGACTTTGTAAACTTTTTGACTCTAGGAGGGACAACAAGATTTCTTGTGTTATCTCATGGTCTCTTGTAGGAAATTGTAGGAGGTTTGTCTATAGGTTGTTCTTGTATGTTCGTAAGTGCTTTTGGTTCAATCATTGTTTCGGTCAAGGCTAGTTGGTTCAATCATAGGTTGAGGCATATTGCGAAGGGATAATTCTGTTATTTTCTTTGCCTTGAATTTTTGATATGATTTGAATAAGAAATCTTTGTGAGGCTTGATAGGTTCCATAGGCTCGAGCCAAAATTAATCTAGTGGAAAATTCCCTTTTGCTGAGGCATGATTAAATCCACTATGATGCATAGTGAAGATATCATTGCCAAATGGAAAATGTAGATATTTATGCATAACAAAAGGGATGACATTCATGGAGAAAATCCATGGATAGCCTAGCTTCACACAAAATTGGTCTGATTGAGGAATGATGGAAAATGAGAGAATTAATGTTTTCGGTCCCACTTTTAAAGGGTGATCTATCGAGCCTATCATAGGGCAAGCAAATCCATTATGCATCTTGATCCATGCTTTAATTTTTTCATATGTATCTTGATATAGTTCATGCACATATACAAATTATTTTTTGATCACATCTCTCCAAAGATGAGATCAATCAATATCCCAAAATTAGTGGGCTTGATATTGATTTGGCTAGCTATGTAAAGAGGACCATCAGGTGCACGTTTAATTGTGTCATTTTGTGAGAAAGAAATGTCAAGAGGTTGTCTAGTCAAGCCCTTATGAGGTCTATCTTTGATAAATTCTACCACTTTCTCTATTGTACATGGTTGCAAATGATCATGATCCATGTGAATATTGTCCTTAGTTTCAGTAGGAGGATTGATTGTGGCATGTATTTTGTTATTGTCTTGTTTTTTCAAGTACTCATGAAAGGAGCAACTAAGGCTATGGATGATTTTTGTTTTGTTTCAAGTTTTAATTACTTTCGTTAGATTTTGTATGATAGGAACCAAGCTAATGTCTATTCATTCACTAAGGATATGAGCTTGTAAGTTTTCTAGTTGTTCATCTAGCTTGTCAATGACATCATGCACATTGAATTTAAGAGGTGAAGTCATGGGAAATGAAGTATGAAAACTATGAGCCATGGAGGGTTGATTCTCAACACTATCAAAAAGAGAGTCAAAAAATCCAAGATCCATGACGAGTGAGATATTGCAGGATGACATGAGCCTCGAACTACGTCTTTTAATATTATTACGAATAGGAAACCAAGTTGTAAAGCTCATACAATTTTTACAACCGTAGTGTGCAAAACCTATAATAGAAAAGGGGCAATGCAATAACCTAGAATGAAATAAAATTTTCAGATTCTAAGCAATTTATTTATTTATTACACAATGCAATAAGCTGAAAATGAAATGCTTGAATGCAATTTTGAATTTTTTAACAATGCACTGAAATGAAACAATTTAAGCTAAATGTAATGAATGTAATGAAACAAAAAATCCAGAAACTAAAATAGGAAATTAACAAAACTAAACAAAATCTAGAAACTAATATTTTAATGTCCATAAAATGTAGATTAGTAGCTAACAGGGACTCATTCGCCAGTAAGGGTGAATGGGTCTTGGTTAGATGTTTCTGAGATGTTTATGTGGATTTCAGAGTGAATTTTGATGCTTTTTTAGTAGCCAAAAGGTACAAACAAGACCTGATCAAGGAATCATTCACCAAATAGGGGTGAATGGGTCCTGGTTAGGTGTTTTTAAACATTTTTTAATGATTTTCAAGCTTTTAGTGATATCTTTCAGTTCCAGGTTTGAGACAGTGAATTTCAATTTCAAATTTTCCAGAAATGCAATGTAAATATGCAATGAAAAGATGAAATGCAAGGTCTAAATTGAAATACAATTTATTATTTTTATTTTCAAATGTAATTATATGAGATCTAAATGAGATGCAAAATGACTGATTTTCATTTTGTATTTTTTAGATTTAGAGAGATGCCAAGCAATGGAAGTCTAAACTCTAAATGAGATGCAAGATTTCAAATGAAAAATAAGTAATATTAAATGAGATATTAATTCAATGTATTTGGAAATGAATGAAAGATCTAACCTAGGATGAAAAAGCGACTTCAAAAATCAAAAAATTTCAATGCTTAATAAGTCGGGTTCATCGACAAAATGAAACCTAGAAAAATAGGGTTCATCAAAGTGAATAGATCAAGATGATGAGACATTAATTTTCACTATACAACATTCAATTATGAAGGTCAAAATTCCAAAATAAAAATTAGAAATGATACCTAACCGTTATAGCAACTATGAGGGAAATTTTTACAGCATAAAAAGTTGTGTGCCTTATCAAAAACTTCTTGTTTTTAGGCTATAGAGGATTCATTCGTCTTCAATGGTGAATGGGTCCTTGTTAGGGTTTCTGAAACTAAGATCAAGGTTCCATTCCTTGATTTCTCGAATCTCATAATCTTGGTTATCAGGTTGTGGAAGTCTGTAGATAATTTTGTAGTTCAAATATTTGATTTTGCACTTTAGATGACAACTTTTACAACTTTGACAATTTTGACAGTTTTGCTCCAAGCTTGCTCCACTTGATCTTCAACCTGTAAATCTGCAAACACACATTTAAAGGAAGATTTATTTTTTGTTTTTTAGTGAATGGGGATTTTCCTTGGTCAAGCCCCTTGTAGGTAATTAAACCAAATGATGAAATAAAGGAAATGAAGCATGAAACATGAAATATGCAATTGATATCACCTTGGATGATGTCTTGTGAAATAAATATGCAAACTATCATGTAGTGGCCATGAAGAATGTAGATCTTGATCCTTGAATATGATGTGTAACAATACTTGCAAGTAGATCCTGAATGCTACATCTAATTTCTTAGCTCAAAAAATACATGAGTGCATTAAACCCTTGTCATGATGAATTGATCTTGAATTGCTGCAATAAAATCTTGAAATTTGCCTTGAAATTCCTTATGAATGATCTTGTGATGCTCTAATTCTTGTAATCTTGAATGATGAAGGCCTAGAGTGAATTTATAGGAGAAATAATGTGAATTAACCCTGAAATTCAAACAATTAAGGCCGACACCAGATCTAGAAGTAAAATTTATTAAATTCCTACCAGAATTAAATTTGAAAAGGGGGTCCTCATTAAGGGAGAACCCATTCACCACCTAGGGTGAATGGATCTTGACTTAGGCTTCTAGGACCTAGCCTCAAGGGATGGAAAGACCATTAAAACCCCATTTTAGATCAACTCATAAAGGGGGGTCCTATTAAGGGAGGAACCATTCGCCACCTAGGGTGAATGGGTCCTAGCACCATTTTCCAAGACCTAAATTTTCCCAATTCAATGTTATATTATTTGAATCATGGTTGTTAGGATAGATCTTCGGGAGGTGTCATGAATAAGGTTTAAATTTGAATTAGAGGGGTTAATTAATTTCAATTAACCACAATTAATTAAGACCACCCTAGATAAATGTGAAAGTTATTTACAACACTTAAATAAGGTACAAATTTAAATATATTTTATTAAGGGGCCCATTAAGCTTAATTAAGTAAATAAATCTTAGAAAAGTGTGAAAGTGTGTTACAACACTTCACAACACCTTTGTGAAGGGCCAATTAAGGTATATTTTAATCAAATGAAGGGCCTAGAATAATGTGAATGTGCACAAAACATTACAAAACTACTCCAAGACACCTTTAATTCAGTTCTAATGTCAATTATAAAACCAAGTAAGGGAAAAAGGATACTTTTTCCGTTACTACAATAAGAACTAACAATAATATGTAATGCCTTTGGGAATTTATGTAATAATTTCAAGTATATTATAATTATTCTCTCTATAATTCTTTTAGTCATAAAATAATTATGTTATATAAAACTTATGAGCACTTTTTAACAAACTTGGAGGAGACTAGTTTGAGGATTCTTAGGCTCGAATAAATTTTTTATAAGACATAATGAGAAGTGTCATTTAATAAAAAAATTGAGATTCACAAGATGAAAAGATGAATTTCATATGGTCTAGAATGTATGATTTTTAGTTTGGAAGATATTTGTGTTCTTGTTTATTACTATCAAAGAAAACCTACATTATTTGGGTACTTTAATTTTATAAAAAAATGATAGGCCCCTTATTAACATTAAGGAGTGTTAGAATATAATGTAATTAGGCTTCATACCCTTATAAGATTTATATATTTTTCTAATATAAGATTACAAAACCTTATTAATATTATATTCTCTATAAAACATATACCATTTAAATAATTAATAATCTAATAAACTATTATATTATTAATTATTTATAAATGGTAGTTTATAATATGTCTGACTAATACTTATTTAATTATTTTTGCATCCCTTCTCCTATACTTAATGAGCTTCTCTCATTGAGAGGTAGGGGAATTTGGAGATTAATAGTGAAATCTATTGCTATGCACAAAAGGTATTATTAGCTATTTGGAAGTGAGAAGTATTCTACCTAGATTTTGTCTATATTTTATAGATAATTTCTAGTGTTTTATAATGGAATGATTCTTTGTGAATTATTTTTACCCAAAAGGATTTTCCCCATTTATAAATTATGTAATGTATTAAATCTATGTATCTTTTTATTCTCATTTTATTTATCTTATAGTTATTTGTGATGATTAGTAACATATTATTCAGATTAGTATACATGCGATAAGTAGAAGGTATTTTCCATAGCATGTCAAATTGTGATATTTCTATTAGGATTAAACCATGTAGTAATGAGTGCTAAGTGGACCATTCACTATCAGGAGAGATGGGTTCTTGTGAAACACTACTCATGAAACATGGGTCAATGAGTTTGATGCATAAAACTACACAGTTGTATCATGATAGCAATATCACAACTAGTATACATGTGTTGTAATTGAAAACTGCCACTCTTATTGTGTCCTCACCTATTGTATTTCCTTCTAGAACTGATATCCCATCTAACACTGATATCTAACCCTTATCTCCCAAGTCATGCTATTAGGAGATATTTTCCTACCAAAACTTGATATTTTTTGTTGTCATGTCACTAATTCTTATCACTCCTTTTTCTGATGTTGATGTTAGTGGGGTCATTTTTGGGCCTGTGGGTGAGAGTTATGCCCCCCTCTAAATCCCTCCCTCTAAAATGAAATCCTATCCCCCTCTTTGCACAAAATCCTCCCCAATTGTTGTTTATGGTCAAGATGTGGTGGAAATTGAGGACTTCTACTAAAGTAGGGGTTTGATTCTAGATTCTCCTATATTTGGCCTTCTCTTCCATATCTTCACAATTGGGTGTTGGGTTCTTGGTAGCCCCTCATGGATGGTAAGATCAATCTTTTCCATTATGATAAAGGGATTTTTATTGCTTCCTTTTCTTCTATTAAGTACATTAAATTAGTGTTGGGTAAGTTATGGACTTGGGAAGATCTATCTCTCTCAATCAAACCCTGGATAACTTCCTTTAACTCCCTTACCAAACCACTTAATCTATATCTGATATGGGTAAGAATACCTAATATTACCCTCTAGTTTTAGGAGGATTCTTGTTAGAAGGCCATTTGAAACTCTATTGGCCACTTCTTGAAGGTTGATGTTTCCTCTTCCTTCATGGGGAACTTTACCTTTGCCCACATTTTGGTGGATGTTGAAATCTTCAAGCCTCTTCATGGGGATGTGGTTCTAATGGTTGGGGATAGGCCTTGGATCCAACCTCTTGATTATGAGGTGATTCCTTTTATATTTCACCATTTCTTTGCAACTAATCACTTGGCTATAAATTTTTCTCTCTTGAATATTAAATAATTTGCTACTTGTTGGAAGAATGTGAATGATAATCACTTAACGTTCTAGGCTCTTGAATCTTCAATTAATGAATCCTCTAAGATTTTTTTGAGCCTCTATATTTTGTGTGGCCTTTATCATGTCTTGAGAATCCTATGGGGGTTCCTCCTACTTTGTGCTCATGACATGTTTCATTGATTTCTTAATTTCAACCATATAATTCTCATGTCAAGGTTTATTGGCTTTTACCTCATCATCCTTTTGTTCCCCCTTTGTGTGCTAGTAGGAAATTTAGGGGTTTCTCCTCTTGTTTACCCTTGTAATCATAATTTGGATGATAGTATTTCTTGGATTTTTGTTCATAGGAGGAAATTTATCTATTCTTTATCTTTATATACCCATACTTGTGTTGTGAGTTATAAAACAACTTGCTCCTATCTTTGGATTATGTAAGTTGAATCTGGTGTTCCTTTCTCTCTCTTTCATTTCTAGCCTTTTTTGTAGCTTTGTTTAGGGCTAGGACCCTTGTTTTTTGCTTATTTTTTCTTCCATTCCCCAATCATTTAAGTATTTTTAGTCTTTGTTCATTATTTCCTAGTCTCACTATTGTTGAGAATTTTCTTGCTTTCCTCTATGATTATTTTTGTAATGAGTCCAAACCCTTTTACCATGTTTACTTTAATCAAAATATATGATTATAATTTTTAACAATGACCCATATTATTGACTATAATGATCAAATATGTGTTAAAATTTTAAATACCATTATAATAACAAAATTATTCTAAGCTCTTTAGCAGTTAGAGATAAATATAATTCTCTATTACTTTTCCCATACCTAACATTTTATTCCACTACTTTGTCATTCCTATTTTTCAATGTTAAAAATATTTCCTTCTTGACATTACTAAAATAAAATATTTTCCTAATGCTTCCCATTTTTCATATGCTACCATACACATTTTCCTATTTTGTAATAAACAACCATAATTTTTTTTTTAATGCTATAATAGACAGATCCCATGTATTTAATGGTAAAAAGTATTGTTCTATTTGTTTACTCTTGGTTGTAGGCTTCCATCCTATTTTGGCTATAGCAGGGTGATCCCACAATACTGGTTTACAATTTTTGGCCAAACTGGACACTGAACTGGTTTTTTTTAACTAAATCTTCACTTTCGGGCATCTATAGCAGCTAAACCATGAGAAATTTGAATATGATGCAAACTAGTGATTTTTGACATTTTATCTATAGATTCTAAATATATTTTTTTCAATTTTTTTGGAATCAGATTACACTTCTCTTTCCATCTCCTTTGAAAACTAGTTTTTATTAGTAAACACCATTTTTAAGGAGTGATACTCACCGTATACAACATAACTTTTTTCTATGAAGGATAAAATTCTATTTTATTTTTTTAATTTAGATTTGTAACTATGATATCTAACCCTTTCATTTGGTTTCATAGTGTTTTATTGAATTATTTTTTCCTTAATCAAGTTTCAAAGTCAAACCAATTACAATTTAGACATAGGCAGACCGTATACTATTGGCAACACAAGGGAAAACAACTGAGAGGGGGGATGAATCAGTTGTCACATAAATTATACTTATTAAACTTATTCTCGGATCTGATAAATAAACATGAAATCATAAACCATTACCACATCAAAAACACATAACAATAAGATTTTTACATGGAAACCCTATTAGGGGAAAAACCACCGTGGAGGTTAGTCCACAAGATTATACTCTGTTAAAAGTATTATAAATGGGGAATGCACATGCATTCAGGCACACTACCTAGAGCTCAATACTCAAATACAAAAGGCTCATTTCCCAAAGGAGGAATCACTTTCTTATAGTCACATTCGGATTACATCCAAAAGATTTTGAATTGATAAAATAACATCTTCTAATGCCTTATTACAGTTCCGGTTAAGCACATAAACACTTTCTTATGCTCACTCTTTTTCACACTTTACTTCTGCCTTCGAAATATTAGAACATTATTCACACACAACACACAACATACATCACACACCATATCGTCAAATGGTATAAACAATCGATCATATATATCCACAACTAAGGATAACATCAATTACATGTCGGCCCAAATCAATAAACAATTTATCAATGTGGACCAAACAATGTCAGCCAAGACATAGTAAGGACCCAAAAAAACATGTCTCAAACACGAGACACCTTAAAAAATTATGCCTCAAAGATCCACAACATGCTACAATCACCTTGTCAGCCATGATCATGAAAAACATGAACTCACAGAAGAAAATCACCAATCACGAGCACACCAATCAATGTAGACCAACAACACAGATAGAGCATGATCTAGAAACATCCACAAGCATCATGAATCACCACAAAAGAATCCACAACAACTCAAATTACTAGAATCACATCATCTTCTTTCAGGAACACCAACTAAAGCAACAAAACAACTATTAGAACACAAATACTCATAACTTAATCAAATCTTTATGCAAACCTCTAAAACTTCATGTGGATAAACTAGATATACTTGTCAACAAAACCCTTTAATCCACAACTTCTTGTCATCAATATACTGAGATAGCCATCATATTGAACTTCACTGCATCACTAACAACCTACAACTTATTTTATTACAATTTTCTCAATATCCTCAACATATACAACCTTAAAGACATTAATGGAAATAGTGTTGAAATCAAAGACAACCAGATATCAGGAATATCCAACATATACAACATAAATTTTTTGTATTTATTTAAATTCAAATTTTTTTTATTGGATCAAGAACATCAATACCTATCCTGCACATGTTTTTCACAATTTAATTTTGATAATCTACTATTTTTCCACCTGTGAAAAATAAAGAGCTTGATTTTTAGTGAAAAACCTATGTTTAATCAAACTAAAAAAAAAAATACATAATAAAACCAAAACATATTAAAATTTTGTTTGATGGATAGCTTGTTTTGAGGACTACCATCATCTAGTTGGGTCTATGAAGTCTCCTCCATTTTCATCCTCAACTCAAGCTTTGAAGGAAAAAAAATTGGAGATTTTTGGTGTCGGAGAGGGAGAAGGGGGGAAAAGGGGGGTTCAAATGAACCCAGGTTCGAGCGAACCCCCTTTGGAGGTTCACTCGAAGTTGGGTTCGTTTGAACCTTGGTTCAAGCGAACCCCCCTTTCTGCAAAGTTTCTATTTGTTTTTTATTTCAGGAAATGTCAAATATGTGGGACCTAACATTTAATAGGGTTCGCTTGAAGGGGGGGTTGAGAAAACCCTTGTTGGGTTCGTTCAAACCCCCCAAAACCCAAAAAAAATTCATGGGGGCATTTTTTGTAATTTTGCTTCCTCAATAGAATTATAAACCAATTTTGTGGGATCATCCAACATTATATTTTCTAAAGTAGATAAGTAATAATTTATCAATTTTCATCTACACAATCAAACTCAATTGTACCTTTTATATGTTGTAAAACACTATTTTTGCATGCTATGACTAATGGATTCTTTATTTATATGGAACAATAATATAATCTAGGCTAGGTGATTTTACATAGTGTTCCATCATCTCAAAACATGGTCTAAGAGAAGAAATATATTATTAATTTATTCATTACTTAAGATAATTTTTTTTTTGTTTTTTTTTTCAAAATGGGTGGTACCTTTTTAATTTTATTTGATTAATTTTATAGTTTCATTTTATTCACAATATTATTTATCATTATTTCCAAATTATGTATTTGTATTCTTGTAGGTCAATTTAATTTTTATACACTAGATTTATTATCCATTCCCATCTCTTTAGAGAGAATATAAAATAATTCTTCATTAGATTTATCAAGTACTTCCTTTCTATAGATTTTGTTTAAAACTTTATTGCTAATATTGCATTGTATTTTATATTGGAAAATTTGGATTACCATCTCTTTATTTCCTTCTTTCACACTTGAATAATAATTAGAGCCTTAGGAGTTAATTTTTGCTATTTATATTATATGTATTACACTAATAATATGTAGAGAAGATTATTATTTGTATCACTATTAGTTTAGTCCTAGACAAACATAGGCTAAGTAAATACACTATTTTTTTCTATTAATTTTACACAAAGGTTGATAATCCTATGATCTCCCCCCCTTTAGTTTTCCCTGAAAATAAGTTTATAAGCATCTTCTTTAATCTTTCATTGTCAATTTTTGGCTTTACATCTCTAATCATTTTTATACTTTCTATTATATCTAGATTTCTTTACCAATATTGTCTCAATTATAATATTCTAGAAATTTTAATGTATTTTACTTAATTTTCACCCATCCATTTTGTGAAAGGAAGTAAGGTGAGTGGAAAAAACTTGGTACAATAATCCAATGATAAGTGCAGTGTCGAAAAAAGTAGCTATTTTTCCCACTTAATCTAGGAGTAATTAACCTAATTGTGTCCTGGGTTAGTGTTGTAATGTGTTGTACACATTCACATTAATCTAGGGCCCCTTTTTAACAAAGTGTACATAAATTGTACCTTATTTCAGGTGTTTTAAAGTGTTGTAGTACACTTTCACACTTATCTAGGGTTTCATTAATTAATTGAGCCTAATGGGCCACTTTGATTCAAATTCAAGCCCTTTTAACTGCATTTTTTGAGAGATCTATCCCGACATACATAAATAAAATTGCATAACATTAAATTTGGAAAAATAAAGGTCCTAGAAAATGGTGCTAGGGCCCATTCAGCTTTAGTGGTGAATGGGTCCTCTCCATATAGGACCCCCCTTCTATACATATTTGAGGTGGATTTTTGATGTTCTTTCTACCCCCGATCAAGATCCTAGAAACTTGTGCTAGGACCCATTCACCTTTAGTGGTGAATGGGCCCTCCTTGAATAGGACACCCCTTTTTTAATTTAATTATAGTAGGATTTTAATGATTTTTAATCCTAGATTTGAGGGCGGCTTGAATTATTTGAATTTAAGGGTTAATCTCTAGATTTAGTATAAATATGGAGTTAATTCACATAGTTTCATCCTAAGAAACCTAGCAAGTTTACAAGAGGTCTAAGCATTCAATTTTTCCATAATTAGAGCATTACAAGAGCATTTCGAAGGCATTTCAAAGGTAGATTATCAAGAGTTTATTGCAGCAATTCAAGATTATTTCATCATGTCAAAGGCATAGTGCATTCATACATGTTGTTGAGCTAATATTGTTGATGTAGCATTGAATATTTATTCACAAATATTGTTACACATCTTATTTGAGATCAAGATCTACATTCTTGATGGCCACTACATGTTAGTTTACAAATTTATACTCCAAGACATCTTCCAAGGTATCAACATTGCATGTTTCATGTTTCATTCTTCAATTTAATTATTTCATCATTTGGTTTAATTACCTAAATGGGGTTTGGCTTAGGAAAACCCCTATTCACTAACAATCAACAATTTTTTCTTCTCTTGAATGTATGTTTGCAGATTTATAAGTTTAAGATCAAGTGGAGAAGAAGTTTACAGAAAAATTGTCAAAGTTATCAAGTTGAAAAGTTGTCATTCATAGTGCAAGAACACAAAAAGGAGGCTACAAAATTTGTTATAGGTTTTCAGGAGCTAACAACCAAGCATCTGAGAGTGCAAGAATCAAGGAACAAAACCCAGATCTCAATTTCAAAAACCCTAAAAAAGACCCATTTGCCACTAAATTTGAATGAGTCTTTTGTGCCCTAAAAACAACCTTCTTGAAAGAAGGTACACATCATTTTGAGCTTGAAAAACTCTCCTCATAATTGCTATAATAGTTAGGGTTATTTTTTTATTGTTATTGGCACCTTATCACATGTTTTATGGGAAAATTCTAGTGGTTTATCATCTTGATTAAGCCCTACTTTTTTCATCACCACATTTTTGTGAAACCGACCTATTGAATATTGATTTTTTTATTATTTTGAAGTCTTTTCTTGCATACTAGATTATATCTTGCATTCACTTTCATTTAATTTGCATTGAATTAGATCCCATTTAGGGTTTCTTTCTTTGCATTCAAAATTGCATCTCATTTATGGTTTAGAATTGCATTGTTTTTTATTTCTTAAATTTAAAAATACAAATCAGTCATCTTGGATATCATTTAGATCTCATACAATTGAATTTGAGATATATGGTGGAAAAGGAGATCTAATAAGCTATTTTTTCACTTTTATGGACTTCTATAGTGATTTCATATTTGAAGATAAACTCTTGGCTAAGCCATTCCCTAGGTCCTTAAAGGATTCTTCTTTAGAGTGGTTCTCCTCTTTACCAAATAATTCAATTGGCTCATTCAATGAGCTTGTTGATGCCTTTTATAACAACTTCCATATCCACATGGGTCCTAGAATGACCCTTGTTGATTTAATGACATGTAAACAAAAAGAGGATGAGAAAGTGACCGATTTCATCGATAGATACCAATGTTCACTCTATTCACAAGTAAACATTAAGATTCCTGATGCTGAACTTCAACGAATATTTATTGCCAACTTACAAATTAAACTCCAAAGTAAACTTGAAATGTTAATATTTCCATCCTTTACACAATTATCTACAACCCTTCGTGATTATCAAAATTTGACTTGTAGTCGTGATGTGAAAAATCCCCCTAGTCATTCTAAAAAGTATGAATCCAAAACTCAAAATGGCTATCAACCTTTCAAGAAGTAGAATAAAGGATTTTTAAAAATTAATTCCTCTCAAACAATTCAACAAACTAATAATCAAGTAGCTTCTATAAAGACAACAAATTCTTTTGGGGATAGGGATAAATACTTCACTCCTTTACCTGATACCTTTCATAATATCATGTTGTAGCTTATTGAGAAGAACATTCTTACCTCATCTCATGTTAGAGAGCATGATCGTAATATACTATTACCTAAATTTTTTTGATGAAATGATTATTGCCATTATCATAAAAAAAATGGACATGGTACAAAATATTGTAAGAATCTTAAACATCTTGTGCAAGACCTCATTGATTCTAATCATTTACAAATTGGAGGTATGAATGATCAAGGTAATAATTTTGTGGCTACTTCTAACAAAAATTTACAAATATTTACAAATCCAATGCCTAAGAACACTATTTCATTTGTCAAAGCTAGTGAAATAAAACATGATGTGATGAAAGTTGACATGGATGATGAAAACACAAATGAAGAACAACTGATTGAAATGATAGAATTTATCAAATTATAGACCTCGTAAGGGCTCAACTAAGAAGCCTCTTAACATTTATTTCTCACAAAATGACATACTCAAATGTGCACCTAATGGTCCTCTTTGCATAGCTAGCTGGATCAATGATAAGCCCACTAATGGGATATTGATTGATCCCATATGTGGAGAGAATATGATCATTGAAGAATTCTTATATGTGCATGAGCTATATCAAGATACATATGATAAACTGAAATCATAGATTGAGACATATAATAGTTTTTCTTGTCCTATGATTGGCACGATAAATCTCTCTTTAAAAGTTGGACCAAAAAAATTAACTGGCTCATTTTCCATTATCTTGCAATAAGACCAATTTTGTGTGAAGCTAGGCTATCCATGGCTTTGCTCCATGAATTTCATCCCTTCGATTATACATAAATGTTTAAATTTTCCATTTGGAAATGATATCTTTACTGTGCATCATAGTGGATTTAATCCTGCATCGGCCTGAGGGAAATTTTTATTTAGATTTATTTTGGATCAAGCCTATGGAACCTATTAAGCCTCGTGAGGACTTCTTTTTCAAATCATATAAAAAATTCAAGGCAAATAAAATAGCAAAAATATCCCTTCAAAAAATGCCTCAACCTATAATTGAACCATGTATCCTTGATGAAGCAATGATTGAACCGAAAGCCCTTCTGAATATTCAAGAATAACCTATAGCAAAAAATCCTACCATTTCCTACAAGAGACTGCAATATAATCAAAACAATCTCATTGTCCCTCCTAGAATGAAACAAGTTTACAAAGTTAAAGAGAAGTGGTTTGAAAAAACTCCTATTGTTTCTTCTATTCCTCCTAAGGAAGAGAAGGAACCCATGATTGAGAAACCTGATCTTACACAAATATAAATTGACAATAGATTAAAATAAAATCGAAGTGCTAGAGAGCATACGTGTATATGACATGCTATTTCTTGTAGGTTACAAAATCAAGAAGACGAGAAAAAAATAGAGAATACAAATCCAAACTTACCTATGAAAAGGTGAAAATAGTGGTTGTTTTCTTTCCCTTCTATGGTTTTGGACCTAAGAGGAAAGAGACCAATTTTCACACTCTTTTCACTCAAGAAAAAGCCCTTGGGATTTCAATATGAAGGAGATTGAAATCTGACAAAGGAAATGTTCTAGGGGATTGAATGATGTCAAATGAGGGGTTCACCACCAAGTGTAAACTTGGAAAATAAGATGTTGGAAAACATATTTTGATATGCAAAATGACCTAGAAAGATAAACAAAATGCAATAAAAAAGTTGTGAGACTGAAAGTGTGCACCTAGAAGACTAAAGATGGAAAAATGGAGGTCTAGATCACTGGAAAATCTATTGTTTATGTTGACTGGGACTCATTCATCAAGCTAGGGAAATCATACAGTTTCTAGGAAAATGTGTAGAAACATGTTTCAGCCAAAAGGGTATCCAAGTCTGCAAAAACCTCTGTCAGGCCTGTACAGTGAGACTTATTCGCCAATAGTGGTGAATCAGTCCACTTTTTCTTTTCTGGAAGTTTTGAACTGGATTTTGTGTCTCTCAGTTTGCTCTATTCTTTTTTACTAGTTTTCGGATCCGAATATGCAAAATACCACCTGTAGGTCTTCTCCAAGCTTCTCCAAGGTTGAATGGCAACTTTGACAACTTTAGAGTCTTGACAACCTTTCTCCAACTTTTCTCCTTGACAAATTTATAACCTAGACCTGCAAATCACACACAAGAAGAGGAAATATTGTTGTTGGGTTAGGGAATAGGGGTTTGCCTTGGTCAAACCCCTTAGTAACTAAACCTTTAAATGAAAGAAAATGTAAAGGGAGAATGATGAATGAACAAAAGATAATAGTTGCAACTCACCAACCCTAGCAATAAGGTGTTGCAAACATGTAAATAATGGCTCCAATGGATGTAGACTTGGAATATTGCTTGATGTTGATATATCTTTGAATGAAGCACTTTCTTGAATCACAAACCATACACCACAATTTATTAGCTCTAAAACAACATGATGCAAGCAATCTTTGACATGATGATTGATGCTTGAAGAAGGATCTTTAATGCTTGATAATCTACCCTTGAATGCCTTGGATGCTCTTTCTCAAATGCTCTTTTGAACTCAATTTTCTATAAGGATGAGTACTTGAATGCTTGAGGGGTAAAATGAGAGAAAGAAACTTGTATTTATACTCAATTATGCAAGAATTACCGAAATTACAACACTACAAGTTGACATCAAATCTAGGAGAATAAAATCCTGGAAATTTGATTTAAATTTGAATTTTGGTCACATGGGACTCTTTCGCCCAAGGTGGAAAATGAGTCCCATCACACATAATGTATGGGACCAAAAATCAAAAGTGTCTAGAAATGTGTGAAATCTGCATTGGAGCCAAATGGACCTAGGTGGGACTCATTCTCTAAAGGTGGTGAATGAGTCCTAGACACTAAATCTGGGCCACACAAGCTAGGAACACCTGAATTATGATTGGTTATTGGTTGGTGTCAGGATTATCCTTAGAAAGATGCAATAAATGAGGCTTGTGGATACAAAATAAGGACAATCAAAGCATAAGAAGGCCCAATTATTAATGAAAATCCTAGAGGGATGTGAAAGTGTGTTAAAAAACTTTACAACACTCCAAATAAGGCAAGATTAATGTTAACTATGATTGAAATTATGTTTATTATGCTTAGTTAATTGATAAAACCCTAGAAAAGTGTGAAAGTGTGTTACAACAATTTACAACACCTTTGCAAGGTACCATTAAAATATGTTAGTTCACAAGGGCCCAAGACTTAATGTGAATGTGTTATCCACATTACAACACTAAATCAAGGCAACATTAAGCCAAAATCCACAAGGAGGACCCAAACGAGTGCAAAAATGTCCAAGGACCCTCTTTTTGATAGTACAACCTGAAGCAATGCATGATGATCCTATACCCTCATTGCAACATAAACAAGAACATTGCATGGACATTATCCTTGGGCCTCTCATTGTGATAAATTTTGATGATGCCATTGATATTTCAAATATTGATGAAGCAATGCATGATGAATTGAATACTTGTTTTCTTCTTCTATGAACGTAAATGAAAAATCTCCTAGAAAGAGTGTTGAAGTTGGTGCTTCTCTAGTTTGACACTTGCTTTTGTCCCTTTGGCTATTTTTCTACCTTTCATTTATACCAACCAAGATTGGGATGCAAACAAACTACTTTAGGTTGATTTGCATGTGCCTTACTAGTATTTTTCTTTTTCATATTTCTTTATGTGATTGCATGTGTGTAATGTGATCCCCTGTGATGTTTTGTTTGATGTATCTCTCTCTCTCTCTCTCTCTCTCTCTCTCTCTCTCTCTCTCTCTCTCTCTCTCTCTCTTTATGTTCATTCCTCTGTATGTACCTACATTCTTCTCTATGTCATAATCATTTTTCATTTGTCTTGTGTTTTCCTTTTGGGGATGACACAAGGTGTTGAGACATCCCTGTCTCTTCCATGTTTACCCAAAAGCTTTTTGCTTGTCATTTTTCATTTCTCTTGTTTTTTAGTTTTGGGGATGATGCAAGGCATTGAGACATCCATTTCCTTTCCATGTTGACCAAAATATTTTCCTTTATCCTTTTTATTTTTCTTGTGTTTTCCTTTTGGGGATGACTCAAGGCATTGAGATATCCATGTCTCTTCCATGTTGACTCAAAAGGATTTTTATTTTCTTTTCACTCTCTTTGTGTCATTCTTCTAGCTCTATGAGTATTTGGGGAATGATGATAGTTTCGAGTTCTTAAAAACAACAATGTAGCAAAGACATATTGACACCGAGTCCATAGATCCCTTATGTATTTTTGGGGCAACCCTTCTTTCCTATATCTTGATGCAGCTTTATTTCAGAAACATATGACTTGGCATAGGGTTTTCCAAGGAAATCTCTCATCTCTTAGGATGAAAAATTGGCTACTTTAAAGCAATTTCTCATAGTGATGGTGTCACAACTTCTTTCAAGTGGGGGCATACATTGATGACATCTTTCAACATACTTCATGACGTGATTTTATTTTTTCTTGGTGGTGTCATTGGGTTTGATGTCCTCCAAGAGTGTGATATTTCTAAGCATACAATATCCCTTTGTGGCATGATGTGAAATGAGAGGCATACCATAAGTGGTGATTTGATATTAGACACAATGTTCCTTAAGAAGAAGACCTTACATGAACAAAGAAAAATCCCCTTTATCAAAAACTTACAGACATGACATTCAAAAACATAACAAAAAGAATTACATTGTGGTGCCTTATTAAATTTATCAAGAGGATGGCTTTGGTAGGGTTAGTATGATGGGAAGCCAACATATTGGCATGACTTTCCCATTGTACGATGAGAAGCTGACACATTGGCATGCCTTTCTCACTAAGCCACCTCATTGGGATAACTCACCTAGTGGAGAGATTGAGGTTCCGCTACCCCAAAGTGAGCACACATGATTTGGAAAACTCACCTAGTGGACAAACTGAGGTCCCACTACCCCAAAGTGAGCATTGCATGTTATAGACAAACAACCCCATTCCATATCACATTGGAACTATTGTGCTTGATCCTTTGTTTTTCTTGGCCTTTGATAGGGTATGACTATGTACCTTTTTTATTATTGCATACTTATGTGTCTTGAATGTCTACTTTAGTGTGAGTTTTACATGGGGTCATACTCACTAAAGTGGGGGAAAAATGTAGTGTAAAAAAAAGTAGCTCTTTTTCACACTTAGTCTAGGAGTAATTAACCTAATTGTGTCTTGGGTTAGTGTTGTAATGTTTTGCACACATTCACATTAATCTAGGGCCCCTTTTTAACAAAGTGTACTTAAATTGTACCTTATTTAAGGGGTTGTAAAGTGTTGTAGTACACTTTCACACTTATCTAGGGTTCATTAATTAATTGAGCCTAATGGGCCCCTTTAATTCAAATTCAAGCCCTTTTAATTGCATTTTGTAAGAGATCTATCTCGACATCCATAAATCAAATTGCATAACATTAAATTTGGCAGAATTAAGGTCCTAGAAAACGGTCCTAGGACCCATTTTCCTTTAGTGGTGAATGGGTTCTCTCCATATAGGACCCCCCTTTCTATAGATATTTGAGGTGGGTTTTTTATGTTCTTTCCACCCCCTGAAGCAAGGTCCTAGAAACTTGTGCTAGGACCCATTTTCCTTTAGTGGCGAATGGGTCCTCCTTGAATAGGGAACCCCTTTTTGAATTTCATTCTGGCAAGATTTTAATGATTTTCAATCCTAGATCTGAGGTTGGCTTGAATTATTTGAATTTTGGGGTTAATCTCTAGATTTATTATAAATATGGGGTTAATTCACATAGTTTCATCCTAAGCAACCTAGAAAGTTTACAAGAGGTCTAAGCATTCAATTTTTCAAGAATTAAAGCATTATAAGAGCATTTCAAAGGCATTTCAAAGAAAGATTATCAAGAGTTTATTGCAACAATTCAAGATTATTTCATCATGTCAAAGGCATAGTGCATTCATACATGTTGTTGACCTAAGATTGATGTAGCATTGAATGTATATTGGAAAGTATTGTTACACATCTTACACTAGTACAAAAACAACAATATATGACTAAAAAAATACTAAAAACTTCTTATAAATGACTAAACTTGGTCATGTGACCATTAGTAGTTTATTGCCAGTCATTTATAACATGACCAAATTTATGACTAAACCAATTTTAGTCATTTATTGGTTGTTTTGATTGATCGATTTGGTAGTATATTTAGTCATTAATTTAGTCATTGACTTAGTCATATTATTCACTGAGCTTGGTCACATGATGATTAGTAGTTTATTGCCAGTCATTTATTTAGTCATTTGATCAATTTGGTCATATATTTAGTCATATTTATTCACTGATTTCTATCAACTGGTAGTATATTTAGTCATATATTTTTAGTCTATTTATTCATTGATTTATGTTAGTTGGTATTATATTTAGTCAATTCGTAGTTTATTTAATTGTTTTTGTTCACAACTAATTTTTGCCTAGAAGTGTTAGAAATAAGACAATGCTTTTGAGGTTTAAACATAAAACATAGAAAAAAATGATAAATCATGCATTTGCACATAATGAAGCAAATATTAAGAAGGAAAAATTACTGAAATTTTATTTAGAAAAGGTGTTCTTATACCAAATACAAGATTTAAATGTATCCTTGCTTTGAAAAATTTATTACAGAGTGTGTTTCTCAGTGTTGTGACTAAGAAAATTGAGTTATAAACATTTATTAGTGGACGAGCATCTGGAAGTCTTGCTTCCATAAGAAAGTTCTTTGTCTTTTCAACATCATAGAAGTTTGACTCTTTGGTTACATGTTCCACCTCTTTGATTTGTCCAATTTTGGTTGTTGCTTCAATGTATTTGAAGTTAATGTTGAGATCCTCATTGCCAATGACATTGAAAATATAGTTTACCATAGTAGCATAATGTGTCAGTTATAAGACTAAATGAGAATAGATTTAACATAATTCTCTATTTGGAAAATAGATAGAAAACGTGCAAAAAGATGCATATGCAACTAAAATCTTTGAAAATATTGTATCCATATTAGAGAATTATCTTAATTTCATCTTCTTCAACTGATACATAAGTTTCATACTCATGAAGAGTCTGTAATGCACCTTCAAAAGTTGTAGTCATGCCTAGCTTAGCTTGTTCCCCACATGAACATATGTTCAATAAGATAATAGAATACAAAATAAAATATAGAGTTTAACTAATTAATTGTAGAAAAATATTTTTATAATTTATATTCATATTGCTGATTACATTCATTGCATTGCACATCTTTCAAACTCAAAGCATTACTTCACATTGCATAACTAATAACTAGATGTTGACAGATGACCAAATTTCAATTACAATATATTTTATTATAAATTCAACCTAAGAAGTTATGCAATTACTTCACATTTCATAACTAATAACTAGGAGCTTCATTAACAATTAATACATGGAGAGATCTAAATTAAAAGAACAAAATCTTCAATAAAATACATATATAAGGATATAAAAACCACCTATCCACTAACAAAAGGAACAATTGTAGCTTCATTGTCAGTTGCAAACAACACTTGACCCCTCCAATTGACAACAAAGAACCCACCAACTATAGTTGCTTCAAATGTTAAAGATATTGGATCAGGACTGATCTGATTCTTGTAAAGTGTTGTTGCTATTTCTAAATCATAAACAAACAGAAGTCCTAGCTTTGTAATGACATATATCAGACTATATTTGTGTGATATTTGTTCAAACTAGAGAATCGTGTTAGGAGACGAATATCTCAATTTGTCCCTACAACATAGTCATTAAAAAATAATTTTCACATACAAAATTCTATCAATGAAAATCTTATTTGCATGGATACTAGAAAATCATTTGCAAAATCTGGTGGGAAAAATAGATCCACCTATTTCTTTGAGAACCCTGGCTTACCTGATTTGATTCAAAAAACACAAAATTACAACTCAAATATTCACTTTCCACTTTCTTTACCAGTGTAGTACAAAACAACAAAATGCTAGATATATCTAAAATATACGCACTCTCCTTCACTCTCTTTGAATATCCACACTTAAAATAATAAAAAGCATCAGACATAAGTATAATAGAGAAGGAAAACAATATAGAATAAACTAAAAAATTTCCATATAAAGGTATCCTAAAAATTAGCTTTGAGAATGAAATAAACAATCACACGTGCAACTGTCCAACTATGATAAATTTCTCATCTGTAGGCATATTTAATGGCCAAAAGAGTAAACATACAATACAAAGCTCCTATTAGATCTTAAGCATGAAATATAAGTCATTTTCCTACTACCATGGCAAAAAGAAAATTTAGGTCGAGAGTATAAGGAAAAAATAAGAAACTCGGTTGAAAAATATTTCAAAATATGCTCAAAATACTGAACTATTCTTCAAGACAACTCAGAGTACGTGTTAGTACAAGTAAAAGAAAAAAAAAAATCCACAATCAAACTCATTTTAAAGAGTTGCAACAGAATGTTAATGTCCTTTCACATAATTGATAATCCCAACAACACTTCCTATGGATCATATATGAATATAGGCTGAGTATTCCAACAACACTACTTTTTAGTTAGATCCTAAATTTTTTGTAACTTGTGTTCTTCTCTAAAACATCTATGTAGATGGGGGAAGGTGTGGTGAGGTTCAAATAATAAGGAGATTGATGAAAGATAAGAGGAATTTAAAAGATACCTATATGTAGTTGGATTGAAGGGCATAAAATGGTACATGCTTTTTTGTGTAGGAGATAGATCACATCCACAAACATGAGAGAGCTTTGCAAAATTGGATAAATTAGCTTGGAAAATGAAGGCAGAAGGGTATTTCTAGATTCAAGACTTTTACTTAATGCTATGGAATCAAAGTAACATTCACACTTTTTCAATCCCACCATGAAAACTAGGCATTCACAAGACAATCATAAGCAAGGCTCTACAACTATCAAATGTAGACTTACAATAAACTAGTGATATTGGTGCATGAACAAAATCATCTATAACCAAATAAGGCCAACACATATGACATGGAAAAAAGGATAACTTAAAATCCCTTAAAATAATGAAAATCTTGGTTCAAGCACATATATCTACACCAAAACATGACAACAATTCACAATATGAAAAGATCAAAAAAGCTCATCGATACAACTACTCAAATATAGTGACAATTTTTGTTAGATCATGCACAAATGATACTCATAGGGTATGATTTTTATCCACTATTCATAGGATATTTCCCTTCAAGTAGAGAAAAAGGAGTCCAAAAGACTAACAAGCACACTCAAATATTGATAAGGTACACATAAAGGCTATTTGGGATACCTGAAAGTTGAAATGTTGTTTTACATGCAATGATTTCTAAAGCACTAACAATACAATTTAAATATTTTTAGGTCATAACTACCAACAACTATAGAAAATACCTCCAGAAGGGCAACAAAGTGTTCATATGATTTCTTGAGGTAAAACTTAGAACTAGTAATTGTATCTTCTTATTAGTAGTTATCATTAATTTCAGGCAACCCTTCTTAGGGAACACATCACACACCACAAAGGAAAACGTCTCTTTCAATGGTGGTGGAAGATGTTTCTCACTAATTTTCCAAGTCAAGGACAAGCTCCCAACGTTATAATGTTTACATGAAAAGGTTTCTAACATAAAGCAATGTGAAAAACTTGTTTAAAAGAATTAGATGATGTAAAACCAGTTTTATCCATAAAATTTATAATGCATGACAATAGTTGACATGTAATTTATAATTCTCATCAAGAAAGGGGCCAAAAAATCTTACAAGTGAACATATTGGGGAGTGTTCACCATACAATGTATAAGCGTATGCTTGGAAGGATGACATTAAATAATTTATTGTAAACTCGCTTACCAAGGAATGGTAACACTAGTTAGTGTCAATATAAATATGAAGAAAACAAAGGAAAATTGTTCTAAAAGAATCTTTCCAAGAAGCATAGTCTAAGTGTGAAGAATGTTTTTGTCAAAAATTTATTAATGAATGAAAAAGACCATCAAAATTCATGGGCAAGGATGTCCTTACAAAACTCGTCAGGTTAAATGAAATGTCAAGATTGAATTCATCCAGCTGAAAACTAGCATTGGCAAATCCCTTTATATATATATATTTCCTCCAAGGCATGACCATTTACTCTCCGTGATTTCTCATATGAAAATTTATTGCATTGAGATAAAAATTTAACCTCAAACTAGAAATTTACCTTCTCATCAAACCATCACTCTCATTGAACCCAAGCAGTGATCAAAGCAAGTAATATCCTTGGAGGTTTCAAGTAATTAAATGCTTTACTGATGCCTTTCACAGTCCACATTCTAGGAACCAATGACATTGTAACTTTCTTGGGAAGCTCACAAATTATGTTAAACATTTTCTTATTTTGAAGTGATGCACCATTGCATATCACGATGTGAAAAATAGTATCAACAAAATTACAAGTATTAATATATGTTATACAAAATTATATAGAAGATTCATCAATATAGGAGTTTGAGTAAAGTTGAAAGAGTTATAATCCTATTCATATGTATAGAAAAATAGGCTTGCACTATAATAATGTGCATTACATCAGATATCCAATTATAATGAAGGGACATCCATCAAAACATAACAACAAATATTTTTTTGTCATATGTTGTAGTTACAAGTGCCCCGCTAGACATACATGAAGCACCATAGACAAGGAAAACTATAGATACCCACTCTCTCGCAAGCACTTCAAGTCATGTTTGCGGTGATGTGGGAAAGCCCGACATCATCGCAGGCATGAATTGAAGTGCCTACAGGAGAGCAGGCCTGATGCTAACAATGTCCATACATTATGATCAATCATAAATGTACATTTTTTGGATTTCTTGTCATATGTTGTAGTTACAAGTGCCTTGCTAGACATACATGAAAATATGGAAGCATAGACAAGGAAAACTATAGATACCCGCTCTCCTGCAGGAACTTCAAGTCATGCCTGTGATGATGTAGGAAAGACCTGCATCACCACAAGCATGACTTGCAGTGCCTATGGGAGAGTGGGCTTGATGCTAACAATATATTCTGGATAAATTTTATGCTTCTGAATCTATCTAATTTTCCAGGTGAATTTATCTTTTCTAGACAAATTTGATGCTTTTGAATCTAAAGGGTATTGAGTGGTACACATGAGTTTTCATCTATTTAATTGGTACTTATAATTCAGGTGGTAAGAAATGAAATAGATATTAGTATTTCTCAAAATAAACTTGTCCTTACATTTGAGGGGGCCATCAGTTGCAGCAATTGAGATTCTTGCTATTTGTAGAGATCAAGAAGAATGATTATGTAGACCATGCATACCATGTGGTGTGTTATAGAGGATGAGTTTAATTTAAATATGACATCATACCATATTCATGGTTATCTCCTTCATCTCTTTATTTTCTTTTTTGTTTCTGTCATATTATGCAAACTTAGTACTTCTATAGTGGGATGCCATCATTACCTTCTCTACTGTTGAATGTTGCAATCATTTGAAAAAACTAGCTACAATACAAAACTCCATGTTCTTTGATTGTAAGTAGTTGAAATGGTTGATTGTAATTTCATTCTTAATCTAGTTCATCAAATTATGCAATTTCATGTATTTTTTCTCGTGCCATTGAGAGTTTTAGTTTGAGCCAAAACTTCCAAAGATAATATCATGGGTTGAGGTTAGGCTACTGAAAATCCTCTAAGATATGTGATGAGGTTGTGAATCGATGGATGGATAAGGTAGGCTTATTTATATATTTATAATCATCTAGAAAATAAAATCTAATGCCTATAGTATAACCATGATAGGAACAAGATAAGCTAAAGTAGTATAGGTCGAGTAAAGAAACTGTCTTTCAAATGTAGTATAACCTAATATCTATTTCATTTCTTACCACCTGAATTATAAGTACCAAAGAGATGAAAACTCATGTGTACCACTCAGTACCCTACAGATGGTTATTAATATGGACAAATGGATTTCCTGGTTGAAGTTAAGATTATTTACACAGGCTACAACATGTTTGTAATTTGAAACCTTTTGCTTGATCTAGGTCATTCTCTGTCTTTGTCCTTTACAAAATAATACCCTGTTTTTTTTTTGTAGGATAAAGACAAAGGCCTCTTATTGCATTGTTGGTAAATAATATAGGTTCTTTTGTTCTGGTTGAATTCCAGACAAAATTCTTGTATCCAAGAGGTGATAATTTGTGGGCATTCAAACCTGAACTTGGTTCTATATTTAGGTAAATGATCAACTAGTGAAAGTTTCACTTAAAATTGTTGGATCTTCGCTCTAGAACTCATTGAAGCAATATAAGATATTATGAATAAAAATATAATGTTGGCAGTAAGCATTTGTCCCTCTTTTTAATTAATCAATAACTAACATAGTCAAATTCTTAGTTGCATGGATATGGATCATAGTTAATAGGAGACTCCTACCTTGATACTTGGTATTCTCTTTAGTATTGGAAATATGTCTCTATTAAGTCCATTCCTTCCTTTGCAACACATATTTGTTCAACTCTTCTTGAGCATTTTGTGTAAAATATTCAATGGATGGTAACAAAAACCTATCTTTTTATTATATTACACACAACTCAAAGAGATGTAAGTTCTCAACATTCACAACTAAATATATCTTCATACAAGGATGATCTATGAAGATTGGGCTTATAACCCTATCGAACACCAATCAACAGATTCTAATGCTAACTCTCAACAACACCCACTCTCAAAATTCTATTTACCTCTTCAAATACATGCAAAAAATAGTAATGCATGCCCAAGAACATTAGAAATGATGTAAACATGTAATATAGGACACAAACATATCACAAGAACATATCAAATGCCACATACAACTAGAGAAAACCCTTAAATGGGTGAAAAAATCTAGGAAGAGTATGCATCCAAGCATCTCATCACTATCTCAATCAACATACAAATGTTTTATAGTTGAAATGGCTACTTGGAACCATTACAACAATTTTCTAGCCCCTTCACCCTTTCTTTGCCCCCTACAACTATCAAAAACCTTGAATACATCCAATGAATCTTACAAAAATAAGCAATATGAGAGAACCAATGAATAGATGTAGTTTGAGACAAAGATGTGGATCAAAGGTATCCTATTTTAAATGTCTTCCATTTGGAATTCAGACTTGTCTCCTACACTTGCAAGAAATATGAGGCCATTTCTATATCCCCATTAAGGTAGAATATAGAGGAGCAAGAACTATAAGATAGGGAAATTATAGGAGTATAGAGTTAATTTAGCAACACAATGCACCTCACCAATAGTTGATGCTACTTTATCTAAAGAACTTGTTGGGAGCCTATTTTACTTGTCTCATACCACATTGGATATATATTTTATAGCTGGGATGGTGTGCGCATTCATGCAAGATCATAAGAATAACCATTGTGAAGTTGCTAAATACCCACATGCTACTTCTCTTCCCCTTCCCTATGTGCCCCCCCTAAAACATACACACATTAAGGGAATATCCCCATGGGCACTATGCATTCACTAGGAGTTGAAGGATGCTTAGTTGGATACACATGTGGAATATGAAGGTGTGGATCAAAGGTAGTGTACCTTTTGGATGCCTTCCATTTGGATTCTGGACTTGTCTCTTGGACTTGCTAGAAACAAAAGGCCATTGCAATATCTACAAGCAAGGTAGAATATAGAGGAGAAACAAATGTAATGTCAGAAATCTGATGCATTTGGGAGTATTTGATGGATGTTGGATTCTCACAAGATATTCTAGCCTTATTATACTAACAATCACAACCATTGATATTTCTTTAAATCATGTAGAGAGGTAACTAAAATCACTACATTCATGGTGACCTCCTATTGTTGATATTTGTGTGAAGTAGATTTCAGATTGCAGAATTTTCATGAAGACTTTATAGAATTATTGTTAAAAATGCTCTAGTAGACATATATGCAAGATGTGGAATCATAGACAGTATAGTACAGTCTGAATATACAACCATGAATTCATTGTCATCAGCTACTAAATATAACTATAGATAGTTGAATATACTTCTATAATTGTGGAGCACTCAAATTTATTGGATCTATTCAAGTGATGCATTCCTCTTTACCATATAATTCTCTTGTTTTTATCATAAACATATATTTTTATTGCATGTGCATATTGTCATTGATTTGAATCAGAGTAGAACAAACCAACACCAACGACTCCATCCTTGCAACTATTTGCAACACCATAAGTATTCAAGGATAATAGGAAAGTACTACCACCAACTTACAAGTCAAAGTGGAAGGGTGATTGAAATTAGATGAATAGATAAAAAGATAGTAAAGTGTTCAAGTCCTACAATGTCCATTACTAAACTACTAATAACAAAAAAAAAGGGAAGCTTGTGTTATTTTGATACTTTTAGAAGTGAAGTAAAATGAGATTCCAAATATTGTGCCGATAGACACAAGACCTTGCCTAAAGTATGAGACTGTGTTCAATAGAACTTTGGAATGATATATGTGAATGAAGAATAATGGAATTGTTCTTAGGAAAACACCCACCTCAACTATATGCCACCATACATAAGTGAAAAGGAATCTTAGAGAAGATAGTTCTTAGAAATTACAAAGGAAATGTAAATATAGGAGTTAAATAGCCAGCTTAAACATAAAACACAACACCAAATGTAACTAACATGAAGTACAAAACATGATGAACATAATATAGAGTGAAAAAATAATCTTATAAAGTTATCAGTATTTGCTTCATGCTTATGAGGAAAGTGTTATCCATTTTTTATTTAGATAAGAAAATTGTTTCCAAAATATGCATTTGGATATCAACTTAGCTTGCCAAGGCATGCTTCCTTTTTCGTAGACCAGTTATTCTATCATCTTCTTTCTTCTACCATTCCTAGTCCTAGTACCAATAAACCATCTATTTGTGACTTCAAACCAAAATGATATGCAAGGTTGTCTACCATCCATAAACTATTGAAATGGAAATATAAGAAACCTTATGGCCTTCTAAGTTGGTGTGAGGATAACAATAATGCACTTACCGAAGAGGTGATAATTATAGACATGATAGTCTTTCATTATCATATTAATTTTGATATTTTATGCTTTCAAGAAATGAAGATGAACATGGAGACTGGTAGCCTCAAATGGTGTTTTATGGATGCATAACATGTACCTACTCCGACACACTTGGTAGGTCATGCAATTTAAGTTTGTTAATGTTGATAGGAAATAAAGATCTAGGACCACTCTAGGTGTCTAGGATGGTATGCATACCATACTTGATAAGCTTTAACTTTTGATGCTATTGGATCTTGAACCATTGTCTTTCTAATAGTAGTTAGATTATTTCTACAACCTAAAAATGATTTAGGAGATTATCTATCCTTGACATTGACATAAACAAATGGTAAATGTGATATTAATATATATTTTGGCATGTTTTTTTTGCTTGTGTGGAATGGAGAATCAAAGATGACAACCTCAAAAATTGAAAAATCAATGGAGATGTTGGTAACCAATTATAATTATGTTAGATGATACAAATATAATTGTCCCCCTACTAAAGTGATGTTATTCACAAGGGCTATTCACAACCCCAATATTTTAATAAAAACAAGGGATGAAATTAAAAAGCAATCACAAACTACTATTAATAGTCATGCACCCTTCATAATGATTTCCAAAAGTGGTTAAGTAATTGGGAATCCTATTCGAAATGATACTACATAGAAAAAATTAGAATCCAACTATTAGCACTATTAGACGGGATAAATAAGAATCCAAAACAAATGACACCAACAAACACAAAAAAGTGATAGAAAGCATCATGAGGGTAATTTAATGACCTATGCATTGATGCCTTGCTGATTTATGTATATGCAGCCCATTATATTCTGACCCTGTAAAAATACAGAATCCTATAGTGTTTAATTCATGTCAAAAAATCCAATTACATTAATATATATAACAATTCAATAAATATTTGAAATGGAAATTGACTAAAGCCTATTGTTTCAGTTTTATATAGTGTTTCTCTAAGTTTTGAGTAAGGGAGGAGACAAGCTTTCAGGAATAACAAGAAAAATGGATTTTGAGGAGTGCAAGGGGACGAAAAATAAAATAATATACTAATTTTTATGACTGAATATAAAAATACCTAAAAATAACCCAAAACAAAATAAACAAAGATAAATTTAAAATATGTTAACATTTAAACATATATACACGTAATATAAAAATGAGCCCATGCAAATTATTATGTCTTGAAAACATCTCACTAAGAATGACTTGGTGGCCATATAGGTGACTTGATCATGATTGCAACATCATTGAAGTTCTCAATCTTCCATTTCCTCATGCAGAAGTTTCAAAATGTCAATGCCAATCTTCCTCACAATTATGTTTCTATAAATAAGCAAATAAGTAGTATGTGAGGCTTGAAAAGACCACGAACCATACAAAAAGTCAAGATCATAAAAAAAATGCATTGCTTGAGCAATTATAAGAATTTTTTTGCACTCAAAACGCATGAAAATGATTACACAAATAAGAAAAAAACAATTTCTTGAGAAACATCTAGGACTTAAACAATAAAAAGAGAATAGAAGGATTTAAACAATAAAAAGAGTGTAACCCAAAATTCCTCCCTTGGCTTAGTAAATTGATTCCAGGCCATCAAATGCCTATAATGGCATTTGCTTCCATTGAAACTTTTGGTGATGTGCAAATGACTTACAGGCTGTAGCTGCAGGTTTCCTTCAGTGTTCAATTTGGTTTTGTGTGGTGTTGGTCTCTTCACCTTGGAGTGGTGAGGAGAAACCCTTCCCTGCGAAGGAATAAGGCAGGACATGTTTTAGTGGTATTACTTTTAATTGTAATTAAATTTTTAAATGGTGGGGAAGAGGGAAATTACCAATTCGTCTGACCAATTATTTAGTCATTTTTATTTGTGTGACTAATTATTTAGTTGTGTTTTTTACCCGAAAATCAAATTAGTCATTTATAGATGTGTTGCAAAAAATTAGTATAATTTAGTCATTTTTAGTTGTTGTGACTAAAAGTTTTAGTCACCTAGTCATTTATTTGTCAAATTCTACTAGTGTTATTTGAGATCAAGATCTACATTCTTCATGGTCACTACATGTTAGTTTGCAGATTTATACTCCAAGACATCTTCCAAGGTATCAACATTGCATGTTTCATGTTTCATGCTTCAATTTTATTATTTCATCATTTGGTTTAATTAACTAAACAGGGTTTGACTTAGGCAAACCCCTATTCACTAATAATCAACATTTTTTTCTTCTCTTGAATGTATGTTTGTAGATTTATAAGTTAAGATCAAGTGGAGAAGAATTTTGAAGAAAAATTGTCAAAGTTATCAAGTCGCAAAGTTGTCATTCATAGTGCAAGAACATGAAAAGGAGGCTACAAAATTTGCTATAGGATTTTGGGAGCTGACAACCGAGGATCTAAGAGTTTAGAAATCAAGGAATAGAACCCAGCTCTCAGTTTTAGAAAAACTAATAGGGACCCATTCACCACTAAAGGCGAATGGGTCCTTTGTGCCCTAAAAATAACATTCTTGCAACAAGGTACACATAATTTTGAGCTCTAAAAACTCCCCTCATAGTTTCTATAACAGTTAGGGTTAGTTTCTGATTGTTATTGGCACCTTATCACACACATTATAACATGTTTTGTGGGAAAAATCTAGTGGTTTATCATCTTGATTAAGCCCTACTTTTCTCCACGCTACAAGAAGAGAGTGCAATTTTTTCTTAAAACCCTTAATAATTATAGTGAGAAGATGCACATTTAGATAACTTAAAAATAAACATGTAAATAAGAAATAAAAACCATAGCACCAAATTTACATGGGGATAACCCTTTTGAGAAAAGAAACCCCACACTCCAAAAGCATAAATCTATATGTATTTTTTAGATAGTATATTACCTCAGGTGATAAGGTGGATCCAATTTTAAGCAATAAGAGACTTGAAAAGTTGTTAAAATTGGAGTCAGAGAATGATAATTTTATTAAGGAGATAAAGGAAGTTTTGGATGCATGGTACACAATGCATACGTACAAGGTGGTGAGGGTTTCACACACATGTGGCCTTAAAAATAGGAGTATGTGACATGGTTGGAGAAGTATAATGAATGATGTTTATTGTTCAGGTCATTGAAGGTCTATGAAATATTTTTGAGTTTACTAGCATTTCAAGGCTCTATAACAATCCAAATGGCACAAATTTTGGATATGTACTGACTAGGAATAGTTAACCAAGATTGGGAAGTTGATCGAGGTCTAGGTTAACCTAAAAAAAATATTATAAACATAAATCATTAATTCAAATGAAATCACTCTTAAGTCTATAATATGGTTTTGAGGATAATGTTTTGATAAGTGTTTTTTGAGGTTAATCAAGATGATCTCACGGTATTATTAGGAATACTCTAATTTCTCTTACCTTAATTTATGTAGTTTCAAAGGAAAAGAGAGACCAATTCTTCTAAACTAGGACGAAGATCTCTAAGGGAGATAATTTCTTTCACTAGGAGTGTGAGAGTATAGATATTTTAATATTTTCTCTAGGTAAACCCACAAAATTCTCATGCTCCATGTTGGGAGAGCCTCTTGTCACTTTTACCCTAGTCAAATTCAATGTTCTCTTATCCATGTTGGTGGGTACGAGTGGTGTGATGCCCTAAAAATACAAACAATGGAATTTTAATATATGAATGTTCTTTTCTATTGTCTTGGTCCTAAATATGGTGTTAGCATAATTCTTACTATCCCTTTAGCTTATTCTCAAGACCTCTATATACTACCAAAATTTTATTAATGTACCCCTACAAGCACCTCAGCTGACTTTGTTGAAATCTATATGGTGTTTCAATTGAACAATCTCATTCACACACACATTTAGGTTCAACAATCTAAGATATTTACATTTTCTGTGGTCACACCTTTGAAGCATGATTGTAATGCTTATGGTCTCAAGATATGATCACCTTCAAATCTAGAATTTATTGCTACTAATAATAGTAATGAGCCATTTGTCAACTTGGGAGGACAAGGAATAATTCAACTTCATTTGATGCTTCATCACCTTTGTAATAAGTTGTAGAAATCTCCCAAAAAATTATAAGATATTGTACCTATTTCATTACACTAGATTCAACTATGTTAACTATAAAAATGATATGTGTCATTTATACATGAGCTTGCATTATTTAATCATATTTAAAATGGATCTAATTCATTTTTAAAAGGATTGAAAAAATCAAGGATTTAGAAAGTCATTTTAGAGTCTATGTTAGGATGAGCATAGTTGCACTATCTATGAAAAATGTGTTGTTATTGGAATTTTATTTTTAGTGAGATTATATGAATACATTTTTTATATAAATTTATTTATTCTATAATGTAACCAATTTATTTGAATAATATAATTGAGGCTTATGTATTCTTCATTAATCATTTGTAGTATCAATTTTTTTCTATGTTATTATCTATTCAGGGAATAGTGTAATATCTTTCATGGAAAATAGTTAAACTTTTTTTTGTGTGGATATAAAATTAATTAGAGTTGAATAGGAGATAGAGTCCCATAATATCTCACCATCTTTGGAAACATTAATAATTTTAAGTGATAAAGTGGATCTAGTTTTGAGAAATATTGTACTAGATATATTGATAAATTTGGAAACATACCTTGATATGTTTATCAAGGAAATAAAAGCAATTTTAGATGCAAGGTATACACCACATAATTATAAGGTGGAAAATATTTTAGTGCAAAAAATGCCTTTAAAGAATTAAGATAATAGTATTATGTATGATTGGAGATGTACAAAGTATTATGTTGATCTTTTATTTCATTGAGGATCTGTGAAATCTCTTGAGCATGTGTGTAAGCATTTCAAAGTATGCAATCATCCAAATGGAATAATTTTTAGATATATAATGATCAGGTGTGTACAACTTAATTTTGTTGCAATAAGAACTTTAACCAACTATAATTGTAAATTTGAATCCAAAGATTAACTCTTAAATGTATGTGATTATAGAATTAAAACAAGAAATAGAAAACCATAACACATGACACCAGATTTACATGGAGAAACCCATAAAGGAAAAAAATCCACCACAAAAAGAGAGAGGTAAATATATTACTAATCCAAGAGATATTACAACAAAAATACACTTCTCTTATTAACTCTGTAGAATCTGGCAACACCTTATTACCTACACAACTCAATGAATAACTCTAGCTCAAGGCCCCAATTTATAGAAACTTGTGGGGATGAATACCACCATGGTATCATCAAACAATAGGTAGTAAAACCACCTGGAATAACCCAATGCCTACCTCCTTTCAACCACCAAAATCCACCCAAAATTGCAACTTATAGATGCTCTTACAACTGTCATAAGGAATCTCTCATGCATGGTTGCCTAGGAAAGGAATTTGTCATTAATATAATCATAAATGTTGTCATAGTCATCATAGAATCTTATGAAACTTGTCTTAGTGTCATAAATACTCTTACATCTTATGAAAAATTTCATAACCCTCCAAAAATTAGGAGATTCCAAAATGGGATGCCTAGCTATTTTGTCCTTTTCCCAAAAGACAAATGGTAATAGTAACTTTGACTTTACATGAGCTCTTTCACCATCATTGGTTGAATGGTTTCACCTCTTATGGGTAATTTATAAATGACATTAGGAAAATAATTAATTAATGGATTTACAAGGTTGATGTCACCTAAATCCTAACATTCTCCCACTTGACATCATACATTGTAAATTAAACCCATAAAGATACATACACAAAAAAAATTAAGTATAGTGATCAAGGCCTATGTTCTTCTTGCACCAAGGGAAATTATCTGTGGTTACTAGATTTGTGAGAGAATCTTCAATATTATCCAAAGTTTCTACTTTTTCAATCACGACCTATCTATTCTCAACCATTTCTTGCACAAAGTGATACTAAAAATAAACATGCTTGGTATGGGCATGATACATTGGATTCTTAGCCAAACAAATGACACTTTGATTGTCACATCTGATCCTCACTATTTTTCAATCATAACCAATACCAATACCAAGTCTCTATAACCAAATAGCCTCATTATACGTATGAGTAGCAGCCATATACTCTTCTTCAATGGTGGAAAATGAAACTGTAGGTTGTATTTTACTCATCCAAATCATTGCACCTCGAAACAAAGTGAAAACATAGCCAATAATGGACCTTCGGCTATCCAAATCACATACCCAATCTACATCAAAAAAACCCTATATTTCCAATGACTTATCCACATTATTAGTAACATGATAAACCAATGTTTAATAATTAGAATTACCTCACAAGTACCTTAACACCCTTTTAACAAAATTCCAATGTTCTTTACGAGGGTTAGACATAAAGCTTCTTATAACTCTCACTGCTTGGGCTATATATGGTCTACTACAAAATATTGCATACATTAAACTACCAATTACAATAGTATAATGAATATTACACATATCTAAACTCAACTTAATACCAATTAGAAAGGGAATATTTACTGGTTTACAGTCATGCATTTTAAACCTCTGCAAAATACTATCAACATACTTACTCTAACATTACCAAAGGATTTTGTGAATCTGGTCTCTACTAATCTCTATCCCAAGGATATATTTTTATAGATCCCAAATCCTTCATATCAAATGTTCTAGAAATCTAAGTCTTAAGCTCCAAAATCATCACCTTATTGTTACCCATAAACATGTCATCAACATAAAAGATAATAATTAGTATATGATCATCAATAACCTTAATGTAAACACAATGATCCTCTTCACTTCTAAAAAAACCCAACTTCAATGCAAATGCATCAAAATTCTGGTACCACATCTTGGGTGACCATTTCAAACCATATAAAGATCTCTTTAACCTAGAAACCAAGTGTTATTTTATTTTCACAAAAAAATCATCAAGCTATCACATATAAATTTATTCCTCAAGATCCCCATGTAAGAAAGAAATTTTAACATCCATTTTCTCTATTTCAAAATCATAATAAGTGGCAATAGCTAATAGGAATCTAATAAAATTTAACTTAGCAACAAGAGAGAAAATTTCACCAAAATCAACTCGCTTTCTCTGGGAGTAGCCCTTGGCCACCAATCTAACCTTATAGTGCTCTAACAAACCATCTACTCCAATTTTATTTTTAAATACCCACTTGCAACCAATGGGATTCCTTCCTTTGGGAAAAATCACAAGATTCTAGGTATCACAACTATCCAAAGCCATCATCTCCTCCTACATGGCCTGCATCCAAGACTCACTTTCTTCTAAAGAAAGAGCCTCCCTGTAGGATCTAGGTTCATCATCAGTACTTAATAAAGAAAATACACAATGGAAATTGGATGTGATATACCTATCAACTGGATCTTCCATTGTCTTGTGGATCTTCTCAAGGTAGGATTAAGGGGATCTTGTTGTTGTCCTTCTTATTTTGTATGGTCATCATGCACATCATCTAAACTTGTTGAACCCTCCTCTTCTTCTCCATCCTCTAATCCATCTGGTTGTTCTTCCACATGTGCATCTATTGGAATCAAGGAACACTAAGAGGGGGGGTGAATCAGTGTTCTACAATTTTTAACTTTATTAATTTGACCCTTCAAGCATTTATAACATTCAATCAAAATAAATATGCATGAAAATAAAGAAAAAAACCATAAAACCATAACACAAGGATTTTTACGTGGAAACCTTGTTAGGGGTAAAACCACAATGGAAGGCCAATCCACAATATTATTTGAGTATACTAAAAAAAAATTTACAGAATGGGAATGCACTTGCATTCAGGCACACTACCTAGAGCTCACTGCTCAAAGGAAGACTCACTGTCTTACATAAAACATTCAGATTAAATCCATTTGATAAATTGAACTAAGAAAGTAGTATTTTCTAATGCCTTGTTACAGTTACAGTTATGCACATTAGTTGATTTCTTGACCTTCTGTCTGATTCTTCTCTTTTGCTATGCTCTGCTCTAATTCACATCACAAATATCTTTTATGCGCAAGTGAAACTGTGCATAGTCACTCTGCTATTCACAACACACACAAACTCTTCACATCTATTCTCTTCCAAAATGATATAATCAATCGCTTATATATATCCGCCACTAGGATTTAATTGCTTGTTGTTGGCTCAAACAAAAGTATGAAAATGTTTACAAATTGTCGGCTCAATCCATGGTTAATTCTTGATGTGCACCAACCAAAGTTGGCCATAACATAGTAATGAATCAAATGAACATTTTCAAACACAAAAATTCTTAAACAATTACTTCACAAACATCCGTAACATATTATATCCTTGAAGTCGGCTTTCTGCACTGATAAACAAGAAATTAATTAACTAGATCTTCTAACTTGCACACCAATGAATGGGCACCCTAGATAAGGTAGTATGTATACCAAAATATTTTCCTTGAGATCCACAACTCAAAATGATAATAGGAAATTGCATGTGAATCGATGAAATACATTTCTGTCGGATGCTTTGTTCTTGTTTAACTGTTAAATACAGAACTTTGATTTCACTTTCAATATGAGAAAATTCTGATGTGTGGATCAAATCACTGACTAGGGTTACCATCAATGACAACACCAAATAAAATCTGCAGTGTCTCTTGCCAACAATCTCCCCCTTTGGCATTGATAGCAAAACTTAGAGAAAAAATGACTAAGTGTCAGATTAGTACCAACACGAATACACTGCCACTCTTCAAAACTAAAAAAAACAACTCCCCTGAGATGATTAAGGAATTTTTCACTATCTTATTCTCCCCCTTTGACATCAATGGAAAAGGCAGGAGTCTGCATATCAAAAATCAAATAAAACTGTTATGAAAAAACTACATATGTACAAACAGGCTTCTTCAACTTACATAAACTTGAATAATTCTGCAAAATTGTTCTTCAACAAGTTCAAACTTGTGTTCCAAACCTTCTTGAGACTCTCCAAGATAACCACATGACCACAAAATAAGTAGGATTGCATTTCTACAGATTCAAGATTCGTTGGATCACTGACTGCCATAACATCTTGTGCTTCTTTTAATGCACTTAACATTGTTTCCATCTTAGGACCATTTAGTCCTCTAAGCTCACAAACTCTTTTGACCATTTTTATTTCTTCATGCTTCAAATTTTTGATCTTGTCAAGCAGGGATATTACTTGACCTTCTTGTTTTCCAACAAAGACAGTTAGAGGATCGAATGCTTGAGTGATGTTTGCTAACTATTTTTCACATTATTTTATTTTATTTTCAAAGTCCTTAGTAAACTTAGATAAAGATAAACATGATTTGTAAATTTTTCCACCTTCAGACAAAGCACTTTGAATATTCTTTATGCAGGTAGCTACCAAATATTTATCCCTAGCTATCATCCCTTTCAATTTACCAAACCTTTTATCATCAAATTCCTTCTAAACTTTATCCTTGACTGATTTCTCAAGAGACTCAAAATGAGTACTTACAACATTAATAAGTTTCTTCATCTCATTGGAGGGAGTACTAGATGGATCCTTAACATATGTAGGCATGTTTTTTTCTAGAACACTGGATGCAAGATTTAACAGCTCACTATCTTCAATATGAGATTTGAGAATTTCTTCCCTTGTCTTGTTCTAAGCGAATGAAGCTACCTTCATCTTTTGAATGGGAGACAAAGTGTCCAAGTTGATAGGACCTTTTAGTAGTTCAAAATCAAATTCTTCATGTTGTTCTTCCAAAAACTCTTTTACTGCCTTGGCAGTGTCTCTTGCTTTCACTAGAATTTCCTTTATATCAACTTTCTTTTCCTCAACCATTGTTTCCTCAGCTACATATTCTTTCTTATCTTTAGGGATCTCAACTTTTTCAACCGATATAATTTTAGGAGCTTCAATCTCCATAAGAATTTTTGTATTATCACATCAAGAGGAATCTGAGTATCCTCAACTATATCTTCTTTTCCCTCTTCTTCTGTTGGACCAAATGAGCCATCTTTATCATGTGTTTCTTTAGAGACAACATCAATTTTGTTTCTTAACAAAAATTACTTTAAATTTTTCTTTGTTTCTTTTTCCACTTCTTTAGTCTGACCAATCATGACCTTGTTTACTCTTGTTTTTCTCTTGAAATCTTTCTTGGCACCTGATGGGATTTTTAAATTTCAAAGGGGGAGGCTAAGGTTTTAGGGTTTATATTACCCATGGTAATATAACTTATCAAGTTTTGAAACCCTCACGCTATATTTCAACGATGACTTGCTACCGAGGGTAACCGGTCACTTAAGTTGTCCGGTTGAGCCTTTCCTTCATGCTCTTACTGGCCCCTTTTCACCTGACCTACCGATTTCCTATCTACCACTTTGGCTTTTAATATTTGTATTGTCGAGGGTTTTCCAGCCGGTCCCACCACTATTATATATATTTTTACATTCAACTTGGTGAACCATCCGATCAGAGATGATCTGGACCATTCCTCGCAGACCTCACATGTATGTCTGTTGATGTCACTAAAGTGGTGCAAGGTCTGCAAGATGCTGCCATCTGTCATATACAAAAGGGTGGGGCCTTTTCCTGAGGTTCCAATAGTTACAAGTGGCCATCTTTTCACCAGCGAAGGGATTTAATGACGGGGTTAATAATAAATGTCCCTCGCAGGCCTCATACGATCAGAGTAAATATTCCTAAAATACTACGAGGTCTGTGATAAGGCGACACATGGCCTGGCTCTTGAAGTAACGAAAGGGTGGGGCCTACTGCCCGATCACAATTTCCTGTCTTCCTGAGTTGTGATTGGATGTGGTTTTTCCTAGGCGTTGATGTGGATTGTCAACACTCATTGACTCGATCTGAGTTGTCTGATTTTCCAGGTCTATTTGGCATCAGTGGTTCAAATTCAAAGGGGGTGTTGTTCATCCATATGATTAATTTTTTCGCTCTATAACTTGTTTCATTAATGGCGCGGGTTTTTCCAGAGGATCTTCTCCTGATTTTTTCTTACATGTCAATGAAGCCCTTCTATCAAGTGCAATGATGGACTGTACGCCATTTCTTCATGAGCCTGAAATACTCTTATGGTGGCTATGTTAGCCACTAATCGCTCAAATCCTTGTATTTCATTTAAGCAATTAATATCCCTCACACTAATTCGCTCTATAAATGCTTGCTAAGTTACCTAGTGTTATCGTTGCATTTTGAGTTATTTTGTTTGTAGGTGGTGGTTTTTTCTCCTGTATTTTGTGAGCTATTTTTCTTCAATGGACAAATCCATAGGGCACATAAGTGCCAGAGTAAAGGCTAGGAGGTTGCTGCTCGAGAAGGAGCAACTTGTTCCTGGTACACCCGACGTTGCTACTCAAAATACTAGCAAAACGCCTGAGTGTTGTGCGTCCCCTGTTCTGATTTTTTCAGGTTCTAATGGCAATGGGTCTGAGACAGACTCAGACTACCAGTGTTATCTTGTAGCCTTGATCAAGCTCATGGGTGTAAACAAAGAGGTCCTTGCAGTTGCACCAATAACTGCAATGGCACCGTGCCAGGTTGCTGGATTTTGTGCTGATGTGGATGGAAAGAAGAAGTTGTTTTCGCCTCTTACTAAGGCGAGAACCCAAAGTGGTTGCCTGTACCAGGGTCGTAGGTCAACTTTTTGATTGCTGGTGTTGGGTGTGTTGCTTGTGGCTAGTGGGTGTTGCTTTCCCAGTGGTTGTTTTTCATTGATATGGACGTGTGCATGCCTAGCACACTTTTTTGTTTTTCTCTCTGACTGGTTACTGGGTGTAACCGTTTTTGATTCCTCGGATCTTGCAATTTGTTCTCCAATGATGAGGAATGTGAATTCGAATTTCATTCTAAATGAAATTCATTTTGAAATTAACAATGTACTTAATGCTTTGTTGCTCTCCTGTCCTATAAAGGAGTTTTCATGGCTCATTGTTAAGGGTTAGATTTTGGATCTAGAAGGTTTTGAATATATATACAGTCAATTCATTTACTATAATTTTCTTGAAGGTTTTAGTTAATATCTTTTTCTGGTCAGGTTTTCTATGAAGCAAGCATGCTATGCTGATGTAATTATAGATATTAAAGAAATAAATGATAATCATTTTGGAACAATTGCTCTCATAATTGTATGTCATAAGTTGTGAATGAGCCTATTAATGATATTTTCATTCACTTTCAATGGTATGAATGTTTTCTTCATTTCCCTGCTTTAACTCAATGAGTTAATAAAATTGCTTGAAAATGAGTTATAGATTTATGATTATACATGCAGGATTGCTAAGGAGTGTTATTTTAAAACTAAAATTCGTATGATGTAAATCATTATGGTGATATGTTTATAATATCTGGATTACGTTTTGTATGAATCCTGCCCAATGGATGAGGCACTGGCTATTTTCTTTAGAATTACTATAGGGCTGTAATTCTAAACAAGGTGGTCTAAGCTCTGAACAAACCAAAATATTAAACCTTTTCTCTTTATGAGATGCAAATCTTATATTAAAATCTTTAGTCCTGTTTCCCTAAGATAATTGTTATTATTCTTTGGTCTGCCAATACCAAGAGTAGTTACTATCTCATTGTTTGTGTAAGGATTGTATCTGTAAGAAGAAGTGTTCTTACCAGTCATAGAACATTCTTATGAACACACTGGGTTTACCCCCCTAGGTTTTACAGAGCCTGAAGTGTAGGGGAAATATGTATCCATTCCATTTCCTGCCAGTTGGCCACTAGCCTTTGTGGTTCTGTAATATAGAGGTTGGCTACCTCTTAGAGAATTGCAAATCCTAGCTGGGTTGTATTTTTTAAAACTCCAACAACACCATTCATATTTTTCCTCATTTCTTCAATAGACATTACTAGACATAAATTTGCAAGAATTCGCTCTCTCAACTGCTCATCTTTAGTTATTGCATTTACTCTTCTCATTTCCTAAATTTCATAAAGACTTTTAGGTAAAGAAAACATTATTTCATTAAGTACCTTATTGAAATTATTCAAGTATTTTATTGAGGCTTCCTCAAGAGTTCTTTGATCGACATGCCAAAGGTTTCATACCATTCATGAAGAGGCCTAAGATTTCTATCCTTAATCAATGCATTCTCTACTTCCTTTACAGACATACCTGCTTTATCAGTTTTCATCTTCTTCTTTGATTTTACTTCTTCACTAGAGGACATGTCCTTCGAGATTGTTGCTTCTTTTGTACCCTGATGTTTAATTTCTCTCACTCCTTCATCATATTTTGTTTCTTCATCTTCATAGATAGCAACATAGAATATTTTACTTTTGTCCTTCCTTTTTCCTTCCTTACCGGATGAATTCACCTAAGTTTTCACATGACTTGATTCTTTTGTAGGACCAAAAGGGAGAGTGATGCTTCTTGTAGATCTAGTTTGGGAAGAGGGTGCTACTGGACTAGCAGTTTTAGTTCTGGTTGGCTCTCCTGCTTCAACTTGTTCTCTCTTCCTTCTAGCTTCAACAGATATACCCATGATTTCTACAAATATTTCTACCTCTTTTCTTACTCTTCTGACTATCATAGGTTTCCTTAGTTCATTGTGCACCTGTATATCTTTTTTTGAAAAAGTACCAAATCTTTCTTCTGATGGATCCCGAGGTTTTCTCAACAAATTTTTAGCATACATTTCCAAAATGTGTTCCTCAACCTCATATCCCATTGGAATAATCTAGACTGTTCTAGGATCCATTGCTTCCATCAAGCATTGATCAATGTCAACCATAAAACATATAGTATATTTGTACTTCTCCACAATAGATGTGAGAATTCTTTCTCTACCATGCATCATACTCTGAAAGTTTTTGAAATATCCCCAGATTGTAATATTCTTTGTCTTACTATCAGCAAATCTGCACAAGAGATATTTGATTTGAGCAAATACAGGTCTATCTCTTTTCCATTAGACCTTTCCAAATCCCAAAACTTCATTCATGAAATAAAAGAACAAACATAATAGAAAATTACCATACTTAAAGGAATTCTTCTTATCCTTCTTGATTTTTCCAAGATTTTCATTCAACTTACTTCTAAGCAACTTATATAGATCATAATTTGCATTCTCCTTTACCATTTGATACATTGCATAAATAGTTGTGTCAGATACAAAATTGTCTTGGCTGGACTGATAGATTTTATAACCAATGACCATAGATGCAAATCTGAAATCTACATCAATGATATTATCAATTGGCATAGATCTTCTATCATACTTTGAACCGGTTGCATCAGTAACTATTTGATTCTTTACAGACTTCAAAATCAATAACCCATGACCAAAGGAATTTAAACCTGTAACAATGCTTATAGATTCTTTTGTAATCTTGAAGTGTTGATTCAACCAAATAAATTTTGCATGAACTCGGCTCAAGATATATCAGACCCATTCACTCTCTTCAAACACTGGAAATTTAACAATCTGTGTAAATTTCTTCTCCTCTAGGGTTTTGAATTCGGGTTTGACACATAAATCTTCCTATAATGTGATTGTTATACAAATTCAGTAGCTGTAAGCTTCCTAATTCTTCAATGTTTGCATGAATATATGCCCTAATATCTTCAATATGTAAGACGTCGTACGAAACAAACGAAAATGCACCTAACGGGTCTGTCTCGACAGATTTGAAAGGATGCCACTTGAATTTCAGACGGGGTCTGTCCTTGATATCAACTACCAATGGAGTATTCACTTTCACAAATTCACAAGTTCACAAGTTTTGTCAAAAATACCTTTTTCCCGATTAGGGGTTTGATCACCAAATCGCCTTCACACTTGTAGTTTCGCCAAAAATTTCCAAAGTTCACTTTAGGGCTCTCTAAACTTCTCAAAATGCAAAGTGACAAATGAATAGTACAAATGACCTTTTATCATTCACATACCTAACTTTTTGTCACAATAAATGCTTCTCCCCTAACTCTTCTGGATACCTTGTTTCCATACACTATGAAAGATAACTCTTATGCAGACTTCCAACTTAGCATAAATAGTTTCTTCAATGGTTTCAACATCCATGGATCATCAATGTAATCATTGTACTCATCCATATCTTGATACCAACTTCCGACAAGGGGTTTGAAGGATTTTCTTGAAAACTCCCCTTAGGCCAGAGGCCTTAATCTAATTCTTGGAGGAATTACCAAATCCCGATTCTGGTGCTAGTGTAGAATCATTTTCTTCAGTAGAGGGATTCTTTTTCACCCATGTATTTTTCATTTGCATCTTGATCTCACATGTAGTGACTTTCCCTTTTCCCTTTTCATCCTTCTGCATGTTTCTCCTTTGATTTACCAGACCCTTTCTGCTTCTACAAAATCTAGCAATGTGATAGGATTTGTTGCAATTTTAGCACACCACATTTCTTTGTCTAGACCAGTTGTTCCATTTATTTTCTCTTGATCTACACTAGTTAGCAATATGCCCAAATCTATTGCATGTATAACATCTGACAACTCTATGAAAGTTGTTTATCATGTTTCTACATTCATTTGACTTATGACCATGCTTGTTGTAGTTAAAGATCTGACCAAATAATGATTGACCATTTAAATTCATTCTAATTCTACATTGAAAAGCCATATGGCCAAATTTATTTTTGACAAAATAGTAACCATTGAATCATTGAGCATTAGGTTGTCTTACCAAATACCTTCCAAATTTGTTTATCAAATTTCCTTGCCTGAATCTCCTTTGTCTGAATCCATAAATTTCTCCTCCCTCATATCCAAGACCTCACTTGTCGCCTTCTATCCTCTGAATTTTAATCAGTTCATCAATCTTGGCTAAGCTAATCTTGAAATTCTCCTTGAATTCATTTGCAGTAGCAAGTTCATCTCTAAGGCTAACAACCTGTCTTTCAAGTTCTTCTTCATTGTTTTTGGATTGCTGCAATTCAAGTGCTAGATTACTGAATCCATCATTAATTCTGTTGTATTCTTCAAATTTCTCTTTTAAGGACTGAGCAAGATTCTCTCCATTCTTCTTTTTGTCTTCAATCTCCTTGGTCATTCTCATCATAATAGATTCCATCTCATGCTTTAGGATTGTATTATCTCTAGTAATCTTTTCACATTCTTCTGTCTTTTCCTTTAGGGCTTGACTCAGTTGCTCATCCTCAATTCTTTTACCATCATTCTTCTTAATCTGATCACAAATTTCCCTTCTCTTCTCCCTAGACTTATTGATTTTATCTTTCAATGATTCAATGAATTTCTTAGCATCCATGAGGTTTGCTTGCAATTTCTGAACTTCAGATTTTGACTGATCAAGATCATCTAGGGCCACCAAAATTTGTTGCTGAAGACTGCTTGATTCCATTGAATTAATTTCCCTAATTTTCCCCAAGCTATTAAACTTCTTCCGAGGAACTAGGCTCTAATACCAATTGCTGGAATCAAGGAACATTGAGAGGGGGGATGAATCAGTGTTCTACAATTTTTAACTTTATAAATCTGACCCTTCAAGCATTTATAACATTCAATCAAAATAAATATGCATGAACATAAAGAAAACAACCATAACACCATAACATAAGGATTTTTACGTGGAAAACCTGTTAGGGGAAAAACCATGGTGGAAGGCCAATCCACAATATTATCTGAGTATACTAAAAAATAAAATACAGAATGGGAATGCATTTGCATTCAGGCACACTTCCTAGAGCTCACTGCTCAAAGGAAAACTCATTGTCTTACATAAAATTTTTAGATTAAATCCATATGAGAGATTGAGCCGAGAAAGTAGCATCTGCTAATGCCTGGTTACAATTTCGCTTATGCACATTAGTTGATTTCTTGACCTTTTGTCTAATTCTACTCTTTTTCTCTGCTTTTCTCTAATTCACATCACAAATCTCTTTTATGCACAAGTGAAACTGTGCATAATCACTCTATTATTCACAACACACACCAACTCTTCGCATCTATTCTCTTCCAAAATGATATAATCAATCGCTTATATATATCTACCACTAGGATTTAATTGCTTGTTGTCGGCTCAAACAAAAGTATGAAAATGTTTACAAAATGTTGGCTCAATCCATGGTTAATTCTTGATGGGCACTGACCAAAGTCGGCCATAGCATATTAATGACTCAAATGAACATTTTTAAACACAAAAATACTTAAACAATTACTTCACAAAAATCCACAACATATTATGTCCTCGAAGTCGGCTTTCTACATTGTTAAACAAGAAATTAATCAACTAGATATTCTAGCTTGTACACCAATGAATGTGCACCCTGGAAAAGGTAGTATGTACACCAAAATATCTTCCCTGAGATACACAACTCAAAATGATAACAGGAAATTGCATGTGAATCGATGAAATACATTTATGTTAGATGCTCTGTTCTTGTTTGACTGTTAAATACAAAACATTGACCTAACTTCCAGTATGAGAAAATTATGACATGTGGATCAAATCACTAACTAGGGTTGCTAACAATGACAACACCAAATATCATTTGTAGTGTCTCCTGCCAACAAAATCTTCTTGATTTTCAACCTTTGTTTCAAAATGCACTATTTTTGTCTTATCTTTCTCCTTTGTTTTTTCTTCACTTGAGTAAGCTCTAAACTCCTTGAAAATTGCATCTCTAGAGATAACTATTTTATGGGTTAGTGGATTCCAAAGCTTATAAAATTTTTCATTCTCACCGTAACCAATAAAGATACGTTTTTATGATTTTGGATCCAAATTAGAACACTTCTCTTGAGGCACATGAACAAAATCCTCACAACCAAAGACCCTTAAATATGAAATAGAAGGCTTTCTACCTATCCACACTTCATAAGGAGTTTTATCAACAAGAGCTAAACAAGGAGATATATCAACCAAATAACATGCAATACTTATAGCTTCTACCCAAAAGAATATATTAAGCTTAGCACCACTCAACATGATTATAGCTCTTTCCATCAAGGTTTGGTTCATTCTTTTTGCTACCACATTTTGTTGGGAAGTATAAGGAGTAGTATTTTGCCAAAAAATACCTGCATGCTTATAGAACTCATCAAATTCCCTAGAAAAATATTCACCCCCATTATTAGATCTCAACACCCTTATCTTATCATTTATTTTCTTCTCAACTAAGGCTTTAAATTCCCGACATAGTGAAAAATTCATATTTTGCATGCATAAAATATATCTAGGTGTATCTTGGCACATCATCAACAAACGTAACATAAAAATGCAGTTTTCCAAAAGAGTTAATATCCACTAGTCAAAACACATATGAATGAATGGTCTCTAATAATCTGTTATCTTTATTAGTCCCATTAGGAAATGATGTGTTAGAACACAATGATCTACTGAGCAGGGGGTGAATCAGTAGATATAAAAACTTTTAGACTTGAAAACTATTTGTAGTTTCTACCTTACAACCTATATGTTTAGATTAAAATATAAACCAATATAACAATCACATGCATTTCAAACCATAAATCACAACACCAGATATACATGGAAAACCCAAGATTGGAAAACCACGGTGACAAAAGTTGCCTGAGGCTGCTGCTCAAATCCATCATAAATGATTTTTTTTTTACAATGTTTAGGGATACAACCCAAGGAAGCTTCAACTCCCTAATTTAGAAGCTACAACTCAAAGGAGACTACAATCACCTAGTATGAGCTATAACTTAGTTCAATGAGGCTACAACCTCAACAAAATTAAAATTTCATATATGTATACAATTAGGTTCTACTCAACCTAAAAATGCACCATTATATTCAATGAATTGTTGCACACCTTGCAACTTACACTACTACTATTGAAGTTGCACTCTTAGCAAAAATCCCCTGAATGGAAAATCTAGATGATAATCTATGTTGTGTCTAGGTTACACATATGTGATTCACTATCTACACTCATAGCTCTCTCTCTCCTCTTCCACTTCTTACAGATACAAAACTTAGAAAATTCTATGATTTTCTCCTTTTTCTTATCTCAACTAATCTGCAATCTCTTCCTTGAGATTCTCTCTATTGTCCAGATAATCTCCAACTTATTGCTAGGTTTTTCTTCACATACTAGCTTCACCAACAAGCTTCCTTTTCCTCAAGCCACACACCACACTATCTAACTCATAATTAAGATATCTAATAGAGTTTACCAAATATCACCATATCTTGCATCAAGCCACCTAAAATTTGATTTGGTTACAAAGAATTTTCCCAAATGTGTTGCAAGGTGTTTCCCTTGGTCTCCTCAACATGGGCTAGTGCAAAACTTGGGCTTCTTGACATGGTTTAACTACCTCCTATGGATCTTGGATCTTGTATAAATCCACTAGTTGTATTGGGCATTAATAGGTCAATCTTTTGGTGCAATGATAGCCATCTTTGCAAAAAATGGTATCATAGTCGAGGTCATAGGTTCGGACCCCTGACTTGCATTGGGGGGATTGTTGCAAGGTGTCACCATTAGTCTCCTTAGTGTGGGACAACACAGTGCTTGCGCTTCATGACATGGTTTAACCACCTCCTATGGATCTTGGATCTTGTATAAATCTAGTGGTTGTATCAGGCATTAACAGGTTGATCTTTTGGTGCAATGATAACCATCTTTGCAACAAAATGAGCTCTTGATCAAACCCTAGAATTAGATATATATTCAATGCATTCTCCTATTCACTCAATTTGATTTGATCTCAATCTTGATCACCTTTGCAATCTATGTTGTCATCTTGAAGATCAAATCTTCATTTACATTGGTCGTTGATGTAGTTGGACCAATTAATTCCTTCCTCTATGTTGGTTTGTAGTCCAAACCCTCATTCACATTGTTGTAGCTATTTTAGATCTCTACTTTTGAATTTTGGCCATCAATCTTCTCCTTTCATGCCCTGATCTGATGATCCTCATTCATTTTCATGTCTTTAAACTCAACCATCAGATAAGCAATCATTCAAATCTTCATCATCGATCTATCATATCACTCTATCAAAGAGACACATACTATGGCCCACCGATGTCCATTTTTCCTCCATGTCATCACCACCTAAATCACAATAATGATGGGAATTAGCATATTGAGAAATCACTCTTCACTATCTGTCAAACTTCATCACAATCCACCATCATCATCATTCACTTAGAATAGTCCCACTAGACTCTACAACAAGCACCATCTAATCAAAATTGATCAATCTTCACTATTCCTCACTAGCCCCACAAATCTTGATTAGGTCCCACTAAATTCTTAGTGAGGTATGCGAGCAACTACTGAGTATACACCTCTGACATAACCTGTCAATGTGATATCACCTATCAATGTGACATCACCTTCCACTAAATTTGTATACCACCTTCATAGGTCCCACCAAACATCAACGGTCATGATTTATCCATCATGGATTAATCTCCACCATTCCTTGTTGACCTATGGGTCTTGATTGGGCCCCATTGAAATCTCAGTGGGGTATGTCAGCACTATCAGATCTTCCTCATTCAATCTCTATCATTCAACACTACCATCAGTACATGGCATATGCCACCTTCCACTATTTGGTCCCACCATCTTCATCACTCTTCGATTTGTTGCTTGCTTGTTATATGTGGGGTCCACTAGATAGGTCATCACCATGTGCCATCCTTTCATTCACTCTCTGACTGTTCATCAATACATGTCACTCTGATTAAAACAATCCCCAATACATCATTCTAATGTGGGGTCCACACGCGATTGTCACATGTCCACATCATTACCACATCACAACTCCATAATCCACAAAAAGGATGAGGATTACTATTTAATCAATCTCATCATGCCATGTGTCTACATTGCCATTAATATCATCCACATCATTATGGTTGGGTCCCACTTAGAGTGCTTCCTTACTCCTTATCGCTCCATCGCTAAGTCACTAAAATCCCAAACCTTAGAACCTCTTGTTGGAGGTTACGAATTTTTGAAAAACCATGACTCGCTGACAACAAAGAGATCGCTTAGTCACTAAAAACCTGAACCTCAAAACCTCTTATCAGAGGTTACAAAGTTCTAAAAACCTATGACTCACTGACAACAAAGAGATCACTAAGTCAAAAGGTTATGAAACTCTAGAACTCCATGACTTAAGTTAGAAAAACTTGGAATCTAGTGACTTAAGTTATTACTTAAGCTTCCTACAACCACCAAACACAAGTCACTGAAAAAATAGAAACCTATCTGATCACCGTGAATGCAACAACCATAGGGTTTAAGAGATAAAACCTAAAACACCTAATGGTGAATATAATTCATTTTTGGGTGTATCCTTCACTTTTTGGACCTACAAAGCACATCACTGGAATACTCTCAAAAAACCCATATCGAATATGTAGTCTAATTTTCCATCAAATCCACTACTCTCACATTCATCCTTTGTCATCATGCCAAGAATCTCCTTTGCATGATTTTCTCTTTTGACATCAATGACAACTATATGCTAACAATCTCCCCCCCCTTTTGGCATTGATGGAAAAACTTGAAGCGCTCATACAAGATATAAAATTGAAGCTCTGTACCAACTTGATTATTCATACAACAACATAATAACTCCACTTGTGACATATATCTCTTCTCTTCTCAACATGATTCACGTTTCTCCAAATTTGGATTTTCTCCCCCTTTGACATCAATGGCAAAGGGTACACTCCCCTTGAGGAAATGCTGAAATTTGACATTTGTTGCAACCATCAAGTCATTAGAAATTTGTACAACAAGATTTTACCTAACTTGATCACATTATTCTTAACCAGGGTCAAATAAATGATCAATGAAGCTCCCCTAGATATATGCCCTATCACTACTATTTAGTGATATGAGGTGGGAGAAACTACTCCCAGCTTTTGCCTCAAGTATTCAAACTTCTTTATAGGCAGAGGCTTATCAGCCACTTGTTCCTCTGTTGGAACATACTACATGGTGGCTTCCTTATATGCAACCTTATCTCTAATGAAATGATACTTGATTGATATATGCTTTGTTTTGGAGTGCATCACTGGATTCTTTGATATGTTAATGGCACTAGAATTATCACAAAGAACAAAGACAAGCTATTTGTATTCCACTTTGATGTCTTTTAACGTATGCTTCATCCATAAGACCTATGTACAACATGCAACTGCAGCAACATATTCTGGTTTTGCAATAGAAAGAGTGATAGAATCTATCTTTTTGCTCATCCAGGAAACTAATTTATTCTCCAAGAAGAACGCTCCACCACTAGTACTTTTCCTTTCATCTACACTTCCTACACAATCTACATATGTATATGCTATTAATGAGAAATTCTTACACTTGGGACACCATAGCCCATATTCAATAGTTCTTTTTATGTATTTAAGGATTTTTTCACTACATGACATGCGATTCCTTTGGGGCAGCCTAAAACATTTCTACCATACAAACTGTTTGTATTATATCTATCCTAGATGCATTTAAGTATAGAAAACTTCCAATCATTGATCTATACAAAGTCTAATTAGCATCAAGTGACTCATCTAATTTTCTCAACTTGTAGCCGGTAATCATGGGAGTACTAATTGGTATACAATCCTCCATGCCAAAATTCTTAAGAATTTCATGTGCATGTTTGGTTTGAGATATGAATTTTCCTTTATCAGTTTGTGTATTTTGCAAACCAAGGAAAAATCTTAGTTCTCCTAGCATGGAAATTTCAAACTCATTTTGCATGTTTGTAGAAAATATTTTGCACATTTTATCACTGCTACCACCCAATATAATGTCATCTAGAATTACTACAATAATGATCATATGGTTACCTTCAGATTTGAGATACAAATTTCTATCAACACAACCTTTCTTGAATCCTTGTTGTAGATATTATTCCAGTCTTGAATACCATGCCCTTGGGGCTTGCTTTAGACCATACAATGCTTTCCTCAATTTACAGACATAATCATCATCTTTTGATAGCTGAAAACCTTTTGGCTATTCAATATATGCTTCCTCTTCTAGTTTTCCATTCAAGAATGTAGATTATACATCCACTTTATATACCTTAAATCCTTTGTATACCAAGAATGCAAGGAACATTCTTATTGCTTCTAACCTTGCAACATGGGCAAATGTTTCTTCAAAATCAATTCCTTCAACTTGTGCATATCCTTTGCATACTAACCTTTATTTGTTTCTAACCACAACTCCATCTTCATTTAGCTTGTTTTTGAATACCCATTTGGTACCAATTACATTCTTTCTTGATGGTCTAGGAACCAATTCACATGTTTTATTCTTTTCAATCTGATTGAGTTCCTCTTCCATTTCTTGTATCCAGCTATCATCCTTACTAGCTTCATAATTTTTTTTGGCTCAATCAAAGATAAGAGCACAAATTTGACTTGTTTCTTTTCCTTAGCGAGTCTTCTTCTAGTCTACACACCTTTATTATTATCACCAATTATTTGATCTGCAGGATGGTATTTTTGCACATATTTTGTAGGGGCTCATTTAGCCACTTCTTCAGTCTATTCTTGTTCTTCCTCTTCCACTGCCACACCTATGTCATCCTCTTCTGACTCAATTTCAAAGTTGTTTATGCTAGACTTAGCTTAGTTTGTATTTTCATCAACCTTGATATGTACGCTCTCTACAATTTTATGCAATCTCTTGTTGTAACATTTATAATCTTTTCTTTGATTAGAATACCCCAAAAAATCCCTTTATCACATCTTGACTCAAACCTTCCTAAATCTTCATCTTCTCTTTTAATATAGTATTTACTGCCAAATACTTTGAAATGCTTGACTAATGCAGGCCTACCAAACCATAGTTCATATGGCATTCTACCACTGTTAAATATAATGAGAGCTCTATTTTGAATGTATACAATATTTTATACTACTTCTTTCCCAAATGTATCTATCAAGTTTTCCACGTTCAAAATGGCTCTATCCATCTCCTTCACAATCATGTTTCTTCTCTCTATCACACCATTTTGTTGTGGTGTTCTTGGAGCTGAGTACTGGCATTTGATTCCATGATCTTCACAATATTCCATGAACTCACTTGACATAAATTCTCCACCTCTATCTGACTTGAGACATTTGATTCTTCTCCTAGTCTCATTTTCTACTAGCTTCTTATAGAGTTTAAACATTTCAAATGCTTTAGCCTTCTCCTTTAAAAATGTAACCCATGCCAATATGGTATAATCATCAATCAACAACATGAAATATATTTCTCCTTGAAATGCCCTTGTCCTCATTGTACGACATAGATCAATATGAATTATCTCCAAGGGTTTTGTAGTTGAATAATCCTTTGTAGGAAACTTAAACTTTGTTTTCTTTCCTTGCTGGAATCCTTGGTAGATGGTATTTTCAGGATTTGCAATCTTAGGCATATTTTTGACTAATCCTTTTGAGCTTATCTTCAATAGATTGCCAAAATTTGCATGTCCTAGTCTTTTATGCCACAACCAAATCTCATCTACTTGGCTAATTAGACATGTTTGGCCTTGTACATCACTGAGATTGTATATATTATTGTCAGTCCTCACACCTTGAGCAATTTTTTTACCATTCTTTCTTATCTTGTAGCCTTCAGAATTAAATACAACTTTGTATCCATTATCACACATCTGGCTGACACTAAGAAGATTATGTTTTAGACCTTCAACGTAGAGCACATCTTTAGTTTTGTTCTTCCCATCTATGCTCAAAATTGCTTCACCATGAATCTTGACTGTAGTATTATCACCTAAGCTCATTAATCCTCCTTTTCTCATTTTAAGTTCAATAAATTTTCTTTTATCTCATGTCATATGCTTGGAACAACCAATATCAATTACCCACAAATCTTGTTACTTTGCATGTAATGTTGTTTGGGAAATCATAGACTGAGTAGAATTCTACTTTTTCTCCTTTCATACCTTCTTAGGTTTATTTTTAACTTTTTCTTCCTTTTTCTCAAAGACCTTAATTTTCTTTTCAGCTTTGGGAGGTGTGTTTTTCTTCTTATCAGAATGAGTATTTGGTCTTAAAAAATTTCTCTATAGTTTCTGGCTACATGACCAAAATTATTGCATTTGAAACAAACTATATTCATATCAACCAAAGGAGCAAATGAATTTTTACTTACAAAATTTGTATTTCTTCTTGGAATGACTTTACAATCTCTAGCCATGTGACCAAAACTATTACAAGTATAGCAATACCCATTAAAATATGATGAGTACCTAGTCATGATGTTTCCTATAGTTGGATGAGTATATCTTCTTTCTATAGGTCTCCTTGGATAGTGTACTCATGTGAAACCATAATTGTTTGTTCTCATAGTATTCTGCTTCTTTTGTTGATCAGGAATCAACTTCTTAACTTTCTTGTCTTCATTTGGTTCCTTCTCTTTAATAGATTTCTCAACTATAGTTGACTTCTTTTCATCTTTAGAGGCTTCTCCTTTATTAGCTTTTTCTCCACTGAGGACTGATTTTTCTTCTACTCTAAATCTTTCATAAATATTTGCAGAGGCATCAACAAAATAATTATTTCCTTTCTCAAGTCCTAAACCTGATTTCTCCTTGTTACCTGGCTTTTGTGTACTTAAAAATTCATCTAGAATATTAGTACCACCTTTTAACTTCAGAACTTTATTGATATGCTCATTAGATTTCTCCAATTCTTTTCTTAAGGCAACTATTTTTTCCCAAAATTTTGAGCATCTATCTGTATCATATTGCAGTTTAGATTTCAGAACCTCTTCAACTCTTTTGAACTCTTCTACATGAACTTTCAGACCAAGTATCACCTTATTGGATTCCTCAAGTTCTTGAGTTACTCTGTCAATCTCCTTTTGAGAATTCTTTTTCAGTTTCTTGTTTTCCTTCTTAAGATCATCATATTTATCCCTTAACTCATCAAGATCTTCAAGAGCTCTAATTAATTCTCCCTCAATATCAACAACTGCTTCCACTTCTTCATGTGAGTGCTTAATTTTTGCATCTTTTTGATCCTTAGTTTATTTAGCCATAAATAGAAACTCTCTTCCATATTCGTTCATTACAAGGGCACAGTATTGATCCTCTTCTAAACTATCACTAGCATCAAATGCTTCACTTTCTTCATTGATGTACACACTCTTCTTCTTCTTTCCAAAATTCTTCCTTTTTGGATAAACTATTTTCTTCTTTTTTCTATCTTCTTTCTTGGAACTTTCATCTTTACCATATGGACACTTTGAAGAAAAATGACCTATTCTACCACAATTAAAACACTTGAAAGGGAGCTTACCTTTATACTTGTCAGATCCTCTCCTTAGTCTTCTTATGAAGTTTGCTTCTCCCTCATTAGTTTCTCCATGATCAGATGCAATGACAATAGCTTTGTCTTTCTTATCAAATTCATATTTTTCTTTCTTGACAACCTTAAATGCAACTTCTCTTCTAGATGACTCAAAATTTGGCATTCTCATCTCATATGAAATAATTATTCCATGTACCTCATCAAGAGTAAGTTTATCAATTTATCTTCCTTCTTCGATAGAAAAAATCTTAGAATCATATTTCATTGTCATAGACATAAGAAATTTTAACACAACATCTTCTTCTTTCAACTCTACACCATATCCTTTAATGGAATTTACCACATCATCAACTCTCTGAAGATAGTCTACAATATTCTCTTCTTCAATCATCTTCAAGCCTTCAAATTTAGCTCTCAACACTTGTAACTTTGCTAGCTTCACTTTGGTGTCACCTTCATAGATCTTTTTCAATTTTTCCTAGACATCATAAGCAATTTTACAATGCATAAATTTACCATGCACATAATCAGAAAAATTGTTCATAATGGTAAAACAAGCTTTCTTATTGCTCTCATAATCCTTCTTTCCTACAGGATTAGCAAGAATAGTATATTTGGTCTTGATAGTCATCCAAAATTTAGCTCCAAGAGAAACTAAGTATCCTTCCATTAATGAGCTCCACTTAGCATAATTTTTTCCTGTGAACCCCAATCCTATTCCTGCATAGACATGACAAACAAACACCTTGGTTAGTTCATATGCAAGTTAGAAGAAGGACTCCCCATGAAATTCATTTACTAAAACTCAAACTAGGAAAATGAAGAACAAGTAAGTAAATCCTAATTAAGAAAGAAAACTCATGATCCCATGGGGGAGTTGGTGCCAATTGATGTGTCGAAATCAACCCTTTCCCAACTCCTTTGTAAGCTCTTTGATGTTTGATGAGTGATTGATCCACTTTGTTGATGAAGAACAAGATGAGTTCTTGAGAAAACCTGCAATAACTTAGCTAAGATCTTGCATTGAGGATGAAGTTGAGTATAGTAAGTTTACTCAAGTTGTGGATAATAGAATGAGAGGAAGAGTCTCTCATTTATAGATTTCAAATTGGAATAATGAGCAATATTTGAGCAATGTGAGACAAAATACCAACCAATGAGAGAAGGCCACTTGTCCACATGTGATTGGAAGAGGAATGAGCACATTTTGGTCATTGTGCATGATAAATGCTATGAGATTAAAATTTGAAATTTGAATGTGACATGTTGGAGGGAGAAATAAATTGAGTTAATGTCACTTGGCTCAATGCACAAGGACATTCAAGAGACATTAAATGCCTTGTTGGATTTACAAGTCCACTTGGATTTTGAATCCAAATTTGAGGGAATATTCCTCCTTTATTCCATGTTGAGAGAAAATAGGCAAATTAATAAATCAAAGTAATTGATTTATTGTGCAAGTTGCATTCTCTAGAGGATTTTAGTGATTGAGATTAGCATTAATCAAGATTTGATTAATTTGATGAGAGATTAGGTGATTTGACAATCTTGAATCAAATTTATGAGTTGATTTAAATCAATAATTGAGGAGAAAGATTAATTAAATAAACGTTTTTAATTTATTTAACTAAAGGGGATAATGTTAGATTAAATCAAATAAGGTTTAATTTATTTTATTTAATGAGAAATAATTTAGGGATTTAAATAAAATGAATTATTTATTTAAAAGGGGATTAAAAAATTAATTAAATAAAATTGATTTATTTAATTAACAGGAGATGATGACTTAATTTAATTAAGAGATGAAGAGTGATGAATTTAATCAAATATAGATTTATTCGATTAAATGACTAGCAAAGGAGATGATTCAGGATGAAATGGTGTTAGTAAATCAAGATCCAGTGTGTCAGATCGAATTATATATTTTCCATGTCTATAGTTCCATCAAATCTAGGTGGCTTTCTTGAACCTTCCTAACATGCCATCATGTTCACCTATCCAAGATCTACTTGAGCTAATTAAGCTTCTCCTAGGGAACCTAGGGCTCTAATACCAATTGTTAGAAAATAATGATCTACTGAGAGGGTGGTGAATCGGTAGATATTAAAACTTTTAGACTTGAAAACCTATTTGTAGTTTCTACCTTACAACCCATATGTGTGTATTAAAATATAAAAAAATATAACAATAACATGCATGTCAAACCACAACTCACAACACCAAATATACGTGGAAAACCCAAGATGGGAAAAACCATGGTGACAAAAGCTGCTTAAGGCTATTGCTCAATTCTAGCATCACAAATGAAAACTCTGTTACAATTTTTAGGGCTACAACCCAAGGAAGATTTAACTCCCTAATTTAGAAGCTACAACTTCAAGGATGCTACAACACCCTATTTTAGGAGCTACAACTCCAAGGAGACTAAAATCACCTAGTCTGAGCTACAACTCAATTCAATGAGGCTACAAACTCAACATAATTAAAAGTTCATGTATGCATATAATTAGGTTCTACTCAACTGAAAAATGCACCATTACATTCAATGAATTGTTGCACACCCTACAACTTACACTACTATTGTTGAAGCTACACTCTCAACAACACTATCTCGAATGCAAATCCTAGATGATAATCTATATTGTGTTTAGGTTACACACATATGTGCATTGAATATTTGAAATCATAGATCTCTCTCTCCTCTTCCGCTTCTTGCAAATACAACACTTAGATAATTTTATGATTGTCTCCTTTTTATTCTCTCAAGTGATCTGCAATCTCTTCCTTGAGATCTCTCTACCATCCAGATCATCTCTAGCTTACTGTTAGGGTTTTCTTCACATACTAACTTCACCAACAAGCTTCCTTTTCCTCGAGCCACACACACCACTTTCTAACTCATAATTAAGATATCTGATAGATTTTAGCAGATATCACCATATCTTGCATTGAGCCACCCAACATTTAATTCAGTTATAGAGAATTTTCCCAAATTAGCTCTCTATCAAACCTTAGAATCAGATATGAATTCAATGCATTCTCACATCATTCAATCTAATTTGATCTTGATCACCTCTGCAATCTATGTCACCATCTTAAATATCAAATCTTCATTTACATTGGTCACTAGTGTAGTCAAACCAATTAATTCCTTCCTCTAAGTCGGTTTGTAGTCCAAACCCTCATTCACACTGTTATAATTGTTTGAGATCTCTGCTTTTGAATTCTAGTCATCGATCTTCTCCTTTTGTGCCCTAATCTGACGATGCTTTTTCACTATCATGTCTTTAAACTCAACTGCCAGATAAGCATTCATTCAAATATTCATTGTCGATCTATCATATTGCTTTATTGACGAGAAACATACTACGATCTCATCAATGTTAATCTATCCTCCATGTCATTTCCACCTAAATCACAACAGGGATGCAAATTAGCATATTGAGAAATCACTCTTCACCATCTATCAGCCTTCGTTACTATCCACCATTGTCATCATTCACTTAGACTGGTCCCACTAGACTCTACAACAAGCACCATCTGATCAACATTAATCAAACTTCACTATTCCCTACTAGCCCCATGGGTCTTGATTGGGCCCCACTAAATTCTTAGCAAGGTATGTGGGCAACTACCATGTATACACCTCTGACATCACCTGTCAACATGAAATCACCTTCCACTAACTTCGTATGCTACCTTCATAGGTCCCACTAGACATCAACAATCATCATTTATCCATCATGGATTAATCTCCACCTTTCCCCACTGAAATCTCAACGGGGTATGCAAGCATCATTAGATCTTCCTCATTCAATCTCTACCATTCACTATTGCCATCAGTACATGGCATACGTCACCTTCTACTATCTGGTCCCACCATCTTCATCACTCTTTGATCTGCTTCTTGCTTGTCATATGTGGGGTCCACTAGATAGGTCATTTCCACATGTTATCCTTTCATTCACTCTTTGACTATTTCATCAATGCATGTCACTCCAATGAGAACAACAACCCCTAATACAACATTCCAATGTGGGGTCCACATGATTTTAACACATGTCCACATCATCACCACATCACAACTCAATAATCCACAAGGATGTGGATTACCGTTTACTCAATACCATCATGCCACATGTTTGCATCATCACTATTGTCATCCACATCATTATGGTTGGGTCCCACTTGGAGTGTTTCCTTCCTCCTTATCACTCCATCACTAAATCGCTAAAAACCTGAACCTCAGAACCTCTTGTTAGAGGTTACGAATTTATGAAATTTTTAGACTCATCGACAACAAAGAGATCACTAAGTCACTAAAAACCCAAACCTTAGAACCTCTTGTCAGAGGTTACAAAGTTCTAAAAACCCATGACTCATTGACAAAAAAAGGTATCAATAAGTCAGAGGTTATGAAACTATAGAACCCCACAACTTAAGTTAGAAAAACTTGAAATCTAACGACTTAAGTTATTACTTAAGCTTCTTGAAACCGCCAAACGCAAGTCACCGAAAAAATGGAAACATGTCTAATCACTATGACTACAACAACAGTATGATTTAAGAGATAAACCCTAAAACACTTGAAGGCGAATATAATTCATTTTTGGGCGTATCCTTCACTTTCTGGACTTGCAGAGCACATCACTAGAATGCTCTCGAAAAACCCATATCAAATTTGTAGCCTACTTTGCCATCAGACCCACTACTCTCACATTCATCCTTTTTCATCATGCCAATAATCTCATTTGCATGATTTTCTCTTTGAACATCAATGACAACTATATGCTAACATGATGATCTATTATGTTTACCAAACACAAAATTCTAACAAAAATCATTTTTACCAAAAAAATAATCAGAAATATTGTCAATCAACCTTTTATTCAAAACATTTTTTCTTAAGACCTTTTTCACCAATGTGACCCAATCTATGGTTCCACAACATACACACATTTTTATTGCTAGTTACATTGCTAGAGTTACAAAAAGTGGAAGCATTAAGCCTAAATAAAGTCCCAATCTGAGATCCTTTATCTATCACCAAACTCCCTCTTACCAACTTGTAACTAGACTTGTCAAATGCCACATGCATTCTAGAACCATTCAACTTGGATATTGAAATTAAAATTCTCACAAGTCTTGGAATATGTAAAACATCAGAAATGGTTTTAACGCTTCCATCACTAAAACACTTTACCCTTCCCTTACCAACAATATTCTTTGTGTTGTTATCACCAAGGAAAAATTCTCCCCCAACATAAGTTGAATATGAAGTAAACCACTCCTTATAAGGAGTCATATGGTAGGAGCAACCTGAAATAGTAAGACAAGCATCATCACTAATACTGTTAGAAAAAATAAACAAAGCATCAAAATCACCATCTTCTGAGGAATATTCCATGGAAGTATCTAAAATGTTTTTCTTGTTTCTACACTCCTTATTCACATGCCCTATCTTACCACAATTCCAACACTTTAATCTTCCCAAGGGTTTTAAAATGTCCTTTAGAATTAATTATCTCTCTTCTTGTCCCCTTTAGGCCCTCCTTTTTCTTTGGGCCTTCCTCACACATGCAAGGCATCCCGAGAGCCTGCATTCATGGAATTTATCCTTGTCCCTTCTGAACAAAGTATGGCAATGAGATTATCCATCTTCAATTTTGTACAACCACCACTTATGGCAATAATTAGATTTTCCCAAGATTCAGGTAAAGAATAAAGCATCAAAATACATTTATCTTCTTTTTCTATATTAACATATACATATGCAAGTTGATTATAATCATATTAAATAATTAAAATGTTCTCAAATAGAATCACCATCCTTGATTTTCAAAGAATACAAATGTCTTTTGAGATGCAAAATATTAGTTAAAATTTTGGTTTGGTAAATATCACCTATCCTCTTCCACAAATTGTATGTGGTAGATTATTTAGAAACATTCAAGAGGATGAAATCTACAAGACATAACCAAATGGTTCCTTGTGCCTTCTTGTCCATTTTGTCCCAATCTTCAAAAACCCACAAAGAAAAATCTTCCACTATAGCCAAAATCCTTAAATACTCAAGAGAAAAGTGTCCCTTTCTAAAAAGAGCCATTAGCTCTAATACCAAATGTTATAAAACAATGCGAAAAAATATTATAATAAGAACCTTAACCAGCTGCAATTTAAAATCTGAATTCAAATATTAACCCTTAAATGTATGTGATTTTAGAATTAAAATAAGAAATAGAAAACCATAACACATGACACCATATTTACATGGAGAAACCCCTAAAGGATAAAAATCCACCATAGAAAGAGAGAGGCAAGTATATTACTAATCCAAGAGATATTACAAAAAACATACACTTCTTTAAATAACTCTATAGAATTTGGTAGGCATCATGTTACCTACATAACTCAATGAATATCTCTAGCTCAAGGCCCCGATTTATAGAAACTTGTGGGGATGAATATCACCATGGTATCACCAAACAATGGGCAGAAACCACCTAGAAAAACCCAACACCTACCTCCTTGTAACCACCAAAATCCATCCAAAATAGCAACTTATAAATGCTCTTACAACTTTCATAATGCATCTCTCATGCATGGATTCCTAGGGAAGGAATCTGTAATAAATACAATCATAAATGTTGTCATTGTCATCATAGAATCTTATAAAAGTTGGCATATTTTCATATATTCTCTTACAACTTATGATGGCTATCATAACCCTCAAAAAATAGGATATTTCAAATGGGATGCCTAGCTATTTTGTCATTTTCCCAAAAGATAAATTACAATAGTAACTTTGACTTTACATGAGCTCTTTCACCACCACTGGTTAAAAAATTTCATGTCTTATGGGTGATTTACAAAAGACATTAGGATAAAAATTAATTAATGGATTCATAAGGTTGATGTCACCTAAATACTAAAACCTCTAATTCCTAATTAATTGGTGCTAATAATTGTGCACATGACTTAGTGGACCTGAATATCGACCCTATACTAATAAATTTATTACTCAAGAGAGGGCTTCATGAAATCATCAACTAGGGAGTCATCAAATTCAAATGGTGCTAGAAATATATGTGCATTCATGAATTCTAAACATTCTACATCGACTAAGTATAGATAAATGAAGCACAAATAAATGCAGCCAAAGCTTTTAACCATAATAAAATTTTGTTTCTCAAAATAGAGTAAATGAATACAAAAAACTACCTAATTTTTATAGGTGCTTAATGCTTATGACTATAACCAAATGACTACTATACTAAAGTATTTCCTAACTCAATTATCCTCTAGAGTATTGAACAGAGTATCAACTATAGATTTCAACTCATAATTTATAATGCACCATTTATAATCACATGAACTAAAAATATAAGTTAAAATTATAATGCATGTAATCTAATCTAACAATCTAAAATAAGGTGGTTTGACAGTACATCAAGTGGCCCTTTCTTGAGTTTTTTATATTCCACAAAATCTCTTTAATCACTCATTCAAAAAACATGCTATCAAGTTATTTCTTCTTTATTGCATTCTAATCATACACAAAATTGTTGAACATAATCTAATAGAAAATATTATTCAATATAACATAGACATGATCTAGATCTTCTGTTCGATAGGGTCCTGCACTATATAAGGTCCACAAGGGAGTCCAATTATTTGTGAAATGAAAAAAAACTTAAATCAGATGTCAACTCTTCCTCAAGAATAGGACGAGACCGAGTCTTTAAAATAAAAAATAATAACTATGAAAATAGTCCAGTATAGAAATCAAACAAGGAATCTATACTCAAACAAGATTAACCATTATAACAAAATATGTGCCCAAGAAGAGCAGTTTCTATTATACTCCATATTCCTATTGGTAACAATCTTCTTCTCCTAATTTTCTTCGTAAAAGATAAAAGTGATGCTCACTCATCCATGATCTGATCCTTAAATGATCGCCTCCATATTCTTTTGAAATTGATCGTGCTATAGTAGATTGACTCCTTTACATTGAACTAACATCCTTATGCTACGAGTTGAGAAGCCCATTGTTGTGGGTTGATAGGTTTCTTGTTGCAAATATTAGTCTTTATTCTTCAAGGTATTTTCATTGTTAACAATTATAATTAAACATAAAATCCTACTAAACTCATGAACATTCATAATACATACACACACCTATTAATATAAAATGTTTCAGTTTCAAATTCTTTTAATTGCTTAAAGTTATATAAAAGGTCTTGTAATTTCTTAGAGTTTAGTATAAAATAAAGATAAAAGTATATAACTTAAGCAAGGAAATAAAAAATTATCATGACTCATCATTTTCCCCCAAATTTAGGTTCTTGCTTGTCCCCAAGAAACTTATGGCCTCAGATTATATTGCAGTGCAACTTCCCTATAACTTGTTGTATTGATAACCCCTTCCTCTTGCTTCAAGTAAAATAATTTTTGGTCTAAGATCTTCTCACACCTAACATCTTCTACTACATTGATTTCTTGCCTACATCCACTCCAATATGGAATTGGGAATAGGAGTAGTGGAGGAAGAAAAGTTAAGCAGAGCTAGATGATGCCATTTACAAGGGGAGTTTTTATATACTTATGGGTCCTTTTCACTATTGTGGGGTAATTAAAAACTAAATGGGGTTATGTTTTGTGCAACTCTTATGTCAACTCCCTCCATCTATATTGAGATAATTCAATTGTTTTCTTCCCAATTCTTGTTGTAAGTTCCTCATTTTTTTTATAATCTTGTTCTCTACATTAAAAAATATTCTCTCTTTCCCTTATTCGATCTACCAATCTAATCCATTCATCAACCACTTCATGGAGATTCTCAGCTTCTACTCTAATTAGTAGAGGAAATTATTTTTCTGTTTCCTAATAATATCGTTATAATTGTCCTCTTTGATGTTCATTCCTTTAAAATGAAGCCAAGGATTTGATTTGAATATCTCCAAAAAAGATAAAAGGATTCCATGTAGAATCATGAGGTATAGCTAAGTTATGTAAATAAATTTCACCTAACTGATCATGCATGTTCAAGGTTGAATTTTTATATGTTTTGAAAAATAAAGTGGTTAGTAAAAGAGCACTAAATATTTGACTGAATTGAAAATTTATTTTTTGTTGTTGTAGGTATAAGGCATAAAACTTATCAAGGGGTCTGCATTTTCTTATAAGCTAATTATTCTATCTTGACCATTAGCTTCTTGATCTATCTATCCTTCCTTTCAATATCCCTTACATGTGATGTCATCAATTTAAATTTTTCTCTCTCACAATTTGTTTGTTTCTTGGAGAATTATTTGATCTTATTCCATAATTGAATTCCAAGGGTTACAACAGAAGGGCTTCTAGGAATTCTGAGAGTTGTAGAATTATTTATTGGATTGGATTTTTATTATTTACCTCATAAATGGCTAACTATGCCAACCTCTCCAATCCTGTCCCTTGTTGGTCAAAGGCATGCAATTTTTCTCTAACTCTCGAATATTTTTGTTTAAACTTTCCTCCCTTTTCTAGTATCCTTTTAGTTGTTCTTATAATTCTTTAATTATTTTTTAGGCCTCTTAAAAATCCTTGCTTTCATCCTTTCCTTTCAAAATAAACTCTTCCTCTTTTTCCAAAAATATCTTCTTCCACCTCCTCTAATGGTAAAAGCCCTTCTTTGAAAGTAGGGATTCTTGGAGGTTTTTTTTTTTCTTTTTAGCTATGAATAATTCCTCTGAGTCTAAATCTAAGCTCTTTCTTAGACATAAACGCTATAAAATTTTAGATTTTGTGTTACTTTATGAAATATTCTCTTCATTAGAATCTATTTTACACCATAAAAATCATTTATTTTTTATTTTTGGCCTTCTGTTTAATAGGACCTTTCCTTCTAAGCTGATGTGATCACATCCTTGGTTGTGTGGACCTCTTTATTTTCTTCTTGGGTCTAAAATTAGAGACCACGCCTTTTCTTTTCTTTGGATTAGAATTTCTATCAATAGATGCATGGGTTTTTGTAGTTCCTTATGCTATGGGCTACTCCTTGGAGGCTACAAGTTAAGTTTCCTACACTTCTTGTTATACATGTTCCCTGATGCTACATGTAGGTGAAGTAATAGGGTAACCAGAAGGAATTCTTCCCTTTTTTGCAACCATAGAAGGTTCTCCTATTTCTTGTTCTCTACCCATTTCATCTATATTTTTCCTTGGAAGAATATTATTGACATTGTTGTAGGCTAGGAAATCTTCCCAAAATATGTTGGGAAACTAGATTCTAAGGCTTCTTTTAATTAATAGAGTGACCAAACAAAAATGTGATTGGGTAGACTGGTTTCTTATCTTTTTATATTCAATAGACATTATTTTTAAAATATTGTACAAGAAATTGGGTACATTCACAATCCTTTGATGGTGTAAATGGCTAAGAAGTTTAAAATGTACAGTATATAAAAGTGATTGCCTTCCATCACATGTTAAGTATTTAACAATGTAAGAGGCAAAAAAATCCTAAATCTAGGGAAAGGGAGGAATTTTGTACCTTTGGATATAAAATTTAACTTTTATCCAAGCATTGAGAACTCATTTTTGGCAGAAATTACATCTACCCTCACTAGGAATTCCTCCCCTATTCATGGTAGTCCTAAAAAAATTTCTATTTCTACCTCTGAAGCATCAACCCTTAATTCTTATAATGGCTTCATTATTTTGTAGATTACTTGAAAATTGCTAAGTTAGATAATCTCATTGTATTTAGTGAGCCAAAGAAAGTAATCCAACCATCTGGGCCTATTTGAAAATTGGAAAATGTTTCCTATCTTCCAATAATAAATTATGTGCTCCAAGTTCTCTCCTTCCAATGTCTCCTACCATTTCTACAATTCAACCTCTCTCATCCTCTTTTTTTGTACTATGTTCTTAGATATTCACTCTATCACCTTTGTTTCTTCTATTCTTTGCACTTTGCTGTTTTTTTTTCTTTGTGATCAATAAAGGGAAGTGAAGAAAATTGAAAGTTGTATGTCTAGTTTCTAAAAGGTTGTGGGATAATGATTAAAACCTTTGGCTTCACCTCCCCAACTTAATTGTACTATTTTTCCCCAAATAGAAAGTATAGGAAGGATGAAAAGGATAATTGTAAAATAGTTTAATTATGATACATGAAATTTTAAATGTGTGCATAAATATAAATGCATATGAAATAAACAGTCTTAAATGATAATTATATTGATAGTTAACACAAAGAGTACTTATCATCATGGAGTGATGGAAAGTTGGCACGTGTGAATAGGATTGAATATCATCATATAGCTTGGTGAAATATATTTGAAATGATAGGAATTTATGATGAAGTACTATGGGTTATCATGTGTGAACAAGTAATATAGCATGACTTATAGCACGTTTCCAATAATTGCAAGTGGTGAATGAAAAATGTACAAAATATGTGTTAGGAAGAGTGGAATTTATTGTTACATTGTACATGTGTTGGAATGAATATCCTACATGATATGAAGGTAAGTGGTGGTGGCTACAGGTATGGATGAAATTTAATGTGGCAAGTGCTTCAAGTAGTTGAATAATCAGGTCCCATGTGAGGGTAGGTGTAGGAAGATGGGGGCCAATTGTGGCCACCTGTCTTTGATTTTTGTAAAAATCCATAATGCAAGCATGCTATAATATGCTCGCATTATAACGTGCTCACATTATAACGTGAGTGCATTATGTCATGTTACAAGAAAAAATCAAACTCATTTCATTTGTGATTGTGCTATTTCCTCCATCTGTGACCTGCAAACCCTTCCCAAGCACTCTTGCATTATTGAGAGCTCAAACTTCATGGTTTCTTCATCGATTCTTTATTGATTCTTCACTAGAATATCACCACATTGATGGGGAGCTGAAAGGAGTAATTTTTTATTGTTTTCTTTGTGAATTTGTTATTAAATAGGTAGATTTAATATGTTTTTGATGTTAATTTTTTTAATTTTCAAGATTTGATAATCTACCTCCTTCTTCTCCTCAAAATACTTCTTCACCTCATGCCCAAATACCTATTGAACAACAATCCCAACAAACACCTCCAACAGTTCATCAACATCCCCCTAGAACTCAAAAATATTTAATGGGGAAATTGAAAATAAAAATGAGTTAATTACGAGGTTGAAAGATCCTACAAGTTCAACCTCACAAAGAACCATGTTTGCACAATCACTTGAATCTATGTTAACACATGTATATTAAATTAGCAAGAAATTAAGTGGTTGGGTAGAGAAGAGACAAGAGTATAGGTAATATTATGTAGATAAACTATCCTACAAACAAGTCAAAAATGAAAAAATAATTTGACTTGTGTCCCCTTTTCACAAACCCACAAACAAATAAGCCTATACACCCTACAAGAAAGAGGTTCACTATCCATTGCTGCAACCACCAAGGGATAAATAACCATTATTTGAAAAGGTGGTGGATGTTTTTTGACCATCCTCCATGCAACAATAATGAGGTCCTGCAATATTTTTTTAGAAAACTCTACTGCGATTTTTTCCTTAGTAAAGTGTCAAACTATTTTGATATGCAGGACTTCCAGGGTAGAGGTGGGGGTAAACACATGATAGACTAGGGGCACATATTGAACCATACTATCCAATGAGATGAGCACTTTCCAAAATAGCCTATGAGTATGTTGTTATCCCTTCCATTGTGAAGGAGAGTGTTGAGGTCAAGACACTATAGTCCATTAGTTCCTTGACCTAGAGCATCATAGAGCATGCTAGTCTTGTAGTACAACATGAGTTGGGGGAGACTTTGAGGAATAGGATTCCACCCCATATTTTTAGGATTGGAGTTACCCTATGGTTATGACCCCAAAAATAGTCAGGACATAGGTGTGTAGGCTACATCTATAGCTCAGTAGTTGGTGATGACAAATGCCCTAAAAAATGAGGCTTTCAACTTTGATACTCAGGTAAATGCTAGCAAGTTCATTTAATTTAATTTATTAAATTTCATTTTTTAAATACAAGATTAACTAATTTAGTTTAATGATTGTAATGAAATTTCAGAGTCATAGTGTTCATTCAATTTTCAACGGTTCTCCACCTTTGTGTTACACTACGAAATGTATTGTCGAGGTATGTAACTAGTAAACAATTATAAACATTACATGTGAATAGAATTTTTATATGAATGGTATTATAATATTTGATTTTGGATGTTGAATAGGTTGATCTTGGAGATTTCATGACAACACCTCCTAGTGGAGGTGGAGTTCAAAGCTTCACATAGGTAATAAAATAAAGAGTTTAAGTAATGAATTGTACTTAATAGATTTTTGTAGTTTATATTCATATCCTTGATTACATTGCATTGCACATCTTTCAAAATCAAAGCATTACTTCACATTGCATAACTAATAACTAGAAGCAACTGCCAATTGCATTTTCTTGTCATGGCATTTTGTGAGACCACATTTTATTGAGAAATTTTTTTAAACAATTCACTACCTTTTCTATGCTATGGATGCTTGGAAAAAATCTATCATAGCATAATAGTAAGCTATATCATAGACAAGGAAATGAGCTATTTGAAAAAATGCCTCAAAGAAATGTAGTCTCATGTCCATCACCATGATACCATGTTTCTTTGAGGCATTTATTCAAACAACTCATTTCCTTGTCTATGTTACCACATTTTCTATACATGTCTACCAAAGCATTTTATCAAACAGTTCACATACTTGTTGTTATGGCTAAAATACTAAAACAAGTGCTTTCAAACAAACTATGCATGCTTGGAAAAAATCTATCAAAGTATAATAATAATATGGTAGCATAGACAAGGAAATGAGTTGTTTGAATATTCTCATGCAAGTGGATGAATAAAATCAGTATTTATCAAATTAAAACAAAGTTTTAATGTGCAAAGGTGAGGGATATTCATAAGAATATTCCCTTTAGGAGGAATTTACAAAAGGGGGAATATTCCAAAAATATTCCCTTTCAGAGGAATTTGTAAAAGAGGGAATATTCCCTTTTGGATGAATTTGTAAAAGAGAGAATAATCCAAGAATATTCCCTTGCAAGTGGGAATGAGGATAATTAGTAATTTAGTTAAGTAAAACTAAATTTAAATGTGTAGGAGGAGGAATGTGCGAATATTCATTAAATTATTGATTTATTTAATAAAAAGGGAGATGCAAATATGATATTTAATTAAATAGTTTAGGTTATTTAATTAAATAAGAGGACATAAGGTTAAAATTAAATTATTTAATTATTTAATTAAACCCGATGAAATATTAGTGTGGGAGGGTAGGAATTAACCCAATTAGGTCAATTAGATTAATAGATGAAAATGAAGCATTTAATTAAATAATTAGGCTTATTTAATTAAACTGGCAAAAAGAAGATGGATTTTAGGACGAAATGATGTTAATATATCAAATTTAAGTGTGCAGTATCATTCAAGACATTTTTAAGTGTCTACAATTTCCCCCTCTTTGAAGCAATGTACTTGTTGTATTGGTTCAAAGACTGATGCTGATTTTGATGTTGATGACAATACAAAAAATGGATATCGATGATCTCTTTGAGATGCTAATAGCCAAGATAAAGTTGATTGATCTGATTGATTGATTGATAACATTGTTGAGGATTCACAACAATGCAAGGATATTGTTGTCAAGATATGAACAACATAAGGATTGATAGGGAAAGATATATCCCAATGATGATTGATTTGATAAATTGATCAAGATTTTCTAGCAAGGGTAGGAACAAAATTTGTTAGATGATTTGATATCAATATGATCAAAAGATGGTTGGTTGCCCCCTTGAGAGATCAATCAGAGAATAAATTGTTTCGATTAGGCTCACAATAGGTGAAAATCATACTTATGCTTGAGATGCTTGAGATTTAAGGTTGCTTTTGAATCAAAGAGCTATAACTTTTTCAGATTGTTGAGTTGAAGATGATATAGATGCCTCACTGTGCCCCAACAGAAGAGGGATTATTCGTGAAGAGGATGAAAAATAGTTCTTGGAAAGCTCATATGTTGATGTAGATAGATTTGATGATGTATAGAAATTCATCGACCATGGGTAGCTTCGTGTATATTTTGATATATCACACATATTTGATACTTGGATATAAATGTTAGTAAAGATAGAAGAATAAGAAGAATAAGATGGATGGATTAACCATTTTTTTGAGATTGATTTAGAAGTCCAAAAATCCTATGATTATTCAAGACTTTATTAGATATGATGATGAGATGGATGATTTTTCTCATATTTTTGGATTGGGACTCTCTGTCATTCCTTATATTTGATATAACAATAGACATGATGCATTAAGGTATTGATAACCAGGATGGCATTGTATCTAGTGTGATGCACTTTGACTCTACAAATAGATAGGATAGTTCTTTTTCAAACTTTGACATATGGAAACCTTGTTGGAATGTAGTTTAGAAGTTTAGAATATGTCAAACCAAAGAACATGCAATAGTCAACAATTTACTGTAAACAACCTCCCTACACAACTAAGAAAGTATGTGCCAAGATTATTTTACAAGAATACCCCACATGCACAACAAACAAAATATAATGATCAATGCCCCATTCCTTTCTCTCTAAATCATTTATACATCATCAAGAGGTTCTCATAATGGGTTAACAAGATAATTCATAACAAAATATCAAAACAAATAGTTAATGTTATCTATATCTCTTGCCAAAAGTGTGTTTTGAGGATAAATATCCAAAGTGATTGCCAATGATAATGCCCATTTTAGGAAGGATGCATCCTAGGATGTGTTATCGAATGTTGGTGGGTTGATAGGTTGTTTGAAACGCTATTGATATAAGGTTGATTGATATGTTTGATGATGATCAAAAGTTTGATTTTTTGCATTTAAAGGTTCTACCTTTGCTGATTGTTATACTTGTTTCTCGTTTGTGTTACCAAAGGGTGCGGATGATGATTGATTTATTATTGATGGAAGTTTATTGGAAGTGACAACAAAATGGGATAGGTGGTTTTGGAATTTTTTGGAATATTTCGATGTTTTTGATGTTTTGAAAAAATGTTTTGAGGCTGTTTTTTGGTCTTTCTGAAAGTTTATGTGAATGTTTATATTTTTTTGATTATTTTGAGGTTGTTTAGGGTTTTCCAAAGTTTTCCAAATGCTTTAGGATTTTTGATTTTTCAAATGTTTTGGACTTTTTTAGTTTTCAAATGTTTTGGGGTTTTCAGAGATCTGACCAAGAACATAACCTAAAAGACTATCCTAGGGGCCTCCGGGGTGCATCAAAGATGAGCCTTACCTACGTTATACATGTAGAGACCACGTAGTTCAACCGAATTGACTTATTTATTGATGAGAAATGAACACTTGATGGATTTCCAAATTTACTATGAAGGAATCCTAAAGGACCGACCTAGGGTGTCTCAAGGGTGCATCAATGATGGATTTGCCTAAGTTCAAGCTCAAAGACTCGTAGTTCGACAAGGAAACATTTTTTATTTTGATATTTCTAACTTTTAAAACTATTTTTGGGATTTTGATGTTTTTTGGATGTTTTTGATTTCATATAATTTTTATGAGTTGGATATAGATATGTGATAGTTTCAGTTATCTGTTTTGGGAATTTTTTGAAAACCAAGCTAGGATTGATTGATCTAATTGATAGATTACCAATAGTGATAACATTCTCTAGGATGATAAACAATACAAGGATAGTGTTGAACAAAACAAATATTGGGAAATGATATATCCCAAGATGATGATGGATTGGTTGGATAAGATAGATCGAGATTTTGAAGCTAGGATTGGAATAAAATTTGTTTGAGTGATTTGATGTGATGTTGAAGTGCAACTGATATTGATTGTTTGCATTGATGATTGATAAAAGATAAAGCTTGATAATGAACATATTCTTGTCAAAATGTGCCATGGGCTAGTGATTCAGTTTATTTACTAAAAAATTATTTGACCAAATTGATTTTGCATTTACAAATTTTTAGATCACAATATGAGTTATAGGATATAGCTCAAGATTTATACCTGAAGAAAGATGAATGTATCTACCCCCAGTGTCTATCAATGTAGGGAATGATATGGATGGATGCATGGATAATGAATGGATTGATGGATATGGATTATCTTGTGATAGGATAATGTTGGGTAGGATAAAGTGTGCCTCTTTGAACAATGCCTCATGGCTCAGATAATGTTGGTTAGGATAGGACCAATGATAGTGACCCATGCCAATACTTTTACCATAAGAAAGTGTGAAGTATGTACCAAACCTTTTCCAATATCAAGATAAGTTAGATTGGATGAAAATGGATTGGATAATGAAGGGTTCCTAGATTTATTATGGATAATATAGATGGAATGTGAGATTCATTATGGATGGGATGAGGTGATTCTACCTGAAATGGTGCAAATAGATGCTCAATTCTACTCATGATGCCTGTTTTCTAGGTTTTCATCATGGTACTTGTCCAAAGTGCAACCAAAGTGGTTTTCACTAGAGGATGATATTTCTCTTGACTATTTTCTTTATTTTTTGAAAGTTTATGCTCATGTTGAACCACTTGGTGGTGCTGATGTAGACACTTCTAGTTTTGATATAGATGTTGTTGTCATGATGTTCCAATGATATCCTACTTGGAGGAGTTGCTTTATTAGGATACAAGCACTTGAATGTAACCCCTAGATTCTCTTATCTACTTTGTCAATATCGAAGTTAACCTTACATAGATTTAGACATTACGATAGAGTTCCCTTAGAGTCCTTATAATAAAGAGTTGCTATCAATACACGATTAATACGAGAGTTTGATACCATGGATGTCAAAGTGGATAGTGGAATGCATTGAGGGATACAAGATGTAGATGGATTGGTTGACAGTTTGGAATCTTTGTTTCTCCAAATTTGGGATGATGAGCAATGATGGGTGGATATGGAGATTCGATTGGGACCAACCTCTTGATATACCTTATAGGTCACCCTGGAAGCTTTCTTTTGTATTGATGGACAGTTTTGATGGATACATTTCCCTTTTTGACTTTTCCCCATAGTTTCTTTAACTAATGGATTTTGATAGGGATGATTTTCTTTATTTTTCTTTGGTGTCCATTTGAAATTTTCTTGTCCATTCTTCTTTGTAAATAATTTTTCTTCAATAACTTTGTTCTTTTCTTTGATATAGACTTCTCTCTTGTGGTTGGTCCCAATTAGTGGGTGGAAAGATGCATGGATGACGATTCATGATATGAATGGTTGGAGTGTTGGTAGCTATTTCATCCATTGATTTTTTTAGTGGCTAATATCCGCCAATTGGCTAATTGTTGAAATTTGGGAATCCAAAATTGGCTAATAGTTCAAGCTATAATGTTACTTGAATCGCCACATTTTTACAAAATTTTATTATAGTCTTATTTAAGTCGCCAAATAATTTTTTTTATTAAAAAATTTAACTCAAAAATTTGCCACAATATTCGATACATGATTGGATCAGATTTGCCTTAATTTTATAAATTATTGGAGAAATCTATATTAATTTGCCAATAGTATATCATAACTATTAGTTGCTTTAGGACCATATTTCTAATATTTAGTTTCCACCATTGATTTAAATATAATCTAATGGCCCTTGTTGTATTCCACGAGGTAAAATGTACACATGATTTGTAATGCTCATGGGGCCCACAATTTTGGGTATCACGAGCATTATAGATTGTGGGTAAATTTCACCTTATAGTGTACAACAAGGGTTGTTAGACCAATGATCTAAAAGAAGTTCTGAGCCCCCATGTGAATTAGAGATCATGGTTACATTTTACCTTATAGAATATAATGAGGGCCATAATATTATATTATAAAAAAATGGTAGAAAGTAAATATTGTAGTCTACCTCTTCAACTCATCAATAATTTCCACCCTCGGGCCCCTACTTTTCCATTAGAATTATTTTTAGATTGGATAGATTCGCCATCATAATTAATGCATTTTCCTATTATTTTTCAAGATTCACCAAAATTTTCCACAAAATTTTAGTGATGTAAAAGAATCGCCAGTAAAACTAATATTTTTTTTGAAAAAAAGGAAAGTTTCGCCAATAGAAATTATTTTTTTTTCCTCAAAAAATGAAAGATTCGCTAGGATTTAATATCTTTTTTTTAGGGGGGTTTCTGAAAGTTATCATTGATTTCATCATAAGGACTCTTTGTGCTCCCCATCTTGGTGTTTGCACTACATGAATTTTCCCCCAATATTATGGGAGTATTACTGACATGCTTTGATTCTGCCACTAACAAACCATTTCCTTGCTATACATGATTGTTTATCTTTATTCATTATTGATAATGTTTGACATCCTTATACTTGATTTCTTCAATCTATATGGAGTATGTGCCTAATTTTGATGCTTCTTCAAAATGTGTTGATGCTTTACAATCCATATAGGAGTCTTCCTTATGATCCATTTTTTCTTTCTCTTCAAAGGATTTTTCTAATTCACCATCCATGTAGAGGTCTTCATGATCAATTTTTGACATGTCTATGGATTCTGATATGTCTTGATCATGTGTAAATATATTAAGAGTAGGAGACTCGTGTTCCTTGGCAATGCTATCAAGATTATGAGACTCTTGTTTTGGATGAAGATCATCTAAATGTTCATTAGGAGTAAGCATCTCATGGGTAGATGGAGGAGAATGTTATATATGGATATGATCATTATTTGAGGTATCTTGTATGGATTCAAGAATACCCATTAGATCATGGTAGTATCTTGCAGATATGGATCCTTGATCTTGATTAATTTTGGAATTATTTTTGACATGTTGTGGATCAAGCTCTTGACATGGGTCAATTCAAAGGATGGATTTCTTATAAAGGGTTCATGGATATCTTAATTAGGCATGGGAAGTGGCTCAATATCATCTTGATCTTTGAGTGAATTTGGATCAAGTGTTGAGTTGAGGATTCCTTCAATATCTACAACCATGAGGTCAAAGGAAGTCAATATGTCTTAGAAAGAACCATTTCTATACTTTGGTGGAAGATGTTGATCATTATTTGGAATAGATTCTTGAGATATGTCCTATAACTCATTGGGTAATGTAGAGGCATCATCAACATGATCATTGGTGGATGGATCTTGAACTTTATCCTCAATGATTGTGGTAGAAACCTTGTTAATGTCTTCAACCATGAGATCAAATGATGTTAAGATTTCTTGAAATGGATAATTGTTAGATATTGGTGAGGGATTCCAATCATGATTATGAAGTGTATCTTGAGGTATGCTTATTTTCTCATTCGATGAGATAGATACCTTGTCAACATGGTCATTGGCAGATGGATGTTGAATTTTATCCTCAAAAATGGTGGTGGGGATATTGTTGATGTTTTCAATCATAGGATCAAATGATGTTAATACTTCTTGAAATGGATCATTGTTGGATATTATCGATGGGTTTTGATCATGATTAAAAATTGACTCTTGTTGTATGTTGATTTGATCGTTGGATGTGGTAGAAACATCTTCAAGGTGATCATTGATGGATAGATCTTGATCATTATTTTAAATAATTGTGGTGGAAATATTTTCACTACTATCATTAGTGGTTGAATCTTGATCATTATCCTCAATAGTTATTTTTCCTTGATCAAGAAGGTCTTGGATGATTTTTTGAGTTTGATACAATCTAACGTGTCATGACCTTTTGTGCTATGGTATTTGCAATAAGTATTATCATCATCCCATGGGAACTTGATGCTAGTTTCACTCCCATTTAATGATTCTATAAGATTGATAAGTTTAGCATGGATTAACATGTTTAATGCTGATTCAATTGGCTCCCCTAAAGGAGTGTATTCACATTTGTCATCTTGTGAGATTTGTGCTGGTTAAGATTCATCTAGTTGTGATTCATCTTAGAGATGTGGTGATTGATCTTGTTGAGGTTGTTGATTTTGATATCCAACTTCTTGATATGGTTGTGGACACAACTCAATCTTTTGATGACATGGTTTAACCAATTGGGGAGTGTGTCAATTTTGGGGTGGAGATGTATCTTGGTGATATGAATCAATGAGTTTGGTAAGTGTAGCAATTTGATTTCGCACAATTTGATCTTGATTTTGATTTTTATGCCCTTTATATAGTTGATTTGGTTGTCGATCAAGCATATTTGGAGTATGCACTTGTGGTATTTGTATGGGATCATAAACAAATTGATTTTGGACAATGTTCTGATTTGGGATGACATTTAGATTTTGCATCATAGGTTGGCATTAAACATTGTTGTGGTTGGAAACACATTGCTTTGATTTAGGTAACCTTTATTTTGCTTGATGTTACCTTTATTTGGATCAATAAATTAAGTTTTCAACATATTGTTTGGATTTTGAACAACATTGGTGTGATTCACAAATGTATCTATCCCATAGTTCACCAAGTGTGGATTTGATAAGTTCATGTTTGGCAAGTTTTTATTTGGTATACTCATATTTGGCATGTATTGATTTGATGGGATAATGTTGTTTTGTTGAAGACTTGTGTATTGATCATTTGGTTGATATATTTGTAGGTTTTGACTTTTATTTAAATCTACCATAGGGAAAGGTGATCCAAAATTTAGATTGGGCATACTCACATTTGTTTTAGCATTGAGGTTTGTATGATATAATGATCCCATATGTGAATTGTATAAATCAGAGTTTTGATAATCAATTGGTATTGTAAGGTTTTGAAAGTTTGGTTGATTTAGATCACTCATGATGTATGAACCAAATTTTATATTCAATGTTTTTCTTATGTTGTAACCTTGTTACAAAAGTGAACCTCTAAGTGTTTTGGACCAATTATGTGAGTGGATGATGAAATTGGTGAGTGATATGGGGGATGAACTTTCTAAAATTTTGGACAACACCTTTATAAAAATGGTTTGATGGTTTTTATGTCTTGGATAATATGTGTTAATAAACTTGTAAATCCTTAAGCTAGACTTGTGACCTTCAAGATAGACTAGTTCAAAAATATGATGACTGACTTAACTAGTTGCATGGAAAAGGATTCATTTCACATACAAAATAGCTAAGTTAGGGGATTGGTTTGATGATTATCTAAGTCCAAAGTGTTGATGTAGCCAAAAAAATTCCAAAGTTGTTGGTGAGATGGAATTTAAATATGATGAAGGTGGATGAAATGTTTTGACCCAATGTTGACCTAGAGTGAACCTTTGTTTTGCAAGACCAAGGTGGTGAGAAATGTGTTAGACCTCTAAAGTGTTCAAACCCTAAGGAATCAATGATTAAGGAGAAGCTCTTGTGAAATATGTAGATTTGGTTTGTCTATGAAATAGCGTAGAAAACATCTCCTTATTGATCTATCTCGATTGTGGTGATTCCTTAAGATATGTCTCCAAATATACTTTGAACTATGATGTCTAAGTTTGAAATAGCGGCATGTAGACATTCTCTTGGGGATTTTGATTTTGTGAGAGATAATTTAGATAAGCACAAGATCATAAAAAAAGAGGATATTTATTGCCATGCAAGAGGTGGTAATATGGGCCTTCTAGCCACAATATTAGCTTGTTCCTCTTGTTCATCTAAGATATATGTTGTGTTTCTCCACTAGATTGGTGTTTCCTTCATTTCAAAAGTGAAACTTCTCAAACTACTAATTATATCTATTTGTTCCCCTTTAATTAGTTCAAAGTTTGGTTGAATGATAGCGAGCGTAAGGTTTGGTTGTTCAACCGGAGTGATCAGACACCAAATGGTCATGTGGGATTCAATTTTTCAATTTATCTTGCTTAATGAGTTTCTTTTTTACCACAAACACTTGTCTTTCTTAAGTTTGAAACTAAATGACTATGTCAAAAACAACATTCATCTCACAAGGTCCATTTTGTGAAAAGGATAAAGTTAGGGGCATAGATGCCTAGGTTAACTTTGGTAAGTATGGATTGAGATGTAAACCAAAATATTTTGAAGTTTCTAAGGATAGAAATCCTTAGGACAAGCTTAAATATCAATTATTTTTTCCAAGGGTATCCATACTTAGACCAAAGGGTTTGAAATTTTGAAAAGACTTGTTGATATTTCTTTGGAATCATTTTGGAACCAAGCAAGTATTAAACTGACTCACAAGCATGAGCAATCCTAGTTCAGTTGTGTATTTCTTAGTAGGCTTACCATATCCCCTAAGAGATGATTAATTTTTGAAGATGGAATGGAAAAATAGGCTATGTCAAGGAAATGTAACATCTTGACATGCCAAGCAAAGGAGTCCCTTCCCCATTTTATTTATCACCTCAACCAAAAACCAAACATGGTAAGTAAATTATTGGAATGGTGCTATTCCAATGCACTACTTCAAAATAAAATTCAGAGGAAATGGTGAGCCACTAATAACAAGGTTCATAATTTTGACTTTTGGGATAAACTCATGCTATACATGTGGCGAATTCACTCAATTAAGAGGCCTCTCAGCCTTAGAAATATCTAAGGGTTTTAACATATCACATGGATACTAGAGGAGAATTTAATTCCTATAGTTTAACTACACCAGTTGGTTAATGAATTTTTTCACACCAATTATTTCTATAGCAGACTAAAATGGAAGTATCGCTTGGGTCTTTCCCTCTCACAAATTGGGAGGTAGGCCCAATTAAGGCAACACATGTTTGAATCGTAAAATGATTTTCGTCACCCAAGATTTTCCAAAAGGAACAAGGGGAGAGGATAGGCACTTCCACGAAGAAAAGGTATACTTGTGTGTTTTTCTTCACCCAAGATCGCACGAAGCGCAAGGTGAGAGGATACACACAACAAGAATACACAAGAAAATCAGACACATGTTCATTTTAACTTGACAAGAATAATGAATTCATTTTAAGCACCAAATGAAGTGTTTTAGATTGTTCAATTTTAAACCAACATCGCAAAATGAGGATATGAGGGTTCAGTTTTAACCAATTTGAGCATTAATTTTAAACCCAAATTAAATATAGTTGGTCTTAAAACATGAAGTAAAGCATCGTAAATGGGTTATAATTACCCCATAAGTTTCAAAACACTTATTAAAATTATAATCCAATGACAATATGCTCCTTCACTTCAAATTTTATTGCTCGAACCTACAAAACAAGTTAATTATGCATCATTGAATTTGAACTGAAGTGTGTCACTTTATAGCGACACATCCCTAATGTGTTAATGAATCTTCAATAGCGTCGTTGAACCTACAAACACAAGGAAAATAGAAATATAAAGAGAAATTTTTTCAGATTGATTAGTTCAGTCCCTCCTTCTAGTGCCAAAATGTGACTAATGACTTACTATAGGTTAAATACACCTGATCCATATGAATTTGAGGCATATTTAATCCACTAAGCATCAATCCCGATAAGATAATTCAATGTAAACAAAGATGAAGGAGCCATTAATCTAACATGCTAAAAACACAAAATCTTGACAAACATCTACTCTAAGACATTGCAACTTATCCTATTGGGGGAGTGGTGTCACATTGATGTGGAATGGTGACCCTTTCCCAATCCCTTGGATAATGAGATTGTTTCAATCAGTTTTATTGAAGAAAACTGATGAAACTAATAATAGATATATATGAAACATGATAAAATTTAATTTAACATGATAAAAGCTAAGATGATTGATGTAAGTGTATGCAAAGCTATTCTAAATGTATGCAAGATTTGAAATATTAAAACCCTAGTTTCAAAATATACTAAATGGATGCAACTAAGTTACCATGGAAGCCATTAATGGATGCTTTAAGCTATTATTATCAAGACTTTAAACTAAAACAAGCTAAATATGGAAGCAAATGAGAGTTGTTTTAACAACATAAGTTAACTATTAAAAGATATTTCCATTTGTCTCCAAATAGTGATCTATTTATAGGAGAGCAAATGAGAAAGCAATGGATGAGATTGATTTGATATATCAATGGTCACAAATGAAAGGAGGATGAAACATGGACTGAGGATTCCAATCCATGGTCAAGGTCGAAAGTTGACAAGGATCAACTAATTTAATCAATGGTCCAAATTAGCTTTCAAAAAACACACTTCCTAAGAATTAGGAAGAGGTCAAGAGATATTTTGGAGGAATGAGTGTATAAAAGGGGATATTCCATAGAAATATTCTCTTTTGGAGGAATGCACAAAAGAGGGAACATTCCAAGAATACTCCCTTACAAGTGGGAGGATGAGGATAATTAGCAATTTAGTTAATTAAAACTAAATTTGAATGAGAAATCAAGGGCTTAGACTGAAAAGATCAATTAATGGTCATGATGGAAAGAAGATAGAGGAATGGATCATGGATTACCATCAAGGGTTGAGAATGCAAGTTGATATTTAATCAAGGGCTCACAATCATTCAAAGAAGCACAATTTCAAAGTTTGCTCAAGAATTTTGTAGAAATTTTGTTTCAAAGAAGAATATTTCCTTTTTTGAATGAGTGAAAAGGGAGAATATTCTCACGCAAGTGGATGAAGAAAATTAGAATTTACCAAATTAAAAAATAAAATTAATGTGCAAAGGGGAGGGATATTCATAACAATATTCCCTTTTGGAGGAATTTGCAAAAGAGGGCATATTCCAAGAATATTCCTCTTTGGAGAAATTTGTAAAAGAGGGAATATTCCTACAATATTCCCTTTTGGAGGAATTTGTAAAAGAGGGAATATTCAAAGAATATTCCCTTGCAAGTGGGACTGTGAGGATAATTAGTAATTTAGTTAATTAAAACTAAATTTAAATGTGCAAGAGGAGGAATGTGAGGATATTCATTAAATTATTAATTTATTTAATGTAAAGGGGATGCAAATATGATATTTAATTAAATATTTTAGGTTATTTAATTAAATAAGAGGACATAGGGTTAAAATTAAATAATTTGCATTATTTAATTAAACCAGATGAAATGTTAGTGTGGGAGGGTAGGAATTAACCTAATTAGGTCAATTAGATTAATAGATGAAAATGAAGCATTTAATTAAATAATTAGGCTTATTTAATCAAACTAGCAAAAAGAAGATGGATTTCTGGATGAAATGATGTTAATATATCAAATTTAAGTGTGTAGTATCATTCAGGAAAATTTTAAGTGTCTACAAATAGTAAGAAATATCATAGACATGGTAGTGAGCTATTTGAAAAATGCCTCAAATAAATGTGGTCTCATGGTGGTGTCCATCACCATGAGACCATATTTCTTTGAGGATTTTTTTTAAAGAACTCACTGCCTTGTCTATGCTACCACATTTTCCATACATTTCTACCAAAGAATTTAATCAATCAATTCTCTTAAAAAAATTCAAACAGTTCACTGCCTTGTCTATGCTACCACATTTTTCATACACATCTACCAAAGTACTCAAAATTTTGTTGACTATCTCGGACATTATAATCCATGACCTGTATCACTATTCTAGTTTTAATAATTGAATAATGTTGTTCTATTTTTAGATTATGTGGGTGGAGACACCTCCTAATGTTCATATGGAAATTGAACATGGTATGTCTTCCACAAGTGATAGCTCCATGCCTTTGATGGGGGTATGAGGTAGATTAATGAATTTCAAATTGCATTCATTGTTATAGTTGTTTATTACTAAAAATGTTGTATGAACAAGACAAATGAGAGGGGGGTGAATCAGTTGTAGCAAATTAAAAAATTAAAACCCTCAACAATAATCAGATCCACATGCATTTATTAAACCCTTATTTTGTTAAAGTGATTAAACATGAAATGTAGATAATAGAAACTGAAATAACAACACCATACACAAGAGAACACTAGATTTACGTGGAAAACACACTAAGGGAAAAACCACAATGAGGATTAGCTCACAACATAAGTAATATAAAAATTGGTACAAGGGATCAGTGACAAAGATTTAATTTGTTTAATCTCACGAGTAGACTTTGGTATATTTTCTTCTTTCATCATAGTCCTAGTGGTTTCTTGAATCGTCTAGTTTTTCTTTTCAACCACTGCATTCTACCAAGGAGTTCTAGGGGCAGACAAGTGCCTCTTTATTCCATGAACTTCATAAAACATGTTAAAATCATTGGATGTGAATTCTCCACCTCTATCAGACCTCAAAGACTTAATTTTTACATTCATTTCATTCTCAACCATCCCCTTAAATGCTTTAAATCTATCTAATGGATCAAATTTCTCTCTAAGAAAAGTAACCCATTTCATTCTAGAATAATCATCAATCAAAAGCATGAAATACCTATCACCTTGAAGACTACTCACCCTTGTAGGACCACAAAGATTTGTATGTATTAATTTGAGTAGTTCGATAGCAAATTGTTCCTTTCCTTTGAAACTACTCCTTGTTTCCCAAACTGATAATTCTTGCAAACAACATTGATAGGCTTTGTAATTCTTGGCGGGTCTCTCACTACATGAATTGAACTAATTCTCACCAAATTATCAAAATTCATGTGACACATCCTCTGGTTCCATAACCAACTATCCTTAATATGATACATAAATCAATGACCATCAGTGCCCTTAAGCTGATTGACGTTTCCATCTATCCTCTTACTAGCAACAATCACAGTTCCAATCCCTTTTCAAATCTCACATCTTTCATCCTTAAACACAAGATTATATCCTTTGCTACATATTTTCCAACACTCAAAATATTATTCCTTAAACCCTTAACATAGTAAACATCTTGAGTATTATGTTTTCCATCAAAACTAATTGAACCTATTCCACAAATATTAGCTCCTGAATCATCTCCAAATTTGACTAATCCACCATCATACTTTTCAAGTTTAACAAACCTACTTTTGTCTCTGGTCATGTGATTAGAGCAGCCATTTCCAACAACCTAGTAATTATTATCTTCTTTAACGTGAAAGGTAGATACCAAATTGCCTTCAACCTTATCCTTCTTCTCTGAAACACTTTCCTTCACACAAATTTCAGAGTTAGCAGAACTAGATTCTTCTTTTATAGCTAAGAACAATAATTGATTATCATCAAAATCTCCATAATTAGATTCATCATTAAAAATACCAACATCTTCTTTGACATAGTAAGTTCTTTTAATCATCATTCCTTTATTCTTCTTACTCTTATTGTTCATGACTTTGTTTGGACATCTAGAGGCATAATGACCTACATTTTTACAAATAAAAAATTTGAAAGGTAGTTTACCTTTGTACTTACCAGTTTATTTTTTCATCCTTCTCACAAAGTTAGCTTCCATATCATCAAGATCATCTCCATCTGAATCTTCAATATTTTTTGATTTTCTAGCCTTAAAAGTAGTCTCCACTTTTGTACCATTATTCAAACCAATATTTCTCATTTCAAATGAAGTTAGTGTACCAATTAACTGATCTCTAGAAGAAGTATTAAAATTTGTAACTTCCTCAATAAAAGATACCTTTTCACTATATGAATCAAGAAGAGTTCTAAGAAATTTCTTTACCATCATAGGTTCTTTAACTTGTGCAACAAGCCCTCTCATAGCACTTAATAGTTCATCAACTCTCTCCATGTAGGTTGAAATTGTTTCACCTTTAGACATTCACATAGTCTCAAATTTTTCCTTTAGATTCTACAACTTATCTTATTTGAACTTGTCATCTCCTTCATAAATACTTTCAAGATTATCCCAAGCATCTTTAGTAGTCTTAAGGTTCATAACTTTAACCAATTTAGAATTTGAAATATTGTTCATCAAAAAAAATCTTTCCTTACCATTTATTTCATGTGCCTTGATCTCATCACTTGTTCTCAAACCATTCGAAGGTGCAACATACTAATTCTTTATTTCTTTTTCAATTTCAAATCTATGAGTTGCTAGATATCCTTCCATATTTTTCTTCCAGAATGTATTAGTTTATTCCATAAAATCTAGGGCAATCAATTTTCTTCACCATCCCAGATCTACTTATTAGAACCCAAAAATTCCATCAAAACCCTAAGGTTTTTTCACTATTTTTCATAAAAACCATAAAAAACCTAAGGGATTTTATTCATTCATACCCTTTATTTTCCTATCTTTCCCTTAAAAATTCAATTTTTCCCATCTATATTGTCAAATTCCTTTTACCTCTATATGCTTAACCCCATGGATTTCACTGCTTTACCACAACCCCTTATAAAGCCATTTGCAATAGTGCAGTTGAAAAATTTGATCCTACCATTGACAACTCAATCCATACCCGTGGTATGGTGGTAGCGGCTAAAAGATCGGGCACAAAATGTTTACTGTGCCACCGCGCACAGTCTAAACATAGACCGTGGTGGCACAGTGGATAGTTAGTAACTAGCCAGGAAAGCAGACAGGAGGCTCACCGCAGTACCACAAGGGGTCATCTCATAGATCATGGTGACTGTGGTGAATAGAAGACAACGGTGGAGGAAGCGACAAAGATGGATATCGCGGGTGGTAGAAGGGGAGCCGACAGTTGAGTGGTGAATAAAGGTGAGCAATTAGTAGTTTGTAGAATGGCTACTATGATACTGCTGATGGTTGAAGCAGAGACCGTGGTGGTGCGGTAAGCGGTGGAGATAATGACCAGGGTCAGACACCGCCACACCGTGGGGAGATAAAGCATTGATCACAGTGGAGCGGTGGAAGAGATAGAAGTCGTGATAGTCAGTGTGGGGTCGGTCACTACTATATCACGGGAGGAAAAGTCAAAGCCCACGGTAGAGTGGTAAACATAAAGGAAGTTGTGTAGACAGTAAATGTAAAGGAGGCAACATATAAAGTGAAATGCACGGAGTGGTAAAATATAAAGGGAAAAATCAAAAGCAAGACTATAGTTAAAAATATTTAATTTTCCAAAAGGAAACTTAATTAAATATTTTATCTCTATCATAGAATACAAACAGTTGTAACAGGAAAATGAAGAGTTGTGACATTTGAGATTTGTTGTATAAATACTTTGTAAAATCAGTTGCAGAAAGAGGGTAGTTAGAGTAGGAGATAGATTTTTCAGACTGGGAATGGAAATAATGTACAGACCTTCTTGAAACAAAGCAATGGAGAAAATGTTCATAAATTGGTGAAATCTTATCTGAATTCAGTTGTTGAAATGCTATAATTTGTATTATTTTTTAGCTTGATTCTCTCCAATTCGAAGTCTTCTAATCATTTGAATTGATGTATCAAGCATAATTTTGATTCATCAAGGTGCATGTTTTCAATTTATGTGATTTTTGTTTGCTAGTGTCTGCATGTCAGAATTAAAATCCTTCAAGTAAGTCACAGTGATTTAGGATTTCTTTTGGATTGTTGAAGAAGAACTTGGTAGGAAAACATTTTACCACTATTTGTGCAAGACAAATAAATGAAGTTGTATGCCAGTCATTAGAATTTCATTTTAAAAGTGCCTAACAAATTGAATTAAACCAGAGAGGGAAACACATATCATTTTTATTTTTGACTCCATTGCCCATGTGGATAGAAGGCACTGATCTGCCACAACCTAGAGAATTCATTTCATATACAAACAACATTTTCAAAACCTTTCTTTTGAGTAGTAGTAGGTATAATTGTAGTGATTTTGTCTATCCATTTCCATTTGCCATTGAGGGTAGATTGTTTTACCGGGAAATACATTTCAATTTGCATCATTCACATAGGTTCACCCACCTTGTTCTAGCAGAACCTAAAGAGAAGAAGGTTCAATTGCATCAATTGGCCTCGTACTTTGGCCAAAAGCATTGTGAGAGCTTGGCAACCTCTCGTGGTTCAAACCTATGTTTTTGAGACCCAACACTACCTTAAGAGGTCAATCTATTCTCTAAGGAACCTTGATTTGATACTAGTTGTTGAATGACAACAACTGAGAGGAGGGGGGTGAATCATTTGTAGAAAATTAAAACATCAAAACCCTCAACAATAATCAGATCCACATGCATTCATTAAACCTTTATTCTAATAAAGTGATTAAACATGAAATGTAGATAATAAAAAACTGAAATAACAACACCATACACAAGAGAACACCAGATTTACATGGAAAACCCAATGAGGTAAAAACCATGGGAAGGATTACCTCTCAATATAATTAATAGAAAAAATAGTACTAGGGCTCACTGCTAGAATATGACACACTATCCAAAAAGGCTCACTACCACAGAAAGAACACAAGAAGATAGAAGAGAATTTTTACACAAAGAAAAAATTATCAATGCAACAAGGAACCCACCACAAATTCTCCAACACTTTTAAAGCCTTGTATGAAAGATTCTAGACACCTTTAGCTCACTACCTTCAAGAATCCAACACTTTGAATTTTGGACTGCTCTACTCAAATTCACATCACACACATCACTTGCATCTATCTTTTCTCTCTCTCTTGCATCTCACAACAAAAATACTCTTATTTATATCAACCTCAACCTAAAAAAACTTCTCCAAGGTTAGCAACTATCTGTTATACTTACAAATTCAAATTAGGTCGACACCTAAATATTCCTATGATAGATAGGAATGAAGGCTACCAATATAAATCCTTAATTAGGACCCAAATAGATCCCAACACACCTCAACACACTTTCAAAAGCCTTACATTTAGTGTTAACACAAGTCTATCCAATACTCATGCTAAACACCATAAACATTAAGTACACTCTTCCTTAAATCAATCTAAAACTTCCAGACAATAAATTCACTTTAACACAATCTAGAATAATCCTTGAACCAACTAGGATATAATAAATACTTCATCCAAACTCACATCATACAAATATTTCAACCCAAAACATCTAGTAGACCTTATTCACACACCGACGCATGAAATCCACATTGTACTATACCAGATCAACTGAAACCTTGAATTTTGAAAGATACAAAAATTATAAGAAACTTCTCAAATACACACAATGTGAAGCCAAACAATGAATAAATGTGGAGAAAATACATTTCTCCCAGGCCACATAAAACATCAAAGAAAAACTGATTCAAACATTGGTGAAAATATCTCTCTGTAGAATGATCTAGAAACCCAAATTTTGAATATAGTAGCTACTAACAATGTTAAAAAACATATCGGATATGCACAAGCATAGCATCAACAAAGAAGAAACAAAGAGAACATCTTGGATCACATTCTGAACACTTGCACAACACTATTTTATCTATTTATCAAATTTTCTCAAAATCACTTGGAAACCAAGTACCAGAGACATCATCTCAGCTCACTACTTCATTCCAACTCATCTTCAAAAACTAAAACATAAATATATATCCATCTACTCACAACACTTCCTCAATATATCAACTACACATGCACAACCTACAACAACCTATTTTCCTCTTTTTCACAATTTTCTCAATATCCTTGACATCTTCATCATGCAAAAAAATTTCCAAACACATAGTAGGCATCAATGACAACACTAGCCTATAGAATTCTTGTTGACATCAATGACAACACCTTCATACTTGCAAAAAAAATTCAAATGATTAGTGATTTGAAGTTTAATTTCTATCTAGATTGTTTCTATAAGACATTAGAATACCACAACCTAATCCTGCTACTGTGGAAAATGATGAGAGAGATCATTTGGAGGTGGTAAGTGATTATTTTGTTAAAATTTTCATTTTTATAATGTAATTTGTATATATTAATGTTTATAATTTTTATTGTAACAACTAAGGCTCCATGATGAACTAAATAGGAGGAGAAACCCTCAGATTCAAATTAAACCACTCTCATATGTGTCTCCATCCCCTTGAAGATGAAAGGCCACCTATGAAATATTTTCTTCACCTAGAGAGGAATGACTTTTTATTGGGTTTCTTTCTTGTTATCCTATATGGCATTTGTGGACATATAATTTGTATTATATATAGTTGAGATCGTATGCCTATATGGCTATTTGGTTAATACACATATTTTTTGTTGATGGTGTATATATTTACATTATAAATCCACACTTCAATGGATATTTGTAGATGGTTTACTTCAAATATTTAAATTCCAATTGTATTACATGCACTCTTCCTTTATATAATTGTAAATATATAAAGTTTGAACATTATTCTCCTCTAATATTATTGAACATTAAATTAATAATATGAATATAATAATACATGATGCAATCTAACACATAGGTCTCTCTACCACTACACATCTAAGCCCATACTCTATAGGATCATTGTAGCATGGTAAGTAAATTCATTTAATTATACAGTGCTTTAAAGTATGCAACTAAAAATGATCAAGATATTATTACATGTGACCTCATACCTCTAGAAGTTGTCATATAATTCTTGGAAGACATCTACCATTCCACGTGTACATGCATCTTGTGTATACTTCATGTGTTCACATGTATGATTCATGCTTCTTGTGTATACTTCATGTTTTCACATGTTGATTAATAGGAAAAAGAAGGGGAAGATGCATATAAAAATGTCACTCCTTTCTCCACAAATCATTCAAATATGTCCTAGGAGTACTAATTGGATTGACTAGCAACCTCACAAGGTGAGTTAATTCACTATGAGGACCTAGGAGGGGTGATTCTTTCAAATTTAAGGGGGTTCACCACAAAGCAAATGCTTGGAAAAGACAAATGAACATTCAACCTACAAAACCTAGTAATGCAAGCTAAATGAGAGATGCAAATAATGAAATTATGCAACAAGGAGATATGATATATGTAACTAGGAAGTCTAGAGATGTTGTGAGGATTCTAGAAATGCAAAGAAGCTGCCAAAAAGTTCTATGGGGGACTAAGATTCCTTGGGTGGCGTATTAGTCCCATTGCTGTCTTCCGGGGAAAATACAAAATCTTCGGATGTTGGATCCAGATCTAAAGGAATCCCTAAAAAAATATTCTTGGGGGGACTAAGACACCCAAGGTGGCTTATCAATCTTGTTTTGAATTTTTGGAATTTTTGAGTGTGGTCCCAAATCTTAAGATCTGAACTTCCTTCTTCACTAGGTTTCTAGATCTAAACCTGTAAAAAGATCTACAAAACAAAGGAATTTGGATTGATTGCTTATGTGGGTTTTCCTTGGTCAAAACCCTTTTTTGGTAATTAAACCTTGATGAAAAGCATAAATTTGAAAATGGAAATGTGTGTGTGCCCTAATCTTAAGTGTGTCTAAGATTATGAAATTTAGAATATGAAGAAAACCTATTCAAATGTGTTAGAATAAGATTCCTAAGATGCAAATGTAAATGACCTATAAAGGAGATCTCTAATCACCCTACCAAGTCACAAACATGAAATATACCTTCCTTAGGTAGAAAATAGAGCAATAATGGAGGATGGAATCAATCAAGAAATAATTCCTTGGGCTTGGATAAATGGCTAGTAGCATCTCCAACATAAAATCTCTCATGATCCACAATAGGCATCCATTACTAATCCTTGGCAATGCTAGATCTTGACTTGAAAAGCCTACAAAAACACAATAGAAGGCTGCTCCAAGACTCTAAAACTTCCTTCAACTTATGTCTCTTATATGAACTCATGTCCACTTCTATCAACTTCTTATGAAATATGGGTGTGAATCTTACTTTTATAGGAATTTCTATCTAATAACCCAATTATTGGATCTCAAAGGCAAACAAAAGGTCAAATAAATTCAAATATTTTTATTTCCATCTCTTAATTCCCAAAAATAAAGCCCCTGGGACTAAGACCCCCTAGGTGGCATCTTGGTCCCACTAGGTGGGACTAAGATGCCACCAATGGTGTCTTGGTCCCACAAGGCTTATTTTTCCAATTCAAAAGGTGGGTTACCAAGATTGATGGTTTTTTATGGGTTTCGGTGAGGTTTAAAGTTGCAATATGCCTTGGGATGCACAAAAAGGGGTCTTAGAGGCCCATAATAAGTGAACTAAATGGAAATTAATGCAAGGGGTGCTAAAATGGGTCCAAATTAAGTGCTAAAATGCAAAGGTATGCATTTTTCTACACTACAAATGTATGCTTCATTCTTCCTGTGTAGACTTCATGTATTATGTGTATTCACATGTATTTTTCATGCTTTTTGTGTATACTTCGTATATTTTGTGTATTCACATGTAAACCTCATACTTCATGTATTACATATATCTATTTGTTTTCTTCACAACTAGATGTATCTTCAACAAGATTAATCCATGTGTATTGAAAACATTATTTATCGAAATGCTTTCTAATTTGATAAGAACTAATATAAAAGGGAGATAAATTTATCATTGAGAAAGACATCCATAACATCCTTGAAGAATAAAATTAAGAATACAACCTTAGGCAAATTTGTAAATAAATTAATTTAGGTTCCCATGAATAGTGATGATATGATTTACGTTGTGACATTTCAAAGAAGAAAAGTTATGACCCTTGAAATAGGAAAGACTATGAAACTTTTGTAATGAAGGGTGGTGACCATTCCTAGCATAGATGTTCCCAACTATACATGTTGGTGCTAATAGTTTGGCCCCATGAAGAGAAAAATAAAAAATAGCCTACCTTGCAACTTTACACTACATGCATTTGACAAGTTTTGGAGCATCAAAAAGACTTTCACCATGGGAAAACTCCTCAGAGATATCAAAACCAAGAGAGGTTATTGTAGAGGGGCCCTACATGATCTTGTAGCCTTAGATGGATTTCTTCTAAGTGACACAGTTTATGAGTAATAGCTCCTCAAAGATTGTTTCTTTTTTGCACTTTGGTCTCTTAAGAGACCTCACTGGTACAATGTAGCTTAGTCTATTTTGGTGTCTTTGGGTGTGAAATAGTACCTTACATAGCATAAAACAACTAGTATAGATGTGTTGGAACCATTGGTTTGGTCACACAAGGAGTAAACCAGAAGTTACACCCATTTGCAACTTTACGTTGCATGCATCTAACCTATTTTCCATCAACTAAAAATTGGATACCATGGGAAAATGCCTTGAATATATCAAAAAATGAGATATTTTATTGTAGAGGGGCCCTACATGATTCCATAGCCTTAGACAAAATTTTTCTAAGTGACACGATTTCTGAGTAATAGCTCATCAAAGATTGTTGCCTTTTTGCACTTTAGACTCTTAAGGGATATCATCGGTACAATGTAGCTCAAACTATTTTGACATGTTTGGGTGAAAAATAGGACCATTCCTAGCCTAAAAATACCCATCCAGATGTATTGGAACTATCGGTCTTATTTCACGAGGAGAAAAACAAAAGTTACACTCCTTTGCAATTTTATATTGCATGCATTTAACACTTTTTCTATCAATTGAAAACTGGACACCATGGGCAAACACCTCAAAGATATCAAAAAATGAGAGAGGTAATTGTAGAGGGGACGTACATGATCATGTAGCCTTAGATAGATTGTTTCTAAGTGACATAGTTTATGAGTAATAGTTCCTTAAATATTTTTTCTTTTTGCACTTTGGTCTCTTAAGAGACTTCACCGGTACAATCTAGCTCAGATTGTTTTAGCCCGTTTGGGTGCAAAACAAGAATTTTCCTAGCATAAAATCACCAATACAATTTTTTTGGAACTATCAGTTTAGTCACATGAGGATAAAAATGAAATTTACACTCCTTTGCAACTTGACACTACATGCATCTGACCCTTTTTCCATCAAATAAAAACTCGACACCACGTGCAAACGCCTCAAATATATCAAAAAATAAGAGAGGTCATTGTAGAGGGGACCTAAGTGATCCCATAGCCTCATATGAAATAGTTATATTTGACATATTTTTTGAGTAACAACTCATCAAATATTGTGGCCTTTTTGCACTTTGGACTCTTAAGGGATATCGTCGGTACAATGTACTTCGAACTGTTTCAACATGTTTGGGTGTGAAAAAGGACCATGACTAACCTAAACATACCCATCCAGATGTGTTGGAACCATCGGTTTGGTTTCACGAGGAGCATAATGAAATTTACACCCCTTTACAACTTTATATTGCATGCATTTGACACTTTTTCCTTCAACTAAAAATTGGACACCACAGGAAAATGCCTCAAAGATATAAAAAATGGAAAAAGGTTATTGGAGAGGGGCCCTACATGATCTTGTAGCCTTAGATGGATTATTTCTAAGTGTCAAATTTTCCAAGTGATAGCTCCACAAAGATTGTTGTTTTTTTCACTTTGGTCTGTTAAGAGACTTCGCCGGTACAATGTAGCTCAAACCGTTTCGACATGTTTGGATACAAAATAGAACCTTTCCTAGCATAAAACCACCAATCTGAATATGTTGGAACTATCAATTTGGTCTCTCGAGGAGAATAAAAAAATTTACACCCCTTTGCAACTTTACATTGCATGCATCTGACCCTTTTTTCATCAACTAAAATCTCGACACCACGACCAAACACCTTAGAGATATCAAAAACTAAGAGAGGTTATTGTAGAGGGGCCCTATGTGATGATGCACCCTCAAATGAAATATTTCTAAGTGACACAATTTTTTAGTAACAACTTGTCAAAGATTGCTGGCTTTTTGGACTCTTGAGGGATATCGCTAGTACAATGTAGCTCTGACTACCTCAACATGTTTGGGTGTAAACAAAGGCCATGCCTAGCCTAAAAGTACCTATTCAGATGTGTTGGAACTATTGGTTTGGTCACACAACAAATAGAGAAGAATCTACACGTGCACCTTCCTCAACTTCTTGAGAGCAGGAAGAATCTCTTCATTGAATACATTATCTATCTCATTCATTTTGGTCCAAGCTTCTTTTTCAAATGTTTTTAGAGCAGACTAACCTCATTTTCATTGATGATAAAATATTCTTCTTATCTTTTAATTCATTTCCTAAGTGGTTAATTTTAGTCTTCAATTTTTTTGCTTCAATTTCAACACTTCCAACTATTGCTTTTGCATCGGCAACTTGTCCATCCACACATTTTTCCTCATCTCTACTGCTATTACCTATTAACACCCCCTGATATTCCTTTTCATCATCTTCTAAATTCTTTTTCATATTTTTTACTTTGAGCTTTAGATAATTTTCTCTATCATCAATGCCTTGAACACTTTAATGTGTCCACCACACCGATCCTCTTTTTTTTCACTTACATATGATATTGCTTCTTCCTTATCATCTATTTCCAGTTGCATTTTCTCCATGGAAGTCTTAAGTTCAGGAATCTTTGACTTCATTTGTTCAAATTGACCTATAGCATCATCTCTCAATTTCTTTTCTTGCATAAATTCTTACCAAACACAAAATCTCTTGAGTTTCTCCACTTATCCATTGCCTTTTTCCCATTCCACATACTAAACAAGCACCTTCCTTGAAACTTCTCGAGAGAATGAATAATCTCTTCATTCAATACATTATCTATCTCATTCACTTTGGTCTACTTATTTTCAAGTGTTTTTAGAGAAGATTCCTTTTTTATTTCATATATTCTAGAACTTTCTACCTCAATTTTTTTATTTTCATTTTCCCATTGCACATATTGCACATGCACCTTCCTCGACTTCTCAAGATCATATTCCTTTTTTATTTTATTCATTCTACTACTTGTTGCTCCAGTTATGCATTATCATTTTCCCATTGCCCAGTTATAAGGGTTGGTTATTGATGTTTGGATATGGGAGGTTGTGAGGATGATATGTGTTCATATTGATAGGAGGGAGAAATAAGGATTTTTATAACAAATATTAGGATCTAGATAGATGCTTGACAAGATTGGTTTTGATAAGATATTATATGGATTACGGTTGGGTGATGAGATAGGATAAAAGATGATATAGATTGGATAGGAAGATAAGGATGATCAATGATGAAAGAAATGATTATGGAAATGATAAGATGAAAAGGGTAGGCTAATGGTTGAAAGGACCAAGGTCTAAGGATGATGGTTGTGATGACTAGCTTATGATAATCTATGAAAATGCTAAGATGAGGGAGATATGATATATTTTGGATGGATATGATGGAAATGGTTGATGTTTCAAGTGAAATGATTGTTGAGGAAGAGTCTCAAAAGTATGATCTTGGGCTGCAAAGGTCAAGTTTGTGAATTGAGATCTCTAGATGGTCAAATGGTAAGAACATAAATATGCATATAATCTTCCCAATATTTATTGTATATGTGTAAAAATGTAGTAGAAGAAAAAGAAAAACATATATAAACTTAGAACCAAAACATATGTAAACTTGAAATATAGAAATGAAAGGTCTAAATATCAACTACAATACATTAATATCAATAACATGATATCTACAAAATCAATGTGCATACTTAAAAATTAATCCAATGAACCATTTGGGTCTGCTCTACTCTTTATTGTGTCAAGTATAGCCTCATGGTTAGATTCACACACCTTCCACAAGGTCTTGTTCAAAGGTCTACCTAGATATTGTATCAAATGAACATTAGATTCCATGAAAAGGTTTGAGTAATGAAGAATCTTTCGATGTGTGTCAAACATTAACACTCGAATGTGGGTACCTTCTAAGCCATGTCCCAGTAACAACCACCAATCCTGTAGGGTATTCGATGTTTTCTCCATCTATAAGTGGGACCTTCAATTTCTTTTTGGCCTCAACACAATGACACAAGTAATAAATTGTTCCTTCATTGTCTTCATCTATAATAACTGCATAAACATGCCCTGCATTGATATGAGTAGCAAATTATATGTAATTAGTCAACATTACAAAAACATTATAAACTAAGATAACATTAAGAATTTCAAAAACTATGCAAGTATACATATTACTTGATTGAACCAGATCTTATATATGATCAAATTCAAGCAATCATTCCATCTATGTCAGTTTGAGTGTCATCAAGAGCCAATACATGTCAAGTAGGCTAAGAAAACTTAACCGCCATTCATCAACCCACTCCTTTGACTCGCATTCATTCTAGGCTCCCATTGTACATGAAGAACAAAAGCTTGCTCTCTTCTATATATGGATACTCCATGAACCTAAATTTGAGATTCTGAAAGAGTAGCTCACTTAATCCTATTAGTGTACAACAATCCTCATATGGTGCAATGTTAGTATCATCTATCAACCAAAAATCTTGAAACTAAAGACTTACCTTCATTACCTAGACCTATCGAAGCATTACACCACTCAACGATTGATTTTGTATCTATCAAATTTTTATTATCTTTATAATTTAACTCTTCTCATGATATATTCTCTTTCTCCTGCACCATCATGCTCCCCCTTTCCATGTATGATCTCACAAAAGTTCCACATATTTTGAACACCTATAATATTATGCATCCTGCTCAACCAATATAACATCCATGAGTTCTTGAATTGTGATGCATAATTATCTGACCATATTATATGCTAATTGTATGATATGATCCTTCTATCTAAATTATGGTACAACAAATGAAATAAACCTTGCACGAACTTTGTAGAATGTGTGTGATCATCACTGATGTAAAAGTGGTACTCCCTCAATACCTTCCTGTTATTCTTTTTGTGGTAGTCTCCCCAAGAATGCCCATAATTCATTGGCATCGGTGTCCTCAATTCTTTGGCACCTTCCAACAAATCTTGATAAATCTTTTTTATTAATTCTCAATACTTGACTTATCTTTCTAATGAGACGATCTTTCCTCATTTGATTACTTACTAGTGTCGATGTAATGGCACATCATGTGACATTACTATATCTTGTGTGTAAGGTGTTACCCACACTCTCATATGCTCTCATTAGATTCTTCACAATAAATTTTTTTCTTGAAGCCTATGATAATCACAACCCAATAATCTTGATGATGGACCTATACCTTATACTTCACATTATTTCAACAAATAGTTGACATCTTGTTGTCTCATTTAAATTTTCAAATAACACTCTCCAAATCTTATGAGAATGTCTTCTACAAGTGTGTTTTGGAATCTTACCTTCCATTGGCTGCAATATATTCTCATCAATATCAATCGAATACTTTGGATTTGTATGCAAAACTATAGGTGATGTTCTCAAAGGTAAATTCATCTCAAAATTCAATGGAATTTCTTCAATATTTAAATGAGATGGGATATATTTTGTACCTTTGATCGGAGATGGAATAGATGGCATACCTTCAAGTTGAGATGGGAAAGATGGAATACCTCCTACTTCACATGTGAGTGATGATGTAATTTCAACTCAAGATGTAATAGATGGTGTCCCTCCACCTTGACTTGTGGTAGAATATGTGTCTCCAACAATGATATTCAAATTTCTCATAGCACGAAGGCTTTGCATTTGTTCCCTTTGTGCCACAAATTAAATCTCTTATTTCTAGTTGAGGTTCCTCTTCTTCTATCGTGTCCAATCTCCTTTTCTCAGAAAGTTACCGCATATGTTTTGATTTATTTGCATTAATCCTTGACCGTTTCCTCAACATGACAAATAATTTTATCTATAGCATAGGGAATGATGATACAAATAATATATTATTTCCACCATAGAGTAGAAAAAAAATTATAAGTTCACTTGGACACACCATAAGAACAATAAAAGAATGCATGGTATTGGATGATTTCAACATAAAATCCTTATAATAAATTAAACGTAGTTAATGTCATCAATCCAAATACATAAGAACATTAGTTAATGTCATAAATCCATTCATTTGTAGCCACCAAAATTGTGAGATATTCACCATATGAGATTCCTACAACATATGGCTACTCTTTATTCATTGTTTCCAAATAAAAATTGAATATTATAGGTCTAAAAATGTGTATATCAGTCAATTTAAGATGCTTCAACAACTAGAAAATCACTTATTTCCAATCCTTTCATATCAAAGGGTCTTAAGTTGGCTGCATATTTCATATCAGACCTTAACCAACATTTTCATTTGGATTATTTTTCATCTATATAAGTTATTTTTTCTAGTTTGGGGTGAAGTTGAAGTTCTTTCCCAACCATAGAGGGTTTAACAACAAGTTTGTAGCGATAAAAGTGGCAGCAATTTATTGTAGGAGAGATGACTATGAAAGAGTACTTGGAGGAGTATTAAAAACCAATAACTAGGTTAGGACATCATGAGTAAGGGGATTTTTTAGTTTCATAAAGGGCTCTAATTTGTGTAATAGGAGAGGTGAACCAAAAAATAAGAAACATTTTTTCAATACTTGATGTAAGGAAAGAGGTAAGTGTTGTGATATGGTGGTAGATATTGGTAGAAAAAATAATCTAATGTTTATGGAAATTCTTGAAAATATAGGACTAAGGATGTTGAGGCATCTAGATTCATCATGGATTGGTTGATTATAGTAAGTGGATTTAATTTTGGTACAACAATAGTGCTAGATAAATTTTAAGATCAAAGAATACCATGATAAATTGTTATGTGATATTGCAACAATGGATGTTTGTCATTAAGAAGTCCATGGTCTAGTTTGACAAAGAATTAGTGTATGATAGGAGGGTTAATACCCATATTATATGGAAGGGTGATTAGAAGCATAAGTTATTACCATTGTTGGGAAGTGGGGTACAATTTTATAATAGTGCAAAGTTGTGCATTAACGAGGAGTGGGTTGTATTGATCACAAATACATGCAACATTACTAGAATGGATGGTAGTAGCACAAATATAAAATAAGAAACATATAGAGAGTTGGTAGCATGAAAGGGCTCATCAAAAGGAAGTAGTCCAAAGGACAAGATAAATTAACAAGAGGATGCATAGCCATATTGAATAGTCAATGTATTTGGAATTCCAAAGAGAATGATATGTTGAAGATAGGAAAGAGGCTGATAGGTGCGAGATATTGTTTGATAGCTCCTACAGTAATAAGTTTAGTGGAGGACATTGTAGAGGAATAGATAATAGTTTGAGAAGGGAGGATGTTTCAACAAGGAAAAACATGATTTGTTTGGTTTCCCAAGAGTTGCATGATATTGTAAGAGCAGCCAAACCACTACAAAGAGTGAAGAATTTTCTAGGCTAAATGTCCCAAGAGGGGCTAAGGTTATAATGATATTTTTCAACTTGGAACCCCCCTTGAATGCTCATAGATGTCAAAAATTAAAAATAAACAATTATGAACATTGAATATGCATTTTAACATAAAAAAAATCAAAGAATTGTATTAAGCATGTATTATAAGAAGTTATAAAGAACATATATATATTTAGACTTGGAATTCCTTAAAATCAAAGATTTGATTAGATAAACTACCTAATTCAATTTAGTCTTTTTTATTCTTGCATCAAACTCCTCAAAAATTGGATCTTTTCACAAACTTTCTTCCTTTTCAACGTTCAATTCTATATCTCTCCAAGAATTACTAAAAACTATAGAAATAAATAATGTATAATGTTAAATTATAATATATAATTCAATCATGTAATGAAAATTTCAGCACTACAAACATTAAAATTTGAGTTCATATAATAAAATTTGATGTAAAAACTATTATTTCCCTCCTAAACTTTGCAAATTAGAAAAAGGTGGTAGAAAGTTGATGCAAAGGTGGTGGAATGTGTAAATTCTTGCATGTGCTTTCTCGAACAATCTAAAAAATTGTTCTTTTGTCAGATCAGTCATAAAAAAAGGAGAATAACAAAGCATGTAAACCAAGACACAGGTGTCAATGCCTTTTTTACCATTTTCAAAAAGAGACAAAGTGTTATCATGCTATAAAATGAGTGCATTTTGGCTTGCTCTTACAATGTCCATATTTCAAAATTTCCAAAGTGCACTCATGTTTTGAAAAAGTTGATTTTTTCAAGGTTTAGAGTTCAAGTTTTAGGGTTTATGGTTTAGGGTTTTTAGTGTAAGAAAATTTACCCTTTTACATTTTCACACTTTTTTGAGCCTTCCCTACTAAAATTGGGCTTCTTTTTGCCTTATTTGGTCTTATTTTGCATCCACAAGCATTATTTAATGTATCTTTCTGAGGATAATCTTGACACATAACTAATGACCAATCATAATTTAGTGTTTTTGGATTATGTGTCCCAAATTTAGTGATCTAGGGCTCATATGGCACCTTGGGTGTATGGGTCCCACCTAAGATCTAGTCCTAAATTTAGCATAGATCTTCACTTTACTTGAAATATTTGTCCCAAGCATAGCCTATTGGGACTAATATGCCCCAACTGGTGTATGAGTCCCACTTAGCTTAGACCTATTTTAAATTCAGATTCTTGGCAGAATTTTATTCTTCTAGATCTGATGTCGGCTTGTAGTGTTGCAATCTCAAGAAATTTGGTATAAACAAGTATAAATACAAGCTTATTTTACATATTTTCTCCTAACAAGATCTAGCATTCAATTATTCAAGCATTATAGAAAATTTGTGATCAAGAGAGAATTCAAGAGTTTACAAGAGCATTCAAGAGTTGATTATCAAGAATTTTGGAGCTACATTCAAGAATCAAGCATTCTATTTTTTTTTTTGAGCTAGCATTTGTGATGTAGGGTTTTATGATTCAAGCAAGCATTCAAGTCAAGATCCATAACATACAATCAAGATTCAATATATACATTCATGTTATCCATTACACACAAGACTGCATCATTTATTTCAAGGGTTTGGTGAGTTACAACATATCTTATTTGTTCATTCATCATTCCTTCATTCTATTTGGTTTCATTTCAAGGTTTGATTACCAAAATAGGGTTTGACCAAGGAAAACCCCTATCCACTAACAAAACAAAATTTCTCCTCTCTTTGATGTTTGATTTGTATATTTATGTTGGAGATCCATTGAAGAAAAATATTGGAGAAAGTTGTCAAACTTGCAAAGTTGTCCAAGTTGTCATCTTTCTTGCAAGATCACGTAAAGTCACCTACAAGTTGGAATCAAAAGTTTCAAACTCAGAGATTAGAAGGGAGGAAGTTTAAAAAAGATAACAAGAGGATACTACAGTTTCAGATCAGCCCTAATACTAGGACTAAATCACCACAACTGGCATATGAATCCCTGTAATACCAGTTTTTTAGACATTTTTTGTAGATCCTAGTTTACCAATTGTAGATTCCAAATTTAGCTCTAAACCCTAAACTAGGACTAAATTGCCCCAAATAGCGTATGAGTCCTAGTGTGCATCAAAATTCATAATTTCAAGATTGTAGAACTTGTTTCAAGCATCTTCAGTTTTCTAGGTGCACCTTTGTTCATTCTCAACTTATTATTCACATTTTTAGTTTCCTTTCCTAGGTTACATAGCTATATTTGCATACCTTTTACATTTATTTCTTTCTATGTTTTTGCTTAGTGGTGAATCCCCTTTTGTCTTTAATCACACCCAAGGAGACCTTATAGCAACCCCTTCTCTTAATTCAACCATTGGATTGAGATCTCTAGGGTTTCATTGAATAAAGTAAAGTGAAATAGGGAATACCCCCTTTAGTTTTTCCATCTCCTAAAAGGTGGGGCCCCCTATTTCCTTTATTTTATATTGGTGAACCTAGCCTTTGGACACCCTTATTTTTTGATTTGGAGTGCATCATAGTCCTAGATCTAGCTTACATTAACTTTTCATTAGATCTTGCATTAGTTAATTTGCATTTAGGGCTTCTAAATCTTGAATTAGTGAAAGTGCATATAGGTTGCACGTTTGCAGCTTGCGTCATTGAATTTCATTTGAAATCTATAATTTCACATAGTTTAGACTGCACACAAACAAAAAACCTTAACATTCACTCAGAATTTGCTGAATTTAGTGTCAAAACCCTAATTTGGGACTCATTCACTCCTCTAGGTGATTTAGTCCAAGTAAAAGTTGTTTTACATGATTTTTTGGAATTATGTGTTGGTTGTTTTTACAATATATTAACCCTTCAAAAACCCTAATTGGGACTCAAACACCCCTTTGGGAGATTTAGTCTTGTATCAGACCTAAATCTACATTTTACAACATTAAAATATTCATTTCTATGCTTTTGTTTGTTGTTATCAGATTACTATTTCAATTTACTGAGTTTTTGTTTCATTCATTTCATTAGACCTAGCTTAATTCGGTTCATTTTGTACATTTCTTAATTTCAAATTTTCATTTACAACATTTCATTTAATTTTTGCATAGTGTAATTAGAAAATTACCTTGTTTAGAATCTGAAAATTTCATCATTGCATTGCATTTCATCATGGATATGTGCTTTGTTAAGCTTTGGATGTCCTTTAAATCATTGGTGGGTGTGTCAAGCTATGCATTTGGAAATAACCTTAATAAAATTGAATGAACTCATGCTCAATCAAATCTTAATGCATGTCCACCTCGTGTAGTTGACATCATTGGAAAGTATGATGACAAAATGAAAAACTTCATAAATTATTGCCTTAACAACCTTCAGACTAATGCATAATTTTATCCTTCTATGAAACAACCAATGCAACTTCAGATGTTTGGCCTTTTAAATCCTAAAATTGAGACACAAGTTGAACCTAAGATTCCTAAAATAGGTGAACCTAGCACCTCTAATCAAGTAAAAATTCAACAATCCTATGTTAGCAAAGTGACCAATGCTCCTATCAACTTAGAAGAGACATATGGAAAAGGATTCACGATCTTAAGCAAACAAGGATGTGACATAACGAATGAACATGAAATTCATCAAATTTTAGAGAAAATACCAACCAAAGATACCTAAGGGATAGGATACCAAGGTCCCCCTCCCGACATAAGTATCCTCCTTTCTAAAGAAAAAACAATGCCTCACAACGATGATAAGGATGATAGGATAATCTGAGGACCTCTTACTCAACATATACCTCAACAAGTTGGTGAATATAGTAAGAAATAAAAACTTTGCAAACTTAAAGACTTACCATTCCTATGAAATCAAACATAAATTGAACTAAAACTGGAAGAACTTATTAACAAAGGTTGGATTCCAATGCCACCTCCTACTAAAACCAACAAACCTAAAAACAATAATTATTGTGCATATCATAGAACTCTTGGGCATCTCACTGATGAATGTCGTACTTTAAGAAGGATCCTTGAGAAACTTTATATGAGAGAAATAATCCATTAAAGCATTTCCTTCCACTCCTTGCCATATAATAGTTTTAGGATCACAATATTATCACTATTACATGCCTTACATTCATTGAAAATCATTTCAAAATGCAAGGAGTTCTTTTCCATCACCTATCTCGGCTCATTCTTGTCTTGCACACAATGGGGGAAAGAATTAGATAGCCTTCCCTTAGTTTGACACTTTTGTTGTCCCTTTGCCTAGTTTTCCACCTTATGTATATGATGAACAAGAGAGGGATGCAAATGAACTACTAATAGGTTGACTTGCATGTGCCTTACTAGTCTTGTCTCGTTTATGTCATTGCATGTGTGTAATGTGATCTCCCCATACCATTTTGTTTGATATACCTATCTTTGTGGCATTCCTCTTTTTGTATCTACATTATTTTATATGTCGAAAATACTTTCCCTTTATCTTTTATTTGTCTTATGTTTTCCTTTTGGGGATGACGCAAGGCATCTAGACATTCAGGCCTCTTCTATGTTGACCCAAAATATTTTCCTTTATCTTTTTCTTTGTCTTATGTTTTAATTTTGGGGATGACGTAAGGCTTCAAGACATTCACATCTCTTCCATGTTGAACCAAAGGCTTTTTTTGTTTTTTCTCTCTTTGTGTCATTCTTCCTTGTTCGATGAGTATTTGGGGAAGATGATGGCTTTGCGCTCTATAACAACATTGTAGAAAATACATACTGACCCCAAACCCATGGATCCCTTATGTGATTTTGGGATTTCATTTTTGGGGTAACCCCTTTTTATGGCATAGCTTCATTTGGAAACATATGAATTTGCATAAGGATTTCCAAATAGCTCTCATGTCCTCTTTATTGTTAGCATTTATCATTTTCTACTTTAAATTAATTTCTCACAATGTGGTGTTTATCAATTTCTTTAAAGTGGGGGCATACACTGGCATTATTCATTTTTGACTCATATTTCATTGTGTAGTCTTCTTATTTCATACGATGCGTCTTTCTCTTTGTGGTGACATTAGGTGTGATGTCCCTCAAGAGAATGATATCTCTTAGCATATTATATTCCTCTTAGTGGCTTGATGCAACACACTGCATCCCCTAAGTTGTGAATCTTGTATTATTCAGTTGATCCTCTCTTGGAGACATTAGGAACAATGTTCCCTAAGTTAATACCTTACATGAACTAAGAAAATATCATTTGAACATACCTTACACTACTTTTGTATTTACAATATCCATTACATGGCCACCTTGCATAACACACTTTTCTTTCCTGTGGAGCCATCTTGTTTGTTCATGGGTGTCAAGCATACGAAGCTTTGCTTGCCTCATGTACTTTGTTGTTCATGTTGTGTGGTGCCTTATCAAAGTTATCAAGAGGTATATATTTTGTATGGTTACCATATGGGAGCTAAAATTAGGTGTGTCTTTCCTATAGCCACTTGCTTGTCTATGCGAGTGCATATTGGCCACGTGTGTATGTGTCTCGTAGGGGACTCACCTATTGGATGACCTAAGGTTCCACTAGCCCTTGTGAGCGTGTGTTTGGTTTGCATAGTGTAAATCATGTTCCACTTGTAAAAATTTTGGACAAAGAACTTAGATCTAATCCAAATCACGTTGGACAAATGGTCGAGGCTTGATCCACCCCTTTTTCATTTTTTTCTTTCTTCTTTAAGTCTTTAGCAATGTATGCTTGTGACTTTTTTTCTCCTTACATTATTAATGTGTGTTATTTTTTGCCTATGTTGGTTTTCCATAGGATCTTGATACTGGGGGCTTGCACAACCCTCTTGATCATTGTCATCCTATCTCACTAGCATTGGTACACTTGAACCCCTCTTGATGCAAGTTTCTCTACTTTAGTGTGAGTTTGAAGCAAGTTCCTCCTCTCACTAAAGTGGGGGCTAAATTTAGTGTAGTAAAATGTATCCCTTTACATTTTCACACTTGTTTGGGAGGGCCCTACTAAAATTGGGCTTCTTTATGCCTTATTTGGTCCTATTTTGCATCCACAAGCCTTATTTGATGCATTTTTTTATGATAATCTTGATACATAACTAATAACCAATCATAATTTAGTGTTTCTAGATTATGTGTCCCAAATTTAGTGATCTAGGACTCATACACCCCAACTGGCGTATGAGTCCCGCTTAGCTTAGACCTATTTTAAATTCAAATTCTTGGTGGGATTTTATTCCCCTAGATCTGATGTCCACTTGTAGTGTTTTAATTTCAAGAAATTGGGCATAAATAAGTATAAATACAAGGTTACACATTTTTTCCTAACAAGATCTAGCTTTCAAGTATTCAAGCATTATATAAAATTTGTGATCAAGAGAGCATTCAATAGTTAATTATCAATCATTTTGGAGATACATTCAAGAATCAAGCATCATTTCAAAGTCATCATGCATCATGTTTTTTTTTGAGCTAACATTTGTGATGTAGGGTTTTATGATTCGAGCAAGCATTCAAGTCAAGATCTGCATTCACTCTAGCCATTAAACACAAGATTGAAGCCTTTGTTTCAAGGGTTTGGTGAGTTGCAACATATCTTATTTATGCATTCATCATTCCTTCACTATATTTGATTTTATATCAAGGTTTGATTACCAAAATGGGGTTTTACCAAGGCAAACCTCTATCCACTAACAAAACAAAATTTTCCCCTCTTTGATGTGTGATTTTCATATTTAGGTTAGAGATCCATTGAAGAGAAATATTGGAGAAATTTTGCAAAGTTGCAAAGTTATCCAAGTTGTCATCTTTCTTGCAAGATCAAAGAAAGTCACCTACAAGTTGAAATTCAGAGTTTTAGACTCAGAGATCAAAAGGGAGAAAAGATATAGAAAATCACTAGAGGATACCAGAGTTTTAGATCAACCCTGATACTGAGAATAAATCACCACAACCGGCGTATGACTGCCAGTCTACAATTTTTTATACATTTTATGTAGATCTTGGTTTACTAGTTGTAGATTTTGGATTCAACCAAAAACCCTAAATTGGGACTTAATCACCCCAAATGGCATATGAGTCCTAGTTTGCATCAAAATTCATAATTTCAGGATTGCACCTTGTTTCAAGAATCTTCAATTTTCTAGGTGTACCTCTTTTCATTCTCTGTTTATTATTCCCATTTTGAGTTCTCATTCCTAGGTTACATAGCTAGATTTACATACCTTTTACATTTCTTTCTTTTTAAGCCTTTTCTTAGTGGTGAACCCCCTTTTGTCTTAAATAACACCCAAGGAGACCTTATAGCAACCCCTTCTCTCAATTCAACTATTGGATTGAGATCTCTAGGGTTGCCTTGAATGAACTAAAGTGAAATAGGACATACCCCCTAAGGTTGTCCCATCTCCTAAAAGGTGGAGCCCCCTATTTCCTTTATTTAAAGGTTTAAGGTCTAAGGTTTATGGTTTAGGGTTTAGGGTTTCCATTTAGAGTTTAGGATTTAGGATTTAGGGTAAAGGGTTTAGGATTTAGGATTCAGGGATAAGGCTTTAGGGTTTAGTGCTTATGCTTTAGTTTTTAGGGTTTAGGCTTTAGGGTTTATAGTTTAGGGTTTATGTTTTATGGTTTAGGATTTAGGTTCAACCCCCTCTCTCCCACTCCCTCTCTCTCCCCCTCTCTCTCCCTCTCTCTCAAGTCTCTCCCTCCCACTCCCTCTCCCTCTCTCAATTCTCTCTCTCCCACCCTACCTAGAGAACTCTCTCTCTCCCTCTCTCCCAGGTCTGTCCCTCCCACCCCTTCTCCCTCTCTTAGGTCTCTCTCTCTCTCTCTCTCTCTCTCTCTCTCTCTCTCTTATTTCCTCTCTCTCTCTCCCCCACTCCCTCTCTTCCTCTCTCTCAAGTCTCTCCCTCCCACGCCCTCTCCCTTTATCAGGTCTCTCCCTCCCACTATAACTAGAGAACTCTCCATTTCCATCTCCCTCTCCCTCCTGTTGGAATCTGGGAACACTAAGAGGGGGGATGAATCAGTGTTTTGCAAATTTTAACTTTATTAATCTAATCATTAAACCACTTACAACATTGAACTAAAAGAAATATGAAAACACATGAAGAAATCATCCACAACACCATAACATGAGGATTTTTGCATGGAAACCTTGTTAGGGGAAAAACCACAATGGAGTTCAATCCATAGTTTGAGTACTCAAATATAAGTTTTAAAAAATTAGAATGCACTTGCATTCAGGCACACTGCCTAGAGCTCACTGATCAAAAAAATAAAGGCTCACTTCCTTACAATCAGTGTCAAAAGACAACAAAAGTGGTGAGCTATGAATTAGCATTTGCAAATGCCTGAGGGTAGTTCCAGTTAAACACATTAGTCAATTTCATGACCTTCTATCTGATTCTGCTCTTCTGCTCTGCTACAATTCACATCACAAATCTTATATGCATAAGTGAAATCATTTGACTATCCTTCTAAATTTCGCATCACACACCAATACACTTTGCATCTATATTAAAATGATATAATCGATTACTTATTTATATCCGCAACTAAAGATTTGATCACTACCTGTCGGCTTCAATAAGACATAAAGTATTTTCCAATGGTCAACTAAATCCACAAGTGATTTTCAATGTGCATCACCCAAAGTCGTCCATAGCATAGTGATGACCCAAATCAACATGATAGAACACAAAAATACTTAAACAATTTCTCCTCAAATATCTGCAACATATTATATTCACCAAGTCGTCTCTTTGCACTGTTAAATATAAGATCAATCAACCGGATCTCCTAACTCGTACACCACTTGATGTTATGCCACAAAACTTGAGAGTAAGATATTCTAGATGCTCAACAACCTTCCCTAAGATCCACAATGCAAACTAATAAACTGGTAATGCAAGGAGGTTCAACTTCAGTCAGATACCTTGTTCTTCATTTTGTCTCCGGGTATGAACAAATATAGAGATGCGCAGCAGATCACTGAATTAGGTTGCCATCAATGACAAAAATAGAAGCCTTATGCCAACAATCTCCCCCTTTGGCATTGATGTTAACACTTAGTGAAAAATGAGTAAGTGTATGAACCAACATACTACAGACCTTCAATACTTCAAAAAGACACAACTCCCCCTAAGTTTGATAAGGAATATTTCACTGCTCTCTCTCCCCCTTTGACATCAATGACAAACCCAAAAAAAAATTCTTACAATAATCTCATTTTGGAGTAAGACCAAAAACTTAATCAAAAACTGGTTCAAAACTTGAAGACATACATCCACTACGTGAGTTAGAAGATTATTTTGTATTTTTCCTTCATCTTTGGAAGAAACTTCTTCCAGGCTTTTACTACAATCCTGGTGATTATGATCATGTTGTTGTTTTCAGATGTCCAGTTGATAATCTTGATGAGGGATTCCGGAATGGTGATGGCATCTTCCAATATCTCTCCTTTCCTCAGTATCTCAATCAATTGTTCCAGTCTGCATTCTGTTATATAGTTCACTTTCCAAAAGGTGTCAACAATCCTATTTCTAGTGTTTTGAACATTTGTATGCTCTGTCTGTAATTCTTGATTGCACCATATTGATCCTGAAACATGTCAAAGTTTTGTCCAATACTGTTCAGTTCAGTTTCAATTTGTTCCAAATTTTCTTTGTACTTGTCAATTGCATGAGGCCAATGAAGACAATAGTTTTAGATGCTATGTGTTGTGTTTATGTATTGTCTTAGCCGATTCATGTGCCTTTTTAGCTTGGTAAATGATAATCTATATTGCTTCTTTAGATGTAAAATTACTTCTTCTTCCTTGTTCTGAAACTCAGAGTCCATGATTTACTTGATACATTCAATCATCTCCTTTGGCAATGTATTCTATAAACTCTCTAACTTAATATGGTTGTGCACAAGATGAACACTTAGTACATTTAAGATCATATCCTACTCATATGAAGGTCTGATAGACCACATGTTTGCAATTTTTTTTATTCCATCTTCCTCATGAATAAGCTACAATGGTTCTTCTTTGGTTAAGTCACCTTCTTCTTCACTTTCTTCTTTCATAGCCTTTTCTTGTTGCAGTTTGGATGTTTCCAGTTCCTTTCCTTGGGTGTCCTCAGATTCCTCGTTTGGTATATCTACAATCATCTGTTATTTTCCTTTCCCTTCAATTCTTGGAGTCTTGCATGTTGGAGGATTATAGACATCAATTTCTTTTGCTCTTTTCTTCTTCCTCTCCATCTCACCGGAGGTGGAGCCAACTTCAAGTGCACTTACTGAGAGGGAAAAACTAATTGAGCCAAAATTTCCTAGCAAACCTTTAATGAAAATCTCATATGTTTGATCATAGTTTTCCAAACTATTAGAGTGTATGTAAATTTATTTGCAAAACGGTTCATTTTGTTTCCATATCACATTGTTGTTCATCGGTAAGAAATTCAGAAAGTACATCATAAGACATATAACCAAAGTACCAAACCTGAAAGGGTAATCTATCATCTTTTTCAATTGAGCATTCTCCATAAATTGATCTTTCAATAAAGCACAAAGGTCAAAATCTTGATCTTCCATTATCATCTTGTGTGAAATGTAAACAACACTTGTCGAAGATGCACCTTCTCTGTTTCTATAAAATATTTTGTAGGATACACCATGTGCAATGTACCTTGTGATTGAATCTATAATTGTCAAGATTATTAATGCCCTTTGATATCCAATTACTCTAGTTAGGGTTTCAACTTCTTTATTCCGGATTGAATTCTTTCTTGGTACATCCCCAACATTGCATAATCTAGTTATAGTTTCAATCACTTCTTTTGAGATATGGTAGGGTTTATCTAGAATTATAATATCGTCATTAAATCTGCTTAGAATAAACTTAATGATTTATGCATTCTCAAAATAAGGAAATTCGCTCCAAATATCCAAGCTTTCGAGTTTAGCTTCTTTCATCCATTTTAATTCATCAAGTGACAACAAGTTTCTTATGACTCTAATCAACTCATTTTTATACTCATCTAGGTTGGTTATCCCTTTGATTTACTCCATTTTACCTTCCATACTCATGCCTTGTTCCTATTTAAGAGGTTTTTCAATTGCACACCAAATTAAATGAAATTTTTTGAAGTACCTGATGAATTAGGGTTTTGCTGCTGAATTATATTCATGCTTTCAAAATTCTATTGCAGAGTGATCTGCTTCTTTTTATTTGATGTGAAGTAGCAAATGAGGGTTTCAACTTTCTTTTTATTACCCACACACCTAACCTTTTATTGTAATAAATTATTTTTCCCTAGGTGATCTGGATACTTTGTTTTCTCAGTCAACGAGAGAAAAATTATTGTATGCACCTTCAATTGCTTGAATTTATTTATGAGTGCTTTCTAATGCATTTGAAAATCATTAATATAACTGTTGACATTTTTTTGCATTCTGGTACCAACTATAGATAGGGAAAAACGGATTTTCTTGAAAATCTCACCCTAGGCCAATGGCCTGAATAATTTTTTGGAAGAATTACCAAAAGCAGGTTCCAGTACGAAACCATTTCTTGTATTAGACTCATTATTTCTTACCCATTTCTTCTTCATTTGATCTCTTATTTCATCTGTAGTCACCTTCCCTTTTTCTTTATCATTTTTCTACATATTTCTTCCTTTTTATGCCAAACCTTTTCTATCCATATTTCTATTTCTGTAGAATCTTGCAATGTGACCATATTTTTGTAGTTGTAACACACAACATTTCCTTGTCTAGACCAGTAATTCCATTAATTTCTTCTTGATTTGCACTAGTTAGTAATATGCCCAAATCTTCCACATGTGTGACATTTAACATTCCTTCTACTGACAGAGTTGTTTGACACATTTTTGTAGTCGATTGACTTTTGACCAAACTTATTGCAATTGAAACACTAACTAGAGAATGATGGATCAATTGATTTCATTTTATTTCTACATTGAGCAGCCATATAACCAAATTTATTGCAAGAAAAAAAGTATCCATTAAACTTTTGAGCATTAGGTTGTCTTACTGGATGCCTTTTTGCTTTTCTCATTTGATATATGAAAATTTCTCCTTTGTCATATCCAAGATCTCGCTTGTCATTTCCATTCTTCTATCCTTGAGTCATCTCATCAAGATTAACTAAGATAATCTTGAACTTATCCTTGTATTCATTTGCAGTAGAAATTTCATCCCATAGAATAAAAATCTATTTTTCAAGCTCCTCTTCATTGTTTCTGGATTGTTGTAGGTCAATTTCCAACTGAATGAGTTCTCCATTAATTCTTCTGCATTCATCAAATATTTCTTTTAAGGACTAGGCAAAATTCTCCTCATTCTTCTTTTTTTCTTCAATCTCCTTAGTCAGCTTTATCACCATAGATTCCATCTCATGCTTTAGGGTAGCATTGTTTATGGCAAGCTTTTCCCATTCTTTAGTTATTTCCTTCAAGGTTTGATTCAGGTGAATATCATCCATGCTTTTGTTCTCTTTTTGCTTAATTTGATCACAAATATCCTTTCTCTTTTCCCTGGACTTAACTATTAGAGTAATAAATTATGCTTAATTAATTATATCATACTGGTTAATTAATTAAGTCACTTATTCCTCTAGTTGCTTAAGCTAAACTTAGGCACATTAATAATTATTTATTAATTATTAAGTGTGCACACTAGGGTTTCATTTAGGGTTTCCCTTTTAGGGTTTATTGATCTCCTTAATAAGGATTGATCTCTTTGTAATATTCGAGATTCTGATAATGCATTTTACACTTTGAGGTTTACAAAACTTCTTGTTTGTTCTGAATGTCTTTTGCATGTGACAGGTGATTGCATGCAGGTGATCTTGGTTTTCTAACATGGTATCAGAGTTCCAGACCTGCTGCTGCCTGTTCGTGATTTGAAGATATGGCTTCTCAGTGAGTTTCAAGTGCAAGGATTTCCACAGGCATCTATTTTGCAAGATCTGGGGGTAGCCAATTTTTTGGCACAATATGGGCTCAAACGGACGTCATCATCGTGTTTGCAGCACCCCAAAACCCTAGAAATGCTTGTCAAATCATCCATTTTTGAGCAGTTGGTTTCTGAGGCAAATTTTTTTTGCCAAGGACGCTGTACGGCCTCCCTGGCATGCTTCACGATGCATGAAAATTGAAAAAAAATGCAAAATAGGGCATTTTTCGGGATCCGCGCTGGCTCCTCCAATTCAGTTGGCCTCGCTATCGGGTGGCCACCAGCCCGCCGCCACCGCTGGTGGCTCCCCCAAATCCTCCGCCGGTCGGCCTAGCCCCCATAGGCTCCATTTGTAGGCCGCCAGGACATATGGGGGACCAGCCCCTCGTGCCCAGCCCCTGACCCCTTCAGCTTCAGCCAAGGTCCTATTGAGGACCAGGGGCTCCGCTCCAGTCCCCTGCCCAGAGCCGCAGGTCACATGGGTGACCAGGTCCCGAAATGTTTTTGCAGGGGGGTCTTTTTTTGTGGCGACGGCCATACGGCCATCAAAATTATGCTCATGAACCGCTGACATCAGCATAATGTCAGTGTCCGTACGATGCCCTATTTGTCCCCTCCTAACCCTAGTTTTCTCTAAAGAAGCAATTTTTTTTCTTTTTTGCATAACTTGGGCATACGGTATCGAAATCGGGCAAATGAGATATCGTCGGAAAGCTGGTTCCAAGAAATTTCATTTGGTATAGTTTATTTTATAGTATTTTCCTATTTTACTACATTTATTGCTGGTTGAAGTCAGATGTTTATTTTATGCTTCCGAGCTCATAACTCTTTGCCACGATCTCCGATTTCCACTATCTTTGTGGCATTGGAAAGGTATTGAGGAGCTTTATGTTTTTGTCCATGCACTTTTTTTTGTATCTATCCCAGGTTTTTTTTTATTCTAGATTTGACCCGATGGGTGTTTTGGAGATTACTTGGATATTTTGGCAGTTGGGAGAGTGCATCTTGCATCTTTGCACTTCGTTTTCAGCAATACATCATTCAATAATCGACTACTACTTCATAGATTCCAGCGTTGTTCTCATTTGGAGTTTTTGAGTGTTCCATGGCATCAGGTCTGTTGTTGCATCGTTATGATTCTGATATGGTTTCTTGTAGACAGAAGTATCTTTCCTTGCTTGCCAGATTGTGGTTCCAGTGTTACTCTACAGTGTTCTTCTAATGCTTCTTTGCAGCATGTCATATCATTGTAGGGGGGTTTTGTCCCACTGGGTTTTCCTCCTCTATCTCTTTCTTGCATTTGTAAATGGGTACCTGATCAGGCCTAGTTGTCAAGACCCATCCTTGCTTGCATGCATATTCTTATAGTGTTTTAGCTTCTTCCTAAGTTCATCTTAAGGGCGGGTGTTAGAGTAATAAGTTATGCTTAATTAATTATATCATACTGGTTAATTAATTAAGTCACTTATTCCTCTAGTTGCTTAAGCTAAACTTAGGCGCATTAATAATTATTTATTAATTATTAAGTGTGCACACTAGGGTTTCATTTAGGGTTTCCCTTTTAGGGTTTATTGATCTCCTTCATAAGGATTGATCTCTTTGTAATATTCAAGATTCTCATGATGCATTTTACACTTTGAGGTTTACAAAACTTCTTGTTTGTTCTTAATGTCTTTTGCATGTGACAGGTGATTGCATGTAGGTGATCTTGGTTTTCTAACATGAACAATTTGGTCCTTTAATGTCTGAATGAATTTCTCAGCATCCTTAATATTCGCTTTCAATTCCCCAAATTCTTCTTTGGATTGATCAAGATCATCAAGTTCCACCACTAACTGCTATTGAAGACTACCAGATTCCATTACATTCCAAGATCCACGTCAAGTTGTAAAACTTATTTAGAGGAACTAGCTCTAATACAAATTATTGGAATCTAGGAACAGTGAGAGGGGGGGTGTGAATGAGTGTTCTGCAAATTTTAACTTTATTAATTTTATCATTAAACCACTTACAACATTGAACTGAAAGAAAGATGCAAACACATGAAGCAATATTCCACAATACCATAACACAAGGATTTTTACGTGGAAGCCCTGTTAGGGGAAAAACCATGGTGGAGGTAAATCCACAATTTGATTACTCAAATATAAGTTTTACAAAATGAGAATGCACTTGCATTCAGGCACACTATCTAGAGCTGACTGCTCAAAAATAGAAAGGCTCACTGCCTTACAATCAATGTCAAAAGGCAATAGAAGTGGTGAACTATGAATCAACATCTAAAAATTCCTGCAAATAGTTTTGGTTAAGAACATTAGTCGATTTCATGACCTTCTATCTTATTTTTCTCTTTTGCTCTGCTCTTCTACAATTCAAATCACAAATATTATATGCACAAGTGAAATCACTTGACTATCCTTCTGAATTTCGCATCACACACCAACACACTTCACTTCTATATCAAAATGATATAATTGTTTACTTATATATATCCGCAGCTAAATATTTGATCGCTACATGTCGTCTTCAATAAGACATAAAGTATTTTCCAACGGTCGGCTAAATCCACAAGTGATTTTCAATGCGCATCACCCAAAGTTGGCCATAGCATAGTGATGACCCAAATCAACATGATAGAACACAAAAATACTTAAACAATTTCTCCTCAAATATCCGCAACATATTATATTCACCAAGTCGGCTCTCTACACTATTAAACATAAGATCAATCAATTGGATCTCCTAAATCATACACCACTTGATATGACACCACAAAAATTGAGAGTAAGATATTCTAGATGCTCAATGACCTTCCTTGGCATCCACAATGCAAAGTGATAAACTGGTAATGCAAGTAGGTTCAACTTCAGTTGGATACCCTGTTTTTCATTATGTCTCCCAGTATGAACAAATATAGAGATGTGCACCAGATAACTAACTTAGGTTGCCATCAATGACAACACTAGAAGCCTTATGCCAACACCTCTCCCTCTCCCTCTCCCTCTCCCTCTCTCACTCTCACTCTCTCTGGTCTCTCCCTACCACCCCTCTCCCTCTCTTAGGTCTCTCCCTCCCAACCCAACTAGATAACTCTCTCTCTACCTATCTCTCCCCCTCTCTCCACTAGAACAAAAAAAATAATAAACTACTAAAAACTGCTTATAAATGATTGAACTTGGTCACTTGACCATTAGTAGTTTATTTCCAGTCATATATAACACTACCAGATTGATGACTAAACCATTTTTAGTCATTTATTGGTTGTTTTGATTGATCGATTTGGTAGTATATTTAGTCGTTGATTTAGTTGTTGATTGTTGTAATCTGGTCACTTATTTAATCATTTTTTTTTAACACTGATATATTTAGTTGTTGATTTAGTCATTGATTTTTGTAATCTAGTCACTTATTTAGTCATTTTTTTATTCACTAATATATTTAACTGGTCACTTATTTAGTTGTTGATTTAGTCATTGATTGTTGTAATCTAGTCACTTATTTAGTCATTGATTGTTGTTAACTGGTCACTTATTTAGTCATTTTTATTCACTAATTTTTGTGCATTGGTAGTGTATTTAGTCATTAATTTTAATAATCATTTTGATCAATTTGGTATTGATTTCAGTGGTCATATATCTAGTCATATTTATTCATTGTTCACTGTTTTTTGTCAATTGGTAATATATTTAGTCAATTTAATTATTAATTGATGTCAATTAGTAGTATATTTAGTCATTTTAATTGACTAATATTTGAGGATTTAAGCATAAAACACATAAATACACATTAATCATCAATTTCACACAATAAGATAGCCATTGAGAAGGCAAAATCGATGAAATTTATTAATAAAAGAAAGGTGTTATAGTTACAACTTAGAAATAGAGTATTACAATTATTTTTTTCAGTCATAAGACTAGAAATTTGAGTTAAAATATTGCATAGAAATGGCTTCAAGAAAGAAACATCTCCAAAAAAAAATTTCAATGATGGAAATGCATACTTGAAGCCCTTCAATGCAAGCGCATGCCGCTTTCATCTCTTAAAACTTCTACAATGTGGGAAATGTTTCTGGAGAAAGCTGTAACGTGTAGAATCTAAGGAGAGTGTTGATCGTGTCCCATATATGAAACTCTCTCCTTCAATGCAGTCAACAATAAACCAACTAGAATCTTTCCTCCTTTATATGTAACATGTCATTTGATATGAGAAATAGGGTGCTGCCTTTTCTACCATGAATGAATTTGTGCCTCAATACAACCAGAAAAATTACTATTAGTCTCAATTCGGAGAGAATAAAAGTGCATTATATATTGCAAGTTTACAAAAGTAAGTCCAAACACAATAGAAAGATAAATCAATTAAAAAACTATAGCCTTGTCAATGAATTCCTTAAATAGAGTGTTCAACATAGGCCTGAAATATACATATTGAGCCCTTGATTTCAAAACCTTGGTCAAAATTTAAGAAGGTGATATGTTGAGATTATAGAATGAAGGCTATCAACACTAACCAGCCTAGAGCAACATTATCAACATAAATTTCTTGGAAACCAATCCCAAGAATGCCATTAGACTTGGACAACAAAAATGTCAACCTTGGTTCATTTGTTGTCTTAGTAAAGACCTACACCATGAAAGAATCCATTTATACATAAATTCCAAATTAAGTTGATGAGAAAATATCTTTGATGTCCAATTGTGAAGCCTTAACATCCAAAAATTACTAACTTGATGTTTCCCAACTATGACATCATCTTTACTTAAGAAATCGGATATTGATCCACTACTATATTGGATCTCACAAGATTCTCCTTCACAAACAACAAATGCTATATATTAATTTTTTAGAAACTTCCTTAATATCCCCATGTAAGTAGACTAAACTAAGTGAGGTTTAAGGTTTGAAGTAGAGTACCATCTTCTTGGTATGTGCTTGAATTTGATCATGACTTGTATCTTGAATGAAAATAGCAAGCTAGCTGCACTATAAAATCATTGTGAATCATTGTTAGAAAAATAACCACAAATTCCTCTTTAATTAAACTAATCATTCTAGATATTTCAAGATAAGATATTTTAGTTAATTTCTAAGAGAGCTAATTTCACTATACAAACAACCATCAATCTATTTATTTTATATAATTTCCCAAAATTCAAAATTTGAATGTAATGAAACTAACCATAATTACCAAAGATTTGACACCAAAATGTAGTACAAAATGAATTGTTTGGCAACAAATGTGTTTTGATAAACCAAATATACCCTTGATATATTGATTTAAATAACAAGGAAAGATCAAACTAGAGAAATCAAGACAACATTCATTAATTTACTTCAACAAACAATTGAAACCAAAATTCAGCCACCAATTATAACTTCATTCTATTGATCTTCAAAATAATTTTACGTTTCAAAGTTTTGTCTTTATTGACATGTCAAAAAGTGTCTTTTCAATTACCCACTTTTAACATAAGTCAACAATTCTTAATTATCATTGTTTACATAGGATTACATAAAATCAATGAAATATGAGAAGTGAAGAGAAATGATCAGATGTTGAAGTTAAGAGCACTCGTAAGATATGGAATTCCATTACTCATCATAAGGTACCCATGACCATTTAGATATGGAAAGGTCCTCTCTCCATGATAGTAGCTACAAGGCTTGGTACTTCACTGGAAGGCCTATTCTTTTGGGGGAGCTAGATATGTCTACTCCCATTGGTACACCATTTAATCATGAGGCCATTTATACTCCTAGGGATTTTGTGTGTTGGCCAAGTGACTCTTCTATCTGATGTCTAATAACCCTTTGCTATTTGTGATGAATATTGAGTATCCAACATCTAGTGCAATTATTTGATCCAATGTTACATTGAGGTGATGAATATTTATGTCACCATCCTTTTGTAAATTAGTAAGGTAGGTGGGAACAATTTTGCTAAAATCATCTATCCAATCCTTGGAGCCTTTCATTTGATCATCATCTCTTAGTATCTTAGGCACGAACCACTACTTTAGTGTGTGAAATGAATCCATTCTTGCCTTAATCTTTTGGTATTCTATAGATATGTATTGAAATTAATCTATGACCATTTCGACCATTTTCTAAGTAGGCTTTAAAGTTGTCGGGGCCTCAACACTCCTTTGTAAAATTCTACACAAATTCATTAAGGTGTGATGTACAGGTTGTTATTTCTTGAATAAGGGGTCCAATATAGGCACATGGGACTTTATCTGATCAACTACTTGTGACAAGGAGACATAACATTCATACATATTTTCCAATTTTTCCATAATTAGTTTAACCCTATGCTCCAAGATCTGTTCCAATACCCTGAGGGTTTCTCTCTTTGCTCTTTCCTTTGTTTCTTCATTAGTATTTTTCAACTTCTCAATTTCTTGTTTTAGCACATTTACTTGTTCAATAGTGATTGCACCTATATTGGTCTGGATGGCAGGGTATTGGTATACTATTAATTTTGTGCTTTGGGAATGATCTTCTCTCTTCAACAACTCTTTCAATTTCACATTTTCTAAGAATAACCTATTCACTTCATCATTCAATTCGTTATGTGTTTTCTCATATTATTCCAATCTAAGCTCCATAGCTTTAACTACATCCCTAGTAAAAATTATTGAGTGCATTATCATAGTAGCTTCCTCCAATGTTGATGTGTCTTGAAGTTTCTTTACCATGGTAGTCCCTCTCATTTATTTTACAACATCAAGCAAACTTGGTTTTTCTATTTATTTTTCTTTGTCCAAAAGGCTAGGGTTTCAAGTCTTGGATTGTAACCTGTTCCACTCATTCTCTCATTTGAATTGAATTCAAAAACCAGCATGGGATCTTCTTGGCTTCTTACTTGATCCAGTAAGAATATATTTTTTAACTCCATCCTAGGAATAATTAGTATATTGCTTTCTAACACCAATTTTCTTGCTTCTTGGGGGCTAATAGTAATTTCATTAATCTTGAGTTCTTCAAGAGTCTGAGAAACAATCTGGTCATGTTGTGAATCCTTATTGCACATCTTATTAATTTGGAGTCTCTCCTCAAATTCTTTCATTTTCATCTTAAATTGAAAAATTCTTAAACTCGAGAGTTTGAATAAATTCATCATCTTCAATAAATCTAAGGGAAACAATCACCCTTTCATTAGCATGCACTTCTTGATCATTATTCCCATGTACATCCACTCTTTCTTCTAGATTTTGAGAATTAGTTGCAAGCTTAGGTGGTGGTTGATCAACTTCATCATCTTTAAAATTCAAAATCACTTCGACTACCTCTTCAGTATCCCCTACTCCTTCACTTATTTCATATTCCACTAAGGGGGCCACTCCATGTGTCTTCTTCCTTTTAGGACTTGGTTACTTAGGGGATGATTCTAATTGTATTGTGGCAGTGTTTGGTAGGGGCTCTATGATTACAATACCACTTGGTTTGATGGGAAGCTTGGAGGGTTCTGAAGACTAACCCTCAGGTTTATTTTCTAGTTCAACATCTAATCTTTCAAAGTTGTCAATTATTAAGTTCGTCCTTTTGATAGGATCCCCTTCTTCAACATAGAATCCTTGGAATTGAGTGTCTCATTTCTTCTTCTCCTCCTCAAGCCTCTTTATGATTTCCTAGTTTCTCTTCCTTTGAAAAACTTCATTAGGTGTAAAGAAATTTCTTATTACATCTTCTTCGTAATCCATTACATGGGTAATCCCAACTTTAGTAAGAAGTGTCTGCTTTATAAAATTAATATTCCCTTTAGGATCAAATACCCTTTCTCCTCATGATTTCAATGAATACCTCATCTTCAAATAGTTATATAGTTCTTCAAGAGTGTCAGACCCTACAAATAGCTCCTCACATTTAGTTAGGTCAGGGAGGAATGTCCCCTTTTTCTATCTTTTCATAACATCCTACTCCATCCATAAAATTTGCCACATAAATTCTAAAAATGAAATTCGAATAGAAACAAATTTAGGTAAAACATGTGGGGCTTGAGGACACCCATAGACCCTTATTACTGTTTGGTTTGCTAAGAAGAATTGGTCACCGAAATTGTGAATGTGTCCCTGCTCTATTTTCAATGCTAAAGGTCTTAATACTTACATTATTTTATTAGGAAATATTGGTGAAATATGACCAAGAGAGACCATGACCTTTACTAAAAAATCATCATGAAATATTACATAATCACTATTTTTACATCTACTATCCCAGATGTAACACTAGTTTTGTATAGGAAACCTATTCCCTTCATCATCAGTCATTTCCAAACACATTCTTTTAGTCCATCTGTTTATTTTTTGGTACACTATTAAATGACACAACAAAGAGTATTTCTTGAAAGTGATGGGAGCTAAGTTCTCTCTTACTTGTAAAAGTCCATAATGTAGCCCTTTCTCAAATTCAATAGCAAAGTCATACTGAATGTTGACTTCAATATTTTGTATCTTCATTTCCATCATCATGAGATATGTTGGCATCCTCTCTTCAACATCTATTCCAAGCACTTGGAACACAGAAAAATAAGTTCTTTTTAAATATACTTGGAAGTCTTCTATGACAAATAACTCAATTTTTGAGGGGGAGATAGGTATTCTCCTATTGTTTACACCCTTTTACATGTGTAAAGGAATCTCATCACTCTTGTAGGTTTTTCTCAATATCCTATAATCCTTCTCACTTCTGTCCAAGTCGATCTTAGTGATAGATTGCTTGATGAACATAAAAAACTCTATAATTGCTTCTTTAGTTAGCACCACTAATGGTGAACCATCTAGCATTCTTATGGTCCTGGTAACCTTGTGATAATATTGTGCCAATACTTTAATAAAATCAACATCTACGAAGACATTTGGGACTATCAATTTGGCCAAATCTAAGGTCCAAGGATTCAAAACTAGAATCTTGTCATCCCTTTTTTCATAGAAGTACCAAAATAGATCCCACCCCAAGATAGGGATAATTGGGTCTCTACATCCATGGGTTGTATCTTTAAACACCTTTTTGAATCCTTTATCTATAAAATTAGGTAACACATCTAAAATGGAATTTTGCAGGGACCCCTTCTTTGATTTAGAAACTATGGAATCTTCCTTTTTACTCGCAAGTTGACTTCTTTTGGGTGGCATGATGAATAATTTACTTGTACTTGATTTATTTAAGAGTCTACTTGTAGAAGCCAATTCACTTCTTATACACTTACTATAGAGGGTTTATGTGAACTTACCGAGTGAAATAATAGCTTAAGAGTTTTCCAGCTTGAACTCCCTTGCCTTTGGTATGTTGAGTTGTGTGAATGATTACCAAAATGTCATCGAGTCCCAAGTAATATTTTCTGCTGAGCTCAGTCACCTCACTATTAATGTCAATTCGTGCAAAATATTTCAGAATCTACCCATATTTCGAGTTTGAATACATGCCTTTAATCTTGGGAAATCGAATGGTGTAATCATTTAATTCTTTGAAAACTTATACCATAGTACCACTCTATCATTTCAAGACCACTATGAGGTAGCATTAGTAGTATCGCCACCCCGCGCACACCCATTTGGACTCCCACAAGATGACGAGTTAATTCTAGCAGTTGACTGACTATTCACCACCATACTGCTCTATCATATCAAGACTGTTGTAGGGTAGCGGTATGGTAGGGATAGAAGTACCACCACCCCATGCACACCCCTTTGGACTCGCATAGGATAATGGGTTAATTCTAGTGGTTGAGTGATTGTTCACTACCATACTGCAGTGTCATTGTTTACCCCTTGCAGGGTTGTAGTTTACTTTAGTTGTTAACATGTTCTCACCACCACCCTGTGGTATTCATAATTGGTTGTCATGGTATTGCAGTAAGAATTTGTACATTGAACTTTATGTCCCACCATCCCATGCATATCTCTATTGACTACTGTGGTAGTGCGGTATTGGATTTTATTATAAATGTAGTATTTCAAATATCATTTTATTGAAAATATTGAACAATTTAATAATTTTGCAATCTCTCAATTTTAGTTTTCAGTGTCAGTTAGACCTAAAAGATCATTTATTTGTTTGTAATGGTGAGGCTTAGTTCACCTAATGTTAATATATCTATATGTATTATTAAATCGCAGATGTTCATTATATGTTTGCATCTAGAAAATATATAGGACATACAAGAAATTATATTCTAACTAAAAAAAATGAATTTCAAATTTTCAACCAAATTAAGAAAACTAAGAAGAATGATTGAACCTAAATTTAAATGCACTTTAAATCAGCAATGAACATCTCAGATTTTGTATATAATGTACCAATAGAATAATGATGATTACATTCAGAAATGTATCAGTAAAACAATAGTGAATAAGCATACCTATACTCATATATTTATTACATTCAATAATAAGTTACAAAATACATATAACCAAAGTTTAGGTGACAAGCTAACCTCTTAAGGTGACAAAACATCATCATAATCATCTGCATTACCAACAAGATCATAATCCTAATCATTTGTGTCTACATCTACTTGATTTTCTTGCTCATCCTCATTTGTGGCATGCAATGCATTCTCTCTCCCAATATCTTCATTGGTAATTAAAATTTCTTCTTCAAACACTCCATCATATTCTTCATCCACTTCTTCAAATGTTTCTTGTAAATTAACATATTTCCCATCATGCATTATATCAACAACTTCCATGAATTCTTGTTTTGAACGAGACTTTGTTTGAATGAAATATGACCATCTTGGGCTTCTTATATCATCAATTAGAAATGATTGGCTAATTTGAAGAGGGGAAACATATAACTCATCCATCTCTAATAAAAATTATCTTGTATTTGCGTGTACAAATCCATACTCATCAAATTGTATTCCATATGGTCGGATCCAGTTACATTTTAATAATATAGGACTATTTTCACCATAGTCCACTAGAATAATTTTTTGGATGAATCCAACATAAAATTTCTTCTCATTTTCGTGAATAAATTCAACACTAATAACACAATCACAATACATCTTTCCTTTGTCTTTTTCTTCCGCTCTTAAATGACTACCGTAGGCCCACATTCCACTGAAATGCATAGCCCATTAATTTGGAGATTGTGAAAGCTCACTTTCCTCTGTTGTTATATCTTGACCTTCTTCTTTTGCATCACTAACTATATTAGCAAACCATTCTTCAAATTTTGGAAAAGAATCACATCCAATCAAATCAGCATGATGTATGCACTTTTGAGGTCGATGTTGCATCCAAGCTCGATTGCCTTCTTCGTATTTTCTACATAGAATATTAATGTGCAAATAGTAAGATTGATAATATAAATGTGTAAATGCAATTGAGTAAATAAATTATTGTGTATTTCTTACCTATGCTACTTATCGAACGAAGATGTGTTTTGAAGAATATAGGAATGTATTTCACTTCTTTCTTGATGTGATAGCTTGAAGCGACATCCATTGCCTTCTAATACTTCACTTGAAATTGTCTCTTCTTCATGATCATCCCATACATGTCAATTGATATTTTAAAAATCCTTCATATATTTTGTGCAAAATACCATGGTCTCTTGCATTGACTATCCCTCAAACATGTTGTCTTTCAATTTTTCCCTAGTACGAACAAAAAATTTCAAAACCTTCATATATAATTCTATAGGATAAATCCATCGTGTTCTTATCGGGCCACAATGCTTTAGTTCATATTGTAGATGTATCAAAATATGCGTAGAAATGTTAAAGATTGTTGGTAGAAATTCTCGTTCCAATAGACAAAGGACTTGAACAACCTCCTCCCTCAAACTATCAAAGTTTGAAGGATCTAATACATGTAAACTCATTCTCTTTAATATTAGGCCCAACGTTATAACTGCCAATCTTGGACCCTTTGCCAAACTTAATATATTTACCACAATAGGTAAAATATTCTCCATTATGACATGATAGTTATGGGTCTTGAGGCCTCTTAAGCCATTAATGTCAGTTTGGCTTCTAATACTAATACTTACATATCTAGTGGGAAAGCAAGTCTGAGACATCAATTGTAAGAATTATGCACATTGTTCCTTTGTCCAGACATAAGGAGTACTAGGTTTTCTATATTTTTCATCATATTTTTCAACCCGAAGATTTCAACGAATATTTAGTTGTCAAAAGTTTTCACGTGATGAAAAGTATCAAAAGAACCAAAAAGAGTTTCTATAATAGAATAGGCTATATTTTTCTCAGTATGCATAAAGTCAACATTATGCCTAATGGTTGTATCCTTAAAGTATGGCAACTTATAGAATATGCACAACCTTTTTACACCACTTTAATTACATGGATCATATCTACTACCAGCAATCCCATCATTTTCAATAAATAACAATTTTTTTATCCATTCTCAACAATGTAATCACCTGTTATTAGCAATGGTGCCTCATGATTCTCTTCTTGACCATGGAACCGTGTGTTTTATTGATGATATGGATGATCCATTTTAAGGTAAGCATGATGTCCACAATAAATACACTTACAAAAACTTCTTGAGTGCCTCACAAAATCCTTAAAGTTACAAGAAGGACATCCATGGTATCCATGAACAATGAGACCAAACAATGTGCCATATGCAGAAAGATCATGAATCGTAAATGATAAAGAAGCTCTTAAAGTGAATTTGATTGAATGACCATCCCTTAAATATTTAATTTCTTCAATTCCTTTCCAAAATTTCATTAGCTCATCATATAATGGCTCTATATAAGCATCAGTTGTATCTAAAGTCACACTTTTCTTTCCTAGTATAATCAATGATAGCATTCAGAAAAATGGTTTAGTTGCTAACCATGGAGGCAAGTTATAATTTATTAAAAACACTATCCAAGTTGACCATTTAGTACTTTGATCTAAGAATGGGTTCACCCCATCTAGAGACAAACACAACCTTATATTGCGAGGATCTTGAGAAAAATCAAGCCATCTATTATCAAATTCCATCCACGTCTTAGAATCAGGCACATGTCATTTTCCATCAATTCTCTTATTTTGGGCATGCCATTGCATAATTTTAGCAATGTCTCTGCACCTATACATTTGGAGTAATCATGGGATTACCGAAAAGTGGCAAAGAACTTTTCTAGGAACCACAACTAATTTCAACCCTTGCCTATACCTCACTTCATGACATTTCAGACATTCACTCTCACTTGCAAGATTCTTGTGAAATAATACACAACCATTCACATGTATGTGTGGATGTTTTCATACCCTAAGCCTAGCTTCATGATTTCCTTTCTACATTGACTTTGTTTTGTTGGAAATGTGGAGTTAGGTGGTAACAATGAACTTAATAATGCTAATAATTGATCTACACTCTCATTTGTCCAACCAAACACCACTTACAAGTTAAGAATTTGAAGGATTGTTGTCAAACGACTTAACCTACATTTATCATACACAAACTTTGAAGCATCCTCCATCAACTTGGCCCAATCATTGTTTAGATCCTCATTCAACATTCTATCAACTTCAAAACCTTCATCTAACATTGCTATTTCTTCATCCATGTTTGGTGCCACTTCATCTATGTGTTTTTCCTCTTCATCTCTCATGCTCTGCCATTCTATCATATCTTCATAATAATTGACATTCCAAGGGCTTATACCACTATGCCCATATCTTATCATATGTTGATAAATTTGACTTATTTTTTCCACCTTTCCACCAAGACAATCATTACATGGACATGGATATTTGTCCATGTCACTCTCATTGAATATTCTCTCATAAAATGCATGGTATTTATCCCTAGCCAACCTTTGATGTTGATCCATCTATAATGTTCTACACATAGCAAGAAAAAAAATTAGACTAAGAGATAAAAACTATTTTTTTAATTGAAAGGCATTTCCATAGCAATAGAGTTATAGAGAGAAAATAAAATAGAGATTTTAACTAATGAATTGTAAAAAAATAGATTTTTGTAGTTTATATTCAAATTGATAATTACATTGCATTGCACATATTTCAAAATCAAAGAATTACTTCACATTGCATAACTAATAACTAGACGTTGATAGATAAAAAAATGTTGAATAAGAGACAAAAACTTTTTTTTTAATTGAAATGAGTTTCCATAGTAATAGAGTTATAGAGAGAAAATAAAATAGAGAGTTTAACTAATGAATTGTAAAAAATAGATTTTTGTAGTTTATATTCAAGTTGTTGATTACATTGCATTGCACATCTTTCAAACTCAAATAATTACTTCACATTGCATAACTAATAACTAGATGCTGATAGATGACAAAATGTAAAAAATTAGTGAATACGAGACAAAAACTATTTTTTTAAATTGAAAGGCATTTCCATAGCAATACAGTTACTGAGAGAAAATAAAATAGAGATTTTAACTATTTTGTTGTAAAAAATAGATTTTTTTAGTTTATATTCAAATTGTTGATTACATTACATTGTACATCTTTCAAACTCAAAGCATTACTTCACATTGCATAACTAATAACTAGATGTTGATAGATGAAAAAATTTCAATTACAATATAGTTTTTGCAAATTCAACCTAAGTAGTTATGCAATTATTTCACATTGCATAACTAATAACTAGGAGTAGCTGCCAATTACATTTGCTTGTCATGGTATTCCATGAGACCACATTCCTTCGAGGAATTTTTTCAAAAAGTTAATTGTATGCTACCACATTTTTCATACATGTCTACCAAAGCATTTTATCAAACAGTTCATTGCCTTTTCACTATGGCTAAAAACCTAAAATAAGTGCTTTCGAACAAGCTATGGATGATTGGAAAAAATCTATCAAAGCATAATAGTAAGAAATAGCATAGACAAGGTAGTGAATTGGTTGAAAAAAGGCCTTAAGGAAATGTGGTCTCATGGTGATGGAATGCCATGACAATCCATAAAAAATTGCTTGTCATGGCATTCTTCAGGGCATTCCATCACCATGAGACCATATTTCTTTGAGGCATTTTTTCCAAATTTCATTGCCTTTTCTATGCTACCACATTTTTCATACATGTCTACCAAAGCATTTTATCAAACAGTTCACTGCCTTGTTGCTATGGCTAAAAGCCTAAAATGGGTGATTTCAAAAAAGATATGGATGCTTGGAAAAAATCTATCAAAGCATAATAGTAAGAAACAAGCTATGGTCTCATGGTTTTTTTTGGCACAACAATAAACGTGATTTTATTTGCATTTTTTTTCAAGTTTTAAATGCATTTTTTTGGAAATTTTGTTGTTTGAAATGGGAAAAATAGTTTTGTGCATTTTTTAATTGTAGGATTCTCATAGTTAGTGAAAAAGGTAGTGTTCATGAAGGAATGGAAAATATGCATAGAGCTTTTGAATTATACCTATACTGTGCAATGGCATTGAATCATTTAGCAAACCATTTTTTCTTCACTGCAGGGCAACATTTTCTTGTGGAATAGTTGACTAAGACAACTCTTGTTTCAACTGACCACACTCTCACAAAATATCATTCATATTATAATATTGAATTATATTATCATATTAAAGGTGATTATGACACCACTAGCTGCTACTACATGACACCATTCAAGGAAATCTAGAGGCCACAAGATTTTGTGGATAGGTTCAATTGAAGTTGGGAGATCTTAAGAGTTCTCTCTCAAATTTTGAAAAGGTTTTGGAGGTCCACACTGAGAACTATGAGAGCTTATAATTTGTAGGCCATATATATGCTCAGTAAGGGCATGCAAAGAAGGCTTTGGAAATTTTAAGAAAGGAAGCTCGCATAGATCCACATGATGCCCACGCATTTATCAAGATGGGCAAGTCATTAATATTGTTAGACCCCAGTGTAGCCTTAGATTCTCTTAAGATGCCAAATTCTCTTCTAAAGAAGAAGATACAATAAGTACCCATTCAATTGTTAAACAACTTTGGGGTTCTTAATTTTGAGCGTGATGAACTAGAGTTGGCTCAACAAACTTTTATGGAGGTATTAGGAAATGATGTTCTGCCTCTATATAAATATTTGTGGTCAGTTATGTGCATTTTTTCCTTCTAGGATTCTCATAGTTAGTGAAAAAGGTAGTTTTCATGAAGGAATGGAAAAGATGCATAGATCCTTTGAATTATAACCGTACTGTGCAATGGTATTGAATCATTTAGCAAACCATTTTTTCTTCATTGCAGGGTAGCATTTTCTTGTGGAATGCTTGACTGAGACAAGTCTTGTTTCAACTGACCACCCTCTCATGAAATATAATTCATATTATAATATTGCATGATCTTATCATAGTAAAGGTGATTATGATACCACTAGACGCTACTACATGACATCATCCAAGGAAAGCCAAAGGCCACAGGATTTTATGGATAGGTTCAATTGAAGCTGGTAGATCTTAAGAGTTCTCTCTCAAATTTTGAAAAGGTTTTGGAGGTCCACCCTGAGAACTTTGAGAGCTTAAAATCTATAGGCCATATATATGCTTAGCGAGGTAAAGAAGAGAAGGATTTGGAAATTTTAAGAAAGGAAACTTGCATAGATCCACATGATGCCCATGCATTTATCAAGATGGGTGAGTTATTAATATCATCGGACCCTACTGCAACATTAGATTCTGTTAAGACAACAAAGTATCTTCTGAATTAGAGAAGAAAAGAAGTACCCATTCAATTGTTAAACAACATTAGGGTTCTTCATTTTGAGCGTGATGAACTAGAGTTGGCTCAACAAACTTTTATGGAGTCATTAGGAAATGATGCTCTTCCAAGCTACATAAATCTTTGTGGTTAGTTTTGTGCATTTTTTACTTGTATGATTCTCACAGTTGGTGAAAAAGGTAGTGTTCATGAAGGAATGTAAAATATTGATAGAGACTTTGAATTATACCTACTTTGTGCAATGGCATTGAATCATTTAGCAAACCATTTTTTCTTCACTATAGGGAAACATTTTCTTGTAAAATAGTTGACTGAGACAAGTTTTGTTTCAACTAACCACCCTCTCATGAAATATCATTAATATTATAATCGTGCACAATATTATCATAGTAAAGGTGATTGTGACACCACTAGCCACTACTACATGACATCAGTCAAGGAAATCCAGAGGCCACATGATTTTGTGGATAGGTTCAATTGAAGTTGGGAGATCTTAAGATTTCTCTCTCAAATTTTGAAAAGGTTCTGGAGGTCCACCCTGAGAACTATGAGATCTTAAAAGCTATAGGCCATATAAATGCTTATCAAGGGAAATCAAAAAAGGATTTTGAAATTAGGAAAGGAAACTTGCATAGATCCATGTGATGCCCATGCATTTATCAAGATGGGTGAGTTATTAATATCGGCAGACCCTAGTGCAGCCTTAGATTCTCTTAAGACAACAAAGTCTCTTCTAAAGAAGAGTCGAGAAGAAGTACCCATTCAATTTTTTAAAAATAATGGGGTTATTCATTTTAAGCGTGATGAACTAGAGTTGGCTCAAAAAACTCTCATGGAGGCATTAGGAAATGACATTTGGGTTGAATTCATAAATAAAAGCCCCAGTGCTAATTCTGCAGTTTTTCCTGTGCTCTTTAAGGATATGAAATTCTTCCATCAACTAGAAGAAGGTGGTGTTTCACTTGAGTTACATCCATGGGATAAATTCACAACACTATTTAATCTTGATAGGTTGTTTGAATAGCTACATGATACTGAAAAATAAAATCTTTTATACAGGCTAATATTGTTCAAGTTTTTTGATTATGTTGATGCATATTTATGTCTTCCAGCCATGGCTCTGGCTCAGAATGAGATCAAAATAAGCCTAGAATTGATTGGGGGTGCACCTAAGGTGGATTAAAAATCATCAAATTCTTTATCTATGATTGGAAAAATGGAACTCAAAACAGATGACTGGCTTAAAGTAAAGAAATAATTAAAGCTACACAAAGTGAATTAGATGCAAATAATTCTTATGTTGACATTTCACTTGGAAATTGGAATTAGTTTGCAGCTTTTCACAATGAGAGGAGGGGTCCAAAGGTGGAGGAACAACATCTTGAGAAAGCTAGAGAACTATATTGTTAAGTGTTGGCACATAGACCAGGAAATGTTTATGTTGAAAACGGGGCAGCCATTGTGCTAGCTAAAAGGGGTCAATTTGATATTGCAAAGTAAATTTTTACATAGATACAAGAAGCTACAACAAGAAACATCCTTATTTAGATGTTGATTTGTGGGTAAATCTAGCACATTTTTACTTTGCACAAGGACAGTTTGTGCTTGTAGTGAAAATATATCAAAATTGTTTGAGGAAATTCTATTTTGGCACTAACACCCAAATTTTATTATATTTAGCTCGAACATATTATGAAGTAGAATAGTGGCAAGATTGTAAAAGAACATTATGAGAGTAGTAGATTGTAACTACTATAAGTTTACAATTAGAAAGTTATAGATGTGTTTAAGGTAATGAGGGTTTTGAATTAAACCTCTGAATTCATTACAGAGGGTGTTCCCAAATCCAACTTCTCTATAGAGGGCCTCGCTGACTTCAAATTCATTACAGCAAACTTTGAATTCCTTGCCCTTGTTGGCCTTTTCATAAGTCTCCATGTCCTCTCCAAATATTTCAGTGGTAGACTAACCTGCAACTAATGAATGAATCAAGGAATATTTTTTCAATGAACGTGAATAAGCTCCAATACATCGACATGCGCAATACATTGCACCAATAATTGGCTGAAATGTGTTTTTAAATTTTTTTCTAATTTATATTTGGTGACTAACTATTTAGTCATTTTTATTTTTGTGACTAAATATTTTTTTATTCAATGACCAAATTAGTCATTTATTTACTCATTTATAGTCGAGTTGCAAAATTTTAGTAGAATTTAGTCATTTTTAGTTGTTGTGACTAAAATTTTTAGTCACCTAGTATTTTATTTGCTAAATTCTACTAGTGCTCTCCCACCCCCTCTCCCTCTCTCAAGTCTCTCCCTCCCACCTTAACTATATAACTCTCTCTCTCTCAAGTCTCTACTTCCCACCCCTCTCCCTCTCTCTCACTTCCTTTATCTCTCTCCCACTCCCTCTATCTCTCTCCCACTCATTATATCTCTCTCCCACTCCCTCTCTCTCAACTCTCTTCCAACAACCCCCCAATCTCTCTCAATTCTTTCCCACAAGCACCCAACCTACATAAATATATAAATATCTCTCTCTCACACACACACACTCCCAACCTGCATAGATAAGTGCCTCTCACTCCAACCCCCTCTCTCCCACTCCCTCTCTCTCTATCCCTCCCTCCCTCTATCCATCCCACCTTACTTCAATAGTTTCCTCTCACTCCAACCCTCCAACCCCCTCTCTCTCACTCCCTCTCTCTTTTAGGTCTCTCCCTCCCACCCACTCTCTCTCTTAAGTCTCTCTCTCACTCCCTCTATCTCTCTCCCACTCCCTCTCTCCCCCTCTCTCATGCCTCTCTCACACCCCCTCTCCCTCTCTCAAGTATTTTCCTTCCACCCCCCCTCTCTCTCCCCCACCTTAACTAGAGAACTTTATCTCTCTCTCTCTCTCTCTCTCTCTCTCTCTCTCTCTCTCTCTCCTTCCCCCTTCCCTCCCACACTAACTAGATAAATCTCTCTCTCTCTCTCTCTCTCTCTCTCCCAAACTACCTAGATAATTCCCTCTCACTTCAACCCCTCACTCCCACTCCCTCTCTCTCCTTCTCCCTCTCACTCTCTTAGGTCTCTCCCTCCAACCCAATCTCCCTCTCTCATGTCTCCCTCCCTATCTCTCTCTTAGGTCTCTCCCTCCCTCTCTCCCTCCCACCCTACCTAGACAACTCTCTCTCTCTCTCTCTTAAAATTATCCCTCCATTTAAATACATACATACATATAAGCAGACATACATACATATATACAAGCATGCATACATACATACACACATATCATACAAGAATACATACATACAAATATCTATACTTACATTTAACATACTAGAATTTAAGATAAATCAAGACATAACATGAGCATGTTATAACACACTCATGTTATGTCTTTCTTAGGCAACTCAAGCACAAATGCAAAAGAAATGTCAAAAACTTGAAATAATGTGAGCATGTTATAATGCGCTCATGTTGTTGCTTTATTTGGGAATCCCCAAGACTTAGGATTGGATTTGCTTTGGATTTCCAACCTAAAGGATTGGAGTTCCTTCCCAACATCCAAACACATTTTTTTGTATATTCTAAGAAATGTCACATAATTTTGTTCATGCAAACCATCAGGTTTAGACGTGTTTCAAGGTTGAGTCAATAACACACGTGGGTAATCTCAAGCTCTCTCTTAGCTATTTAATGATGTAATATTTTTCACATTTTTGAAAATTTTAAGTCATTCAACTTTAATGTCTTTTGTTTGTGTGTCTATTTTCATCAGAAAACCAATGTTCGGTATTTTTTACTTGACTTTTTAACCATTCATTGAAATTTTAAATAACTTACATTTTTATAAACTAGAATCCATTCTACACATATTAAAAAAAAAATGATTACTTTTTGAAAGGTATAGGGTTAGCATGTCCAAAATTATGTTTTTCAGTTGTGTCCACTTCAAAAATTAGTAAAAAATCATATTGATTAAAAAATTATCAAAAAAATTGGGCATAAACTACATGTTGTTAGCTAATTTCTCACTGAAGCATACAAAAAAAATTAACCTTTTGAAGGAGCCACAACAGACCCTATGTTATGTTTTCAACACCTAATGTTATGCAAGGTAATGTGAACCAAGTGCCTCAAGTAGGAAAATAAGGGCAAGTTAACACTCATGCAAATTCAACCCTTGACAAGTAGTTCCAACAACCCCATTGACACATCAAAACAAGTGGTTACCCAAGCTACTCAATTCAATCCACCATCCACATCAATACCATCTATCATCGACCCAAATAAAAACAAACCCTTGGTTTCAAATCCCATCAACCAAGGTAATACCTTTTTCCCACCTCAAATACAAAAAGGGAACCCCTACCCATTGATCAAGGGAAAATTTTCAATCAATGGACTCAAGGTCCTAGTATGTCATTACCATCACAAAATCTAATGACACCATCCTCATCTTTCCCAATGGTCCCTTTCACCATGCAAAATCAAATGGGACCTCAAACTTACATTCCTTCATCTCAATCCACCATATTATAAGAGATGTTAAACCAAGGGACCCCCCGACCTCTAATTGACAATCTGCTACCCAATCAAAACATCAACACCCAAAATCCATCATAGATATCCCAACAACCAACTGATCCTACATTGCAAGCACATGACTTGGCTTTATAGAAAGAACAACAAGCTTATCAACAAGTCGTCAAATAGCAACAAGAACAATAAGAAGACCTAGTAGCAAAACAATAACAAGCAACCTTAGAAGCACAACAACAACAAGAAGCAGCCTTAGTAGCACAACAACAAAAACAAAAATAAACCTTAGTAGCACAACAACATAAAGCCCAAAATCAAGCCCTAGTTTCCTAGAAACAACAACAAGAACATCAAGCAGCCTTAGCAGCACATCAACAAGCCCAACATCAAGCCCTAGTGTCCTAAGAACAACAACAAGCACATCAATCAGACACCAAATCCACCATCCCATCATATGCAATGTATTTTCTGCCACCAAATCTACAAGATGATCTAGCATCACAACTTAAGGTGCTATCACAAGAAATGTGGGACCTTTAGATGGGAAAGAAAAAGAAGCCTCACACACATAACTTATGTCCATATCCATTTGATCAAAACATCACAATAGTACTATTCCCTCTCGATTTTGAAATCCCCAAATTCGATAAGTATAAAGGGAGAGGAAGTCTTGTGGACCATATCAAAGAGTTCAATGTCATGTGTATGGAGGTCACCTACAATGAGTCCTATTTGATGTGCCTCTTTCCATGAAGTTTAACAGGTCCTACCATGGATTGGTTTTCACAATTACCTCTAGGCATCAAAACCTTCCAAGAAATTATAGAGAAATTCATCAATATTGACATGGACATGAGCCTAGAAGAGTTGTACACTCTCAAAAAAACAAAGGAGAACCTTTTGCCAATTTCTTACAATGATGGAGGCAAAGAGCTAGTAAAATCAAGTGGCCCCTTCTCGACGAACAAGTGGGGATTATCATAGTAAATTTTGATCCAAATTTATCCTTCCACTTGAAGATGTAGTGCATTACCACTTATTATGAGCTTGTCCCTAGAGCCCTTAACATCGAGGGATCCCTAATCTCATAGGGGAACACACAAGTGTATAAAGACAATTGTTTATTCACTAGTTTTAATGAAAATCCATGCTATTGGGCCAAGAACAAAAATGTTACTAGTGATGGTGTTGTTGATGCAAAGGTGGACTTAATTACTCCTAGGCAGATAAATACCCAAACTATGAATACACAACAACTCTACATGTAACCACCTAACAATCAACCAATGATCAATGCTACAAACACTCAACTTGGACAAAAAAGAACAAACAGTGCTCCCAAGTGACAATTCACTCCCTTAAGGGAACCTGTGGAGGATGTGATAAAATAGTTGATTTAGTATGATCTTATCACACTAATATATTTCTCAAACTATCAAGAGCCACAAGTTAAACCTCGTAACTATAGAGACAATCATTTTTGTGAATTTCACCAATACAAAGGTCATAACACAAAAAAAAAAATTAGAGTCAAACATCTGATAGAAGATCTTATTGAACAAGCAGAAATTCATGCCGATAAAAAATGTAGGAATGAAAATCTGAAAATTTACACAAACCCTATGCTTGATCATACAAATGAAAAAGATTTAGGAAATGCATCAACCTAAAAAAATGTAAACAATACTCATGATACCATAGTGGGATATATTTATTTATCACAACATGAGGAATCAAACATGTATCAAGATGCTATTTTAAAACAAATTCCAAACCCATCAATAGTGTTTAACACTATTTTATACCATAATGACATCAAGTGGATATAAGATTGTGGTATCTCATGACTCAATGATTGGGAATGTTGAATAATTTCCAAATGAGCCATAAATATCCCTTGGTGTACCCATACCCATAGACTATTGTGAAGAGTATTTTACCGATGATATATCATCCACCCAAGGATCATGTCAAGAGGAGGCTCTCAAGGATAAAGAAAGTTATTCTGAATTGAGTCAGGATCAAGAACCTCTATCCCTAGAGTTTCACCAAGAGTTGAGGGACATCTTCCAAACCATTTTAAACTCCAAACATGTCCCCAATATCACCCCTGAGATGTTTCTTTTTTACAGACATATAGACATTCTTCATCCAAAACAAGAATATCCCACTCTTGATATTCCTACACAAGAGGAAGCAACGGTTCAGATTCTTGATTCTTACAATGATGGTGCATCATTGACATCTTTTGAGTCAGCATCAACATATTTTGAAGCAGTATCATTAGATAATGATGTCATAGAACCATAGCAGATGGTTCATATTCCTGAACAACAGGAGCCCATAGGAATAACATGAGTTCATGACAAGTCACATTCAATGGCTATTGATCAGAGGATACATTATCAGGGAAAAGGATTATGTATTGATAATACCTTCACAATGTCGAGGAAATATTGTCTATAACAAACATCAACATATGGGGCATGAAGGATCCTTATGATGAAAATCCAATCAATGCTACAACTAGTTGTATCATGAGTTGGCATTCACCCATCATCTCAAATACAAATTAGGACCAACGTAAAAAGAAGAATTCCTATCAAATCAAGGAAAAGATCATCAAAGAAAATAAAGTAGTAAAGAAAAAAGGACACATCAAGTACAAATGGATACTAAAGAAAAATAAAGAAAATCATCCCTAAAAAACTCCATCAATCAAAGAAACTCTGGGGAAAAATCACAAGAGGAAATGTATCCATCAAAAGAATTCTTTTCAAGCAAGGAACAAAGTATATTCAATGGTTGATCCTAATTTCATGCAAACCCTCATCCCCATCCATCATTTCTCATATTCTCAAGTTTGGAGAGTCAAATGTTACAAACCATCAACCAATCCATCTCATATTCCTTCATGCATGACACCATACACTCCACTCACAATATCTAATTCTTGCATTGACCGTGTGCTAGCAGCTACCCTTCATCATAAGGATTCTGAAGGTATCATATCATGATGTGCACATATAGATAAGGATAATTCCAGTATCCACAAGGTAGATTAGAGTTCTTCAAGATTGTACCCAAGTGCTCATATCTTAGCAAAATAGATTCTTCAAGTAGGATATCACTGGCATGTTATGATAGTGGCCTCTACATCAATTCCACCAGGTGGTTAAACATGAGGGTAAAACTTCCAAAAAAAATTTAAAATCAAAAAATTAAGAAAATAATAAAAATAAAAATCATCCTCTAGTGAAAACCACTACAGTGGCGCTTTGGGCAAGTACTATGATGAAAACAAGGAAAACAGGCATCATGAGTAGAATCGAGCATCGATATGATCCTTGTCAGACAAAAGCATCTCATCCTTGTCATGATAAATCAAATGTTCCCTCCATCCATCCGATCTAGATTCATCTAGATATTCCACTTTATCTCGATCTTGACAAATATTTTGCGTATACTTCAACACTACTCATGGAAAACGTTTAACAAGATCTTTACCATTTTATCTCATGAAGTCCATAGCCTATATCTAGCATGATAAAAATCTATCAAAATATTTGCATATACATTACCTATCTTGATTTGTTCATTGATCTATGAAACATTGCTAGACATTGGGGATAGATACTTACATCTTGCTTTGGGAATAAATCTTGAGCTATATCCTATAACTTATGTAGTGATATAAAACATTTGCTAACACAAAATGAAATTATTCAAATCATTTTTAAGCAAAAATATAAATCACTAGCCCATGGCGCATTTTGATGAGAAGGTGTTCTTTTTCAAGCTTTATACTTTATCAAACATCAATCCAAACAATTAATTTCAGTTGCATCTACCTTGCACTTGAACATCACATCAAATCATTCCAATAATTTTTTTCCAAGCCTAACTTCAAAGTCTTGATCAATCAAATCCAATTTAAATCCACCATCATCTCGAGATATCTTTCTCAATACTCCTATTGCTTAAACACTATCCTTGCATTTTGTGTATCCTCAACAATGTTATCATCATCAATCCATCAATTATATCAATCAAGCCTAGATTGGTTTTCAACAAAATCTCAAAACATATCACTGAAATTGTCACATATCCATACACTCATCAACATCGTGCGAAAAATATAAAACATCCAAAACATATAAAAATCCCTAAAAAGGTCAAAACATCAAAAATAAAAAAAATGTTGCTTTTTCAAACTATAGGTCTCTAATCTTGAACATAGGCAAGGCCATCATTGATGTGCCCTCGAGACACCCTAGGTCAGTCCTTTAGGAGTTCATCATAATAAACTAGCATTCCATCAACTATTCATATTTCATTTTCAATAAATCGATTCAGTCAAACTACGAGGCTTCTACATGTATAACATAGGCAAGGCTAGTCTTAGATCAGCACTCAAAGCCCCTAGGATAGTCATTTAGGTTAGGTTCTTGGTCGAACTTCAAAAAATCCCTAAAAATTCAAATATTGGAAAAGCCATAAACATTTGTAAAATCTCATAAAACCCCTAAACATTCAAGTATTGGAAAAGCCTTAAACATTCAAAATATTCGAAAACCCCTAAACATTTGAAAAATTGAAAACCCAAAAACATTGGAAACCTTGGAAAACCCTAAACAATCTCAAAATATCTAAAAACCAAAACATTCACATAAACTTTCAAAAAGACTAAAAATCGCCTCAAAACATTTTCAAAACACCAAAAACATTGAAATATTCAAGAAAATCCAAAACCATCCATCCCATCTTGCTTTCACCCACAATAAAACTTCATCCATAATAAATCAATTGTCACCTTCAACCTTTGGCAAAATAAATAGAAAGCAAGTTTAGCAAGTCGTCAAGTGAGAACCTAAGAGTCAAAATCTAAAGTCAAAATCATAGGTAAACAAGTCAGTGGAGTTTGTATCAACGACTTATCACACACCTCATCCTAATAAAAACACTTGATCAACATGTCCTAGGATGAATCCTTCCTACAATTGGAATCAATATCAAAAATCACCTTAGCTATATTAAACTGGCAAGAGATATAGATAACACTAATTGTTTGTCTTTGATCTTTTCTTCTAATTTATCCTATTGACCCATTTCGAGGACCTCTTGATGATTTCTATCAAAATTATTTAGAGAGAAAGGAATGGGGCATCGATCATTATCTTTTGTGTGTTGTGCTTGTGGATTTTCTTATAAAATAATCTTGGTGCATACTTTCTTAGTTGTGTGTAGGGAGGTTGTTTGACATACTTTGTTGACTATTGTGTATGCTTTGGTCCGAGATATTTTAAACTTCTAAAATACATTCCAATGAGGTTTCTATATGTCAATATGTGAACAAGAACTATCCTATTTTTTTGTAGAGTCGAATTCCATTACACTAGATACAACGCCATCCTGGTTATTAATACCTTGATGCATCATGTCTATTGTTATATCAAAAATAAGGAATGAGGAAGAATCCCAATCCCAAGATATGATAAAATCATCATCTCTCATCACCACATTTAATAAAGTCTCGGTGGATCAAAGAATTTTTGGAACTTTTTGAATCAATCTAAAAATCAATGGTTAATCCATTCATCTTATTCTTCTATCTTTACTAACAATTCTATCAAAGTATCAAATCTATGTGATCTACATAGAAATATACATGAGGCTACCCATAGCCAATGATTGTCTATACATCATGAAATTTGTCCACATCAACATCTAAGCTTTCCAAGAACTATTTTTCATCCTCTTTACTAGCAATCCCTCTTCTGTTGGGGCATAGTGGGGCATTTATATCATCTTTAGATAAACACTCTAAAAAAATTCAGCTCTTTGATTCAAAAGAAACCTCAAATATCAAGAATCTCAAGCATAAGTATGATTTTCACCTATCATGAGTCTGATCGGAACACTTTATTCCCTGATCGATCTCTCAAGGGGTTAACCAGCCATCTTTCAATCATATCAATATCAAATCATCTAATGGACTTTGTTCCTAGCCTTTCTAGAAAATCCTGATCAAATTATCAAATCATTCATCATTGGGATATATCTTTCCCTACCAATCTTCATGTTATTTAACATAATCCTTATATTGTTGTGAATCCTCCACAATTTTATCAATCAATCAATCAGATCAATCAAATTTAGCTTGGCTATCAATATTGATGCAGGAGCATCCATGGTTCAGTACAATCTTGTGTCAACCTAAAGGTTTTATTTTTGAATTTTTCAATTTTGGTGGGTTGAATTTCATGTTTGATTATTGAAATTCATATTTTGGTATGAATTAAATATTTTGGGATGTGGTAAAATTTTAATTTGAACTTGATTTCAAATTGGGTCAAATTGGTGAAGATAAATCATGGAGAATATGCTTTAAAACTGAAAAAGCAGAAAAAGCAATGAAAAAACAGTTTTAAAATATTTAAATTAAAAAATATTTGAAAGGAAATTTTGGGTGTTGGGATTTGAATTTGGAGCAATAAAAAATTAATTAATGATCCCTAAAAAGTAGGGACTAAGAAAGTGGGCACCCGTGCCTGCTTTTTTATTTTTTATTTTTTAGGAGAAAAAGAGAAGAATTGAAAAACTATTTTTTTTCCTATCTTTAGAGGGTTGTTGGGAATGAGTAATTAATTATTTTTAATGATTTTTGACGGGATTTAATGAGAAGCAGCCCCATGGGTTGCGCTATATTGGATGGGCCCAAATAAATCTTGGGAAACCAATTTTTGGACAGTAAGAGTTAAAATAGAAAAACCACTTTTCATTGCAGGGGGGTTTTTGAAGAGGATTTTGAGAAGAGAAATTGAAGGATACAGGAAGAGGGATTTGGTGGGGAGAATCAAGAAGGGTGTGGCTCTTCTCCAAGAATGGTTTCCTGATTTTTATTTTTATTTTTAGGTTGAAGGCATGAAAGTGAAGCTACAATAGTTTTCTTCCATTGGTAATTGTTGATTGCAAGTTTGCAATCCATTGTTTGTGTGTTATTGCAAGAGAGAGGTTTGAAGATTGTATGATCAGATTTATTTTTCTATTGTTGATGATATTTTTATGTTTTTTGTGAGTTTAAATGGGCCATGTTGCAGCCCTTGAATCCATCATGGACCTGTCAACATTGGAGATCATTTTGTAATAAAAAGTTTTAAACTGGTTGCAAGTTACAAACCAGATTTTGCATATATTGCAACAGTGTTTGAATAAAAGTTTAATGTTTATTGTGTGCTAAATAATTTTTTTTATGTTGTGAGGGTTTGATTTCTCTTTCTACTACATTAAACATCTCAAAGATATCATCGATATCCATTTTTGCATCATCAACAACATCAAAATTAACATTGAAATCAACATCGGTCTTTGAACCAATGCAACGAGTACATTGCTTCAAAGAGGAAAAAATGTAGACACTTAAAAATGTCTTGATGGACCACATTGGATAACTAACATCATTTCATCATAAAACCCATCCTCTTTTTGCTTAATTGATTAAATTAGCCTATTTATTTAATCAATTGCCTCATTTTCACCTATTAATTTAATTGAACTAATTAGGTTAATTCATCCCCTTTCATGCTAACATTTTGTCCTATTAAATTGAATAAATCAAATTAGTTAATTTAATCCCTAAAGTCCTCTTATTTAATTAAATAACCCTAAGTTATTTAATTAAATATCATATCACTTCTCATTTCCATTAAATAAATTAATTATTTAATGAATGTACTAATTCCCCTAATTGACATAATTAAAAACTTTTTTTTAATTATCAATTACTAATAAATTTAATTCCCCACACTTGTAAGGGAATATTCCAAGGGAATATTCATCTTTTGCACATTCCTCCAAAAAGAATATTCCCATAGAATATTCCTTCCCCTTTTGCATATTAAAACTTTGTTTTAATTTTTTACATATCTAATTTTCTTCACCCATGACAATATCCTAAAGAATATTCTCTTTCTTCACTCATTTGAAAAAAAGGAATATTCTTCCTTATAACAAACTTACAAGGCTTCACGTGCAAGTTAACTTACAAGACTTCTTGTGCAAGTTTTGAAAGTGTGTTTGCTTGGATGAAAGTAAGCCCTCGATTAAATATCAACTTGTATTTTCAACCCTTGATGAGAATCCATGATCCATGCCTCCATCTTCTTTCCTTTTTGACCATTGATTAACTTTTTCAATCTTAGCTCTTCATTTTTCATTTTCTTTCCTATAAATAAAGTAATGTTTGGAGACAAATGGATCCATCTTTTAACAACAAACTTATGTTGTTAAAATCATTTTCAGTTGCACTCACATTTAACATCATTTTAGCTTTATTTACTTGCATATTATCTTAGCTTCCATGATAACATATATGCATACATTTAGCTTATTTGTTAATTATGATTTTAATCTTTTGAAGCTTAAACTTCATTTAGATTAGCTTTGCATATACCCATATCAATCATCTTAGCATACATCATGTTAAAATAGCTTGGATCATGTTCATTTAGCTTTATATCATGTTTTTGTACACATCTATCAATGGTTTCATCAGTTTTCTTCAATAAAACTGATTGAAACAAGCTCATTATCCAAGGGATTAGGAAAGGGTTTACATTCCACATCAATGCATCACCACTACCCAATAGGATAAGTTTCAATGTTTTAGATTAGAGCTTTGTCAAGATTTCATGATTTAGAATGTTTTTTTTTATCGGTAAAAGGCTTAGGCCTAGAATATTTATATTAGATATAAGAACAAAATTACAAAAAACCAAATTTATAGTATTAGTAAGTCTATATCATAGGTCACAATACACATCTGAGAATATGATTTAGAATGTTAGTTTTAATGGTTTATTTTTATTTTTATAGTGAATGATCTTATTTGGATTGATGCTTATTGGGTTAAATATGCATTGAATTCATATGAATCAGTTGTAGTTAACCTATACTATGTCATTGGTCACAATTATACCTAATAAATATCAATAGGTGAGTTGTATGGCTCATTTTCTAAGACTTTGGTGCTTGTATTTGGAGATGGATTGTGTAATTTTATCTTGAATTTTTGTTGTAGATTATGTAAGAATTTATCCTCTTGTAATGTCTTCTTATAAAGATTTAATCTATATGGCCATTTACTAAGATTAAAAATCTTACTGAATCAATGGTGGTTAGCTGAACTACCCCATTGAGAAAAATATGTTGAATATCATATGGGCCAAGCCATCTAGTTTGTAACTTACCCTTATAGTCTTGATACTATTGAATGTACAAGAAAACTTAGAGGGCGGTGAATTATTTGTTTATTAAAACATAAAAATCCTCATTAATATTTAGAACCACATCAACTTTAATAACCTATAATTTTTTAGAATGATTTAGCATGAAAGAAAATAACATAAATTGAAACACATAAACACCATGCACAATAGAACACCAAATTTATGTGGAAAAACCCAAGAATGGAAAAATAACAGTGAGGATTAGCTCACAATATAAATTAATTTCAACACTAAATACAATAGGCTCACTTCCAAAGGGCTCACTCCCAGATTACAAAAAAAAAAAAAGATTATAGTGAGAAATTTCTCTCAATAGAATAGAAATTTCTCACTGCTTCTAATAGTCTAACTCATTAAATCTCACAATGCACTTTACAACTCTACAATTCACACCACCCATTGTACACACCAAACCCCCATCAATACAATTCTTATTTATACCTTCTTCAACCTTGAAAACATTATCCAAGGTTGGCTATTCACCTCAACCATACAAATTCAAATTAGGTTGGCACCAAAAAATTCCCACAATGGAAAGGAATGAAGTAAAACCACATCACACTTTAACGTAGACCTAAATCCACTCATACATGCCACACCACGCTTCCACAATCACTGAAGAGAATCCACAACTAGTGTAAACACCATCAAACATTTAAGTACATGCTTCCTTTGATCCAAGGACAACTTATAGACAACAAATATCATTTGAACATAATTTGGAATATTCCATAAATCTGCAGTTCAACAAATTCCTTTGCTTAAACTTTCACTTGAAGAACAAATCATCTTGTTTACCCAAATAATATTTCACGCATTGTATCTCTAGAAATCAACTTGCAGAGAACCAAAGCATGAACAACTTCAAATGAAGGTATATATGAACCTTATCAGAACATTTTTAGAACCACAAGACCAAAAACCAAATTATAGAGAAATGCAAAGACAAACCATTTCTCCAAGACACAAGTGCAACACAGTTCACAAACTAGTGAACACAACTTCTACACAATAATCCAAACCAAGAAATTTTGGATATGATATCTATGAAAACCTATGACAAACATATCCAAACCACACAAGTAGATCTTCAACATAGAATAAATGTGGAACAAAACAAGAACACCACTCTGTATGCCAAAACACCTCTGCAACACACTATTTCCTCTTTTATTCAAATTTTCTCAAAATCACTTGGAAACCAAGCACAAAAAATATATTCTCATCATCTTCACCACTTCCAAAATGCAACACAGTGACTCAACCAAATAACACTCACAAACAAAATCTTATCAAAGCAACACTGGAAGTCGACACTAGCAACACTTACTAATGACAAAATAATGAAACTAATCGAAGCATCATCACAAATTCTCAACCATTACCAATTTACATTAATGATAACACAATAAAAATTTATTTTGACATCAATGATAACATCAACTACTCATACTTGCAAAAATCTCCCCCTTTGTCATTGATGCCAACACATGATGTGAAAAGCCAGCAACAACAAACATAACAACTTTGATTACCAACATACTACTCCATACAAACTCTTTCTCTTTCTCAACTAGTCCTTCTCATATTAATTTCTTTCCCCCTTCGACAACTAATCATTTTTCACATTACTTTCTCTCCCCCTTTGACATCAATGGAAAATGGCAACACATTTGCATCTCTTTCTCCCTTTGGCATCAATCATACTTCTATCCTCTCTGCAACATCTTTTATTTTTATTTCTCTCCATACTCCCCCTTAGGAGCACACAAAAATATACTAAACAATAACCTTTGTACATATCCTTTGACATAACTAAAAAATAACAACACCAAAATTCACCAACACTAACTCCCCCCGACTGCAACAACCAATAAAGACACTACCTACTCCCCCAAGAGGTAGACTCCAACATCAGTCTAGAACAAAGAATGAATCTTGAGATCCACTGGACTTATGCATATCCTTATGCATCTAGTTCAAATAAGGATGGGTAATGACCCCTAACTTCTCCCAGAGATACTCAAAATTATCCTTAGGAAGAGCCTTAGTGAATATATCGACAACCTAATCCTTTGTAGGCACATACTCAAGCTTCACTTCATTCATTGCATCCTTCTCTCTCAAGAAGTGATATTGGATTGAGATATGTTTTTTCCATGAGTGCATCACCAAATTCTTTGAAATTTTAATAGCACTTGTACTAACATAAAAGATAAAAAATTGACCATTCATCATATACAACCCTAATATCCTTCAAGGTTTGCCTCATCCACAACACCTGTGTGTAGCAAGATGTTGCTACAATACATTCTACCTCTATAGTAGATAAAGATACTAAATATTTCTTCTTTCTTCACCAAGACACCAATCTTAATCCAAGAAAGAATGCACCACCACTTAAAAAATTTCTACCATCCACACAACCTACCCAATCTACATCCATGTAAGAACTTAGAGAAAAATCAATATCCTTTTGATACCACATGCCATGTTCTAGATTGCGCTTCAAGTATCTAAATATTCTCTTCACTTCTGCAACATGCGACTCTCTAGTATCTTCTTGAAATCTAGCCACAATACAAACTGCATGCATGATATCCAGTCTAGTAGTAGTTAGATATAGTAGTCCTCCAATAATTTATCTATACTTTCTTTTATCAGAATTAGGAGATTCATCATTCTTTCTTATCTTGCAACCAATAACTATAAGAGTACATACTGGTTTATAATCTTCCATTCCAAACTTCTTCAACATTTATTTGACATGCTTTTATTGTGAAATGAATATTCCTTTCTTTGTCTAATTCCTTTGTAGTCCAAGGAATAAATTCATCCTTATTCCATGGTTCTCACAAAAAATATTAAGCTCATTGGAGGTGAACTCTTCACCTTTGTCATACCTCAAAAACTTAATTTTCATATTCATTTCATTCTCAACTATAACTTTGAATCCTTTAATCTTATATAGAGATTCTGATTTTTCTGTGACAAAAGTAACCCATGTCATTCTAGAATAATCACCAATTAATAGCATGAAATACATGTCACCTTGAAGATCTATTATTCTATTAGGACCACAAAGGTCTATATACACCATCTCCAACAATCCCGTAGTAGATTGTTCTTTGAATTTGAAATTTCTTCTTTCTTACTTCCCAATCTAACATTCTTTGTAGACAACATTAATAGGCTTTGTGATCTTTGGAAAATCTCTCACAGCTTGAATAGAACTAATCCTTAATAGGCTATAAAAATTGATGTTACAAATCCTTCTATGCCATAGCCAACTTTCATTAATCTCAGTCATAAATCAATGGGAATTAGCACCTTTAAGCTCTGATAAAAATTTCCATTTGTCCTTCTTCTAACATCAACCACACTTCCTAAGCCTTTTCTAATCTCACATAAATCATACTAAAACATAATATTATAGCATTTTCTACACATTTTTCTAACACTCAAGATGTTATGCCTTTAACCCTTAACATAAAGAAAATCATTTGTATTATTCTTGCCATCAAAATTGATTGAACCTTCTCCACATATCTTAGCAGATGTATCATCACCAAACTTAACTAGACCTCCTTCATATTTCTCAAGTCTAACAAGCTTAATTTTGTCATTGGTCATATGATTTGAGCATCCACTATCAATGATCCAGTAGTTCTCCTCTCTAGCATGAAAATTAGTCACCATAGCATTATGACCTTCTTCTAGAGAACTTTTCTTCACACATCTCTTAGAGTTAGCAGAATTAGATTAAAATTTTATAGCCATGAACAAGAATTCACTATCCTCATCATCCCCATAGTCAGATTCATCATCAGATATACTAGAATATTCTCTAACATAATAAACTTTCTTAATTGTTTTACCTTTTTTCTCCTTATTTTTTTCATTTAAAGATTTGTTTGGACATCTTGAAGTATAATGAAATATCTTTCCACAACTAAAACATTTGAAAGGTAACTTACCTCTATATTCACTAGTACCCTTTTTCATTTTCCTCACAATTCTTTCTTCAACATCATCAAGATCCTCCCAATTTGATTCCTTGATCTTCTCTGATTTCCCAACCTTAAATACAATCTCAACTTTTGCATTACTTGAACCAAACTCTCTTAACCCAAAAGTAGTTAAAGTGCCAAGTAGTTGATCTCTAGAGTAATTATTTAGATTCTAAAAATCTTCAATAGCAGAAACCTTATGAATATAATCTTTAGGCAGAGTTCTAAATACCTTATTTACCACCTCATCATCTTCAAGATTTCAACCAAGCACTCTAATGGAATTGACCACTTCATCTAATTTCTACATGTAGCTTTTAATTTTTCCATCCTCTGACATTCGTATATCTTCAAACATGATCTTTAGATCTTGCATCTTAGCTTTCTTCACCTTATCATCTCCTTCATAAATTCTTTCCAACTTTGTTCATATTTCTTTAGCAATTTTCATATTCATAACTTTCACAAGTTCCATATTAGAAAGACCACTTGAAATAGCATACCTTTCTTTACCATTGTTTTCATAGGCCTTGATATGATCATCAGTTCTCAAACCATTTATAGGAATAGTGTATCCAGTCACAATAGACTTCAAAAATCCATATCTCCATCCTTATTTTATACAATGCATAATTTGATCCATCAAACAAAGGAGCATCTCTCTCGTGTGCCATCCTATATCTACCTCAATTGATTAAGATTTATTTAAAGGAACCTTTCTCTGATACCAATTGTTGAATGCACAAGACAACTAAGAGGGAGGGTGAATTATTTGTTCATTAAAACATCTAAAACCTCATTAACATTAAAAACCACATCAACTTTAATAACCTGTAATTTGTTAGAATGATTTAGCATGAAAGAAAATAATAGAAACTAAAACACATCAACCATACATAATAGAACACCATATTTATGTGTAAAATTCAAGAAGGGAAAAACCACAATGAGGATTACCTCACAATATAAAGTAATTGCAACATTGAATATAGTAGGCTTACTATTGGAGGGCTTATTTCCTAGAGGAAAGAACTTGGCTCACTACCAGATTATGAAAAAAAGAAGAAAAAGAGAATGTTACAATGAGAAATCTATCTCAATGCGATAGAAAAATCCACCACAACATCACCAACACATTCACAACCTTTCTAAAGATTGTAGACACCTTTTGCTCACAAATTCCAATAGTCTAACTCATTAAATCTCACACTACAGTTAATAAATTTACACTTCACAACTCTAAAATTCACATCACCCACTCTAAACACCAATCCTCCACTAACACAATGCTAATTTATACCTTCTTCAACCCTGAAAATATTCTCCAAGGTCGAATATGCACATCAACCATGCAAATTCAAATTAGGTCAGCACCAAAACGTTCCCACGATGGAAATGAATGAAGGGAGACCACATCACACTTTAACTTGGACCTAAATCCACTCAAACACACCACACCACACTTCCACAATCACCGAAGAAAATCCTCAATAAGTGTAAACACCCAAGGTCAATCGAACCTATGTAAACACCATCAAACATTTAAGTACCTACTTCCTTTGATCCAAGGATGAATTATGGACAACAAATCACTTGAACATAATTTTGAATATTCCACAAACACCTTGTAGTTCAACAAATTCCTTCGTAACAACTTTCAACTGAAGAACAAATTCATCATGTTCACCCAAATAATCTTACACACACTATATCTCAATAAATCAACTTATGGAGAACCAAACCACAAATAAATTCAATTGAAGGTAGATATGAACCTCATCATCACACTTCTAGAACCGCAATACCAGAAACCAAACTATGGAGAAATGTAGAGTGAATCCATTTCTCCCAAACACCATTGCAACACAGCTCATACACTGGTGAACACAAGTTCGTCTGCACAATGATCCAGACCAAAAAAATAGATATAATATCTATGAAAACCTCTTATCAACATATCTAAAACACGCAAGTAGATCTTCAACATAGAAGAAATGTGGAGCAAAACAACAAAACCACTTTGTTTGCCAAAACACCTTTGTAACACACTATTTCCTCTTTTATTCAAATTCTATCAAAAGTACTTGAAATCCAAGCACCAAAAATACATTCTCATCATCTTCACCACTTCCCAACTGCAACACATCAACTCAACTAAATAAAACCCACAAATAGAATCTTATCAAAGCAACACTATAGATTGAAACTAGTAACACTTAATAATGACAACATAATGAAACTAATCAAAGAATCATCACAAATCCTCAACCATCACTAGTTGAAATTAATGAAAACACAAACATAAGCCTGTTGACATCAATGACAACATCAACTACTCATACTTCCAAAATATACATGTTGTCATAAAGTAAGGCTCAATCACTTAAGTTAAACTGTTTAGTCTTGATTATCTGATCATGTTAGCACATCCTCTATTATCTCATCTAAGGTATTAAGATTATGCAATATCTCCTTTTGTATTGTAGATATATATATTCCTAGTTGTATTGTTATATGTAGAGTCTTATATTCAAACTCAATGGGAAGGACAACCTTCTTTCCATACACCAATTCATATAGTGTGAAGCCTATTGTAGTCTTCTAGGTTTCCATATAAGCCCAAGGTACTTCAGGTAACCTTTTTTCCTAGATGAAAAGTGAATTTAAGCCCTTGGTTTGTTACTATTTCTCTAAGAACACCATATCTTGTGAAGATATCTTCATAAATAAACTTAGAAACATTTCCATCCCTTCCAAATTGAAAGGCTTTAACCTCCACCCACTTTGTGAGATAATCTATATAGACCAAAATATATTCCTTGTTATTTGATGTTGGGGTTGTGGAACCAATAAAATCTTGTCCCCATGCTAGCACTTTCTATAAAATTTCTTGGCTTCTTGTTTTTTCCCTTGTCCTGAGCTTCAAAATAAGTATTATTTCTAGGTTTGTTTTAAATACTGACATGAGCTTCTATTTATGCTAAAACCTCAAAAGCCCTAGGTTTTAATGTTTCCTTGGAACTTTTCTTATATTTTTGTATTGATACTTGCTTTGGTTGCCTATATTTTAAGTGATATCTTATGGATCCTCATCCCATGTCTTAACCAACCCCTTATGCCTAGGCTACCGATTGAACATGGGATTCATTAATACTTTGTCACAAATATTTGAAATTCAAAATCCTAAGTCTAAGTCCCTTTATCTAAATTTTGGCCCCTGGTTTCCTAAGCACACTATCTTTAAAAGAAATATTTTTCACATCCTTAAATAAAATTACTTAAGTTCTAAGTGTCAGGCCCGCTTAAGACATTTGTCAAACCCTTAGCACATCACATACCTTATGTGTACTACATTTCTTTTCTCCTAGCACATAGTAAGAATGAACTAGGTGTAATCAAGGCTAAAATTATCAAGGTTAGGCAATAAAGCATATAAATCAAACCCTATCAAACAATGAAGCACAAATAAGCATAAAGTCAATTAAACATAGAACAATATTACCATAAAATCTTCATGCCACCATTGGTTGACCTTTATTGCAATTCTCCATTTTACCTTAATATAATAATTTCTCTTAGATTTTGAGTGTGCAATAGTAAGCCTATGACAATGACTAAGAAAAATATTGAAGATTGTTGTCTCACACTAGTAGCATGTACTTCCATATGAACTAGATATGCCAAAATGACAATGACAAGGGTATTTTATAGAAAAGACAATTTTGAATGAAGGGTTGAGATTAAAGGTCAATAATCAATGGCCAAGAATGAAAGATGAGATATGGAATAGGGATAGGGAAAAATTAGGGCAAGTGATAAGGATTGATGGTCAATTTTAAATTATAAATAATTTAATCAAGGGTGGAGGTTAATTGAGACATTGATAGATAAGGAATTGATGTGGATGATAAGATTGACATGGAGAAAGAGGTTAGAGAAGATTAAATAATAATAACATTATTTAATCTAGGTGGCCAATGAATAATTAAGTAATTAAAATAATTATTTAATTATAGAAGAATGTAACAAAGGGAACCTTTTGAATTAAATAATAATCTAATTCAAAGTTCAAGAGAGTGGACCAAATTAAATAAATAAAATTTATTTAATTTATGAGAGAAAATGCTAATAAATAATTAAATAATTAAAAATAATTATTTAATTATAGTGGAAAGTGGTATAAAAATCAAATAAATAAATAAGAATTTGTTTAATTTTAGAAAGAAAGGGACTTAATTAGTGACGTAATTAAATAAATAAATTATTTATTTAATTATTTAATTAATTCATTTCTATCGTTATTCCTCCTTGATTAATTAAATTAATTAATAGAAGACTTATGATTTTAGAAAATAATTAAAATTATTTAATTATCAATGATGAAAGGGGAAATGATGGAGAATTCAGAAGTCAGGGGCCTAGGAAACTTTTTAGTGCCTACATTTTGCCCCTCTTTGATATAATGCAGTTTATTGCATTGTGTCAAAGAAATTTAATTCAGAAATATGCCCTAGTGTAAAAAGGATGAGGAAGGATGATGAGGAGGGTTGTGGTATGCCCCCTCGAGAGGACATGCGAGTTCAAAGAACATGAGTGTGCTCTCGAAATGGATGAGAAGGCTAGAGGATGAAGGATAGAAAAAATATTAGCATGTAAGACATGGATGTTAGTGGAGACAACTTTACAGATGCATATTTTTCCAGACAAGACTTTGCACTAATAATCATTGGGTGGTAAAATGACACAAATAGACAACAAACACCATGGTATGGCATAGACCAAGGTGTGAAAGGTCATCCACTTTCAAAAAAGATAGTCACACACAAGGAATGTCTTGATTCATACTAAGGGCAAAGTTGCCCCATATTTTTTCCAAGATAATCCGCAAATAGTAGTGAAAGAAAAGAGTCATGAGACATCATCACTCCTCTAAATCCTTCATGGGACATCCTCGAGGAAGCTAGTAACCTGACTCAAAGAAAAATTAAAAAAATATAAGACTAAAAGAAACCACAAGGTAAATAGCCATCCAAAGTGTTTTCAAAATATGATTTCTTGATGTTTAATTGACTAGGTGATTGATGGTTTGTTTGACGGAGCCTGGTTTCAGGAAAGACAAATGTCGTATAAGACATCAAGTTTGGTTTCAATCATGTGACCCCCTATATAAGGAAAATTATGATGTCTGATTAATGACAATGCATGGTTTCAAGAAGGACACATCTTGTATAAGACATAAGTTTGACTGGTTTGATGTTTGACTATTTGACCATTTTGACAATTTGTTTAGTTTGACTAAGTGACTTTGTTGGATTTTTTATCTTATTAATGTGTGACTTTTGTGATGTTTTAACAGCTTTTTGTGTCCAACTTGACAATGTTTTATTTATTGTGACTGACATGACAAACCTTAAAGGACTAACCTAGGTGGCCTCGGGGGCTCATCGAAAGATGGCCTTGCCTACATAAATATGTGTAGAGAAATCATTGTTCAACATGACATGAATTTTTTTTATTGACAAAGGACTGAGTCATAATTTTATTTGACAACCTAATAGGACTAACCTAATGCCTCGGGGGCACATCGACTGATGGCCTTGCCTACGTTTAGTCATAGAGGCAACGTAGTTTGACTGGACTTAGACTAACATGACTGAATTTGACTCTATCTTTTGTAATTTTTGAAGATTATTTAGATGTTTTTATGTTTTTGACATGTTTTGATTTTTTTTAGATTTTTAAGGTTTTATGATTTTTTTTCGCTTTTTGTCGTTTTATGATTTTTTTGTCTTTTTTGAGTGAAAGCGACCTTTGATAGATCTAATGATATAGGTCAAGTATTTTCCACCAATAGAGTATAAGAAAAAATTATTAGGGGTGGAATGAAATGAGGTGAGCATTATGGAAAGTGAAAAAGGACACATGATGTCAATTGTTCCAGGTTATGGAAAGGACAAGCATGATCTTGATCCTAGTCAAGCTGAAATCCAATTGATAGGTGATAATGATAATGACAACATTGTTTAACATGGGAAGGACACATCCCAAAACAACATGAGGATGAAAATAATGTGACTAAAGGATCAAGGGTTGCAGCAAGGTTAGAAACAAAGCCAAGGAATGTTTTGGATGATGCACTAGGATGCATAGCGATATTGTATGGATTAGGATAATTGTATTTGGAATGAATAATCTTAGGACTAGATAGGATTATGGAGGGGATTTGGATAAGAAGATTAGAATCCTTAAACCAATTACAAGGAAAAACCAAGACATGTGATAGGTATGAAAGGATGATGGATGGATTTGGTAAAAGATAGGAGACATGAGGATTATTGGCTGGAAGAATTATCATATTGTCTCCAAGGACTATGTCGCATAAGGATTTTTTTTTTCACCAAGGTATGGGTTTGGATAATGCTATGAAGCCAATGACATGATATTTTCATGAATAGTGTATGACCAAAGGAGAGACATATCAAAAGTTTTCCCAAAGCATGATTTATGTTTGTACCTTAGTCCTTATCAAGATCAAAGTAGGTGGGAAAATGGATTGGAATGGTATGGATTAAATGGATAGATGGAAAAATATCATGAGAAAGGTATGGTAGATGAGACAAATTGCCTCTAAGTGTAATAGTCCACATAGATAATTACTCTTACACATGACGCTTGTTTGTGAAGTTTTCATCATGGTACTTATCCAAAGCACCATAAGAATGGTTTTCACTATTGGATGAATTTTTTCTCTTTACTATTTCTTTTTTTTTGATGTCACACAAGATGCCTATTTGACAGGTTTTCATCAAGGTGACGATTTTTTTTATTTTTAATTTGTTTTGTATTTTTCTAGATGATCACTTTGATGGTGCTGATGTAGATGTCGGTGTCATGATATGCCAATAGTAACCTTTACAGAGTAGTTTTCTTTCCAGGATCATATCCCTTGTATACAATTGATTGATGTTTTTGTGATCCTTTCTAATATTCAGGTTAGCCTTATCGAAATATGCCCATCGTAATAGAGTTCCATGAGAGTTCTTCTGATAAAAAGTTACTGCCAAGATGCGATGGATTTGTGACATGAGATTTTTAGACTTTAGGAAAGATGTAGGATTATGATGGATGATGGTAGGTGTGGATGAACTATTTGGAATTTTGGATGTAGGAATTTTTTTTCCAAACTTGGGGTGGTGAATGATAGAGTTTGGAATTTTGATTGGGATAGTGTTTGGAACCATGACTTTTATATGCCTTGTGTGATGTGTTGGGTCTCAAAAACGCATGTTTGAACCATGAGAGGTTGCCAAGATCTCACAAAAAATTTGGCCAAAGTACAAGGCCAATTGACATAATTGAACCTTCTGCTCTTTAGGCTCTGCTAAACCTAGGCAGGTGCACCTATGTGAATAATGCAGATTTAAAATATATTTCCTGCTCAAACAATCTATTCACAATGGCAATTAGAAGTGAATAGATAAAATCATGACTGCTACTCCTACTGCATAAAAGAAATAATTTGAATATGTTGTTTATTATGAATTTTATCATCTGGGTTGTGATAGATCAGTGCCTTCTATCCACATAGGCAATGGAGTCAAAAATCAAAAACTGTATGTGTCTCCCTCTCTGGCTTAATTCAAGTTGCTAGGTACTTTCAAAATGAAATTCTATGGCTGGCATATGACTTCATTAATTTATGACTTGCATAAATAGTGTTGAGATGTTTCTTTACCAGACTCTTCTTTAACTATCCAAAAGAAATCCTTAGATCACTGTGATTTATTTGAAAGAATTTAAATCTGACTTGTAGACACCAATCAATTAAATCACGCTCAATGAAAATGCAATTTGATAAATCAGAGATATACTTGATATGCTGATTTAAATGATTAAAGACCTCAAGTTGGAGACCACCAGATAAAGAATATAAATTAATATATCACAACAACTGAATACCAAAAATAATTTCACCAATTTAAAAATATTTCTCCATTGATCTGCTTCAAAAAAGTTTGTACATTATATCCATCCCCAGTTCATTTTCAGAGAAATCTAATTCTACTCTAACTGACCTCCTCTCCTAACAGATTTTTCAATACATTTATACAGTATATCTCAAGGGTCATGACCCTTCAAATTCTTGTTACAACTATTTGAATTCGTTGATAGAAATTAACATATTTAATCGATTTGCCTTATCGGCAAATTAAATATTTCAAACTATAGTTTGCCTGTTTATTTTGTTTTATATTATACCGCTCTATCGTGGGCTTTATTCTAACTATCGGCGGCATGGCGATGATTGTTTTTCCCTACTCTCTACCGCCTTACCACGGTTAACCTTTCCACTCCCCGTGGTGTGGCAGTAACCCTCGCCATCTATTCCTGTTCACCGTGGTATCCATTCCAACTGTTGGTGGTTCCATGGTAGCTCCTCTGACCGCTACCTCGCTGCTTACCCACCGGTCACCATGCTACTGCGGTCTATGGTTTGACTGCAAGCGATGTAGCAGTAATTGTTCTTTGATTGCCACCCTTCGCTACCTTTCCACTTACTGCACTACCGCGGTCATTGGGATGACTGTCAGCGGTACCATGGTAGCTTCTATGCATCTTCACTTCACCGCTTGCCTCTTTCCACCATGCACGTGACCTCTTCTTTGACTGTCTGTGGTTGCATGGTAATCGTTTGCTGACTGTCTACCTCGTCGTAGCTAAACTTGCTAATTGTTGATTGCGGTCACCGTGGTCTATGTTTCCTCACCCCGCAGTTCCGTAGTGACTAACTTTTATTGTCACTATCCCCATCCATTGCGCTACCACGGTCTATATTTTCACTATCTGCAGTGTAGCAGTAACCGTCTGCGCCACTTCTCTCACCGTTAACTCATTTCTCACCACACTACCGTGGTTTGTGGTTTGACCGTGCGTGGTGTGGCAGTAAGCCTTATCATTACTATGCTTAACCGTCACTGCTATACCGTGAGCCACTTTGCAAAAGGCCGCAGTAAAGAGGTAAATGCTATGAAGGGTAAACAATGGCAATAAAAGGTATTTTTAGCATTGTAGAAGGTGGTGAATGATTTTTTCATGAAAAAATAGTGAAATATTGGGTTCAAGTGGGTAAAAGACCTTAAAGTTTTTATGGAAATTTTGGGTTCTAACAGTGGCTCCTATTGGGGATGAGTGATTTTGCAAATCACTGAAAGAATCCAAAATATTTGGGAGAGCAGACCAAGCAAAGGATATAAAAAATGAAGGCAATGGAAGATGGAGGGAATGAAAGGATGAATGAGATGGAAAATGGAAGATGGAAAATGGAGGATGGGAAAACCCTACACTACTATACATGGAAAGAAAACAAATGTTTTCAATAAGGAAATTTCTAAGAATGTCCATGTACTGGCAAACCCAAACCCTTCAAAATTCCTAAAACTATTATGCATGGAAAAGAATGTTTAAAGAGGTATGTTTAAGAATTGTCCATGCACTGGCAATCCTTAATCCTCTATATCTGCTATAATTTAAAAATAAAACCATAAAAGATGGCCTCAGGCCACCCAAAAGAAAATCCTACACTTTCTTCTGTCATAGACTTTATTTTTATTTGAGCTCATTAGGTTTCTTTTGAAACTATCCATTCCACCTGTCTTGCTACATTTTTTGTCATTGAAAACCTTCAAGAGATCATTGTGTTCAACCTAACTCTTATTCATTTCATCACTCTACAGTTCATAATATGATAAATATTTTTTACCCTCATCACACAAAGTCTATCCACATTAAACAAAGTATTCATAAATTTTCCCGTTATCATAAGTTACTAAATCATCTAGCAGTTGTACTGGGACCTAAAAATCTGAATGCTTCTCATGGAAATCATCAATATCTTCTGAGACAATCAGATCAGAAACACTTTCCAACTCTTTCCTATCACCAGTTGGCATTGACACATACTTTTGATTCATACAGTCATCCTTATATATACTTGAATCAAAAAAAAATGAACACTCATCATCAATGACATGCAAACCAACATCTTTCTCTTGTAGGCAAAAATTGTTCAAGTCACATACCGATAGACAAGGATTCCTGATCAGCTTCAATTAATTCTTCATCACTCTAAGAAATGCACATGGAGTCATTTGAATTATTACACATAGTACTTTCACTATCAAAGCAAATGTATGTTGGACCCAAAACTTTAGAATCATATTTGTGTGCATATCTCTCGTATTCAAGAGTCAGCAAATCTGAAACTTGCTCACTGCTGAGTGAACATGTTTCTTTCATATTTTATGCTATTTCATCCTCTTCTTGATCTTCATAAGAACTGCAAGAATCACCTTGTTGTAGATCAAAATTCACAAGTTCTTCTTCACTGATCTCTTCTATATTTTCATCATTTTCCAAATCTAAAAAATTGTCATCAGAAATCCCAGTGGCACATACTTCCTTTGTTTGTTGCATTGTTTGATCATCCATGATATCACTATTAGATTTATTGTTTCCAGTATCCATATACCTTGTCCCAAGTATGGAATCAATAATTTTATTCACTACATCAGAGGCACACTATTTTGATGATTCAGATCAATAAACTAATTCAGGCTCTGATGCTCTTAGAAATTGTGCAACAAACATGAGTCTTGTAGGCCTACAATGAGGACGTAATTGTACAAAAATTTCTACCATCCTGTTGTATAAATAACTCATAGATTCTCCCTTATATCTCCTTATGTCAAAAAAGGCATCCACAAGATTTTTACCTCTCTCTTGAATTTGAATATACTCATCAAAAGTGTTTTGTTGTGAATAGAGTACATTACCTTTATTGCCAAAGTTCTCAGTTGCATCATGGGGCACTTGTGGTGTCCAAGATCTACTGGAATTTGTGTATTCATTCTCACTACATGATGGCCTATTTGGTGATGTATTTGGAACTCTTTTGACTCCCAATTGTAGCAGTCGTTGGTTCAATTGTAGTTTTTTTGTTTCCATTGTAGTATTTGTTGTTCCAATTCTTTCAACTCTTTTATTGACTGCTGCCTTCTCTCTTCTTTTGCCATCTTGACAAGAAAATTTACCAAGTGTCACTATTCCATAATATATATGCATTATTTATCAAATAAAAATAGAGTCGCCACCTACTTTTCATTTGAGCCTTTCAAGAATATGTCCCCAGCGGAGTCGCCAAACTGTTGGGTCTCAAAAACACAGGTTTGAACCACGAGAGGTTTCCAAGCTCTCACAACATTTTTGGCCAATGTACAAGTCCAATTGACATAATTGAACCTTCTGCTCTTCGGGCTCTGCTAAACCTAGGCAGGTGCACCTATGTGAATAATGCAGATTTAAAATATATTTCCTGCTCAAACAATCTATTCACAATGGCAATTGGAAGTGAATAGCTAAATTCATGACTACTACTCCTACTGCATAAAAGAAATAATTTGAATATGTTGTTTATTATGAATTTTATCATTTGGGTTGTGATAGATCAGTACCTTCTATCCACATGGGCAGTTAAGTCAAAAATCAAAAAATTTATGTGTTTCCCTCTCTGGCTTTATTCAAGTTGCTAGGTACTTTCAAAATGAAATTCTGTGGCTAGCATATGGCTTCATTAATTTATGACTTGCATAAATAGTGCTAGGATGTTTCTTTACTGGGCTCTTCTTTAACTATCCAAGAGAAATCCTTAGATCACTGTGACTTATTTGAAAGAATTTAAATCTGACTTGCAGACACCAATGAATTAAATCACGCACAATGAAAATGAACTTTGATAAATTAGAGATATACTTGATATGCTAATTTAAATGATTAAAGACCTCAAGTTGGAGACCACTAGATAAAGAATATAAATTAATATATCACAACAACTGAATACCAAAAATAATTTCACCATTTTAAAACATTTTCTCGATTAATCTGCTTCAAAAAAGTCTATACATTATATTCATCCCCAGTTCATTTTCAGAGAAATCTAATTCTACTCTAACTGACCTCCTCTCCTAACAGATTTTTCAATACATTTATACAGTATATCTCAAGGGTCGTGACCCTACAATTTCCTATTACAACCGTTTGAATTCATTGACAGAAATTAAAATATTTAATTGAGTTTCCTTATCAAAAAATTAAATATTTCGAACTATAGTCCACCTATTTATTTCATTTATATTATACTGCTCTACCACAGGCTTTATTCTAACTATTGGCGGCATGACGATGACTGTTTGTCCCGACTCTCTACCGCCTTACCGCAGTTAACCTTTCCACTCCCCGCGGTGTGGCGGTAACCCTCGCCATCTATTCATGTCCACCGTGGTATCCGTTCCAACTGTCAACGGTTCCATAGTAGTTTCTTTGACCGTTGCCTCACTGCTTACCCACCGCCCATCACGCTATTGCGGTCTATGGTTTGACCTCGTGCGGTGTAGTGGTAACTGTTCTTTGACCACCACCCTTCACTGCCTTGTCACTTACCACACTACCACGGTCACTAGGATGACTACCAGCAGTACCATGGTAGTCTCTGTGCACCATCACTTCACTGCTATCCTTTGCCCACCGCGCCACCGCGACCTCTTCTCTGACTATCCGCGGTTGCATGGTAACCATTTTTTGACCATCAACCTCACCATAGCTGAGTCCACTAACTATTCATTGCAGTCACTGCAGTCTATGTTTCCTCACCCCACGGTTCTGCAGTGACTAAATTTTATTGTCACTGTCCCTGCCCACTGTACTACTGCGGTCTTCATTTTCACTATTCGTAGTGTAGTGGTAACCGTCCACACCACTTCTCTCACCGTTAACTCACCACCCACCACACTACCGTGGTTTGTGGTTTGACCGTGCACAGTGTGGCGGTAAGCCTTATCATGACTGTGCTTAACCATTACCTTTATACCGTGAGCCAGTTTGCAAAAGGTCGTGGTAAAGTGGTAAATGCTATGAAGGGTAAACGATGGTAGTAAAAGGTATTTTTAGCATTATAGAAGGTGGTGAATGATTTTTCATGAAAAAATAGTGAAATATTCGGTTCAAGTGGGTAAAAGACCTTATAGTTTTTATGGAAATTTTGGGTTCTAACATGATGACCATTTTTGAAGGAAGTAGACATTTATTATATGTGGGAGACCTCTTTTCTTGTGGCTCCACATTTTGATTGGATATTGGAATTGAACTCTTTTCTTTACTTGATCCATTTTTCTTTGGGATCCACTTTAACTTTATTTGTCCACTTGGATTTTTGCATTCAATGGCCTTTGGTATTTGATTTTGATCTTTAGGCTTATAAGACTTTTATTTTTGTAGGTTCCAATTGTTGGGTCTAACTATGTTGGAACGATGGTTTATGGTATGGATGGAAGGAGTGTTTCCAACAACCTTATGACAAGGAATACTCATGACCCCCATTTTGATGTTTGTATTGGACAAAGTGTCCCCTAATATCATGGAGGCATCACTAACATCATTTTATTTTCTGATTGAAGAATAGCCAAAACCTTGATATCTAATATTTTCATAAAACTGTATTGTTCTTGAATGCCTTGCTCGTGGGTGATCCCACAATACTGGTTTACAATTTTTGGCCAAACTGGACACTGAAATAATTTTTTCTAACTAAATCTTCACTTTCAGGCACCTATAGCGGCTACACCATGAGGGATTTGAAGATGATGCAAACTAGTGATTTGTGACATTTTGTCTATAGATTCTAAATATATTTTTTTGAAAATTTTTGGAATAAGATTGCACTTCTTTTTTCATCTCCTTTGAAAACTAGTTTTCTTTAGTAAACAACATTTTTAAGGAGTGACACTAACCGTATACAACATAAATTTTTTTCCATGAAGAATAAAATTCTAATTTTTTCGAATATAGATTTGTAACTATGATATCTAGCCCATTCATTTGGTTTCATAGTTTTTTATTGAATATTTTTTCCTTAATCAAGTTTTGAAGTCAAACCAGTTACAATTCAAACATAGGCGGACCGTATACAACATAACATTTTTTGTATGTATCAAAATTCATTAATTTTTTATTGGATCAAGGACATCAATACCTAGCCCACACATATTTTTTAGAATTTTATTTTGATAATCTACGATTTTTCCATTGGAAACAAGCTACACTGAGGGGGGGGTGAATAAGTGTTGTGAAAACATTAACTTTATCAACCTTTAACTTCAAAGCATTAACAACATTCAATCATAATGCATTAACAAGAAAATAAACACAACACCGTAACACCAAGATTTTTATGTGGAAACCCTATTAGGGGAAAAACCACGGTGGATGGCCAATCCACAATTATGATTCCGAGTATACTCAAAAGTGAAGATTACAAGAGGGGAATGCACATGCATTCAAGCACACTACTTAGAGCTCACTGCTCAAAAGAAAGAGGGCTTACTGCCCAATAGTTCCAATTAAAACCATCTAAGAGTTTGAACTGAGATGATTAGCATCTACAAATGCCTGATTATAGTTCCAATTAAGCTCAATAATAGATCTTTTTCCTTACAGACTAATTTTGTACTTCTGCTCTATTATGCTCATACACACAACACAGATCTTCTATGCATAAGTGAAACTATGATTTATCGTTGCTCTTCTCTTCTCTAACTCACAATTCACACATCAACATATGTCATACATCATACAAAATGATACAGACGAACTTGTATATATATCTGCAATCATGGAATTCATTTACACTTTGTCGGCTCCACTAGAACACAAAAATAATTACAACCATCGGCTAGATCCATAATGAAATCTTTATGTGCATCCTCCAAATTTGGTTAAGACATAGAGGGGACCCAAACAAACAAAATTGAGCATGAACACATTTAATTAATTTATCCTTATACATCTGCTACATAATGTATTTCATGAAGTCAGCTACAGTACAAGAAAAACTAAGAATATGCCAACCAAATCTTTTAATTCCCACACGAATTGATACAAGCCACTATGCTTAAATCTCAATAGAGATAATACACCAATAATTATTTCCTAATATGTGCAACACAAAATGATAACCTAAAATATTTACACATATTGATGAATACTGAGTTACCGGATACTTTGTTCTACCTTGTCAATTTTCAATCTATCTGTCGGTATGCTCGAATAAGGCTATGCGTACTTGATCAACGCATAAGGTTTCCATTAATGAAAACACCAGATGATGGTTGTAGTGTCTCTTTCCAACAATCTCCCCCTTTGGCATTGATGGCAACTCTTAGTGAAAAAATGACTAAGTGTCAGATCAGTACCAAGATAAACTTCACTGCAATCCAAAAATTTCAAAAATGCTACTCTCCCCCTAAGCTGATTATACATTTTTCACTCCACTTCTCCCCCTTTGAAATTAATGGAAAATTTAGGGGTCACATATCAAAAAGGATCAATCAAAAGTGTTTCTGTACAAAGGTGCTTCTTTACCTTGCAAAAGCTAAATTTTTTTTGCAAAATCCTTCTTTAGTTGTGCCAAATTTGAGTCCCAAACTTGTTTGAGTCTTTCAATGATGGTTATGTGCCCATAAATCAGATAGGACAGTGTTTCCCTAGATTCCAGGCTCATTGGATCATTGACTACCATAATTTCCTCTCCTTCTTTTAAGGCATTGCCCAATACCTCAATTTTGGGGCTAATGATGTTTCTAAGTTCACAGGTTCTGGCAATGATATTGTCATTTTCATGCTTCAAACCTTTTATTTTATTTAGCAGAGACATTACCTCTCCTTCTACTTTCCCAACACCAGATAGTGGATCAAAAGCCTCAGAGAAAGTTGCTAACTGATTTTTCAGGTCTTTCACTTTCTTCTCATTTGCTTCTGTAAACTTTGAAAAAGATAAACAAGATTTGTAAATCATGCCTCCTTCAGATAAGGCATCATATATGTTCTTGACACAAGTGTTCGAGGTGACTTTGTCTTTGGAAATCAATATTTTCAGTCCACTGAACCTTTTAACATCAAATTCCTTCTACACTTTTTCCAAATCAGATTTTTCAAGAGACTCAAAATGAGTACTTATCGAGCAGATAAGCCTCTTCAGTTTACCAGATGAAGATTCGGTTTGATCTTTCAAAAAGGAGGGCATGATCTTCTCCAATACTCCAAACGCAAGTGCCATCAATTCACTATCTTCAATATGAGATATTACTAGCTCTTCTTGAGTTTTTACTTGAACAAATGAGGCTACATTCATTATCAAGATTGGGCTCAAAGTTGATAGGTCAATGGGACCTTTAGTTAATTTTGGCTCAATCTCTTCCTTATGTTCCACCAAGAATTTCTTGACTACCTTGGCAGTGTCTCTTTTCTTCATCTTTACATCAATTTTATTTCTCACAACTAATTATTCCTCAATTGAAGCTTTTGATTTCTCTCCAGTGTTCTCTATTAGATCCACTGATTTGCTCAGTATGTGTTGAGCGTACATATCCAAAAAATTTCCATCAACTTCATATCCCATGGGCATGATCCAAATTGTTCTGGGATCAATGGCCTCCATCATACATTGATCAATACTCACCATGAAGCAAATAGAGTCCTTGTATTTCCCTACAATAGAGGTAGGAATCCTCTCCCTTGCTTGCATCATAGACTAATTTTTTTTGAAGTATCCCCACATAGCTTCATTTCTTGTTTTCATGTCTCTGGAATCATATAATAGATCTTTGATTTGTTCAGCTACTGGTTTGTCTTTTTGCCACTAAACTTTTCCAATTCTCAAAACCTCACCTATGAAGTAACAAAACAAACACAAAAGAAGGGTACCATATTTGGAAGAATTTTTCTTGTCTTTCTTTATCTTTTCCATATTTTCCATTTACTAAATTCTCAGCAATTCACAAAGGTCGAAGTTTGCATTTTCCTTTACCATTTGGTAAGCAACATAGATTGTTGTGTCAGACACTGAATTTTCATGGCTAGAGTGGTAAATTTTGTATCCAATGACCATGGATGAAAATTTCACATCTACATTGATAATTTTGTCGATGTTCATTGCTCTTCTATCATATGTTGATCTTGTGGCATCAGTGATTGTTTGGTTTTTCACGAACTTGAGAATAGGTAATCCACCAGAAGAATTGAGACCTATTACTGCACTAATGGCTTCCTTAGTAATTTTCAATGGAATATCAAGCCACATAAACTCATTATGTACTCGAATCAAGACATAATGAACCCATTTTGTTTCTAGAAACATGAGAAATTTAGCCATCTGAGTGAATTTCTTTGTTTCCGGGATTTTGTGTTTTGGTTTTACATAGAAGTCTTCACCAATGATATGATGATTGTACAAATTCATAAGTTGGGAGCTTCCTAGCTCTTCAATATTTGCATGAATGTAAACTCTAATGTCCTCTATATGTAAAAATCCATGCGGAATGGATGAAAATGCTCCTAGAGGACCGGTCTCAAGGGATTTATAAAGATTCCACTTAAATTTACATCAAGGTCGATCCTTAACTTTGACTACCAGAGGAGTACTCATTTTCCCAAATCACAATCTTGTAAAGTTTTCTGAAAAATACCTTTTCGTCAGATCGTTGTTTAAATGTTGAAACACTCCCAACGCTTGAATCTCACCTCAAATCACCAATGTTCGCCTATGAGCTCTCCATAATTCTTCTCTTCCAAATACAAGGTGAAAAATGAAGTGTGGAAATGACTTTTTATTGTTTACACACCTAACTCTCTCATCACAATAAATTCTTTAACTCTAATACATCTAGTTACACTATATCAGTACACCATGATGGATAAAAGATCTACAGATCTCCATTTTGACATACCATTTCGTTTAATGAGTTCATAACATTTGTTGATCGATTATGCATCTAGTGAACACATCCAAATCCAGTGTCACTTACCAGTTAGGGGGTTTTATGATTTCTTCAACGAAGGGACTCTTCTTCACCCATTTCTTTGGCATTTGTTGTCTGACCTCATCTGTAGTCACCTTACCTTTTCCTTTCACATCTTTTTTCATATTTCTCTTTTGATTTGCTAGACCTTTTCTATTCCAATAGAATGTAGCAATGTGTCCAATTTTGTTGCAATTGTAGCACACAATATTCCTTTTACCAGACTAGTTGTTCCACATATTTCCTTTTGATCTGCACTGGTTAGCTATATGGCCAAGTCTATTGCATGTGTAACATCTGATATTTTTATGAAATTGATTCATCACCTTTATGCATTCTTTTGACTTATGACCAATCTTATGACAATTAAACATTGACCTGAGAAAGATGGACCACTTTGATTTATCCTACTTCTACACTGAGAAGCCATATGTCCAAATTTATTGCAGTTGAAACAATGTCCATTAAATCTCTGAGCATTAGGTTGCCTTACCGGATACCTTCCAAGTCTGTTCATTTGATCTCCTTGCTTGAATTGCCTTTGTCTTGAATTCCTTTTTCCAGATTTTGAACTTTCTCCTTCCTCATATCCAAGACCTCTTTTGTCACCATGAGTACTCTGATTATCAATGAGTTCATTAAGCACAGCTGAGCTGGCTTTGAATTTTTCCTTGTACTCATTTGCAGTAGCAAGTTTTTTTATGAGATCATCCAGTTGTCTTTCAAGTGATTCTTCATTGTTTCTAGATACCTCCAAATCATCATCCAATCAACTACATACTTCATATTTTTCTTTCAAGGACTGTTCTAGGCTTTCTTCATTCTTCTTTTTGTCTTCAACCTCTTTGGTCATTCTCATCATGATGGATTCCATTTCAACCTTTAGAACTATATTCTCTTGGGTAATATTTTCACATTCTTCTGTCTTTTCTTTCAGGGTTGTACTGGTTTGTTCATCTTCAGTTCTCTTATTATCTTTTTGTTCAATTTGATCATAGAGTTCCTTTCTCTTTTCTCTTGCCTTGTTGATTTTGTCTTTCAGAGACTTAATGAATTTTTCTGCATCATTGGGATTCACTTGTAGTTTTTTGACTTCATCCTTTGATTGATCCTTTGACTGATCAAGGTCATCTAGGGCCACCATAAGCTGTTGTTCAAGATTGCTTGAATCCATTGAAACTTCTTCCAAGATTTTTTCAAGCTATTAGACTTCTTCTTTTGAGGAACTAGCTCTGATACCAATTGTTGGAAACAAGCTACACTGAGAGGGGGGGTGAATCAGTGTTGTGCAAACATTAACTTTATCAACCTTTAACTTAAAAGCATTAACAACATTCAATCATAATGCATTAACAAGAAAATAGACACAACACCATAACACCAATATTTTTACATGGAAACCCTATTAGGGGAAAAACCACAGTGGATGGCCAATCCACAATTATGATTCTGAGTATACTCAAAAGTGAAGATTACAAGAGGGGAATGCACATGCATTCAAGCACACTACCTAGAGCTCATTGCTCAAAAGAAAGAGGGCATACTCCCCAATATTTTTGATTAAAACCATCTGAGAGTTTGAATTGAGATGATTAGCATCTACAAATTCTTGATTACAGTTCCAATTAAGCTCAATAATAGATCTATTACCTTACAGACTAATTTTGTATTTTTGCTCTGTTATGCTCATACACACAACACAGATCTTCTATGCACAAGTGAAACTATGCTTTATCGCTTCTCTACTCTACTCTAACTCATAATTCACACATCAACATATGTCATACATCATACAAAATGATACAGATGAACTTGTATATATATCTACAATCATAGAATTCATTTACACTTTGTCGGCTCCACTAGAACACAAAAAAAATTACAACCGTTGGCTAGATCCATAATGAAATCTTTATGCGCATCCTCCAAAGTTGGTTAAGACATAGAGGGGACCCAAAAAAACCAAATTCAGCATGAACACATTTAATTAATTTCTCCTTATACATCCGCTACATGATGTATTTCATGAAGTCAGCTACAGTAGAAGAAAAACTAAGAATATGCCAACTGGATCTTCTAATTACCACATGAATTGATACAAGCCACTACGCTTAAATCTGAATAGATATAATACACCAATAATCATTTCTTGAGATGTGCAACACAAAATGATAACCTAAAATCTTTACATAGATCGATGAATACTGAGTTACCGGATACTTTGTTCTATCTTGTCGATTTTCAATCTATCTGTTGGTATGCTCGAATGAGGATATGTGTACCTAATCAATGCATAGGGTTTCCATCAATGACAACACCAGATGATGATTGTAGTGTCCCTTGCCAACATTTTCCACATGTGCAAAATAGAGAGCTTGATTTTCGGTGAAAGACCTATGTTTAATCAAACTAAAATAGAAAATACATAATAAAACCAAAACATATTAAAATTATATTTTTTGGATAGCTCATTCTGAGGACTACCATCATCCAGTTGGGTCTATGAAGTCTCCTCCATTTTCATCCTCAACCCAAGCTTCAAAGGGAAAAATTCTAGAGTTTTTTTGTGCCAAAGGGGGAGAATGGGGGAAAGCTCTAACCCCCTTTCCACAAGCAATTTTTTTGCTTTTTTTTTTGGGAAATGTGGGACCTGAAATTAAATCGGTTCGCTCGAATGGGGATTCTATCAAACCCTATTTGGGTTCACTCGAACCAAAATTTTGTTCGAACCCCCCAAAAACCAATTTTTTTTTGTTGGAGTCATTTTTTGCAACTTTTCCTTCCTCACTAGAATTGTAAACCAATTTTGTGGGTTTACCCTCATGTATTCCTAGTCCTCTTCCTTGATATTGCATTCTTTGACATATTCTCTTTGTAATGGGGTATTTTTCATTTGGAAGCAAGATGCAAACCCATCATTATGTATGTGCAAACTAATGATTGGAACCTTCTCATCTGCAAGAAATCTTTCTTTGACAAAGGTGGATGATCCTAGTTGATAGAATTTTTTTTCTTTATCATTCATCGTGCTTATGTCTTCTTGATCATTTGATATATCAATTTGTTCCATGGTATATTTTGTCTCTTCTTCTTTGACTTGATCCATGGTAGCTTGTTTATGTTATTCTTTATCCGTAGTAGCCTTTTTATGTTCTTCTTTGACTTGATCCATGTCATTTATTTGATTATCTATGTGTCCAAAGGAGGCAAGTGTCTCATTTTGGGAAATGGGGGTGTGCAAAGTTTGGATAGGGTTGAATTTAAATGTTTGGTCATGGATGGTATAGAGGTTGATAAGTGGATCACTTTGGGTTTCTTGGTCAATGGTAGGATCTTGATCAAAGATAGATTTGTCTTGGGTGACATGGTTGGGAATGTGATCTTGATCAAAGATAGGTGTATTTTGGATTCCATGGCTATCTAGAAGGACTTCTTGGATGGACTTAAGGATAGGATCATGGTATGGACTACTTTGACCTTGACATGAAGGTGGAGCTATGATGTCATGCTTTGGAATTTCTTTTTCACATGTATCCTCAAGTTTAGGCAATGGGATGTTATTTTGGATACCATGACTAGATGCATTTTCATCACTAAATGTAAATTGGGATGGAGGGGATTGGAAAGGATTAGTAGATGTTGGACTAGGATAGGATGTGGAGGCTTAGAATGGATTGATGGATGATGGACTAGGATAGAATGTGGAGGCTTGGAATGTATTGATGGATGATGAACTAGGATAGGACGTGGAGGCTTGGAATGGATTAGTGGAAGGTTGGTTTCCATTATCAAGGTTAGGATAAGGGTGATAAGTGGACACTTGTTGTGGATCAATAGTATGGATTGTGTTAAGTGACTCTTGGTAGTGAGGATAGATGGATGAATAACTAAGGCTTATGGATTGTTGGTAAGAAGGGTATGTGGTTAGTTTACCATGGGTTTAGGTTGATTGGTATTTGGATTGGATGAATTGAATTTTGAAGTCTATGACTTGTTGGTATTGACCATTGTGGAGTAATTGGTATTCAACTTGACTAGTAAGCATATCAACATAAATGGAAAACATGGTGGTGAGTTCTAAATGGAAATGCAAAGGATAGGATGAAAATAAGGATGAGAAGTTTAACTTGGAGATGATGTGGATAGCTTGACTTGGAGGACACCTAGATTTGTTTATTTTTGAAATTTTTCTAATGTTTTTGGATTTTTTATATTTTTCTTTCTTTATTAAGTTTTAAATTTTGAATACACATTCACACACGTAAGACAATATTTGATGCAAGATGTAATGCAAATGATTATGATAAGAAGACACTTCCAAGCACAAGAACAATCCTAGCAATTATTCAAGTGGGGAGATTGGCCAATGGTCTTAAACTAGGATGCACAAGGATCTAGGGATGTCCTCTATATACCTTGTGGGTATGTGAGGCCTAATTCCATGAATTTGAAAGGAGAATAATGCCAAACATCCAGGAGGAGAGGGTAACCCACACTCCACCTTCACTTCCCAAAGGTATAAAGTTTTTAGGGGCTTAGCCAAGATTGACAAGATTCTACTTCCAAAAGGTGTGTCTTTAGATTCACCCCCCACTATTTATACTTCTCTAGAATGCTAGAGTTGAGGTTATCCCTAGAGTGATCACTTCTCTAGGTAGGCCCCCTAAGAAGGTTACACAAAGGTGATGCAAATAATTCTTTTGATCTCCAACATCATATGATAATACGAGGAGAGAGCATACACAAGTATTTGATCACACATGCAATGTTCATTAACCTTAGAAATTGAAATGTGTGATATGAAAATGAGAGTGTTGAAGAGTGCTTTTGATTCCCAAGATCACATGAAATGTGAGGGAAGAGAATACACACATCCAAGCACAAACAAGATCACCAAGCAATGCAAGCACTTGTTCTTTTTAAGCCCAGATTGAAATGTGATTTTGAAAAGACACTTGTTATTTTTAAGCCCAAATTGAAATGTGATTTTGAAAAGACACTTGTTCTTTTTAAGCCCAAATTGAAAGTGTGATTTTGAGAAGACACTTGTTCTTTTTAAGCCCAAATTGAAAGTGTAATATTGCAAACAAGGTTAAGCTAAAGATATGAGTTGAAGTGTGCACTTGGATTTTCTTTAGTTCCATTTTTTTGTCCACTTGATCTAATTTTTCTTTTGAAGTGTTTTTTTTTTTGCACATTCACAAAACCAACAACAAAGCCAAAACCCTAACAAGATAATTGATCACTAATATTAGAGGGTTAGCTAGTCAAGATAAATCTAATTTTTGGAAATGGTTTTGGAATCAAAAATAAAAACACAGAGAACAAACCCTTACTGAAATTTCAAGAGCTTTCCAAAAAAATAAAGAAATCCAAAAATTTGCTGATTTTCCCCCAAAATTATTTTTTCATGAAAAATCATAAACAAATTATAAAAAAATCAAAAACAGGTCTAAAAATTCTGATTTTTTTTACTAAAGTCTCCTAAAATCATTCCAAATTTTTAAAAAGAAAATTGTGAAAAGAACTCCAACCGTTTGTGAGATATAAGCAAATCTTTCTAAAACTTTAATTTTCAAAGATCTAATTTTTGTCTAATTATTTTTCATCCAAATTAAAAACATAAAGAACTGGCCCTTATTAGAATTTGGAGAGCTTTCTAGAAATATAAAAAAAGCCAAAAAATTCGCTAATTTTCTCTCCAAATTATTTTTTCATGAAAATTAACAAATAATTAAATATAAATCCAAAAAATCTAATTTTTGGACCGAAGGCTCTTGATATTGTCCCCAACATGCAAAAAAAAAATTGTGAAAAAATATGCATTTTTTTGAGAGATATGGTCAAATCTTTCCAAACCCTAGGCTTGTGTCTCCAACCCTAGCTGCAAAATGTTATTCTCCAAATTTTTGCACAAAATAACAATATAAGATTAGGGAAAACTTCAAAAATTTAGATTAATGTCAGGTTCACCAATCTATATTAGGGCTAAAATTATCAAGGTTAGGCAATAAAGCATATAAATCACTAATAAACAATGAAACACAAAAAAGCATAAAGACAATAAAACATTGAACAATATTACCATAAAATCTTTATGCCACCATTGATTCACCTTCATTGCACTTCTCAATTTTTCTTGAATATAATAATTGCCCTCATATTTTGAGTGTGCAATAGTAAGCCTATGACAATGACTAAGCAAAATATTGAAGATTGTTGTCTCACACTAGCAGCATGTACTTGCATATGAACTAGATATGCCAAAATGAAAATGACAAGGGTCTTTTATAAAAAAAACAATTTTGAATGAAGGGCTAGGATTTAATGTCAATAATCAATGTCCAAGAATGAAAGATGAGGTATGGACTAGGGTTAGGGAAAAATTAGGGCAAGTGATAAGGATTGACAGTCAAGATTAAATTATAAATAATTTAATTGAGGGTGGAGGTTAATTGAGACATGGATAGATAAGGACTTGATGTGGAGGATAAGATTGGCATGGAGAAAGAGGTGAGAGGAGATTAAATGATAATAACATTATTTAATCTAGGTGGCCAATTAATAATTATTTAATTATAGAAGAATGTGACAAAGAGAACCTTTTGAATTAAATAATAATCTAATTCAAAGTTCAAAAGAGTGGACCAAATTAAATAAATAAAATTTATTTAATTAATCAAGGAGGAATAAAGATAGAAATTAATTAATTAAATAACTGAAATTAATTAAAATTATTTAATTAATAGAAGACTTATGATTTTAGAAAATAATGAAATAATTAAAATTATTTAATTATCAATGATGAAAGGGGAAATGATGGAGAATTTAGAATTTGCAGGCCTAGGAAAATTTTTAATGTCTACACTAGAAATTGCTTATAAAGTTGGGACACATGTCATAATAATATTATAGCACACTATGTTTTCATAGTGCATTCTTATGAAGTAAGAGCATAATGAAAATGTGTTGGGCTAGGATGAGTGATGTGAAGATAGGTGGTGACTCTTGATTACAATGTTGTGTTCCTTTAGAGCATATTTTATGAAATTGAGTGTATTGTGAAACTACGCTAAGTGGAGCTCACAATATTATAACACATGTCTAGTTCGGATCTCAAAACATTTCCCCCTTGGAGAGCATTTTTATTCACAAAGTCCATAGATAAAATGTGCTAGGTATTGTTACATCATAATAAGGACAGATCTTCAAAAATTATTCTAACACTCTCTCCCTATGCATCACATTTTTGACTCCTGAACACTAAATAAAACTACACTAGGATAGAGCTATTGAAAGGTCAACACTTGTCAATATTTCATTGCAGGCTTCACTTCTTTAGAGCACATTCTTATGGATAGATCACATAATGAAAAGGCACTAGAGGAAAATAAATATGAGAGGGATGAATGTCAATATCTAGTTCTAGCGAAGAGCTACTTCAGAGCATAATTTCCTATTCTCAATACAAAAGGAAAATGTAATAAGAAATGGTTAATGAAAATGGGACATGTTCTTGTTCCTAATTGCGGCATGGAGCTTCTTCACAACACATTTCTTTACAAGAAACTTGTAGGAAAAGGGCCCTAAGGGTATGATGTCATACAAGGACACATAGTGCTATTTTATTTTAGGGCATAGTTCCAATGGAGCACAGTCACGAACCATTATAACGTAAAGAAAAGGAACTTGTTGATATTCATAGGGATGCTGAAATATGTTTATCCTAGATTTCAATGTATGGATTTAGTGCAACATAATTCCATGGATTTAATGCAAAGAAAAAATGCACTCAAATTAACAAGTTATAAGTGGGATGTGTGTCAGTTTCAGGCTTCAGTGTAGAGGTCATTCACAACATGTTTTCACAAAATCAAATTCAAATAGAATATGTGGTATAAGGAGGATATGTGCTACTTGTTTATCTAATTTAAAGTGCATGAGTTAATGATTAGAATTAAAACAAGAATGACTAGTAGATTGATGATCAATTCCATATACATGATCCATCACACTTTAATTAATTGTCAACTACTACATTTTTTAGGGTAATAAACTTAGACTTTTTTTCTTGTCATAATTATAATTGCAACTAAGATTTTTGAATGATGAAGCCCTCTAAAGTTGAATTTTAAGCGTAGAAGAACTAGGGTTTTGAGCTATTTATTAGTTAATTTGTCATACTCATCTATAATTGTATAATTTTCTCTAAATTATCAAAAATATAGTGGAGAGAATGGTTTATAGGGTTCTTTTCTTAAAATTTTGAAAGGAAAAAGGAAAAAACCTAGGAATTATAGAGTTTGAGTATAAACTCTAGTTGTTACAAAACCTAAAAAATGAGTGAATCAAGAACTAAGTCAAAGAGAAAAAAGAGGTTCATGGAGGATGATCTCATGAAGTAATTCCCTAGATCAACCAAGAGAGCAAAGCATGCATAGTGTAAGGGAATATTTACAAATATATTGCATGACCTAGCTGAACAGATAGTTGATGTTTTCATCCCTATGCATGGATGGACACTTTTTTAATATACATACAGAAAGAGTAAATTGTATAAGTTGGTGTCTAACCTATGGAATTTAGATTTGGGAAAATTGGTGGTCCCAAATTTTTTTGTGAATGTGGATTTTGTCAAATTCCTAGCTCAAGGGTATGATGAGAAAGATGGGATGATCAAAAGCTAAAAAGGTGCCCCTTTACTAGAAATTTGAAGACAATAGATCATCTAGACATTTGACTTAAATGTTTTTGTAAGTATTAAAATTGGATTTGGTTCTCTTTGTAGAGAATATGAAAAATATAAGCATAGTTATAGAGTTTTATGGCTCCCACACAATAGAAGGAGAGATGTTGACCAAAGATTGGTTAGATTTGCTAAGAATGAAATAGAGTCATTTGATTTTGACATTTTTGATGATTAATTTATTAACACATACTTTCCTCTATGTCAAGTCCTCAGGAGGACTACAAAATCAAAATTCCCATTTATATGATTATGTTGATAGTTGATTTTTATAAAATAGATATCGATAGGATCTTTGATTATGTTGCTTTCATAGTTGAGGGGATCCAAGAAGCTCACAGACTTGAAAGTCCCTAAGGGTGGTCTTTACTTCAAGTGGGATGGGTGTAGAAAGATGGGGGACCAAAAAGTGGCCAATCATCTTTCAAATTTTAAAAAATTCATAATGAGAGCATGTTATAATGTGCTTGCATTAAAATGTGAGCATGTTATAGTCAATAAAAACAAAAAAAGAGAAACTTTCATTCATTTTGATTTTTGCATTTTCCTGCTATTCTTCGGCTTGCAAACCCTCAAGAGCATGCTCACATTATAGGAGAGATATTTCTTCATCATTTATTTGTCGAATCTTTGCCAAACTACCGTCAGGACATTAGGGAAGTCACAAGAGTAATTTTTTATTATTTTTGTATGAATTTGTTATTAAATAGGTAGATTGTATATGTTTTTTGATGTAGATTTATTTAGTTTTTAGAAAATGATAATGCACCTCCAAACCCTCTAGAAATTCTTCTTCAAAATCTTGATTCTCCTCAACCCAAAATCCCTGCCGAAGAACAACTCCAACAAAAGCCTCTAACAATTCATCAATATGCTCTACAAACTCAAGAAAATTTAATAGGGCAAATTGAAAACAACAAAAAAAAAATTGAGGATATAACTGCAAGGTTTAAAGATCTTGCAAGCTCAACCTCATATAGAACCATGCTTGCTCAATAAGTTGAATTTATGTTATCAAATGCAGAATCAATTGGCAAGAAAATAACTAGTTGGCTAGATAAGAGATAGGAGTATAGACAATTTTATGTAGATTAATTATCTTATAAACAAGTGAAAGATGAAAAAATCACAAAATTTGACTTGTGTTCCTTATTCACAAACCCTAGAACAAATCAACCTTTACACTCTTCAAGCAATATTCTCCCTATTTGTTGGTGTAACAACCAAGTGATAAAGAACCATTTTTGGTAGAGGTGGTGGATGATTTTTGACCATCTTCCATGCAACAATAATGAAGTGCCATAATATTTTTTGAGGAAACTCTACTATGAATTTTTTCTCAATAAAATCCCAAACTATTTGATATGTGAGACTTCTAGGGTAGAGGTAAGGGCTCTACATAGGATAGAGTTGGGGCATGTTTTGACCCACAATAGCTAGCGAGACAAGCACTCACTAGACCAACATATGAGTGTTGGCCTCTAAAGATTTTAAAAATAAGCCCTTAAAGTTGTAACTCAGAGATTGGACATTTGTACTAAATAGTTATCTTTCTCATCATGAAGGTTCATTTAATTGTCAACCTAGGGATGTGAACTTGAAATGGGTCAGCACTATATGTGCACTAGGTTTCTATTGTAGTCATATTCATTCTATAACTAGAAAATTCACGATGCTGAAAGTAAATTTCTTGAAAGGAAGTAACATAAACACTAAGCATAAACTAGCAACTTCACTGAATTGAAATGCATGACAAAAATAGAAATCTTAGCAAACGGATAAGAAACTACTCTGTCTACTTTGGTTGTAGGAACAACCACATAATGAAATTCTAGTAGTTGCAAGAACCGACAATTTCCAGAATTGTAACTATTACTGAACATAAAAATAATGATTGAGCTAAAAGGATAGAATTCTCACCAAGTGGGCCCCCTTAGGTGAGTTTCCCTTGAAACTAACTCAGATACAACAAACTTATAATATCATTTTATTCATTGAAAGTGCGATTACAATGAAAAAACAACATATCTATATTTCTTGAAAACTAGGAATGTAAGTACAACATCAAAACATTCAACCCTCTAAGAAGGAGCATCCGATTATTGTTTATAGGAAGAAAACTACTAAATAACTAACTAGGCAATCAACTCCAACAAATTAGGAGGACACCACTTATTGAAAGCATAGAAAGAGGAAAGGAGGTTATGCATGTGTAGGATTTGGTCAAGCCAGTCTTGCCTGAACACAAATTTAGTATAAAAACACCTCCTATATTTTCTCAACTAACAAGTATGACCATTTAAAAGGTAGTTACAATCCTTCATTCAAGTTAGGACTTTCCCTCCATTGAGATTTTTCCCTCCATTGACCTTTTAATATTCATCCTTTTGACTTCTTTGGCAACCCACCAGTTGGCAGGAACTTCTACTTTGTAGGCTTCATTCATATTAGCATCTTAATGTGAACCTACAAAATAACATTATCATGCACAACTAATTTCATATCCATAATTATCTTAAAACAACATCCATTAACTCACATAGATTAATCAACATAGCACATTAATATTATCAAAAGCCACAAGGATAAGTTTATGCCCAAGGTTCACAAATTTAGGGAAATAACATAGAGGATGCTAATAACCAGGTGCCAAATTCTATAATATCATCAACAAATATATAATAAACCTTATCAAAATTGAGCCATAAATTGGACTCATCATTGACCCCAAACTTAATGTTTTGTTGGTCCTCCAGTAGATTAAGCTTTGTTCCTTTTTCTTGCCAATGTTTTGAAGTCAGCAACTACCAATTTTCCTACATCAAACTCTGTAGAATCTGAATTGGGATCCCAATAGAATCCATGCTTCTTTTCCAACCCGTCCCACCTTATTCCTTCCATAGCTATATCATACTTATAGTATTTGTAATCTAGCACTAGCCACAATAGCATAAGTGGTTGGAATTTCAGTGAAAGCCAATAGTGTTTTTGCATTCTTCCAATCTGAATATATGTAGGAATCCTTTTACATGTTGTAGCATAATTCTGTAAAGAATGGGGTTCAACTTGTTGTAGTTGTTTTGTCAAACTATTCCATCTTTGTGATAGGTACCCCAACACTGCCTTCCATGTAGTATCAATCATTTGTTCGTATTCCTGGTATACCTCATCCCTAACAGGCATGATTCTACTCTTGTAGTCTAGATGATAAATAATTTTGTGCCATGTAAGGTAAATGTTAGAAGGATCACTAGATTCATCTCTGATAGATAAAGGGGTGTGGAGTCCTCTTTCACTGTATGTTCTAAACTGCTGCCCCCAACTAATTTAATTTTGTATCTAGGACATGAATTCCCTCAAATGGATATCTCCAATATACAACAACAAGTTCCAGTTATGATCATTTGGCACAACATAATTATGCAAATATAATTCACATAGAAATTTTGTAACTTCAATGGGAGAATATTGATAAGCTGAGAAAAACTCATGTGGAGTTTCAAGTGAATGACTCAAACCTAAAACAATCCTTGATAGTTTAAAAGAAAGATGGCACTCCTCCAAGTGAAGTGTATATACTCACAGAGGAGCTCTACATGTTAGCATTTGTGGCACTAAAGCCACCACATTATCCACTTTATCTTTCAATGCAATAATTTTTGCATTTTTCTCCTTAATTTTTGCATCTTTCTTTTTAACTTCTTTCGGTAACCTAAGTTTTTCTCTTCTCCATTCTCTTTCTTTTTCTTGCATCTCCTTCCACAAATTTAGAGGCAAAAATTCCCATGAAGAAGTAGGCCCATGCATTCCAACTATGATTTTTCCCTGTGTTGGCTTCACATATTCAACTAGCTTTGTACCAATAGTGAGCAACGGTTCTTATTGCTCATCAACCGAATATTCAACATGCCTTGCAACTTGGTGTTCATCATCGCCTAGCCCTATCACTGGTTTTTTTTGTTTGACTTGTTCTGCAACAATAGTAAGTTTTTCCAACCCAATGTCTAGTTGCTCCATAGGTGTCTCTGTCAAATCTATACTTTTCTGCACTGTAGGATTCTTTTCCTTCTTCTCAGCTACTTTATTGATTCTTTAGCTCCTTCTTGGAGTTTCATGAGTAGTAGACTTGGTTAATCTTGATTTCTTGGGTGTAATTTTGTTTTTCCTTATGGTTGCAAGAACTTTAGCTTCTATTGCTACAAGAGTTTCAGCTTCCAAAAATTTCCACTTCCTAGGGCTAAGGTTTTTTTTCACTCGCTCTTTCTTCTTAGCATTTTCTTTGCTACTCTTTTCTTCACTTATTTTTTATTTCTCTTTCCTAGTAGTAGCTCTAGTGCATGGTGTACTTCTAGGAGGAATATTACTATCAGGGCCTGAAGATGAAATCTCTTCATCTATGTGTTCAGAGTTAGAAGAAATGGCTTCGGATGCAGGAGGGTTCACACTAGATGCTACTCCAAAATTTGAGGCTCCCTGAGTGGTTTCAATAACCCTCTCACCTTCACTAACCCTATGACCTAAGGGTCAACCTTTAGGCTTTACATTTTCCAGTCTAAATTGATCAATGCTCTCAAATTCTTCCCATGTCATTCCAGATACTACTTGCAGAGATTTTTCAACTAACAACTTTATCAAACAATGGTGAGAAATATAATTATCCCTACCTTTTGTGTTTTGGCCACCATAATTGCAAGGAGATTGCTCAACACATTAGGCACATTCATCCTTCTCCCATACCTCATATGATTCAGTAGTTTAAAGTGCATAGAATGGAGGCATTATTGGTGGCCTTCACAGGTGATATATTTAACAATGTGGACAAAAACTTGTTTCCATGGCTCTGGTAGAGAGGTCCTCCTCATTCCTTGCTTTTCAATAACCAGTGGTGGATCACTAGGTTCAGTGAACTCCACCCTAGCTGACCTTGCATCCCTGGAAGTAGGATATGGTTCTCCATCAATACGTAATCTTGTTACCTCATAAATTCTCTCCTCAATGGCTATGACTTCTAGCACTTTAACCATTGCTTTGTTGTTAAAAAGCATTTGGGAAAATTCCAGAGAAATACCCTCATTGAAACTATCTAGTTTCAAAAAATAGTCAACCACCCACAATTTTTGAACTCAGCCAGAGAGGGTGCATCTTGCAGTAACACATCATGAATAGTAGGTTCATTTCTTATCAGCTAGCCTCCCATTATTTTTTTCTTCAATCAAGCAAGCACCTTTGACAATTTCTTTTCCTGCAATCCCTCTCTAAAAACCCAATTCCCCAGCTTCTTGCAACTCTTCTTCAGTATTAACACCAATGTAATGCGACTTTTCAATTTACCTTTGTGGCCTTATTTAAAACTATGGCTAAGGCAACAAGAAAACATAAATGAAATATATTATTAAGAAGAACATCGACAGTTTAGTGTCTTATCACACATGCAAGTCATCATTCAAATTCAAAATTTCTGACATGTATGACAAGTGGGCATGCATTCCCCCAACCTAAATTAGAGCATGTGTCCTCACAGGCTGGGATATAATCATGATTTGATAGGGAATATTATATATATGTGTTATGTGAGAAAAATCAACATCAGTATACAACAATTAATATGAAAGTGTTTAAGATAATTAAAATATAACAAATTGTAATGCACGCACCTGAAAATTTGGAGTGTCGGTTACAAAAAATGTGGATAAAAGTACAAGTGACATGGAAAGTACCGTTGAACAATTAATTGAAGTGGTGATGGAATGAAGTGATGTGTTGGTGGAGTTATGGAAGAGAGAAAGGTGGAGATGAATGGGCAGATGAATTGATGGAGAAGTTGGAGAAGTTTACTCCCACAAAAGTGGAAATATTTATTATGATGTGACACATACCTTGATTAGGCGAAAGGAGGGACACTAGGTCTGCTTCCTTCGGCTGTAGGAAGTGTGGGGTCTTGGTGTTGATCAAATTGTTGCAAGAATTCTTGCTTGGAAGTTGGCTTATGATATAACCTAAGGTGGTGACCATTGACAAGTAACTTGAATCTAACAGGGTCAATGGTTCTGAGTTGAACAACGCCATTAAAGAAGACTTCAACAACTTCATATGGTTCCAGCCACCTAGTCTGCAGCTTGCCTGCATTATTTTGATACTTGGAATCATAAAGGAGTGTCCATTCACCTGGCTGGAACTTCTTGTCCTTTATGAATTTTTCATGCCATTTGATTCTTTGAGCCTGCACTATCTCAGTATGATGAAAGGTTGACTTTCTCATTTCATCCAAGGCATTCAGCTACATGATTTTGTCCTTTTGTACTTTAGATATGTCTATCCCAAGATCAAGTGCAGTTCTAAGAGTTTTATGCTCAAATTCTATGGGCATCATCACTGTCTTTCCATACAATGATTCAAAAGGAGTGAACCTAGTGGTTGTCTTCCAACTAGTTCTATAGGTCCAGACAACTTTTGGCAGCCTATTTGCCCAATATTTATTTTTAATAGCCATTGTCTTGGTCAAAATAGCCTCTATTTTCCTATTGGTCACCCCAGCCTACCCATTGGCTTGAGGGTGATAGGGGGTAGATTTCCTATGCCTTATATTATATTCATTGACCAATTTTGTTACAAGAGTTGATGTAAATTGAGCCCCTTGATTTGTCACTATCTCTCTTGGAACCCCATAACATGTGAAGGTTTTTCATATAGGAATTCTGCAACCTTATTATCTCTGGCATGTTTCATAGCTTTAACCTCAACCCACTTGGTCACATAGTCAGTGCAAACCAAGATGTAGGATTTTTCATTTGATGGTCAATCAGTTGGACCCACAAAATCAAGTCCCCATTTATCAAATGGTGTGATGACAACCTAGGGGTACAAAGGCATCTCATTAGATTTAGTTGTTCAAACCATCGTCTGACATCTATAACACTTCCTAGTATATTTACCTGTATCTTTATGAAGTGTGGTTCAATAATATCTTGCATTCAGAATCTTCATAGTTGTCCTCTTAGCTGCAAAATTCCCTCCACAGGGGTCATTGTGACATGCATGCAGTATATCATATGTCTCATCCTCTCTTACACATTTCCTCATCACATGATTAGGTCCAGTATATAATAGACATCCTGCAATCCATGAGAAAGGAAAAGTTTTGTCAATAAGAACCCTTCTCTCTTTTGGAGAGAAATGAGGAGGAACTCTCCCTACAACCAGATAATTAGCTATATCTACATACCAAGGTGTGTGGATACTGATTGAAAATAAATTTTCATCAGGGAAGGAGTCATCAATGACTTGAGTGTCCTCCGATGTATTCAATCTTGAGAGAAAGTCTGCTACAACATTTTCTTTCATTGGCTTGTATATGATGGTGATATCAAACTCTTGCATGAGCAACAACCATCTTGCTAATCTTCCTATAATTAAGGGCTTATTCATCAGATATTTATGGTTGCATGGTCTGTATGGACACAGATCTAATACCCTGTGATATAATTGTATAGTCGTAAAATTGCACCCTTGCAATTTCACTTACATTCTTATATCCATTTTAGTGTCCACTCCCTTAGCATCTTGTGTAGGCTCATTTTAGCCCTTGCATCAGCCTTTTTCCCTCTAAAGATACTCCAACACCCCTTTTTAGTAGCTACCTTCGCATATCCACTTCGCATGAAACTTTGTGCTTTCCCTGTTCATGTTATTTTGTAGTGTGACGTATCTGAACACTAGCGTGGCATGTGGACGTTTGTATAGTGCGCTATTGTCCTGTGACATTTCAACATTCAAATGACCATTTTCATGCATGTTTTCCACTTTTCATCTAGCTTTGTTGGTGGTAATGGTTGGGGACACCCAAAAATGGCTCAAGAAGCTTCTCTTCTCTCCTTAAATGTTATCTTTTCACTTCATTTGCAACTCTTCTCCTGCTTCTAACTTCTCTAGCTTCATTCCAAACTCTAGCTTCTCTCTATCTTTGCTTCCAAATCTCCACATAGCTTGTTACAGTAGCTTCAAGCTCTCTTGAGCTCTCTTAGTAGCACCTTTTTCAATACTCATTTTCAACTCTTTTAGCTCTTGCAACTCTATCTCCCTTGTCTTATGCTTGTGATCATCTTGTGATTCCATTCCTCTATATATTGCATTTACATATTGTGATACAGATTGTCCTCCTTGAGTGGGGTTTTATTTTACCACTCTTACTTTTTGGTCTGAGTTCTACTTTGAAGTAGGTTTTTCTTTCACCATGCTCTTTGTCTATTTCGGTTACTGTCTCTCTCTTTCTATCTAGTTGTCTGTGGAGGTGGGAACACCAAAACGGGGGTTTGACTGAGGAAAACCCCTATACAGCCCCAACACTTTCTTTGGATATCATGCATTCAAGTATTGAATACATTCACATGCTAGAGGCTTCATCACTCACATGGTTGTAAGCATTTCCATTCCCTTCTTCTCCTTATCTTTATCACTTCTATTTCAGTCTTTTTCAGCTTTATCACATTTTGTTACTCTATCACTTTCTATAAGTTATTAGAAATTAGAGTAGAAGCATTCACATTTCCATTTCTTGTGAAAAAATCACTTGTTGGTTTGTACAAGATGCCAACGTCCTCTAGGACGCAAGCATGCCACATTGTTGTTTGTATTCTGTGCTGACATCCTCTGGCCAAGAGCTTGTCGGTTTGTCCAGAAAATCTATGTGACTTGCTCTTTCTGATTCTAGAATTCTCATCATTGTTCCTTGAGGTATTTTAGGGAAGTTCACCCTGTGAGGCTCTCTAAGTGAAGAGAACCCATGAGTAGCGAATCCCCCTTCTCTACATTTTGGTGAACCTAACGTGAACTGAAAAACTAGGAATTTATTTACTCCTACTTGGCGGTGTCATAACTTTTGACTCGGTGCTCAAAATTCAGAACCATTTGCACTATTGGAAAGGTCTCCTAGAGAACTAGTTCAATCCCTAAAATAATAGTGCTTTCGGCAATCAAATTTTAGGGATCGATGTAAGTTTTGAACCCAAATTCCACCCCAAAGACCTCCTAAAATACGATTTACTAGAACATAAAAATACCAAAAAAATCGTAATGAATTTAATATCTTCTTTCATTAGTTCAGTATCTAATTTTTTGCAAAATGTTAATTATATTCCATTTAATGCATGTGATGGTGCTTTGGCTTTGCCTATGTCACTTGATATCTTTGATCCTTCTCATGAAAGTCCTCTTGCTTCGAAGGATATTTTTTTTGCAAGAAGAAGAAATCATTGATACCTTTCTTAATGTTACTCTACCTTCTATTCATTCCAATACAATCTCCTCTAAAGATGATGCATTTGTGAATGACGAACCTTCTATTCATCTCGATGGACTCTCTCTTAGAGATGATAAATTTGTTAATGATGAATCTCCTATTCCTTCCAATGCACTCTCTTCTAGAGACATTGCATTTGTGAATGATGAATCTCTTATCTATTCTAATGTACTCTCCTCTAGAGATGATATATTGGTGTATGATGAATCTCCTTCCACATTTGATCCTATTTGGATTGATATTCTGAATATATCTTCAAATAATTGTTCTACTAGTTGTGACAATTTTGTAAATTTAATCTATCTCTGCTACCCCTCAAAGGCCTAAGAGACCAATCATTTATGTGACTCCAGCTAGTCCTTCTCCTTAAAGGTTTTGTTCTATTAATGGTGTTTCATTTGATGATGACTCTCCTGATCTTTCTATGGCTCCCTCTTATAGAGCGATAGCCCATACTTATGAGAAGAGAATGAATAAATAACTAAGCCTTCATCAAGATCCTAAACATGCGACTAAAGCACCTGGTGATTATGATCTTATTGAGCAACTCCAAGTTACTCCAGCTAATATCTCATTGTAGGAATTGCTTCGGTCTTCTCCGGTTTACCAAGGTATGCTTCAAGAAGCCTTACAAAAGATCCTCTTGCCTTCCTCTGCTAGGCCAATGGATTTTGATGCATTGATGGCACATATTCGTGTAGATTCACCGAATATTATGTTCCATCCATAGGAGCTCCCGCCTTCAGAAGTACAGAAGAAAGTGGACCCTTTAATGATAATAGTTAATATTAATAAAATTGGCATTAGACATACTCTCGTTGATGTTGGTTCAACGCTCAATGTACATGTAGCATTTATCTAATTCTTAAGATTAATATTGATTCATCTTCTCGTAACACTTCTTCCATTTTTATCCGTGGGTTTGATAATGTTGGGAGACAAGCTCTAGGTACAATAGTATTACCTCTGCAGCTTGGACACATTACCATACCTACCCTTGTATATATCATGTCAGAGAAGTTACCTTATAACCTTCTTCTTGGTAGACCATGGAATCATGCTATGGGTGCAATCTCATCTACCTTACATAAATCCATTAAATTCATTTGTAACAATAAAGTAGTCACAGTCAAGGCTGACCCTGATGCTATGTACTTATGTGAGATGGTGGCTGCTAGTCAGGTTTTGGTTGTGCCTACTCTTATAACTTTTGTTTCTTCCAATGTGTTGATGTTTACTTTAGCAGTACCTACTACAAAGGATACTCTTGAGATAGATGTCCTTGAAGAAGATCGTTCTGAAGCAAGAAATCATAAGTCTCCTACCTTTTCTTAGGAAAATGCATGTCTTGGTGATGATTGGTGTTCTCTAGACTTTACATATTCCTTCATTCAAGAATATAAAGCTGACCCAATCCACTTATACCTTTCTACAACATCATGCGTACCTACTATCAAAGATTATTGTTCTTTTGTATTGCGGGATAATGTGAATGCAAATTGTAATGTTCTTAGTGTTGATCCTCATGCTGAGGAAGATGAATATGCTTCTACTAAAGAGGATAATGTTGGTAGTCCTATCAAAGAGGATGATGGTGATCCCATAGAAGAGTATGTTCCCCCTTGCTAGTATAATACTCTATATGTAGAGCCCCCCTCTTCTCAATATTTGCAAACACGTTATGGCCTCGGCTTTAAGGTTGTCTCTAAATGTGGCTATGGGCGTAAAGGTTGTGGTCGTAATGAACAAGGAATTCAAGTCCCTATAGAATTTGTACCTTGCAAGCATAATTTGGGGCTTGGTTGCTCAAATAAACAATCTAAGCGGAAACCACAGTTGAATTTTGACATGATATCCGCTCAACCTCGTTCTCATGGATTGGTCTATCCTCCTTTGTCTTCCATCTTTGTGTCCTCTTCCTCTTGTGAGAACTCAATTCTTTCTCCACAAGAGAAAGGGTTACTCCCTGCTCCTCATCCTCTATCTGAACAAGAGCATATTTTTTTGCGGCTTCTAAAAGTCAGCTTGATTACTCTTCCTCCTACACAGAAAAAATTTCACAAACATGATAAAGGAAAACATTCTTCCTATGCATACCATTGAGTGCCTAGGCATTCTACTAGTGCATGTAAGGACTTGAAGGATAAAATACAACTTCGTGATTCAAGTTCCTGCTAATGCACTTGCTTCTTCTTCAAAATAATAGGCAATATCGAGGTTTAGATCTATCCTACATGTTCTAAATGTCTTGCATGGTTCTCCTCCCTTGTATGTTGGGGGCAGCGATAACTTTTTTTGGAGATATGCGTCCTTCTTAAGGACCCCCTTTCTTCTCTTTTCCTTTCAAATGTAGCATCCCTTGAGTGGACCGTCTTCCTTTTGAAGGGTTCCTGAGGGACCCCCTTTGAAAGCTTTTCTCTCGAATGAATTCCATGGCGTCTAGCTTGGGGCCAACCTAACTAGACTTCACTTTTCAAATAGTGCATCCCTTGAGTGGACCCCTTCTTCTTTTGAAGGGACCCCTTTGAAATTTTTCCAATTTTTCGACGGTCTGTACGACAATCCGCTTACCTGTTCTGCAGGATCGAGAACTTGTAGAGCTCCTTTATCACCTACATTTTTGTGATACGATTTTTCCTCCTTGAGCAGGGATTGCTTTTATCACTTTTACTCTATGATACGGGTTTTCCTCCTCGAGCGGGGATTTCTTTTATCACTTTTACTTTGTGATACGATTTTTCCTCCTCGAGTGGGGATTTGTTTTATCACTTTTACTCTGTGATACGAGTTTTCCTCCTCGAGCATGGATTTCTTTTATCACTTTTACTCTGTGATATGGGTTGTACTCATCAAGCGGGGATTGCTTTTATCACTTTTACTTTGTGATATGAGTTTTCCTCCTTGAGCAAGGATTGCTTTTATCACTTTTACTCTGTGATACAGGTTTTCCTCCTTGAACGGGGATTGTTTTTATCACTTTTACTCTATGATACGGGTTTTCCTCCTCAAGTGGGGATTTATTTTATCACTTTTACTCTATGATATGGGTATTCCCCCTTGTGGATTTCTTTTATCACTCTTGCATTCATTTCAATCTCTCTCTTCTCAAATTGTATATATCGGATTGAAGATCTGCATCTTCTTCATCCTGAGTATATGCCCTTCCTTTCTTCATCTTAGAATTCTTCTATGTTATTTCTTAATTTTGGGATGAAACATAGTACTAAGACAACCTTTTCCATTGAGGTCTCTTTATTGTGCTAACTCGAATTCTTTAGCTTTATGTTCTAACATTGTTGTCAAGTGCAGGCCTTTCTTCTCTAATGCATTTGCTTTGCAAGTCTTCAACCTAGGGGCATGCTTCCATGGTTTGAAGAGTTTTCTACTCCCTCTACAGTATCCTTTTGGCATATGATGTTATTTATGATTACTTTATTTCCTTTAGCGTGCATATTAGTGTAGATTCATATGCCTGCTGAAGTGGGGGAAAAATGTATAGTCATAAAATTGCACCCTTGCAATTTCACTTACATTCTTGTATCCACATTAGTGTCCACTCCCTTAGCATCTTGTGTAGGCTCATTTTAGCCCCTGCATCATCATTTTTCCCTTTCAAGATGCTCCAACACCCCTTTTCAGTAGCTACCTTCGCATATCCACTCTGCATCAAACTTTGTACTTTCCCCATTCATGTCATTTTGTAGTGTGACATGTCCAAACACTAGCGTGGTGTGTGGTTGTCTACATGGTGTGCTAGCATCCTATGACATTTCAACATTCAAATGACTATTTTCATGCATGTTTTCCACTTGTCAACTAGCTTTTTCGGTGGTAACGGCTGGGGACTCCCGAAAACGGCTCAAGAAGATTCTCATCTCTCCTTAAATTCTATCTTTTCACTTCATTTGCAACACTTCTCCTACTTCTAACTTCTCTAGCTTCTCTCCATCTTTGCTTGCAGAGCTCCACACATCCTGTTACAACAGCTTCAAGCTCTCTTAGCAACACCCTTTTCAATACTCCTTTGCATCTCTTTTAGCTCTTGCAACTCTATCTCCCTTGTTTTATTCTTGTGAGCATCTTGGGATTCTATTCCTCTATCTATTGCATTTACATATTGTGATACAGGTTCTCCTCCTTGAGTGGGGTTTTCTTTTACCACTCTTACTTTATGGTGCGGGTTCTACTCTGAAGCAAGTTTTTCTTTCACAATGTGCTTCGTCCATTTCGGTTACTCTCTCTCTTTTTATCTAGCTATCCATGGAGGTGGGAACACAAAAACGGGGGTTTGACTGAGGCAAACCCCTATACAACCCCAACACTTTCTCTAGATATCACGCATGCAGGTATTGAAGACATTCACATGTTGGAGACTTCATCACTCACATGGTTGTAAGTATTTCCATTCCCTTCTCCTTTTCTTTATCACTTCTATTTCAATATTTTTCAGCTTTATCACATTCTATTACTCTATCACTTTCTAGAAGTTCTTAGCAATTAGAGTAAAAGCATTCACTTTTCCATTTCTACGAAAAACTCACTTTCTAGTATGTATGAGATGCCAACGCACCTCTAGGATGCCAGTGCATTGCGTCATTGTCCATATTCTATGTTAACATCCTTTGGTTGAGAGTTTGTCAGTTTGTCCAGAAAATCTATGTGGCCCGCTCTTTCTTATTCTAGAACTCTTGTTGTTGTTCCTTGATTTAGTTAAGGGATTTTTTCCTTGTGAGGCTCTCTGAGTGAAGAGAACCCATGAGTAGCGAATCCCCCTTATCTACAATATTTTCTGAACTTATTGAGGGCATAAATGACTCCCAACATCTCCTTTTCTGTCACAGTGTAGTTAAACTCTACTCCTTGTAGGTTTTTTTCTAAAAAAGTAGATTGCATGCTCAATGGTTCCCTCTTTTTGTTCCAAGATAGTTCCTATGGCATAATCAGATGCATCTATATGAATATTCTAAGGGAGTTCCCAATTAGGACCTTTAAGCACAGGAGCATGGGTTAAGGCTTCTTTCAAAGCAAATAATGCTTTGTCACAATCTTTTGTCTACTGGAACTCAACATCTTTAGTCAAAAGACTATAGAGTGGTGTTGCCATTTTACCGAAATCCTTGATGAAATGCCTATAATAGCCTACATGACCCAAGAAGATCTTAACATATTTTTTCTTTGCAAGAATAGAGAGATTGGTAATTACCTCAATCTTGGTTGGATCCACCTAAATTCCCTTATGAGAGATATAATAGCCAAGGACTACTCCTTTCATCATCATGAAGCATTTCTCATTATTTAAGGATTGATTATGGTCTTCACATCTTTATAGAACCTTCCTTAGGTTTTCCAATGCTTCATCAAAATGAGCACCATAAGTGGTGAAATCATCCATGTAGATTTATATGCACTCATGTGAAATATCTAAGAAGATACTAATGAATTCTCTCTAGAAAGTTGTAGTTGCATTGCAGAGACCAAATGGAAGTACTGAATAGGCATAAGTGACCCAAGGATAGGTAAAAGTTGTCTTCTCTTGGTCCTTAGGTGCAATTTTTATTTGATTATAGCCATTGAAACCATCTAAGAAGGAAAAATACTTCTTGCCTGCAAGTGAATCCAATACTTGGTTTATGAAAGGAAGAGGAAAGTGATCCTTTTTGGTGGCAAATTTTAGTTCTCTATAGTCAATACAAACTCTCTATTTACCTCCCTTTTTAGGGACAATCACCAAAGGAGACACCCATTGGCTATCTGAGATAGGATAGATGAATCAAACATCCAATAGCTTCTTTAGTTCTCCTTTGACAATCTCCCTTAATGCAGGATTGATTCTCCTTTGTGGTTGTCTTAACCATGTACAATCATCTCTGATGTAGATACTATGAGTACAAAGTTTAGGATCCAATCCTTTCATATCATGGTAATCCCATGAAAATGCAAGTTGATGATTTTCTAACAAGTTTGTTTGGGACAACTATTGCTCCTTAGTAAGCTTGTTATTAATGTTAAAATGTTTACCTTCTAAAACTTGCACTTGTCTTATCAACTCTATCATAGTTGTTTCATTGATGCATGGAATTTTTAGTTCATGTGGCAGAAATGTATGAGACATACCTGTTGCTGTAGGAAGTTCAGGTGCAGGAAGAGTGGGCAGAAGTGTTTGTAGTGGACCAGTAGAACCAGAACAAGGAGCAGGTGATTCTTCATGCATCTCATAACTGTTCTGCATTATAGAGGACAATATTTCATCTTCTTCTTGTAGCCGTATGAAAGGACTTATGCAAATCATCATGAGTTGTACTACTGAATTTATCTCCTTGGATTCTTCACCAACATGTGGCCAGATAGGGTTATCCATATCATGGGATGGATGATCTAGAGGATAAAGAAAAATCTTTTTAGTACTTCTACCATCAGAAATAGTCATGTCCCTTGCCTGACATCCAATGTAGGCATATGTTGTAACCAACCATGGCCCTCCCAAAATAATAATATATCCTCCTAATGTACCTTTAGAAGAAAGGATCATAAAATCTACTATATATTCCCAAGAGTCTAGAATAACAACAAGGTCTTCAACTACACCATTAGGATTGATAGTGGAACTTTCAGTGAGATGCAAGACAGGAGGAGTAGGTCTCAAATTTGTAACATTCAGTTGTTGCAGGATATCCCTAGTCATCACATTAATAGTTTATCCCAAGTCTATTAGAGTATTATTTACTTGGATCCCATTTATGATGACTTCAACTACACAACTTCTGGGTCAATGTATTTAGGAATAGTGACCTTCCCAAGCATGATATCAGCCAATTGCCCTACTACATGGACAGTGGTGGGGTCTTTATTTTTCCTCCCAATATTTTTAAGGCATGCTTCCTTTATTGCCTTACCATATATGGGAACATCTTTTATGGCCTAGAACAAAGGTATCTTAACACATATGTGTTTCAGCTGATCCAAAATATCAAAGGTTGCTTCCTCCTTTTGCTTAACAACTTCTAACATTTGAGGAAATGGTGGTTCGGGATCAAACTACAAAATTGGTTTAGGATTGGTATGCACACTTCACTGAGTAGGTGCATGAGGTAAATTTTGATGCACCTCCTCTTCCCCAAGAATCTCTATGATAATAGGAGCGGAAGGTGATGGAAAATTGGTTCCTGAATGCACATGAATATTACTCAAACTCACAGCATAGGTAAGATATTGGTTTGGATCTATAGAATAGATTGATTGTTGTTGTGGTTTTTTATTTGGGTTGGGTGTGAGCTGATTTGGTAACTGAGTAGGTCTAGGTGTGTTAGTATTTGAGTTAGGAGGAGTCATAAGGGAAGTTTGTTGAGGCTATGGAGGTAGTTGTATGTAACCAGTTGCTTGGTTTGGCCATTTCTTCCCTCCCCTCAATTGGGATGTCTGATGCAAGTTTCCTAGAGGTTGCTACCAATTCCCTTGGTTTTGCTACCACTAGGGTGGAGTACTTTGGTAATTAGACCAGGTATTTTGAGGGTTTTTCCAAGGATAAGGTGGATAACCTCCAAATCTTGATGGATATTGGGGTTTCCATTGATTACCAGATGCATAAGAATTCATGTAAGGTCCATTAAAAGATAATGGGTTCAGTGGCATACCTTGTCTTGGAGCCCATGGCCTTCTTTGTGAAACATAGGAAACTTGATCTTCATCTCCCTCAATTGGCTTGAATTCACGTAGAATTCGCCTTCTATCAATATTGGCCACCATTTTACATTTGTATTCCTTCTTTCTTTTCCTTCAATGAGAACAATATTCTTCCAACATTGTCTCTACCTCCTCATGTTTTTTCTTTTATTGAAGTGTATCTAGCTGAGTTTTCATATTATTTATGATTTCTTACTTGAATTTTGATAGTAAGTGAGTGATTTCCATCCTTGAGACTCCATTAATAGAATATTTACCCATAGAAGACTAGTAACCTCTCCCTTTTTTCATAGCTATTCTAGAGTAATTCTAACATATCTTCCTAAGATCATCCCAAGGAACTTGGGTGATATCAACTCCTCCTATCAAGTCTAGAGCTTCAGTTAAACTTTCACTGATCCCTTTAAGGAAGAGAAACTTTTGAGACTCTTCATTGAGTGCTTGATGTGGGGATTTCTATAGACAAAACAAGAACCTTGAAACATAGTCCTCCAAACTCTCATCCTCCTTCTATTGCATCATGAAGATATCACCTCCTCTCATATCACTACCTCCACAATATTCTTTATACTTCTCAAGAAACTTTTCCTTCATCTCATCCCAAATATTTATAGCATTCCTTCCTAAGATCATAAACCATCTTAATGCGACTTCTTTCAAAGTAGTAGGAAATAACTTAAGCCTATGAGAATCAGTAGTGTAATCATAGATTTTGTAGAGGATACCAAATTCAAACAAGAAAGTGTTTGGGTCCTCTGTTACAAGCCCATAGAATTTAGGAAGAACTGAAGCAGGTTTGTTCTTGAGGTTGTCAACATCATTTTGTGGAGGGATGGGGAAATGAAAGGTTGGTTGGTTATGTCTAGGTTGAGAAGCCATATTTTCTTGATGTATTATCAGAGAAAATGGGTTCTCTATCAAATTTTGGGAATCTTGTTCTTCAGAGGAATTTTCTGAACTAGCCAAATCTAGAAATGCATTAGCAAAAGTGTTTACTTCTTCTTCTGAACTGGAAAATTTTGAAACTCAACTAGTTGGTTATTAGGGTTAGGGTAATTAGAAAGGAATCTCCCCAAAGCATCTCTTCTCCTAACCCCATGCATGCAATATTACTCAGTATTAGCCAACTCACACAAAGAACTGGTGAAAGAATAGTGGGTCATTACTTATTCTAATGAAGGGTATGTTTAAAATAGACTTCTAAAATACCAAAAATAGGAAAGAAACTAAGAATGAATCCAAATTACTTCCTAGTTTAACACCATCCCTGGCAATGACGCCCAAAATTTTGGCCTCCTCTAATGATTCAACAACTAAGCCCTTAAAGTTGTAACTCAGAGATTGGACATCTATACTGAATAGCTATCTTTCTCATCATGAAGGTTCATTTAATTGTCAACCCAGGGATGTGAACTCGAAATGGGTTAGCACTATATGTGCACTAGGTTTCTATTGTAGAAAAATTCATTCTATAACTAGAAAATTCATTATGTTGAAAGTAAATTGCTTGAAAGGAAGTAACATAAACACTAAGCATAAACTAGCAACTTCACTGAATTGAAAGTCTAGTAGTTGCAAGAACTGACAGTTTCCAGAATTGTAACTATTAATAAATAGAAAAATAATGATTGAGCTAAAAGGATAGAATTCTCACCAAGTGGGCCCCCTTGGGTGAGTTTCCCTTGAAACTAACTCAGATGCAGAAAACTTATAATATTATTTTATTCATTGAAAATTTGATTACAATAGAAAAACAACATATCTGTATTTCTTGAAAACTAGGAATGCAAGTAAGTCAGAACATTCAACCCTCTGAGGATCATTTGATTATTATTTATAGGAAGAAAAATACTAACTAACTAACTAACTAGGTAGTCAACTCCAACCAATTAAGAGGACACCACTTATTGAAAGCATAGAAAGAGGAAAGCATGTTATGCATGCATAGGATTTGGTCAATCCGGTCTTGCCCGAACATAGATTTAGCATAATAGCACCTCCTATATTCACTCAACTAATAAGTATGACCATTTAAAAGGAAGTTACAATCTTTCATTTGAGTTAGGACTTCCCCTCCATTGAGAGTTTTCCCTCCATTGACCTTTTAATAATCATCCTTTTGACTTATTTGGCAATTGACCAGCTGGTAGGAACTTCTTCTACTTTGTAGGCTTCATTCATATCAACATCTTAATGTGAACCTACAAAATAACATTACCACGCACAAACAATTGCATATCCATAATTATATTAAACAACATCCATTCATCCACATGTAAAATCAACATAGATTAATCCACATAACACATTAATATTATCAAAACCACAAGGATAAGTTTATGCCCAAGGTTCACAAATCTAGGGAAATAACAAAGAGGATGCTAATAACCAGGTGCCAAAGTCTATAGTATCATCAAATATATAATAAGCCCTATTGAAATTGAGCCATAAATTAGACTCATCAATGAGTATGTGGCTATCCCTTTAATTGTGAAGGAGAGTGTTAAGGTCTCGACACTGCAGTCAATTAGTTCCCTAACCTAGAGCCTCATACAACATACTAGTCTTGTAACACAGGGTGAGCTGGGCGAGTCTTCATAGATTAGAGTTCCACCACATATTTTTTAGACTTGTAGGACACCTTGTGGTTATGACCCCACACATAGTTAAGATGTAGGTGTGCAAGATACATCTGCACCTAATCAAATAGCAATGAAAAACTCCATCCTTCATTAGGCATTCAACCTTGATATTCAGGTAAATATTAGCAAGTTCATTGAATTTAATTTATTAAATTTCATTTTTCAAATGCAAGATTAACTAAATTAGTTTAGTGTTTATAATGAAATTTTAGGGTCATAACGTTCATTCTATTTTCAGTTGTCCTCCACCTCCCTATTATGTGATGACATGTACTACAGAGGTATATTTAAACTAGTAAATAATTATAAATATTATATGTGAATAGAATTGTTATATGAATGGTATTCTTATATTGTATTTTGGATGTTGAATAGGTTAATCTTGGAGCTTTGATGGAAACACCTTCTGATGGAGGTGGACATTGAAGTTTCACTCAGGTAATATAGACTATACATTGTATTTCATAATTGAATAATGTTTAATGACTTGAAGATTCTAGATAGTTTGTAAGTATTCTTTGCAATTTTTAATTAATTTTATTTTAGGTTGTTATGTACTTCATAATCTATGAGTTTCATTTTTTCATGTTGTTGACCTCAAAAAATATAGGCTAGTGGCATCACTAGATTTTAGCATACCATTTCACTCTTATCCTCCTAATTGACATCACTAGCATAGCATTTCAAAAATCTATGAATAATGTTGTTTCATTTTTAGATGTTGCAAGAAGAAACTCCTCTGAATGTTGATAGGGTAATAGAGCATGGTGTATCTACTGTAATAGACAACTTGATACCTTTGAACAGGGTATGAGGAAGATTAGTAAATTTAAAATTGCATTTGTTGTTATAGCTCTTTATTATTAAAAAATCAAAATATTATTCATCTGTAGTTTAATTTTTATCTGGATGGTTTTTGTAAGGAATCTAAGGTAGCGGAACAACTTCCTTCACTAACCTTGAGAGGAGAATAATGCAAAACTTTTATAGATCATTAACAGTTACAAAAACTTAAACAAAAATAAACACAAATATCATGCATACCACAACACAATGATTTACGTGGGGAAAACCCTTTCAGGAGAAAAACCCCACACTCCAAAAGCTGCCCAATATATTATTCAGAAATCAAAAGATTACAATATACTTACAAAGCAAGCTTCTCATAGGAGTATCACCACCAGAGATCAAGAGACAACCCAACCACTATCAGACTCTCAGAATACACCCCCGTCTACATGCATCCTACTCACTTATAACAAGATTTTTGGAACCTTCTACAATTAGGTTTTAATAGTTCATTTTCATTTGATGTGTTAAAAAAAAACCTTAACATGTCAGCAGGAAAAAGCCTTGGCATGTCAGCAAGAAAAAACCTTGATGTGTCAATGATATTTTTTGGTTCATTACGCGAACCCCACATCTTGTTACGAGTGTACAATATTTACATGATTAGCACATACCAACATACATCCTATCAATAAATCGTATATAATTGCAAGGTTGAGACATATTTTCCCAAAAAGTCTCCTACTTTTTGAACAGCCTGCAAGGACAATGGAAGGGTGTCATCATCATCTCTAATTGCTAGGGGCCAAAAGTTCCATAGTCTCTGAACACCATATGAACTTCTTTGTGCTCATAGGCTTAGTTAAAGAATCAACAACATTCATCAAAGTCTCTACCTTAACCAACTTCACCCTGCCATCTTCTACCATATCTCTAACAAAATGATACTATACATCAAAGTGCTTGGTCTTGGCATGAAACGTTGGGTTCTTGACTAGACATATCACACTCTGACTATCACAATAAATTATCATTGCACCTTTCTTTATTCCAATATTTGAACATAGTATCTTAAACCAAATGGATTCTTTACAAGCATGAGTAGCTGCCATATACTCTGCTTCAATAGTGGACAAAACAACCACATCCTATCGCTTACTCATCTAACTAATTGCACCACCAAATAAAGTAAACACATAAGCATTGGTGTATCTTCTGCTATCAACATCACCTGCCTAGTATGAATCCATACAACCATGAATATCAAGGGAAATTGCTTCCTCAGTCATATTACTATGATAACATTAAGGAATAATCTGAGGTACCACATAAATATCTAAACTCTTTTAACTACATCCCAATGAACTCTACCAGGATTAGACATATATCTAGAAAGAACTACCACTCCTTAGGAAATGTCTAGTCTATTACAAACCATAGCATACATCAAACTTCCAATTGCACTTTGGTAAGGTACTCTGCTCATGTCTTCCATCTCTGATGGAGATGTTAGATAGTCTAAAATAGATAACTTTGTTCCAACTGAAACAAGAACACACAATGGTCTACAATCATGCATATCAAACCTCTATAAAATTGAGTTGAGATACTTTCTTTGGCCAAGCCATTGATTTATATTCACTCTATCTCTTTTAATTGACATCCCAAGAATGTGTTTAGCTGCACCAAGATATTTCATTTCAAATTTAGTAGCAAGTTGAGATTTTAGTTCTGAAATAATACATTTCCCTCTACCAATAAATAAAATATCATCAACATATAATGCAATAAATAGGAAATGATCACCATCAGTTTTATAATAAATACAATGATCTGATTTAGAACTCTCAAATCCCAAACTCAACACATATGTATCAAAATTTTGGTACCACAACTAGGACTCTATTTTAAGCCAGACAAAGATTTATTCAATTTGCAAACCAACTTACTTTTACCTTTCACCACATAGTTCTCTAGCTATTTCATATAAATATCCTCCTCCAAATCACCATGAAGGAAAGAAGTTTTCACATCCACTTGCTCAACCTCTAAATCATAAGCAATAGCAATAGAAAGAAAAAATCTAATGGATTTCATTTTTGCATTAGGAGAAAATATTTCACCATAATCAACACCCTCAACTTGAGAGTAACCCTTCACAACCAACATTGATGTGTACTTCTCAATACCTCCATCTAAACCAATCTTTTTCTTGAACACCCATTTACAACCAATAGGTTTTCATCCTTCAAGAAATGTTACAATATCTCATGTATCATTCTTTTCCAAAGATTCTATTTCTTCATCCATAGCAATCTTCCAGGATTCTGCATCATTCATACCTAGTGCCTCTTCTACAAATTTGGGTTCATCCATGTTATTATTCAAAGAAAAAATGCATCTCCAATCATCGAGTGAATACCTTTCAAGTGGTTGTCTATGCCTTGTAGACCTACAAAAAAGTCGAGTTGGAGGCTCTTCCTCCTCTTCTGAAGACCTAGAGCTATATGATCTCTCCTTAAATTCTTGTCTATCCTTGGGCCTTGATTCAAATTTCTCAAGAGTAGAAGGAAATTGAATTACATCTTCCTATTTACTTTGTTCTAGATTATATGCAATAGAAGAAGGCTTAGTTTCTCTAAACATAACAATTATATTGTGTATTACCTTATGTGCAACATGATCCCAAAGCTTGTATCCTTTCACACCATAACTATATCCGATGAAGATACATTTCACAGACTTTCTCTCTAACTTTGTTCGCTTCTCCTTTGGAGCATGTGCATATGCCTCACAACCAAAAACTCTAAGATGTCTTAATGAATGCTTGCAACTCAACCATGCCTCTATAGGTGTCTTATTAACAAGAGTTGATGTAGGAGACCTGTTAATCAAGTAACAGGTAGTGGAAATAGCTTCAGCCTAAAACCTTTGTTTTAGGAAAGCACCACTCAACATACTCCTAACCTTCTCCATCAGTGTCCCATTCATTCTTTTTGCAACTCCATTCTATTTTGTAGAATACAAAGTTGTCTTCTATCTATGAATACCACAATCTTTATAGAATCTATCAAAATAATTAGAGAAAATTTCACCACCATTATCAGTCCTTAAAATTTTTATTTTCTTTCCAATATGCAACTCAACCATTGCTTTAAATTCTTTACATCGATTGAAAACTTCAGATTTACTCTTTACAAAATATACCCATGTCCTTCTACTATAATCATCAATAAATGTTCAACATATTATGTGGATTTACTAATTCAAGGAACATCTATAGGACCAAATACATCAGAATGAATAAGATCCAATGCACCACAAGATTTATGAGAACTCAAATAAAACCAAATGCAATTTTGTTTTCCATAAATGCAATGCTCATAGAAATTGAATTCAAGATAACAATCATACAAACCTTCAACAAGGTTTTCTTTCCAAGGTCCTTAGACCCGTTTCTCCAATGTGGCCAAGTATATGGTGCCATAACATAGTTTTATTTGCAAGTAACATTATCTACGAAGAAAGAGCACCCTTTGTTACCCAAAATCCATGACCATCTACTGAAGGTGAAACCCTCACTTCTTCTACAGACTTTTTTTTTACAAAAATAATATTGTACTCAATAGTGCATGCATCAAGCTTATACAATGTCCCATATCCTACACCTCTAGCAATCACCATAGCACCTCTAACCATCTTGCACCCTACATCATAAAATACTACCTACACACCCGTATCTATTAGTTTTCTCACAGATAATTTTTTTTGTGCTAATCCAAGGATATGCAACACACCATTAATCCTTTTTATTCTACCATCAGGAAACCTAATTTTAACTTTACCATGGCAAATAATGTTTAAACAAGAATCATCACCCAAGTACACCTTACCTCCATCAAATTATTCATATATTCACAAAACTAATCTCTATTGAAGGTCATATGAAAAGATGCACCTGAGTCAATTAACCATGCATCATTACTTGTACAAGTTTCCAAAGTTGTAATGAATTTGTCACCATCTTCCTTCTCAGACTCAGAATCAAAATCAAATTTATTTATTTTCTTCTTCTTTTCTTCTTTTCATTCCTTATGAACATGTCCAGGCTTACTGCAGTTCCAACAAATAACTTTGGAGTTTCTAGGAGATTTAGATCTCCCCTTGGACTTGGATTTTTCATGCTTCTCATTCTTATTTCCTTTTTCCTTAGTTCTTCCATGAAAATTTAGGGCCTCTTTGGTAGTGATGAATGCCTTCCTCCTCATCACTTCAGAAATCAAAGAACCCACCACATCTTTAGTCTTCAATATAACAGTACTCCCAATACCCATAACAAGAGAATCCTATGAATCAAGCAAAGAAAAAAGAAAGATCTAACATTTCTCCTCATCCATTTTGACACCAACTGATGTCAATTGAGCCACCAACATATTGAATGCTTCTAAATGATTTTTGATTCATCCACCCTCTTCCATTCACAAGTAATACAACTTCTTCCTCAAGAAAATCTTGTTCACTAAATAATTTTCCTGATACATTTCACCAAGCTTCTTCCATAGTTTCTGTGTAGAGGTCTCTTCATGGAAATTAATTAAAATTGATTCTACCAAGCATAATCTAATTAGACCTTTGGCTTTACGGTCCATAACATCATATTGAGTAGCTTGAGTAGGATCTATAGGACTTGAAACATTCTCATCAACGACATCCCACAGATCTCAATCTATCGACATATCCTCCATCTTTAGCTTCCACATCTCAAAATTATTTCCAAAAAATTCTCCACCTCTATTCTCCTTGATGAAATTTCCATCCAAATTTTTTTGCAACAAGATCACAAAGTTTCTTTTGCAAAATCTCCCACTCAAATCTCAATTAGTTCAGAAAACCCAACAACCCACAACTAAAACCAAAGGTGATCAAGCTCTGATACCACTTGTAAGGAATCTAAGGTAGCAGAACAACTTCCTACACTAACCTTGAGAGGAGAATAATGCCAAAAAAATATAGATCTTTAACAGTTACAAAAACTTAAACACAAATATCATGCATACCACAACACAATAAGTTACGTGGGAAAAACCCTTTCAGGAGAAAAACTTCACAGTCCAAAAGTCACCCAATATATTATTTAAAAATCAAAAGATTACAATATACTTGCAGAGAAAGCTTCTCATAGGAGTATCACCACCAAAGATCAAGAGACAACCCGACCACTATCAGACTCTCATAATACACCCCCATCTACATACATCCTACCCACTTATAAAAATATTTTTGGAACCTTCTAGAATTGGGATTTTACAAGGTCATTTTTCATTTGATGTGTTAATAGAAAAACCTTGATGTGGCAATGAGAAAAAGCATTGACGTGTCAGTGAATGTTTTTTTGGGTCGTTGCCCCAAACCCCACATCTTGTTAGGAGTATACAATATTTGCATGATTAGTCACCACATACCAACATACATCCTATCACTAAATTGAATATAATTGCAAGGTTGAGACACATTTTCCCAACAATTTCTATAGGACTTTGGAATGCCACCACCTAAGCATGCCATTTTTGTGGACAAGGAGAGATCATTTGGAGGCAGTAAATGATTATTTTGTTAAATATTTCATTTTTTATAATTTAATTTCTATATATTAATGTCTATACATTTTTTTGTAATAGGTAGGGATTTATAAAGAATTAAATAGTAGGACTAGCCCTCGTGTTCAAAGTAGACCACCATCATACACATCTCCATCCCCCCGATAATCAAAGGCCACTTGTGGTCTATTTTCTTAACCTTGAGGGGGATGATTATTTATTGGGGTCCTTTCTTGTATGCCTATATGGCATTTTTTGAAATATATTTTATATTGCATATGTTTGACATTGTATGCCTATATGGCATTCTTGTAAGCCTATATGGATATTTTGTATATATGTTACACTTATATTGACATATATCATTGTATGCCTATATGGCTATTTGGTTAATAAAAATATTTTTTATTGATGGTCTCCATATTTGTATTATAAATCCATGCTTCAATGGATATTTCTAGATGGTTTACTTCAAATATTTAAAATCCAAGTGTATTCCATGCACTCTTCTTTTATATAATTGCAAATATATAAAGTTTGAACATTATTCTCCTCTAAGATTATTTTAGGATGTGTTTTTTCATACCTTTCTTCCTTTCAATTCTAAGTTCTCAAAAGCACTAGTGAACCTTCCATATTTGCTAAAATAGAGTTATTAACATTAAAATCCTCGAGAAAAAAATTATATAATGCACTCAAGATTTAGTCTAAGGAAAATATTGGGAAAAATTTACCCACATAGAATAATCCATGTAGGAAAATAGCTACATGCCTCTCATATAGAAGCAAAATTATTTCATGTAAGAGTAGTCAACATTTTACAAATCAAGCACCCAAAACCCTAATATGTCTCCATTATCTTTTCTAGGTTGAGAAAATGGTAAGAAACTATAACAAGGTGATATGCAGTGACATGATCATCACATCAACTCTCAAAAATGACACTAACTCTATTGAGGATACTAATCAATAGGTGCATTGCTATAACAATAGTGTTGTGACCACTAATAATTTCAAGGAATATATCTCTTCCACATGAACTATTGGGTGAATTGAAAACCTATCCATGTCATCATTGAAATCATCAATCATATGAATATAATAATGCATGATGCAATCTAACACCTAGGTATCTCTAAAACTACACATCTAATCCCATACCCTCTAGGCTCATTGTAGCATGGTAAGGAAATTCATGTAATTATACAATGCACTTTCAAGTATGCAACTAAAAATGAGCAAGACATGTTTACATGTGACCTTGTGCCTCTAGAAGTTTGTGATATAATTCTTGGAAGACATCTACCATTCCAAACCCCAATAGTGGATGCTATCAATCAAAAGATAATATTTTAACCTCAAAAAGTCTAAATTATAAGACAAAATAGCATGCTTCTTGTGTATACTTCATGTATTATGTCTATTCATGTGTATGCTTCATGATTCCTATGTATACTTCACGTATTACATGTATTCATATGTACATACTTCATGATTCCTTTGTATACTTCATGTATTCATGTGTATGCTCCATGATTCCTAAAACTTGACCATGTCACATTAGGAGGAATTTTTGGAAACGTTTAGGATGGGAAGTGAGAGTGAAGTGTATGTCAAAGTCTCTAGACTTGGAGAAGAAGATTTTGATGGCTCAAAGGATGAAGAAGATCTTCCTTTTAGCAACATCACAAGTCATACCCCAAAGCTCACCACCTGAATGCAAGAGAATGTTGGGAAATTACCTAGACTTGAGACTTAGGTAAGTTAATTGTCTATTGAAAGTGAAATAGCCTTTTGTGAAACTAATAATGTAACTGATTGGTCCATTCAAATAATACAAAATGAGGAAAGAACTAAGAAAGAGATGGAAAGAAACTAAAATTATGGCATTCTCGCACTCTAAAGCATAGAAAAGAGGATGAAAATTTCATTCTTGAAATTGAAGTAGGGTGATCCCACAATAGTGGTTTACAATTTTTGGCCAAATTGGACACTTAAATTATTATTTTTAACTAAATCTTCACATTCGGGCACCTATAGCGGCTAAACCGTGAGGAATTTGAAGATGATGCAAACTAGAGTCTCGTCACATTTTTCCTATAGATTCTAAAAATATTATTTTCAAAAAATTTGGAATCAGATTGCACTTATTTTTCCATCTCCCACGAAAACTAGTTTTTTTCAGAAAACAACATTTTTAAAAAGTGACACTCACCATATACACATAAATTTTTTTGTATGAAGGATAAAATTCTAATTCTTTCAAATTTAGATTTGTAACTATGATATCTAGCACTTTCATTTGGTCTCATAGTTTTTTATTGAACATTTTTTCCTTAATCAAGTTTCGAAGTCAAATCAATTGCAATTCATACATAGGCAAATTGTATACAACATAACTTTTTCTGTATGTATCGAAATTCAATTTTTTTTTTTTTAATGGATCAAGGACATCAATACCCAGCAAGAACATATTTTTAAAATTTTTATTTTGATAATCTGCTATTTTTCCACATGTGTAAAACAAAGAGCTTGATTTTCGGTGAAAAACCTATGTTTAATAAAACTAAAAAAACACATACAAAATAAAACCAAAACATATTAAAATTATATTTGTTGGATAACTCATTCTGAGGACTACCTGATTCTAGTTGGGTTTGTGAATATTCCTCCATTTTCATCTTCAACCCGAGCTCCGAAGTGCAAAAAATTAGGTTTTTTTTGTGTCTCAGATGGGGGATGAGGGATAAGGGGGGTTCGTACGAACCCATAGCGGTTCGAGCGATCCCCTTCAAAGAGGTTCACTCGAACCCCTTTCCTATGCATTTTTTTGTTTTTTTTGCGGCCAAGATTCAAAGGGGTTCGCTCAAACCCTAGTTCAAGCGAACCCCTTATTAGTTTAGTCAAACCAATAGGTTCGTATGAACCCCCAAAATCACTTTTTTTAGCCTGGGGTCATTTTTTCTGAGTTTTCCTTCCTCACCTGAATTGTAAACCACTATTGTGGCTTCACCTAGTACAGAAAGGAAGGAAAATAGGAGGAGGGATATGCATTGATGAGAATTTTTCATCGAAGGATTGTCTTACAAAGAAGACATTGGAGTTTCTTGAAAAACAACTTCTAATGAGGGCTACATAAATTTGTAGGTTTGAAAGAGGAGTGAGTAATTTCGAGAATGCACATGAATCTCTAGTCCTTGCAAAGATCATTCTAAGTGATGATGTGCCTACATTAAGCAAGAAGAATGAGGTGGTCTATGTTCCCTCCTCACTCGTTGATCGGCTTCCAGACAATTCTTTTCCATTTGTTGCAATCACTGGGATGACTCCCTTAAAGGCTAACCTAACTAGAGAAATGACTAAAGATATAAATTAGGTCCTTTTCATTATGAAGTTGATCCAAGCATGCGAGGGGATGGTGGAAACAACCTTTTTTTATGTAAGTTCTTCTTATCTTTAGTTAGTTCTTTTGAATGTGCAATTAGGATGAAGGAATCCTCCTCTTAGCCATCATGGATCATACTTTCCTCAGCCTATCAATGACTATGTATAATAGATTTTGGTTTGTGTGGTTGGTAGGCATCCCCTACCTTGAAAATAATTTTTCTTTCCTTTCATTTTTTTGTTTTTGGGTTTTTGGCCCATTTTTGGCATGTGTCCTATTTTTCGTGTGTGTGATCCTTTAATACATGATTGTGACTCTATTTCCTAATGGATAAGGGACTGGTGTGCAAGTCTAGATTCATATCTTTTTCCTTTGTAGTCCTTGTCCCTAGTCAAATCCTGTTATTTTTGTCACTTTTGGTCACCCCTTTAAAATAAAGAAAACCCATTGAGTATTAAACTAAAAATCAAAATATTTCCTTTGTCGGTCTTTAACCAACTTTGCAAACCTATGCCAGATATTGACAGAGTTTCACAACTTCTTTCCTACCCAAAAAAAACCTAAACTTTAAATTCCTCTTGCATTGGTCTTCATGGTAGTGGTTAGTCAGCTCACGGTTGCCAAAATGTTTATGACCAAAAAAGTGAACCAGATGGGAAAATATCAAATCAATAAAGAGACTTGGTGGCTTATTATGAGGTTTGGAAACCTTTGTCAGTTCCCAATAGGCTTCCCAAAACCTCTTCATCCCCATTGTTGTTTTTAAATTAAGCATGGCTACTCTTCTAAGTGATATTTGTAAAAGAAGGAAGGAGTTAATGAGTAGATTAAAGTGTTTTATGAAGTCATTCAACAAGGTGGTGTATAAGTAGGTTCTCATAACTAGGGTGGACTCCAAATTATTTTAATAACATACCTATAAACTGATAGCAAGTGCATTCAAGGTTGAATATCTCTTCATTAATAGAGATATGTTTGCAAAAAGATAAGACACTTGCAAAAATGAAGATTTCATGAGAAATACATTCATAAAAGCTAAAGTAATTCACCATGAGCATATAATGAAAATCTTATCACATGAAATGAACATAAAATAAAAATAAATATTTCCAAGATAATCCCATTATATAGAGCAGTTTGAAAGACAAAAATATAGATATATTATTATATTTATGATAGAATGTATGTATTACATTATTACAAAAGAGGGATTTAGCAACACAGGGGTCTTAGGCACAGAGAGTAAATATGAGGACCCTAATGGCCTCAATAGCTTCTTGAATACGCTAGATCTATGCAGGTGAAAAGAGGTTTTCATTGAATTCAAAAAGGTGGGAAAAGGCCTCCATGTTGTTACACTCCAGTCTAGCACACAACAAGGTGATAGCTTGACTAGCTTGCTCATTAGGTAGTGCAAAAGCGATGTAAATTGCATCACCAACTTATTAGAGTTATCATGCATTAGCTAATAATTAATTAATCTTTAATTGATTATTAGTCTAATTTATTCTCATGCACTTAAGCTAAACTTAGGAGTGTTTTAATGCTTTTATTATTTGAGCTAATATTAGATCATTATGTCTCATCTCATGTGATGTTGACACTTGCCATGATTTGATCCCTTTCTCATTTAGGGTTTTTCTCGCATTAGCACTCAACCCTCATTGTAATTATTTGCAGCTTTCATATCTTCTTGAAAGTCTCTTGCTTCTGTAATTTTTTCTTGTTGAAGAATATTGCACATATTGTTTGCAAATCTCTTGAATGGAAGGTGTATTTTTTTATTGTTTTATCTTGTGGTTGTGGTTTTGTGTTTGTTTCACAATTCTAACATGGTATCAAAACATGGATTCAGTGAACCCCTTCTTGAATTATGAGGTTTATTTTCTTCAACAAGCGTTGTAGGTTTTAGATCTAAATCCTCTTTTATTTTTTTGCAAATTTTGGAGGTGGGTGAATTTTTGGTCCATTTTGGTGTGAAAATAACCTCACCATTGGATTCAAAGATATCGAGAAAGTCAATTATGGCTTTTGTTTCACTTTATTTCAAATTTTGATGCCAGATCTATGAAGGTTTTATTGGTTGCTTTGTTTCTAGATCCATAGTGTAGCTACATTTTTGGTGCATTTTGAGCCCAAACGGAGGTTTCCATTATGCTTAAAAGGTCTCGAAACCTTAAGATCACCTGTCAAATCATCAAAATCCATGTCAAGATTTTCTAAGGAAAAAAAGTTGTGTACATGGGCCCATATGACCCTTGTACAAATTATCATGCACACATCTCAAAAAAAATGGGGGGCGATTAAAAAAAATAAAGGTTGGCTTTATTTTTCTATAAATTTTTTTTTTGAAATTGAAAAAAATATATCTAAAAAAATAAATTCAAATGCCTTTTTTGTAATGAGGGGTCAGTTATTTTTTAAAAGGAGGTGAATTTAATGTCGCCCTGTGCATAGGGTACTTACCCTGGCCACAAGACAACATGGGCAACACCGACCAACAACCTTTTCACCCATCGACTGGCACTTCAACCTTTCTTGACCTCTATTCATTTTTCTCAGCAACCCTTCAATTTTACCGACAGTTCTTTGATTTTTTCCATCAACTAACCCACCTTGTCAGCAAAGAAATCTTTGGAAGAATATCCCAGGACGGGTATGGAATATACCAAAAAAAATTAATTTCAGGGGACCATTTTTTTCCAACTGACCAAGGAATATTCCCTCAAATATTCACTGATGTCATGTTGGCGTCAACGTCACTGACACCTTTGCATGGCCCCTTTGTCCCCCTTTGTGTCCATTAGGGGTAGTTTTTTTTAATCTAAAACTTGGGAATACAATGTCTTTTGACAAACGAGATATCGTCAAAAATTTGGTTCTGCCAATATTCCAATGGTTTGGGTCTCATTGATTTATTTTGATGCTGGTTCATTCTATAGTCTATTGAATTCAAAGGATCTATTTTCAGTCCCGAGCTCGTATCTTCTAACTAGTTTTTTTTTTTTTCATGATTCTAGCAGCGTTGGAACCGTCTTTCAAATCTCTTCAATTCCATCCATGCATTTTTTCTATATTGTTCTCCAAGTACATTTTATTTAGTTTTTTGTGTTTTCACACTCTGGTGAACTACTTGGAAGTTTTAGCTCCTGCAAACTTTTCGTTTGCATACGATGACTTATGTTTGGCTATTTTATATGTATTTCCAATTTTTCATCCTATTTGGGCATTGTAGATATTTTTTCATGCACATTCTCTTGTGTAGATGCACTGAGATAAAGTGTCCTTCTAGTGTATGCTTTTTGGGGATCTTGCATATCCTATTGTGCCTTTTGTATTTGCACTATGATATAAAGTACCATGGGGGGGTTGATGTTTTCCTTTTGTTTTCCATCACACCTTTTTCAAGTGATTGTCCCTTCCATGATAGTAGTGAATCGCAGTGATTCTTGCCTCATGTGTGTGTGCATTAGTTTGAATACCCTTTTATTTGTAGGTTGTTTCTCCTACACACACTTCTTGGTTTCACACAATTTTAGTGTTCCTATCATGGCTCTCCCTTTTTCAACATTATGAGGGGGGTTATACTGTTGGTGCTAATGCTTCCTTGGTTTTTCCTTTGAGTGATCTATGTATCTAGTTCTTGTTCCTATGTACTTTCAGATGTAGTGTACATCAGTGATTGGTTACATGCATTTCAATGAGATGGATCACTTACCATATGGACACTCGTGAATTCCTATTTATGGAGGTTCTTCATTCAACACTCTATCAGCCATCTTCGACAATAGTCTACAAATTTTTGCTTCTAGATGTTCTACATGCTCCTATTTTTCAAGACACTATCTTGTTTGGAGGCTTCTTTAGTCCTTCCCTTGGCTTTCATCTCTTTTTGGAGTGGATTTTTTCCTATGAGGTTTTCTCTATTTGTCCACATTATAGAGATCTTTTGTTTGTACATGGGTACCTTACTTGGCCTTATTTGTCGAGACCCGTCATGCATTCATTTTTACGGTTTTTAGCTACTCCCTAAGTTCATCTTAAGGGAGGTGATAGATTTATCATGCATTAGCTATTAATTAATTAATCTTTAATTTATTATTATTCTAATTTATTCTCATTCACTTAAGCTAAACTTAGGAGTGCTTTTATGATTTTATTATTTGAGCTAATATTAAATCATTGTCTCATCTCATGTGATGTTGACCCTTGTCATGATCGGATCCCTTTCTCATTTAGGGTTTTGCTCTCATAAGCACTCAACCCTCATTGCAATTATCTGGAGCTTTCATATCTTCTTGAGAGTCTCTTTCTTTGTAGTTTTTTCTTGTTCAAGAATATTGCATCTATTGTTTTTATATCTCTAGCATGGAGGGTGTATTAGTTCGTTGTTTGATCATATGGCTCATGGTTTTATGCTTAATAAATTAGACTAATAATCAATTAAAGATTAATTAATTATTATCTATTGCATGGTAACTCTAACACCCCCCCTTAAGATGAACTTAGGGATGCATTTATGCTTTTATTATTTGAGCTAATATTAGATCATTACGTCTCATCTCATGTGGTGTTGATACTTGTCATGATCTGATCCCTTTCTCATTTAGGGTTTTTCTCTCATAAGAACTCAACCCTCATTATAATTATCTGGAGCTTTCATATCTTCATAAAAGTCTCTTACTTCTGTAGTTTTCTCTTGTTGAAAAATATTGCATATATTATTTGCATATCTCTTGTGTGGAAGGTGTATTTGTTTGTTGTTTGATCCAGTGGCTCATGGTTTTGTGCTTTTTTCACAATTCTAACACAACTAAGCCCACACAGAGATGTATAGAGAGACCTCTCAAATTATCTTCAATGCACAACAAGTATTGTGGCCTAACTAGATTCTCAATAGCTCATAGCCCCCATTCAAAACTCCCAAAGTTGCACATGATGTTGTAAAGGAAACACTCGAGTAGACCAAAATTATGAACATGCACCTGGGACATAAAGTGCTCACCAATGATATTATGAATCACATCCTCTTCCACATCACTGTGGATTACGAAGATTTCCTTAAGATGGTGTTTCCCTTGGTCTTCCTTGTGCAGTGCAACACTTGGTTTCGTGACATGGCTTAACCACCTCCTATGGATCTTGTATAAATATGGCGGTTGTATTGGGCATTAATAGGTCAATCTTTTGGTGCAACAAAAACCACCAATGTAACAATTAGTATCAAATTTGAGTTTAGAGGTTCAAAACCCCTTGCTTGCGTTGGGGGGATTGTTGCAAGATGGTGTGTCCTTTGGTCTTCCTTGTGCAATGCAACACTTGGGTTCGTGACATGGCTTAACTACCTCCTATGGATCTTGTATAAATCTGGCGGTTGTATCGGGTATTAACAGGTTGATCTTTTGGTGCAATGACAACCACTAATGTAACACAACCTACAAATGGTATTGCACTCAACACCCTCAATAACCAAACAATCACTCTCCAAAGCTACGTCATTTGATGTCCTTGACATGCTTGAAGAAAAAATTAACATTGTACAAGTAAATAGCGATGAAGCTTATTTATAGAATGGAGAAAAGAGAGATAAAAGAGTTCAATTGAAGGTAATTAATGTTGAAATTGCATCCAAATTTCCTCAAACTCAATGAACTCAACAAGGTGATGTGATGGGAATTTAGTGAATAAGATTCAGATATCGATGAAATCCTCTGCATTTAAATAAATTGCATAGAAGCAATCTTAGGTGGCTTGCTAATAGTCACATAAATTGAAGGAGGGATGTAATAATAACCACCCTTAAAAATAGTAATTAATGACTATGTTGTCATAATCTAATAGGAATTAGTCAGTTTCTGACCAACCTTTTATTCATCCAAATGGTGGTTGATGTTCAAGGATCAGCTTCCAAAAAGTCCCAACCATTATGATCTAAAATTTTAAATATCCCTTCATTTGATATTGCATAGGTATGAAATTTTGATCCCTCTTTCACTATGATGCATGAGTGAGAATCAATCATAACAGAAGGATCAATTTTGCAGTTTTAATATATTGTTGTGAATATTTATTGTTTATGTGCAGTAAATTGTGTGTTAGATACTAATATTTTTGGATAAGTTTATGAGCTTAGATGAATATTTCAATATTCCTTCCCTACGAGGATGCCTTGTTTAATGGTGTTTGATTCATTTATTTGCAACAAATGTTAAGATTGTATTGAGTTGAGTCAACAAACTTTGATAGTCTAGTTGGTGAGCTATGATATTAATTGTTTTCCAATCCATTTCCAAAATTGAAGTTAAGTTTTTCCTTATTTATAAATAATTTTTATTTCACATTTGTTTCATGGCTATGGACAGATGTTTGTTTTCCTTTCCTACTTTTTGGTTAAAACCATACCCTCTCTTTCATATATTTCAAAAAATCTAAATTTTATCAAAAGAGCGAGTTGTACCTCAATTAAAATTCAAAGGAAGATCACCAATTAAATGGTGATATCTCCAACTATTGTTGATCAATTAGTCCTTCTTTGGGTATTATAGAGTCATTTTGGTTAATCATATAAAGGACAAATTTGTCAACCAACACTTTATACTGACACTTTTTGCAAGTTTACATTCTAAGTTGACGTGGTTAAACAATTTTGAGCTAATAGAAATTAAGAGAGGTTAATGTGGATGGATTCCATATCGACATGTATTTGTAGAAAAAAATTCTTAGGTTCCATGAGCACCGAGAACCACTCCATCGTTGTTTGGTAGGTTTTTTCTCTTAGGGCTCTTAAGAGATAGCATAGGAATAGTGCACTTTGAAATGATTGGGTGACTTGGAGAATGAAGAAAGACCTTCCCTACCATTTACCTACCCACTTAGATGTGCTGGCATTATCATTTGTGGTCTAAGATTCACAAAATGCAAAATATGCTTATTGCCAAATTTTCACTGCTCTTTATTGACACTTTTTGCAAGTTTCCACTCAAAGTTGGCATGATCAAACATTGTTGAGTTGACCAAAATGGAGAGATTTTAATGTGGAGGGATGCAATATGGACTTTTACATGCAAACAAAACATTCTTAAGTGCCATGAGTCTTCAGAACCACTCCATCATAGTTTGGTAGATTTTTGCTCTTAGGGCTCTTAAGAGAGTACATCAAAATAGTGCACTTTGAAATGATTGGGTGACTTAAAGAGAAAATAGAGCCCTCTCCTACCATTTATCTACCCACTTGGATGTTTTGGCATTGTCAATTTGGTCCAAGATGCATGAAACAAAAAAAAAATTATTTTCAAATTTACACTGCTCTCTACTGACACTTTTTGCAAGTTTCTATTCAAAATTGTCATGGTCAAACCGTGTTGAGTAGACAAAAAATGAGAGATTTTTATGTGGAATGATTTCATATATACTTGTACGTCTATAGAAAATATTCTTATGTGCCACGAGCTCTGAGAACCACTCTGTCATAGTTTGGTAGTATTTTTTCTCTTAGGGCTCTTATGAGACTACGCCAACATAATGTACTCCAAAATGATTTGGTGACTTGGAGAATGGATATAGACCTTCCCTACCATTTACTTTCCCAAATTTATGTGTTGGCACAGTCGTTTTTGGTCCAGGATTCACAAAACAAAAAAATATGCTTATTGCAAAATTAATTCAACTTCTCTCTACTGAGACTTTTTGCATGTTTGCATTCTAAATTGGAACGATCAAACGGTGTTGAGTTTGTTGCAAGGAGTGTTCCCTTGGTATCCTTGTGTTGTGTAGCATAGTTCTTGAGTTTTTGACATGGGTTAACCACCTCCCATGGATTCATTAACGTTGGCGGTTGTATCAAACATTAATAGGTCGATCTTTTGGTGCAACAACAACCGCTTATGCAACAATTGGTATCAAAGCCTAGGTCATGGGTTTGAACCCCTTGCTTGTACTGGGGGGATTATTGCAAGGTGTACACCCTTGGTCTCCTTGTGTTATGCAGTTCAACGCTCAGATTTGTGACATGGTTTAACTACCTCCTGTGGATTCATTAAATCTAGAGGTTGTATCAAGCATTAATAGGTCGATCTTTTGGTGCAACGACAACCATCTATGTAACTGGGTTGACCAAAATTGAGAAAGGTTTATGTGGAGGGATGCTATATGGAATTTTACGTGTAGAAGAAAAATTCTTGGGTGTCATGAGCTTTGAGAACCACTTTGTCATAGTTTTGTAGTTTTTTGCTCTTAGGGATCTTAAGAGACTATATTAGAATAGTGCACTCCAAAATTTTTGTTACTTGGAGAATGAATAGAATCTTTCCCTACTATTTAATTGTCCACTTAGACATGTTGGTGTAGTTGGTTTTGGACCAAGACGCACAAAACAAAATATATTCTTATTGTCAATTTTTACTTTCTCTTTATTGACCATGTTTATGAAAGATAGTCATTAAATTTATTGGTTGGTGAGGCTATTTTCAACAATGCCAAAGGATAATGATATTGTCTTGGGGGTGTTACAAGACTATTTTCATTTTCTTGGGGAATTTTCCTTAAGATCCTTTGCTACTAGCCCTTGGATATTTTTTTTCCATAAGATGTTGATAATTTTTTATTATATGATTGATAGGATTTTGGATTAGTTTGTAAATATTTTGATAATGGAATAATGTAGGAGGAGGATTTTATGGTATTTAGTTGGTTTTGAGGTATTTTCTCCAAAATGGCATTTTCCTTGCCAAGATTGGGATGAGGGTGACTTATAAGAATTTAATTTTGATTCATGGGATGGATAGTAATAGCATGTTCTTAGTTTAAGGGGTCTTGGTTTCTCTGTTGGTGTAAATAAATTCTTGTACCTAGTTAATTCATTACTAGGGGACTTATTTACATGTTAAGTTTGCTTAGGTCCTAGGAAGGAATATTTCTAGAAGGTGTTAATTGTCATTAGTTGTTATCATATCTTTTGACTTGTTTCACATGTGACTTAGGTAAGTGTGATAAGTTGTCTCATGTCATATGATTGAGACACTTGTCATAATCCTATGACATATTGTATCCCACCTTGGCTATATAACCAAGGGTTTTGTAATACATTTTTCAAATCACATTGAATCATAATTGATAAGAATATAGTTTATTCTTTTCATATTCAGATCTTCTCTCTTTGTGCTTTCCATTTGGCATCAATATCTTAGCAAGCTATCTCCATAGCTAATTCTAACATGGTATTAGAGTAGGTTGGGTGCCATTAGATAGCCATTTTGAGATATCTTGGTAAATATTGAATGGTTGAGTATGCTCTTCTCTTGCATCGTATGACGATCTAGAGAATCAAAAAAACTTGATAGAAATACTAGATTTTGGGGGGTTCCTCTTTGTGGATTGTTATTGCAGGTTCAAATTGGAGCTTGTTGGTGCATATCTGAGCTCACTATTAAGTTCAAAGGGTTCGATAAAGGTGGTTTTTCCTTTTGTTTTGTCCAAATCAGACATACTAAGCCAAATCTATGAGGGTTTGAAGCTAAAGAGTGATTGCTAGATGCTAAAGGTAGCTGTATTTTTGGAGCATTTTGGGTCAAATCCGATCCTTCCATCATATCTAAAAGGCCCAAAAACCCCAAGATCGATTGCCAACTCATCAAATTCTGAGCAATTATCTACTAAGGCAAAAAAAAAAATTCCATGGATCCGTACGGCCCCCCAAGTCATAATTATTACACTATCGATATGATTCTACAAAAAATACATTTATTTTCATAAAAAAATTGTGAAAAAAATTATATGTTTTTTGCAAAGTTTATTTGAAAAGCTTTTAAAAAAAAATCAAATGAAAAAACAAGCAGAAAAATATTTTTTCTATAGACACTTTATTACTAGGTACCTGGTACCTCCAGTACGCAGCTAGTACCAGGCAGCCACGTGGCTTTGCCATAGTCCCGCAAACCCCGCCATAGTCAGCTAGCAGTCAATAAAAATTGGAAGATAATAAATACCATCCAACAATATTTAAAAAAAAAACAGCAAACAAAATAATCGGCCGAAAATAAAGCAAAATCCGACAAACTTGAAGAAAATTCAAGCGAATATAGAGAATATTCATGAAAAGATTTTTCCATCAAAAGATTCCAGGTGGTGGCAACATATTTTGTCATAGTAGGGGAATATTATGTTTTTATGACCGGAATACCATCAAATTTAATCCAGCAGTGTGCTGACATCATCAATATGTTAGTGTTTTCTATAAAAAAAATCTCACTCTCTAATGAGATTTTCAATTTTGCAATTGATTTTCAAACGATCATAACTTGCTCATTTTGACTCCTTTTTTCGAGAATTTTTTTTTATTTGGGCTAAATTTTTGTGCTCTACATGGTGGTGCAATCGGATTTTGGTTTTGGTATCTGGATTTTTTATAAATTTCAAATTCTCATAGGTGTCGCTACTTCATCCTCATTTTGGGAACTTCAGGAGCTCATATCTTGCTCCTACAATAACATTTTCTTGTGAAGTTTTTTTTGAAAGTGCATAATTTTTTGTGTAATTTTTAGTGGTATCATCATATTAATATCATTTTGTCCCAAAAATTGTACTTGATTTTGTGGCCTATTTTTGGTATTTGCATGTACCGAGATCAAGACGACTTTGTTGTTTTTGGCAAGTGGCATTTGTACTTGCACTAATCATAAAGTTCCAAATTAGATATTGTTTGGGGGGTTTCATGATTGAGTAATTTGGGGGGTAATCTTATAGTTGATTCATTTGTGTTGATCATTTTAGGAGGTATCATGGGTTTTTCTATTCATCTTTATGTGGTAATTCTGAATAAGGATAATTATGAGTCTTGGAAGAAAGGTATCCTGACACATCTCAAGTGGCTTAAGCTTTTTCCATACCTTTATGGACTCATACCTGAACCAAACACACCTTGGAAGAAATCAATTTGGGTTAATAATAATGATCACATTGTAGGATTAATTGGTACATATATTGGTGTTGATATTCCTGTGGAGATCTCAGATATTGAGTGCCCACACACACTTTGGACCAAGATTTGGGATATTTTTGGAGACCATCATATATCTCCATTCCCAGATGATCATGTTGCAAATTGTTTACTTCCCCTAAATTATGTTGATAATATACCCTATGATGATGATACTTTAGAGGAGCTTGAGTATAATAAATATCTTGAGTGTCTAGTTGACAACAATCCCTCTCTTCTTGCTTCTCCTCTTCTTATTGAGATCAAATATTCATCTATTATTGTAGTTTTTGATGATTATGTTGCTATAGATATGGCTTCTTGTGATTCAGTGCAATAGGATATTCATTGTCTTTCAAATTTGGCTACTTTGGATGGCTTCTTGAAAGGTATTTTAGACATGTTTGTGGAGTCTCATATTGCAGATTTGGGAGACATCATTGATAGTATTCATCTTCTCTTTGATGGAGAAGATTCTTGTTCAGTTGTTGTGAGGGAACACCTTGACCCTCTTGTTCATCTCTACATGATCATTCTTTGCAATTTGACATGACTGTGGATACTTTTGGACAACATTTGGAGGAGGTTTCTTTGTCTTCAAAAGGGATATCATTGTCTTTGGATTGTATTCTACATTCATCTCTAATATGTTTTGGATTATCCTCTTCAACAACATGGCCTAGAATTCCTATTTGGAGTGTGTCATCTTTCAGCATCAACATGGAGACAAATGAGCATGCTTCAGAGACATCATACATGATCCATCTTCCTGATATCCTGCATACTATCTTGGTTTTATTTCTTCCTAAGAGGAGGAACGTTGTTTGACACTTTTGGATCATCTTCAACATTCAATTTCGATCTTCTACCATCATTGCAGGAGACTCACCATTGAGGGGGGGTTGCATTGTCTCCCTTCTTCTTCTCTCTTATGGGGGTCTTTTTCTTCACATGGGGTTTTGGCCTTCTCATTTTTAATTGAGAGCGTATTTTTTTTCGTATCTTTCATCTCTCTTTTGGAGAGGAGTTTTGTCCTATGGAGTTTTCTCGTTTTCTCTATCCGTGAGAGATTTTATTTTCATTTTTACATGGGTACCTAACATGGTCTCGTATTTGAGACCCATTCTTGCATCTTTGTGTCAATTGCATAATAATCAACTACTCCCTAAATTGCACTTAAGGGGGGTTTTGGTGTAAATAAAGTCTTGTACCTAGTTAATTCATTACTAGGGGACTTATTTACATGTTAAGCTTACTTAGGTCCTAGGAATGAATCTTTCTAGAAGGTGTTAGTTGTCAATAGTTGATATCTTATATTTTGACTTGTTTCACATGTGACCTAGGTAAGTCTGATAAGTTGTCTCATGTCATATGATTAAGACACATGTCATAATCCTATGACATCTTGTATCTCACCTTGGCTAATAACCAAGGGGTTTCTACTACATTTTTCACATCACATTGAATCATAATTGATAAGAATATAGTTTATTCTTGTCATATTCAAATATTCTCTCTTTGTGCTTTCCATTTGGCCTCAAGATCTTAGCAAGCTATCTCCATAGCCAATTCTAACATTCTCATGGTTTGGTATAGAGAATCTATAGAAATATGATCCATAACAATCTCATTAATGTTTTCTTGGTAAATACCATAACCATCATAGGGATTATATTTTTGGTTGTTAAAAGGACCATCATAATCATCACCATAAGGAACATATTTTATTTGGTTATTAAAAAGGCTATTATGGAGTAAGACCCTAAATATTAGGATTAACTTTATGGAGTAAGGTTTCAAAGGGGTTTATTGATGTGATGCTTAGGGAATGGAATCAATTTTGTATGGATTTAGGTTTCATTTGGATGGGGGATAAGGTTTGATTTGGATGATTTGGGAATGGTTGAAGGTTTACATTGATTTAATTTAGTTTTTATAATTATTATTGTACCAAAATTTTCATTCCATGTCATTTGTTTTGATGCACTTATTTCGAATGGAAAATTCAAATTGAAAGATCCCTTATTGGTAAAGGGGAAATCTAACTTTATTGAAAGGATAAAATTGAAATGAAACTACAGAGACTAAGCATGTTGAAAAATCAAGGAATCAAAGGATAATGGATGTTAAAACTATAGAGACTAAGGATAAAGGGATCAAATTTGGTGAATTTTCCCAAGGAAACCAAATTTAACAGTAGCATACACGTCAATATAAATGTTTGATGATAATTTAGGAGAGAAAATGATGCCATCCATAAAATATTAAAGTGGAAGATTGCAAGAAATAAATAGCTATAATATTTTATTCATAATCTATCTCAGCCATTATAAAGTAATTATACATTCAAATTTTAAGTTTCAAAGTAGGAAAACATGCACACAATGAACAAAAGATGTCAAATATCAATTTTTATATAAAAAAGTGGAGTAATTGTGTGTGTACATATACAAATTTGGCATATATGCCAACTCAATTTTTTTGGAAACATGAGCATGATGGTGCATGGATGTGTATGGTGTTTCCATTGATTTCAACCCATTTGAGATATGCAAAAGTGTTGGTCCGGAGAAGACCAAATGTTTTGGATAGCTGGCTAAGTCTTAGAGTGTAATTGTAGTGTTATAGTGAACCAGTTTTGTGGTCTACAGTGTTCCACTATGCATATTCTTATCATGTGGATTTGAGGTGTTGATGATGTGTATTGAAGGTGTTAACATCCAAAGTTTTAAGGTTGTACGTATTCTAAACTGAAGATAGTGTTGACAGTGTATCAGGCTTGGTAGTGAAAGAGTTGCAGTTGCAAAGTGTATGTTGGAATGCTTTGTATTCAACCGAAAATGAGTATTTTTCTATTTGGTTTTGAGGAAGTGTTAGAAGATTTCAAAAGTATGTGTGATCCAAGTGGAAAGTGTGTTGGCGGTCTATGTGTCGAATTGTGAATTAACAATTAGTTTATTCATTGTTACTTCACCATTTTTGTTATGAGGTGTCAACCTAAGGGTTTTGGGGTCATGTGAAGTTAAGTTATGTATGGAGCATATTTATGAGAGTGATTATAGGTCATGCTGACCTATTTTGTTGTTATACTTGAGTTTTGGTTTATTCTGCAAGGCATGTGTGTTAAAGTGTTGAGTTGATAGGTTATGTGGTGCACGTTTTTTCTAATTAGGTCATCCTAATTGATGTTTTGGTTGGATGCCATATATATACAAGGTTGATTGATTGTGCAAGAATGTAGATGTGTGTGTGCAGAGTGTGTGTGATATCTAATGTAGTGTGAAGTGTAAATTGTAATTATGGTGCAAATTGTAATTATGGTGAAGTATGAAGTGTGCTAAGTTATTTTTTAAAGCTTAATTGGAATTGTATCTTTGGCATGTTGCAGATGCATTGTTAGCATTTCATTTGGCAGTGAGCCACCCTTTCCTCTATATTTTTTTATATTTTGGGCACTGAGCCACTAGTAGTGAGCCATTATCTCTTTCTAGATAGTGAGTCCTTGGACAGTGATTCCACCATTCTATAATCATAATTGTAACCGATTATAATATATTGTGAGCTAATACTCACCATGGTTTTTCCCTTTCTAGGGTTTTCCACATAAATCTAGTGTTCTTGTATTCTTTGTTGTGGTGCATGTTTTATATGTTCCTTTCCATTATTGCAAGTTTAATGTGATACATTTAATGGATGTTTAAGTTAATGAGTTTTAGTGAATACTAATTAACTCACCTTCTCAGTATTCTAGGTGCTCAACAATTGGTATTAGAGTTTGGTTCCTTCTATTGGCTTGATCGTTGAGGTAGATCTTGGAGATTGAACAAATGGATACAAGGAAGTATCCTATTCCTTTGGAAGAGGTTGTCCCTAAATGGTTTACTAAGGAATATTGTGAATTTTATATGGAAGGAGAACTCAAATTAGATCTTGATGATTTGGATAAAGTAGAAAGTGGGAATAGAGATTTGAAAGAGAATCTTAAAGATGCAGATGAATGCATCAAGAAGTTGAGGGAACAACTTAAGAAAGATAAATAAAGATTCAAGGAAACAAATGAGCAGCTAAATCAGTCAAATGAAACAATCACTAGTATGAAAGTGCAAGTTGAAAAAGGTAATAGATTTGAAGACTACCTGAATGCTAAATTGAAAGACAAATCTATAGAATTTCCAAAGCTTGAACATGAGATTGTGACTCTGAGATCAAATATGGAGAAATAAAAGATTCAAGAAGAGCTCCACCTTACTTTATGAAATAATTTCAAATCAAAAGGCTTCTAAGGACAAAGAAGGATTAGGGTTTGAAAAAGGATAAAGTTAAAAAGATAATTAAACTTCTTGAATAAGGTTGAAAAGAAGAATGATAAGAAGAGAAATTTCAGAAAATTCCAAAACCAGAAGAAATGTTTCAAGAGAGCTCCTATCAAAAAATCAACTACACAAAAGTATTCATATTTTAATGATTATTGTTACTCTTGCAATAATTTTGGACATAAACTTGTAGAGTATAGAAGCAGAATGAAACAAAATCTTCAATTATTTTCTAGTTAGTGTTATACATGTAATAGATTTTTTCATATAGCTATTGATTACAAAATTTAGATGATGAATAGTTACAATAATTGTATGGTGTTTCAATATTTTTATGGTTATTGTTATGCATGCAATAGCTTTGTGCATAAGGCTCTTGAATGTAGAAATAAAATGGAAAGAAGTAATCTTGTTCAACAAAAAGGTGTCAAATTTCATAAATGCAATAAACTAGGACACATAGCTAGGTTTTGAAAAAGTAAGAATGTGGAACCCTCTATTTCATAGAAGAAGATTGATCCAATAAAGAAAAAAAAATGATCCAGTTGAAATGAAGAAGGAAATGAAGAAATTCTAAAAGAAGAAAGAAGAGAGTGAAGTGAAGAGTGAGTTTGTGCCAACTCTTGGTACAGATGTTTCCTCCAAAAACTAGTTGAAGATATTTGGCTTAGGGGGAGTTTTAATAGAAAACATTCAATGCCCCTACTAAAGATGTGGTATTGATGCTTTCAATACTCTAGTACATGTGTAGATTGACATGGTCAATCTTTTGGTGCCATGAAAAACCTGTTCCTATAAATGGAATCAAAGATAATTGTATTATGGAATCAATTGAACTCATAATTGTTTGGGTTCCCGAGCTTGGATATGAGGTTACTGAAGCAAAGATTATGAGTTTTGTAGATGTGTTGAGAAAAAAAAGAGATCCACTTGTGAATAGGTTCGGTACTTATGCAGAGAAATCCAGCTAGGTGAACATGGAAAAGTAGAAGAAGGATGTAGATGAGAGTGTTGAGAAGTTGAAAACTAAATTGAAGGAGATGGTGAACACACCCAAGGGTTTTGCAGAGAAATCCAAAGCCACTATTGTTGCTCTGTAGGGTACTCAAAGTAAAAGAATCTTAGTTAAGACCTCTTCCCCCTCTCCTACTATTCCTAAGTCCTCTAGAAAAAATCTTGTAGGAAGTTCAAAGAAGAAGATAAACAAGAATTCCCAAAGAAGACAAAGGCACAAAAAGAAGAAAACTTTCCTCCTCTGGGTGATGAAAAAACTACAAAAGAAGAGAACACTAAAGAGATTTATGATAATGGAGATAAGGAGAAAAGTGAGAAGAAGGAAGGAGAAAGTGATAAAACTATTAGAGAATCCTCTAAAGCCTCTAGAGAATCCTTTGAAGCCTCTAGAGATTCAATAAAAGATCTACTAATTATGCAGTTACAATTTGAACTAGTGGTTTCTGCACAGCTTCTATAGATTCCAATGCAGCAAGGACAGGTAGATATGAATAAAATTTCTCCCCTATATAATTTATATCTTGATAATTCTTTCTATTCCTCTATAAGGAAGGAAATACTTTAGACACACTGAAATAGTGTACGATTGATTGAAGAAGCAATAAAGGTATTGTAAGAAGGTAATCTCAGAGCAATGATTGATGATTCTTTTTCTGGTGTACATAAATTGATGTTACTACTTGATTCCTTTAAGGAATATTCTATTGGTGGGGGATATTGATGGGGAGGCTCTGATCTAAGGTGAATTTGGTCGCGTGTGTGAAGGTTGCTTGTGGGGTTTCTTCAGTTGGCCATGGAGGAGGCTTGACCCTCCTCCACGATCACTCATAATTACTCTTAGGTACAACTTCTCTGCTATGTTCTTGGTGGCATTTTCCCTTTATTTCATTTGTTGTGGGTGTGACGAGGGCATCTCTCCAACTACACTGCCCGAGGGTGACCGCATGTGTGTTCCCTTGCCATTGATCTCGAATGATGGAGGGGGATACAAATCCTCCAAGAAAATATTTTAAGGACCCTGTCATTTCAAATAATAATGGTGTGCACACTAAATATTTTAGAGATATTGTAGTGGACGAGAGGAATCGGCTTCTGCAAGGTGCTAAGTTTGTGCTTGACGAGGTCAAATCTCTAGTGGATGATGGAGGGGAAGAACAAGGTAAGCAATACCCGTCTTCTCTCTTGAAATTTTTTTGGTTCCTAATGAAACCCTTAATGATACAATTTCTGAGGAAGATGGTAGGCTCTCAAAAATTGCAATTTTCTTTGTTGTTGTTGACACCAGTAAGGTTCTGACAAGAAAATACATGGATGAGTGGTTTCATAACATATGGGTTAAAAAACTAGGGTTCCAATTTTATTATTGCCGCATGGTGCAAAAGGGGTTGTATGTAGTAGTCTTTAATAATCATAATTCACATTAAGAAACAATCAAAAAAAAAAATTGGAATGTTCGAAAGGTTATCTTTCGTGCCCTCGGATGGCTCCCTGAGGCACTAGAGGAAGAAGTGTTGGCATTGTCCAACCCTAGATGGTTGGCTATTAAACAGGTCCCTCCCTGACTTTGGAAATTTGTGTTGCTATTGTTGGAACCCTATGGAAATTTCTTGAGGATCAATGATACAAAAACTCCCCTTCCACATTCTGATGCACGGGTTTCAGTCTCCCTCCAGGGATAGATCTTTTGGAGATACTAGAAATAAAATTGAAAACTGGAAGCATAATTTGTGAGTTTGAGACCCTCAATCGGCTTAATGCATGCTACCTATGCTAGAGAGAGGTACACATTAGAATAAATTTCCCATTAATAAGAAAAAAGAAAGAAAAATTATTATGCCCTTGGTGGAAACGGTAAATCTAAGATACAACCCCCGAAAATAGATAAGAGGAAAGAGGGAATAGAAAATAATATGAAGAAAACTATGGAATGCAACACCACTCTAGAAGAATTCAATGAGGGCTTCTTTCCCTCAAACATTAACCCTAATGATGGGTTTAATAATACCCCTGTTAGAACTGTAAAATTTTGAATTTTTACAGCCTATTGCATTCAAGAGTTTCCAGCATTAAGTCCTTTACATAAGCATAAAATCCCCTCTTTGCATTGTCTTGCTTATTTTTCGTCATGTGACCCATTTGAATCCGTCTACCTCTTCATATTTCATTGAAAGACCCATATCGGCAAGACATAGTAAAAGTCTCCCCAAGCTATATTTTTCACTAACATGTATTTGTTGCTGACAATCGGCAAGACTTTTCTTTTGTTTCGGTGATTGAGAAGATTTATATCGGCAAAATATGCATTTCGGGGTAATGTTATAGCAAAGTATTTTTTCTTGCCGACCGGCATATAGAAAAAATATATCGGCATATGCTGGGGCATCGTTGTAGTGTCACGGCGAATTCAATTTGTCTTACCGACTAACATGTGGAGGGGTCATTTCGGCTAAACCGATTGGTATCGGCATGAAGTCATAACAAAATGATTTCGTTTTACCAATTGGCTTGCAAGCAAATGTCTCGGTAAGTCTTATGTGCATCGGGGAAGGTCTTGGCGAAGTGACTCCTATCTTGCCGAACTAAATATAAGGGGATTCAAAAGGCTATTGGAGAGAGTATTGGGGTCTTGCCAATTTGAAAGGTATGCTGATAGAGATATGCATCGTCAGGAGAAGAACTTTTCGACATAATTTTCATCGAAGTTTGAATGTCACACTAAAATGAGAGTTCATCGGTGAAAGGGTGATTTTGTCTCAGCGACTGGAAAATGACTTGAAGAATGCATTTCGATACGACACAATGAAGTCTATGTAACATCTCCCCGACTCGGAATTGTTATAGCAACATAAAAGGAAGTAACAGTCATCATTATTTTTGATCCCAAGTGTCGGTAAGACCATGTTATGTCTTGGCAAAGGGTGTAATAGACGTTGCAAAAGGACTTCGCCCCAGATTTGAAAGTCTCTCATCGAAAGGATATTTGATGTGACAGTGCTAGTTTCAAATGGGTTTCCATTCGTGCTTCATTAATGGCGTGATGGGATATAACAGTAAAGTTTGTATCAATTCTTCAGTTCCGAATTGATTGCAGGTGAATTGGCATGCTGAACAGAGAACCGGGACATTTTTCAGTCTGAGGAGCTCAAGCGGAATACTGTAAGTGATTGTTTCTTGGTTTTTTACATTTTGATTTTGTAAGCTTGAGAATGGAGTCTTCTGGTTCTGGAAAGAGTAAGGGTAGAAAGCCTGGTGAGAGTAGTCTGTCAAAAGGAAAGAAACAAAAGGTTGATACAGAGCATGAGGGCACTGAAAGGAGGTTGAACCAAGACCTTATTGGTCAACTATCTAGCTTGAGGCCTAAAGCTAGAAGGTCCGCACAACTTAGGGCAGAAGTTGATAAACTAGATGACAAGTGCAAGTTCATAGGTGATGTCTGGACTGCCATAAGAGGGTATGAGCTATTCAATTTCCATTACCACAGAAGAAATCGCTTTGAACCAGTTTGTAGCCCATGGAAGTTAAATGTAGGGAAACTGGTGTGCCCTAATATTTTTGTAAATGCAGAATTAGTAAAATTGCTTGCAGATAATTATGATCCAAAACATAAGGCTATATGTGACCCATCTGGAAAACCACAGATATATGTGTCTAAAGAAGCAATGGGTGAGGTTTTCAAATTGGAAGGGTTTTGCAATGAGGAGATCAATTGTGAAGAGTTAGAAAAATAATTTTCAAGAATGGATACAATCTATAAGGGTTGGAGGTTGCCTATTCATAGAATTAAGCAGGGTAACAAGTCGAAACCTCTGCAAGATAGTGAGGGGCCTCCTTATCATGTATATTTGTTTGAGCCTTATAGGAAGTACACGTATTTCTCAGTGTGTCAAGTAGTGGGGATGGATGCCTCAGAACTCATGTCAATTGTGCCAATGATTATCACAACAAATATTCAGTATCATAACTCCAGGCCATTCGACTATGCTTCATATATTGTTAGGGAGCTTGATTCAGGATTGGTGGCTATAAAGGGTGGAGCTTCTATTGTTCATCTTAGACATTATTCATTGTTAATGCACTTGGTGCTATATTTTGGACAGGAGTTCGGAGTATGGCCTCCAGAAATGAGAGTTTCTCAAATTGGTAAGGAGGGTGAAGCATTGCCTGTTCAGTTGTGGACTGCTATTTGGGATAGCAAGTTTGCTAATTCTAGTTTCATCCACTTTGAAGAATATTTTGTGAAAAATTTATACAAATTGTATAAGTATCCTTGTAATTATTCATTCACTAATGAGATTAAAAGGTTTCTTCGGCCAAAAGATTTCAATGGGTCAATTGATCATAATTGGGGTGATTGGTATTGTTTGGAGGGAGCTACAATGATCAGAGTATATCAATTTGAAGATGCCCCTTTTATTCTGCCAAGGACTGTTCCAAACAGAGTTGCATATTTGGAAATTTTCAGACAAATGGATTTCAGCAGTGTGATGCTTTTCAGTTCTTATGGGAAGCAGGATTTTATGCCTAGTACATTGTGTTTTGGTGATTTCACTGTGTTGGCTAAGGAGGGATATAATTCAATCCTTGATAGATTGTTGCATTATAATATGAAAAGGGGACCACCCAGGAAAAACTTTGACCCTGAAGGATATATCAATTCAGCCAAAGAAAGGATTAACTTTGGAAGGTATCAGCATGTACCTTATCCTTTTGATGATATGATTAGGAATTTGGATGAAGAGGAAGCAGAGGTGGTGGTTGAAAGCTATAACCAAGGGTTATAGGATATGGAGATATTGTCTTCTGGAGATGAGGAAACCCCAATGGATAAAGTGCCATAGAGTAGAATAGAGAAAATATCTAGGTTAAGGACTCAACGGTATGTTTTCCCAAATAGAGAATAGAGTATTGAAAGTGGTGATATTGATGCAAGGCATACGGAATATAGATCATTTGTTTCAAATGATGAGTTTATAAATTCTCCAGAGTTCAAAGCATTCTTGTACAAACAGAAGGGGAAAGAAATAAAAGAAGATGTTGGTGCTGTCACTTCCGGGAATGAAGAGCAATTATTGGGTCAATTGAGAAAATGTGTGGATGATGAAATGACAAATATGACTCATGAAAAGGGGAGGAAAATGTTTGAGGATGCTGGTGTCATGATTTTTCCTGGACTTGATTTGAACTCTGCATTAGTTTTTGATAGTTTCTTAAGAGATAGTAATACTACACACAAACTTGATAAGGAAAGGGTAAAAGAGGTGTATTCAGGCTCTAAGTATAATACTAATGAGGGATCATTGATGATTTGGGCTTTGTACCCACCCCACAAGAAATCAGTGGTAATTGATACAGAGAAGGCATTTGGCCATGTTATGACCCTAAAGGTTAGAGAGGCTGATCTTGTGGTTACTACAAAGATTGGGATAAATATTGCAAAATTGAATAAAGCACGGATCCAGACACTGATAAAAGAAAGAGAAATGTATAAAGCAAGTAATAAAAGAATGTTGAGAGAAAATGATAGATTGAAAGACTTGGTTGGTATTTCAATAGATCCAGCCAAAATGCTCACTCAAGGAGAAAGTTCTCGAGTAAAAGATCATTGGAAAGGGTCAAGTGCTTATACTCAGGGAAAATATGATGCAATTGTAGCAATTGATAAGAGGAGGCAGGATAATTTGACATCCTGGTTGAATAAATTGTGGGGAAAACATTCTAGTACTCTGACTGCATTAAAGAAGCATGAAAGGATGGATGGACGAATTATGGAAAAGTTTCATGAATTGGCCCAGAGTGATGAGGCTAATGGTACTGCACTTGAAGCTGCAAATCATATTATCAGTCACCATCAAAAATTCTATGAGGAATTGCAGGGGGATAAACAAGGATTAATTGAAGCTGCCAAGAAAACTGTGATCACATTTTCTGATAGTAAGGGGGAGTTGAAAGATGCCACTAGATGGAAGAATAAATGTGACACAATACTGAATTGAATCATGAAGACATCTTTTGCAGAGGATACAACATTAGAGGAAGTGAGCAATCAAAATGAGGAAATGGTCAAGATGGAAATCATGATCAGGAATGTTGTCGAAGATACGGATACGTATAAGCGCCAGGATTATTTGGACCACCTTGCTATGACTCACTTGTGGCTAACTAAAGCCTAATTATTCTCTACCTTTTGTTTTGTATTTTGTTTTTTCCTATTTCCGAAAGGACGCGTCCTTTCGTATTCTCAATGTATAAATGTCCATTTTGAAAACAATATGGGAGGTAGAATTAGATAGAGGATAGAGAAGAGACAGCAGAATACAATTTTTGGGCAAAGATGAGACTGGTTGCATATGTAAAATCATGGAGATATCAATGAAAATCTAATACGATGGTGCAATGTTTTTTGGTATTGGTTGTTTATGATATTTGTTGAAAAGTATTGTTGAAGTTGTCTCCGTAATGGTGTTTTCTGGTTATTCGAATTGGTGTAAACAAGTTTATACCTAGTTCGTCAATGCACATTTGTTGCATCTGTATGATCAATTAATTGTTTCTTTCCAATAAAGATTAAAAATCTTTGAATTGATCATAGTAATTAGGGAATGTCAACTGGATTATTAAGAAGAACTCAATAATCACAATCCTGCATGTTTATACAAGCTATAAACCAAATAAAATGCTAAATAACTTGAACGTCTGCCAGAACAAATAAACTCGTTTCAGATTTTTCTCGACTCCGTGAACCCTATAAGGCACTGGTCTTTTCATTTTTCATTCTTTAGTTTCACTCACATTTTTACATCTGTTAACTGAGCATATTAGGGTTTAGTCTTGAATATTAATATACAATTTATACCAAATTTGATTTATTTTGTCCATTTCAATTTGCCATTGTGGACAAATTAGGGCAATAGAAAAGATCAAAAGTCAAGTCTGCTTAATTCAGTTAGGTACACCTGCCTAGGTTTAGCAAAACCTAAAGAGTAGAAGGTTTAATTATTTCAAACCTTGTTCTGTTACCCTAAAACGTTGTGAAAGCTTGGCAACCTTTCGTGGTTCAAACTTGCGTTTTTGAGAGCTAACAACCCCCACTATATGAATATGGAAACAAACAGTAATAATAATGGAGCCTCTTAGGTGGAGGACAACCTGGCAACCCTAATGTAGGAAATAAATAACAATCTGATGGATGGAAATATTGATGCAGAAAAAGATAATAAAGAAAGAGAAGACATTGAACCTACCTAGCAAGTAGGGTCCAAAGAACCTATAAATAATGCTAAATTAAATGCTTAGCAATTGGCTCTACAAAATATCAGGCAAATAAAGAAATATAAATAAAATAATGCTAAACCTGTCAAAGAGATATACTCCTTCAATTCAAAATATTTCAAAGAAGAAAATAGCACAAGTATGATTGAGGGGACTCAAGGTGTGGGAATGGAGGTTCCACAACCCAATAAAGTTGTTGTAGATTTCGGGGAACAGGAGCCCTACCCTCAGACTGTTAAATTGGATTTGCCTGGGAGAAATTCAGATGGAACTAAACTGCACTTGGAAGAGATACAATCTGATGACCTTGAAGAAGGGCCAAGGGAAACCATTTCCCTCAATACTATGTCATTTGTGAATGGAAATGAAAAGGTTGATGAAATCTTGGTCCCAAATCTTGTATTGGCCCCTCTTAACACTTTTGACGAAGTGCCAAGTTCGAATGGTTTTGTCTCCTAGTTGGGCATGGATTTTGTAGATGACCTAGGGTTGTTCACTACTAGGGAGACCACTGATGTGGAAGGGGATCCCATGGATATCATAGCTAAAAATACCTGAAGATATAGAAAAAAGAAAGGCTTAGATAATATTAAGCTACCCCCAGATAAGGAGGGCAACCAGTCAATAAAGGAAAAGAGGAAAAACTCATTGGGGTGAATTTTCCACCCATTGCCAAAAGGATGGAAGTAGAAAACAAACTCCCCAAATGTTTTGAAAAATTTAAAAGTGATAAGGAACCCCCCAATGAACAAGTCTAATGGACATAAATTACATCTCCTAGAATATAAGGGGACTTGAGTCTCTAGATAGGAAACATATTGTGAGAAGGTTCCTATTGCAAAAGAGAGAGAAGGATTGTGTCTTATTGCAAGAACTCAAAGCCACTGGATTTGTGCTTGAGACTAGCCTAAAGGTCATTTGGAAAGATGCCTCTCAATTTGTCACCAAGCACGAAAAGGGGAAGGGTGGGGCTGCAATATTGCTTGCTGAAAAATGGGCACAACTGGTGGATAGCCATGGGGTCTCTCCTTGCAACCGGGATCTATGGGTGACCATCAAGAAGAAAGAGACTTGCTTTGGAATCTGCTCAATGTATGCTCCTAATGAATATAAGGATAGAATCTTCCTTTGTAATTGGCTTTATAGTATGCAAGACATCCCATGGATCATTGGAGGAGACTTAATTTTATTGAGAAAGGGAGAATAAGTTGGGAGGCTCAAGAGAAGAGTGGAAAGGAAATGAGAGGTTTTACTGGGTAAGAATGAAATCTAAACTAAAAATTGAAGATCCTATTGAAGGACAAAAGAAGGATTGCAAGGATATTTGGTTTACATGGTGCAACTTTCAGAAAGGAGGGAGGAGAATCTATTGTAGACTGGATAGATTTTACATAAACAAGGCCTTCTTATCGACCATCTGGGTGAAAGATGGGTGTAAAATAGAGGTAACCCCCTACTCTCTATCTGACCACCCTTGATAAGGGCTAGATTCTATTTTAAGGATGGTGGAGCTAAGGTTGGGAGGATTGAAAATCGTTTCTTCCTCAACACCAACCTCCTCAAAGATCAATATTGCAAAAATGATATTGTCTCTCTCAAATTAATCAACAAAGGACTGTACCAAAACCTCTCCCCATTGAAAGATGAGAATTGAATGTTAAAGGATGAAAAATCTTCTTCCAAACCACTGGAAAGAAAAGAGCCAGACAAAAGAAAGAGGGAAACTACCCTTCAGAACAAGCTTATCCAAGTTGAAACTGAGTTACAAGCAAACCCCATTGATGATGGGCTAGCAAGCAGGTTAACCATGGCTAAAAGTAGCCCAAGGAGACTCTAGGAAAACAAGATACAAGGACTAAGAGTTAGAGCCAAGATGAATTGTCTTTAAAATGGAGATAAAGGTACCAAGTTTTTCTTTCGATACATTAAGGAAAAACATGCTAGAGAGAATATTGATCAGATAACTGTAAATGACACCACTCTAATGAATCAAGAAGATATAAGAGAAATTTTTTTTCAATTCTACAAAAACCTCTTTACCTCTGAAGGTGGTAGTGAACCTTTCTTGAAAGCTAGGGAATATATAAAGAAAATTGTATCGAAGAGGATTAATGATGATATGGCATCTGAACTTGGAAAAGAGATCTCGAAAGATGAAGTTAGAAAGGCCATCCTCTCTCTCAAGGATGAAAAATCTCCAGGGGTAGATGGCCTTCCTGCATAATTCTACAAGACCTTCCTAGAATGGGTGAGTGAATACTTATTCCTTGTTTATAAGGAAGCTATTGAAAGAGGCACAGTGGGAAAAAATATCAACAAGGGGATTATTAAATTGATCCCAAAAGAAGGTGATAAGGCTTTAATCAAAAATTTTAGACCCATTACTTTCCTCAATGTATCCTACAAGATCTTACCTAATATTTTGGCTAAAATATTGGTGGTAATTCTACCCAAGATCATAAATTCTACATAGACTGGATTCATTAAGGGGCGATATATTTTTGGAAAACCTTATCACAAGTTGGGAAGCTATGAATTGGGTGAAGAAAATAGGGCAAGATGCAACAATGCTATTACTGGACTTTGAAAAAGCATACAACATAATTGAGTGGTACTTTGTGCTCTTAGTATTGGAGACCTTTAGATTTCCCAAATCCTTCTGTCATATGGTTCATACCCTCTTTTGTGATGTTGTTGCATAGGTGGAAGTCAATGGAGTCCTTACCCAAGAAATTCCCCTTGGAAGATCAATAAGGCAGGGCTGCCCACTTGTACCGACATTATTTGTAATAGCCTCAAATGCCTGCACTATGTGTTAAGAGAGAACTCAACAGTCCCAAGAGTTAAGGGCATCATTTTTCCTGACAAGAATAAACTCATAAATCTTCAATTTTTTGATGATACCTCAATTCTCTTGAGGCTTGAGGAAGATGACCTTTCAAATTTAATGGGAAAACTTGATATCTTTTGTAATTCTTTTGGGGAAAAAGTTTCCCCCTCAAAGTATTTCCTCTTGGGATGGAAAGAAGAACCTCCAAACTAGGTTAACATATTTGGTCTGTAGTGGGGGGGTTCTCCAATTCTGGTGAGGTATTTGGGGATCCCCTTTGTAGTGGAACCCAATTTAAAAGAGATGTGGCTATGGATAAGAGACAAGATGGAAAAGAAACTTTCCAAGTGGAATAGACACTTTCTCTCCTTGGTTGGGAGGCTCCAAGTCTTCCAAACAATACTCTCCTCATACAGTATCTATTTTGCCTCTATGTGGTTTTTTAGCTCATATTAGATTAATGCTATTTAGAAAAGGACAAGAGACTTTATCTAGTTGGATGGTAAGGGAAAGAGAAAAAGACACTCAATGAGATGGGAATGGTGCACTATTGCAAAAGCTAAAGTGGGTCTAGGATTGAAAGATTTGAGACTACAAGGCATTTCCATGGTAGCGAAGTGGGTGATTGGAGCCCTAGAGGGGGGAACCATAGAAAGTGATAATTAGGTAAAATATTCTCAATGTTGTCCCTAGGCAAGCAAAATCATGGAAGTCTCTTCCCTTCAGTGATGTTCTTAGTAGTGAATGGGATATGTCACCTACAAGATCCAATGTATTCAAGACCATCTAGAAGGCATGGGAAGTATTAAAAAAATGCCTTACCAACTGCCACTCCACCAAAGGTGATATTAGGACCATCTATGTTAATAGATCATTATGGTGAAACTTAGAACATAAAGGAAAACCTCTAGCTCTAATTCAGGGTTGTTCAACAAAAAATTGAGCCCACAAAGGAATTAAATGTTTTAGTGAAATTATGAAATATGGAAAATTAAAGGATTAGAATGACCTTAACACAGAGTTCAATCTACCCCGCAACAACTAGAGAACCTACACGGTATTGAGGGAAGCCTACAGTAATTTAAAATTTCTAGTGGAAATAAAAAATGAAAGCTCTCAATTTAAAGAGTTTCAATGGAAAAATGATAATAAAGTAGTGAAATCTAAAGCTAAGGAACTATACTCTATGCTAACAAACCAAATAGATCTAACAAAACATATGAAAAAAAGTTGGAAAATGAACCTAAATAGGAACCAGTGGCAAAAAATATTTCAAATGAACTGGCGAAAAGAGATGGATGCTAAGAAAGCCTGTTTCAGATGACTCTTGATAATTCAAAAAAAATCTTTTAGAACTAAATTCGATGACATTGAGGTGTGCATCTTATGTAGAATACCTAAGATAATTAACCACATCTTTTTTTAATGTATTTTTGCTAAAGAAGTATAGAAGGCCTGTTTTGCAATAAACAAAATATTTGGGGAAATAATGGAGATCCTCTTCTTGAAAAAAATATTTTTAATCATAATGTGAAAATGGGAACAACTGTTGCACTATTCTGGAATCTCCTTTCTATTGACATTTTGTGGGCAATATGGAAGGCTAGGAATGAGGACAGGTTTCAAGGAAGGAAAAGATTACTTACCGAGTCTTATAAGACTCATGTTGTAAAATGTTGCTATGCAGGTCTATATAATAATGGAGCTTTCAAAGGAGAAGTTTTGGAAGTACTTGGAGAACAGGGAAATAACCATTGATATCCTCGAGGCTAGATATGGGCATATGTGGTAGGATGGGCACCCTGAGGTGGATATTTTTCTAAGGGCACTGCAAGCTTTTTAGAAAGAGCTTATGGAGGAGAAAAACACCATTCATGACAAGAACAAAGATGTATTGGTAGTGCTTATGGTGGAACAGGGTAATAGGGAACCAATACCTTTTGTGGATGAAGTGGCAACAACAGAGGGTTTAGTAGCAATAAAGGGTGTAGGCAAGATTGAGTAGTTTCCTATACTATGGGGCAACAAAGGAAACTTTATTTATTTTGATCCATATATATACTTGTATAGGATAATGTTATATACTTGTGCAGGTTTTTTGTGTAGGATTTTCGTACCTAATTGCAACAGGGCATATACAAGGGGTAATATGATGACACTTGTAAGTAATGTAACATGGGTTGTACAGGGGGTAATTTGATTTTTTTGTAAATTGATGTAATAGGGCTTATACAAGGGGTAATCTATTGATTTTTTGTAACTGATGTGGCTGGGGATAATTTGGGAAAACATTGTATCTAGGGTAGTATGATAACTAGACTTTTGAACTAAAACAACCATTTGATTTGTAATCGTTGTTTCCTCTATACTCAATACAAAAATATTCTATTGGTCTAAAAGAAAAGATTTGAAAAGAAATGGAAAAAAGGGTCAATGATAAGAGATTGACCAATATTTTTTATAATTGTAATACAACACATGGCAAGTTATAAGGCATGTTGAAGTCCAAAAATGTATGGAAGAAGCTAAAGTTTTGTTTTAGTTTTGCTTCAAATGCCATAATTATACAAGGAGCATAAAAGATCAAATGTACTCAATCGAGTCACAAATTGCTCAGGCCTCTTGTGCATATGATCCAAAAATGATGCAGATGGTGCTACAAGGGAAACTATTAAAAATTTGCATTGTCAATTCTTCTTACTACAAGAACAAAAAGGGAAGATTATAATGCATTATAGTTAACTTAGAGACTTGGCAAGTTCAAAGCTTGCATCTTTGACTCTAGAGTATTAGCAGATGCAGAGAAGGTGACACAAAAGAATATGGTGCCTAGTTCCCCAAATGAAGGAGATGACCTCCATACTCAATTTGAGAGTTAGTGATGTATGTTTTCCTTCACTAAGAAGGACTGGGAGGTAGCAAAGAGAGACTAGGAGGCACACCTTGTGAAACTGAAGGTGTCATACAAGGGTAATTTACCCTCTACTAGTTGAGGTTGTACATTTTTTACTTTACATATGGAGTTTTCTAATTTCAATGTACATATGTGGAGTTAGTGGATAGTGTTGTAGTACACTTTTTATAGATAACATTGTTAGGGGGAGCCACTTTGATGTAAATATTCCCTAAGGGAAGTATTGTTAGAGAAGCATGTTGATTATAAGAGAGAATTAGTAAGGGGGAGATACTATAATGTATATATATCAGTTATGGGGAATGATATTGTGAGCCCTTTTTCCTTGATGTCAAAGGGGGAGTAGTTTGAGCAATTTTTGGAGAGTGAGAGTGTGTTGCCATAAATGACAAAAGGGGAGACTATTGACAAAATGAGAATGATGGTGCATGGATGTGTATGACATTGTCATTAATTTCAAACCATTGTAGAGATGTAGAAGTCTTGGTCTAGAGAAGACCAAATGTTTTGGATAATTGACTAAGTCTCAGAGTGTAGTTTTAGTGTTATAGTGAAAAAATTTTGTGGTCTGCATTTCTCTGCTATGCATATTTGAGGTGTTGATGATGTGTATTGAAGGTGTTTAGATCCAAAGTTTCAAGGTTGTATGTATTCCACAACTGAAGATAATGTTGGCAGTGCATCGAGCTTGGTAATGGTAGAGTTGTAGTTGCAGAGTGTATGTTGGAATGCTCCACATTCCACCGTGGATGAATATTTTTCTATGTGCTTTTGAGGAAGTGTTGGTAGATGTTAGAATTATGTGTGCTCCAAGTGGAAACTGTGTTAGCAGTCCAAGTGTCGAGTTTTGAATGAACAATTGGTTTATTCATTGTTGCTTCACCAATTTTGTTATGAGGTGCTAACCTAAGGGTTTTGGGGTCATGCAGAGTTAAGTTATGTATGGAGAATATTTATGGGAGTGATTATAGCTCATGCCAACCTATTTTGGTCATATAAAAGTTTTGGTTTATTCTACAAGGCTTGTGTATAAAGTGTTGAGCTGAGAGGTTATGTAGTGCATGTTTCATCTAATTAGGTTGGCCTAACTGATGTTTTGGTTGGTTACGGTATATATACAAGGTCGATTCATTATGTGTGTGTGCAAAGTGTGTGTGCTAGATCTGATGTAGTTTGAAGTGTAATTATGGTGAAGTATGAAGCATGTTAAGTCAATTTTTAGAGCTTAATTGAAACTATATCTTTGGCATGTAGTAGATGCATTGTTAGCAGTTCATTTGGGTAGTGAGCCACCCTTTCCTCTATCTTTTTATATTATAGGTAGTGAGCCTTTGGTAGTGAGCCATTCTCTCTTTTTGGACAACGAGTCCACCATTTTGTAATCATAATTGTAACCAATTATAATATATTGTGAGCTAAATCTCATCATGGGTTTTCCCTTTCTAAGGTTTTCCACATAAATCCGGTGTTCTTGTGTTCTTTGTTGTGGTGCATGCTTTATACATTCCTTTCAATTATTGCAATTTTAATGTGATACATTGAATAGATGTTTAAGTTAATGAAGTTAATGAATTTCAGTGAGTATTGGTTCACCCCCCTTTCAATATTCTGGGTGTTCAAAAATAATAATATTTACAAAATGTGGCATATGTCATCTCAAGGTCTATATACAATGTATATCTCAAATAGCTATGTCATGCCAAGAAAATCATAAACTTGTGGCAGACCATCAAAATGTAGTCTCTTCATGCCACTTGATGGATGAGAAGTTGGTTGCACAATAACAATTTGAACTACAAATTAGATTAATTAGCTTAACGGTAAATAACTTAGAATACTAAATAGAAAATTATCTACTATTTTTTATAACTTTCAAAGTAACATCTAATCACTTTATTAAACTATAATTTCTCAAAAATATCAATTAAAGCCAAATTCAATTCTTCATTACCTCGAGCCTTTATTTTTTGCTAACAAATGTTCAATAAATGATTGTCCCTTAGGAAAATTAGGAGTCCTACCATATTGAAATGGTAGAGGATCCACATACATGGATGGGGGAATACTCTGTAAGAAGAAAAATAAAATTGACAAAATTAATACATAATTGTTGACAAACAAACATAAACTAAACATATATCTACATGTATATCTAGAAACTTGTATATCTACTAGATATAAAGAAAAAAACATATACCCAAATCGGTGATGCAATTGAGATTCTTTTAGAAGAACTCGTCACAGATGCAGTATCAACTTCATGTACATTAAACATGGCAAGAATATAAGACTACAAATGTATTCATATAACCATAATATATTTGAAATTAACATCTAAATCACTATAATAAGTTGTATAAATTCTAACTAAACTATTAACTCAATTAAAATTTAGTTCAATTACCTTGACTGTGACTTGTTCTACAAATGACGATCTCAGAGGACAATCAAATGTTTTAGTATATGACATAGTAAAAGGTATCACATCACTCACATCTAGACTACACTACACAAGTAAAATAAGATCAAAATATAAATTTAGTGTGTATTTAATTAATAATAATTTAAATGATATGCATATAATTAAAAAGTTTTACATGTACAAAAATTATACCATCTCTAGGCCAAATTCAATGGCTGAAAGAGTACCATGATGTACTTCTCTAATCTCATTCTTGGTCATCAACTATTCATTCCCACTTAAATATACATTAGTAATGCACTATTTTTTATAATAATTTTAAAAAAAATGCACTATGAAATAAATTTAATTTTTACCTATAGATAAGATTATTGTTGTTGCTTATCATCTCCAACCATCGATGGCTCTCCATTTGTTCTTCCCCCACACATCTTTGCATATGTAGTATATTTTTTTGCTTCATCTCCTCCAGGTGTCACATCATACACCTCATACTCTATTGTGCATAGGGGAGGCTCGGTAGTATCTCCCATAGGACCTAGATACATATGACTACACATACTACAATGATGAGGCACACAAATATGTCTAGATGTCAATGCTCCACCAACATAAACTAAACCACTAGGAGTATCACTATCAAGTAGCTAGGAAAACTATGAAGATTGTGTAATCAAATGGCCAGTCAAAGAGTGTATGGCCAAGATACTAGAATTATTGCATTTGCAAGAATGTCTAGATGGGATACTTGAGGTGGGGGAGGAATACAAGGAGGGGGGACATATGGACCTTGCATTTGATGCATTCCCCCCCGAGGTCTATCTTGGGGCATTCCCATACCTGCTCACTAAAAATGTCTAAAATAAAAATAGCTCACATGTATACCTAAAACAAACTTCGCATATGATTTGTGGAGAAATAAAGAGGGACATCGAGATTGTTGTTGGGTGGTTTATCAAACACCATCGACCAATGATCCAGAAAGTTTATTGCTATGCCCTTATGTGTGCACCATTTAATGAAAAATTTGAGTTTATGTAAAGCAACACATTGTTTAGTTTTTGGATTCACAAAATATTGGACTATTTTAGCTTTAGATATTTCTAATTTTTTAGCCTTATCATAGCTCAAACTGTTACCATATATTGCAACATCTTTGTTTCTCTCCACTCTTGAAACAAAGTATGTTTCCTTGTGATGTCTTTCACATGACTTATTATGGCCTCTATATTAGGTGTTATATATAAATGAGGGTGGTGATGGTATCTCTCAACAATATTCTACAATTTAGTCACATTTATCTCAATTAAATCCTAAATTGAAGGTGGATGAGGGTTGGGTGGAGAGTTTTCTCTATCGATCTCTTCTACCATTTAAACCATGTTTAAAATTTAAAAAAATAAAAAATCATAATTTTAAACTAATTACTAAAATCTATAAAAAGAACCTAATATATATGCCAAAAAATCAAAGAAAACAATTAAAATGATGAAAAACACAGAAAAAGAGTTACCTTTCTTTCTAAAATGATAAAAAAATTATGAAATTGAGAAAAACGGATATCAATTTTGGATGGATATATGTTTTTGCTACTCTGCCCGCAAGTCACTACCCACACTTTGGCTATCACAATACATAAAATGATACTTTTTTACATATAGTTCTCTGAAATGGATATTTGTTTCGGAGAGCTTTCTTTAATATTAAAAGCTCTCCAAATTCTATTTTGGAAAGCTTTAAATCTATGTGTAGCTCTCCAAAACAGATATTCATTTTGGAGAGCTTTTTTATATTATAAAAAGCTCTTCAAAATGGATATTTTAAATATTTGATATATGTCAAGCCCAACCTCGACACTATAATTGATAGTAGGTGGTGGAGGGATGGTAATATTATTATTATTATAAAAATATAATATTAGTACTATATTATATATATTCATAATATTATATGTATTATTATATTAATATATGTTTATATAATATAATAATATATAATAACATATTATGATATTATTACTATTATTATATAATATATAATATTATTATTATATAATACATAATATTATTTAATAATATATTATTATTATATAATACATAATATTATTTAATAGTATATTATTATATTACATATATTATAATAATTATAATACATGGCTCGTTCTGCAAATTATCTAATATATTATAAATAATTGATATCTGTTCCTAAACGAATATCCATTTATTTAATAATGGATATCCACTTTTTAAGAAGCAGATATCCATTTTTTGAAAGTAGATATTTTTTATTAACAAATATCTTTTCTTTAGTGTTTACCATACCAACTATACTTTTTACCAGCCCAAGTAAAAATTCAGTTGATTTCCATGATTTTGCCTAGCTCAAATCGTGTTTTTTTTACATCACCACTATTTGGCCCATCATAATCTTGTACTCACCCAATAATTTAATAGGACTCATTGATGTTGTCGCTCTTGAGCTAGTTTTGCATGCTATGTTAAAAGGGGAGATCTTGCATCCTAACCCTGAGGGGTGAATATATGTTGCTAAGCAATGGACAAATGATTTTATAACCTTAGCTAACAGAGTTTTGAGGAAGGTAATAAAATTTTATCACTACATTAGTGATGAATCTAGTTTGGCCTACCAAATGGAGGTGGAGATTGACAATGACTTGATGGTATGGGAGGATTACATCCTAGTTTTGTAAAGAATCAAAGCCACTTTCTTAGATGACTTGCTTAAGGTTGCTATAATGAAGAATAAGATAAAGATAAGCCAAAAGAATGGCTAAAAGAAACACAACTGAGGGTGAAGACCCTGAACAAATGCAAGTATAAATTGAATAAAAATAGGAATGTAGCTAAGTAGGCTATGGTAAAGATTGAGCATTTTATAAACCTTGGTTGCACATTCTAGGAAACTTTAGCTTTAGTTGCCTCTCCTACTAATATGGTTGAAGAACTGAAAGGGTTGCTAAAAGGACAAGCCACTCAGGATTTTATTAACTAGATGATGACTAGGAACATGGAGTTGAGGACTTTTCAGAATGAGCTCACTGGCTTCACTGAGCTATATGAACGACTTGAAAGCTCAATATTTTCACAAAGGATAAAATTGTAGTACCATCAAGGTCCTCCAATGGACTTGATTAATGACATCATCACAACCTTCTCCAATAGTTTCCCTAGTGGCAATTGATTAGACTTTCTAATTTTTCTTTATTTTGAATAAATTTTGTAATAAAGACAACACCTAGATAATAAACTTTAAATCTGGCATTATGTTTTTAATTAGACTTCAGTTCCATATGAACTATTTAGTTTAGTTTTAGTTCATCCCTAGATCATAACTAGGCACTTTGGTTTCACTTTCAATTAACTTTTTTTGTAGATCCATGAATTATGGGACACGTGAGTCTATTTAATTTAGATTTTGGATCATTGTAATCATTAGAACTTATGTATTTTGCAAAAAAAAAAAACATTTTCAGCATGGAGTTGTCTACTGAATTTTGTGGAGCTATTTCATGAATCAAAGAATTACACCTTATTTGCATGCATATGGATCTCGATCTTTGGTGATAGTATGATTGTTTTGTTTATCTAAATTGAGAAAATTAATAAAATATGTTGTGTTACTGTGATATTGAATAGAGTTTTGTCTTAGATCTATGCATGTTTGATGGCGATATAATTTGATGTAACTTCAAAATCTTGAGATTCATAAATTACCTTTGAAGATTGCATCAATGTTAGTAGCAATTGTGTGAATACTAATTATTTTAATACTAGTTATTGAAATTTCGTTTAACCACTCAATATTGATAGATGAAGCAAATCTTACCATTGTCCATTTAATTTTTGCATTCATTTCTAAATATTTCTTGTAACCATTAATTCTTTTGATCTTTATTTTATGATATCTAAAATAAGAGAAAGACCATACACATAATATAGATCTGTTGAAGCAAAGTACTAACATGAAGTTGGTTTCTAAGGAGTAAAATCTATTACTATTGATTGCATGTCTCAAATGTATTTTTCAAAAAACCTAAAAATCTAGACCCCTTGTTGAAATACATTTACATCAACCACTTAGTTTTCTATCATGATCAAGACCTAACCCAAAAGGAACATTGAGGTCGATCATTTTTTTATTCAAGAGAAGCAATAGTTCATTATTGCTTAGCAAGTTGACTGTGCTAGAACTGCCATCAACAGACTTGAAGATGTTTATAGAACATTTAAGCTTCTTTGATGCTCGACAATTAATAATTTTGTAAAATCCCGATCTCGGGCACAATAAATTCTTTTTTATATAACAATGCACAACTACCAACTTAATCGATTAAGCACCTTCCATGAAGCTTAATAGTGTTAACTTCAATACTTCTTCATTCCCATAGTGGCATCAACTCATTCTTTCCAAATATACACTTGCACAAAAGAGTGATATAGTCCCAAGGTTAAGGTCTTTCCTAGACCTACGACCTAAGCCTCGAGGGTTCGTGATGACCCTGCCTACATATCCCCTCGTGGGAAATCAGAGGCTTCGTAGTTTGCCCCAAAATGCCAGAGGAATTTCAATCTCTCCTCTTGCATAAGATCTATGATCTTGCTCTTAACCCATGACTATTAATTAAGCATAAGTCATCACTTAATTTATAATATATAATAATGATAACTTTTGATAATAACTTGCCATCAAGTGTTGGATCCATGCCAACATTACCAAACATTAGTGTACAAATATCCTCAATATTCACAAGCGGCCAATCATACCATAATCTCAAATATTATACACAATGGCTATCATGAGCATACACCCATATACATAAGTTGATTAGCTCATACACAATACAAATACAACAGTGACTAGATCATACATAGATCACAAGTATAATAGTGATTGGATCATTCACAGATCACAAGTATAGCAATATCTGGCTCATATGCATATCATAAATACATTGTTGGTTGGCTCTAACATACATCACAAATACCTAGTGACAAGCTCCAACCTACATCACATACACAGTGATGAGCTCTAGAATCCATCACAAATACATAGTGACAAGCTCCAACACACATCACATACACAGTGACAAGCTCTAACATACATCACAAATAAATAGTGACAAGTTCCAACATACATCACATACACAATGGAAAGCTTACACATTATAATGGCTAACACATGTCCATAATGCATCCTAGATAGCAAGAATATCAATGCATTATGCACTACACCATGGGTCCTATCCTTTCCACCGGTCTTCTACACCATTGGACAAATGGGAAGAGGGTTCAGTGCATCCCATACTACATTGTGGGTCCGTCCTCAACCCAACAAGGCTAGGTATATAATCTGACAACTAGTAGGGGATTTGGTGCATCCTATACAACACCGTGGGTCCATCCACCATCCCAAGGGTTTTCCCAAGTAGTGAACATACTAAACCTAGTGGATTCTGACTTCAATCGCCTATAGGCCACTAGCGACAAGTTAGTCCACCTAGGAAGAAGTAACTCCCAACATATACCACCTTGTGACCATAGTGGTATTGTCAACTATCTCAATCACAATCCCAGGTAACATTGGCCTTGGTCACTTATGTGCCCTCAGTGACAACCAATGAACCCCCTCAATACAATGGTTAGCCCCAAATTACCATTACCCGCATGGATGGGTCCCTACTTATGTAACCATTATCGTATCTTAATTATAACTAGGGTAGCCTACTACCTTCACCTCCGTGAACCAAATGAATGCTGACTAATCCCTAATAGTAGCCCAAACATCGATCATTGACACAATCCAATGACTGCTTGTCACTGCTCAAATATCTCAGAGGTTCACACTTGGGTGGGTCATGCATAACATGAACACAATCACAGTCAACATATATGCGGGCCTATACATAGAGACCTCTAGATTTGGAGTCAATTTTCACAACACATAAGGTCACAAGGAACCAACACGTGGAAACTTAAACATATATTCAATTACTAATTATAAGTAATTAAATCGTAGACTTTATTCATCTACTATTCAAAACATACCATGCATTAAATACAGGTTATTAGATTCTCTTAACTCATTTCATACTCATTTGATACCCATTTCAGCCTCAAACTGAAGCTTATGGAGGAGGAAAGGTCAAACCAATTAGGAGCAACCCCAACTCTTGGAGTTATCCTCCCTAGACCCTCCCCTTACGGACTTGAAGTCATAGGGGCATCCTTCACCCAAGGACCGCCTACATTGTCACTTCCAAACGGGTCAAAGTCACACGTAGTTCTCCTCACAAGGTCTCTCAAAGGACCTACACACAAGTTTCCCCATAACCCAAGGTTTCACTTCCCTTTAAGTATATCAAGGTATTGGATCAATCTCTACCTAATTTATTTATAATCTTGTTTGAACATCCTGACTCTCTTATATTTTCATCTCATTGACCTAGCCCGATTAGGCTTATTACCTAATACCAAATTACCCTGGTTCACACAACCCATAGGGAACCATTTCCATTTGAGACTTATGTAATAAGTTCAATATTGAGGTTCTTGTACTCAAGAGGTCAATAGATCCCTTTTGAAGGACATCCAATAGTATTTATAAACTTATTTCAGATATAATCATTACCAGGATCCTACATAAGAAAGTTCGCAACACAATATCCATTAAACCAATACATAAAAACATAATCCCCTTGATAATGTTACTAACAATATTCTTGATCTTCTAGATTCCTTTATCTTATGGTGCAACCCCATAATCTTACGATAGTCTAGTTAATAGACTAGATAGTTTATTCATACTGGTCATTCAAACTAATCCTAACCTTGATGGTCATTAATAATGTTTCAAGAGATGTCACATAGGATTTATCTCATAACTCAATCTCATCCACATGGTCACATTAATGTTAGTTGCCTTCCATTTGGTATACAATTTTTATTACGATTCATTCTAAGTATAGTAATTTCATTATCAAGGTTCTTGTATCTAAGAGGTTGATAGTTATCATATAAAGCATTTACCATGGTTTCAATAGATCATCCAAAATATCGAGTTTCAATTTTAAAGATATGTTTAATAAGGTAAGGTTTTTGTGCTAATAAATGAAGTCACCCTTGCTCATAGTATAATGCAACCAAGTGTCAAGACTCATATTAACATGTTTCATATTATAAGGTTATCTTGCAACTAAGACTTGATCTTGGGCTCTTGCCACCTTAGTTCAGCTAAAGTCTCAACATAGAGATACATAATGAAGTTAATGTCTACTTGAAATTCCAACCACTTGGATATTCAAATAATTTAACCCCTTAGTTATAGTAAATTCTTGGTTTGAGGACTTCTCATAATCCTAACTTTTCAAGTTCTTGAGCACCATACTAATATTGGTCACATCTAAGTTTTGAGTCCCCATTGCTTATAAAGAATATTAATTCCATTTCAAATCATTAAAAAGTAATATTTAATTTTACAATTATTCAACCTTTTGCAAATAAACATAAATCACTTTTATTTAGTCATTTTTAACTACAACCTTAGACAATTCCAATTTCATGCTTCAAAATTGCAAGAAAATGTATAATCTTTTTGAACATATTCAAGAAAGTTTGAGTATGAATTCTTCTTCATTATATTCTACTCAAAAGCATGTAAATATGGTGGTGATAGGAAGTGGTTCATGTCATTTATAAAATATAATATAAATCTTCTTTAGCCATTCTTTTCTACGCATTGCACCCTCTTCTCAAACTCCATGGAATGCAAATAAATAGGAGGCTAGTTTTCATCTAATCCCATATTTCTAAGGTGTGTCTTTTGCAGAACATACCCTACTCGGAGCAATACTCAAGGCCACGTTTCTTGGAGGAATTTTATCAAACTACTCACGTGCCTTCTTTTAAGTTTCAATAAATTACACCCAATTCTAACCTATGTATAGGACAGGAGAGATTGTTTTATTATTATTATTTGAATTGTCACTTCATACACCCTGATTGATAGTAGTTATATGGACGATCACTTAAAACATCCTATAAAAACCCTGAATTAGTCTTCTTAGCTGCAAGAATGGATATCTATGAATTTAATGCTACTCTTGTAGAGTGATTGCAAAGGAGTATACTTAGCTTCGAGAACGATGCTGAAGAAGTTTATAGTGTGGTCACTAAAATCGACCTTCCAATGTCTTCAATTTCCCTCCTCTGCAAACCGTAGCCCAAAGGGATTGCCTATGTTCCCACGTAGGTCTGCCTTCCTTTGTTCCTCCCATGTAAGTTGAATTTCTGCATTGGCAACAATCCTCGGTCTTCTTTTAATGTTCCTTCTCTTTATGTGGTATGACTTCTTCCTTTCGATTCTTCCATAAATTCTATCTCTGGCCTCTCTGCACTCCTGCACATTGTCCCTTTCTATTATCCGTTTTACATCATACACTACCTAAGTTTCTTCACGCATTCCACGCATTCCACGCATTCCACTCTCTGTTGCTCGCATTTTCCTCTACTTCAGCCTCTTCTGCTCATGTCTCCTCCAAAAATGTCAAGCGAATGGTTGCAGACTCTCCTTAATCCTCATTTCCTCTACGCCCTTTTCTCTCAGTTCTCTTTTCCTGCCAATTTCCTCTCTTCTTCATGCGTTCTTTGCATTCATTTCCCTTCAACCAGACTCTTCTATCTCCTCTTTCTTAGCCTCCTATATTCCCGTTTCATGCTATTTCTCCCCAAAACAGAGCATAGAAGCTCAAGATTGGAGGAGGACTGCGAATCTCCTTCTCTCTACCCACCGTTCCTCATCCATAAATATGGATTTCTCGTATCTCTCAGCCCAGACGCCTCTGCAACCTTTCTCCTCTCTCACTCACGCCATTCCTTTCTTCTCCTCTTCCTCCAAAAAGAGATCACGCTAATAATCAGAGAAGGGGGTCATGAAGGGTTAAAATTTTCCCAGGAGCTTCTTTCCCACGTCACTTGAGCAAATTCCAATGACCTGGATATTGGGGCACCATGCTTCTTTGACTGTGCAGCTCCTCCAAACACCCGCACCCTGCCTTTTTTTTTTCTTTTTGTCAGCCTCCTTTACTGGGTCGTTAATACTTGCAATGACTTTGGCATATTTCTTTTTATTAATTTTCACTTACCCACTCCATTGTCTTCTTAGTCAAGTCTTTGCCTTCATCTCATCTTCTTCTCGACTTAATGCCCGCACATCAGGCCCTTAACATAGCCCATACCTCATTAATTTTAGCTACATTGACGACCAATACCCACGTGAAATTGTCCTCCTGATCGGGATGTGACAAATTCATTTTGTTATTAAAAAATATATTTTATTAAATCATTTTTTTAATAAGTAACAACCAAATACATATGCATCACTTTAATATGTAGATTTTATATTAGAATGTGAGATTTCCTTATCCTATACAGAGAATGTATGCAATTTGTATCACTTCAAAGCCCTAGCTGTTATGAAGGTTTTGTTTGACAAGCAGGGGTGGCCATCAAATATCAGGCCGGCTCGTGATGCAGAGTGTGGGCAATACCCATCTTTTCCTTCCCCTTTACTCACTACAATATCTTTAATAAAAGTACAACTCACTTCATACAATTTAGAAGAGAAGCAGATGATACAGGAAATATTGCTGTTAGCTGAATGTGGCATTTTGGAGGAGGGTTGAGCTCACGACTTAATCTCTGCGAGAATTTTTAAGAATGATTGAATTTCCACTGATGCAAAAATCGGGTAGCATTCTGAGAACTCCCATCTTCTTTCTCTCCTTCCAGATGGAGAAGTTCGATATGCCTTACTATACTCCCATGCTGTGCAAATGGTTCTGGTACTGTAAATGAGCAGCTGATAACATCTCCTGTAACAAACTTGAATCTAATTGCCCCTTTATAAACACATATTCGAAGGATGCTTTTCTCTTTGTCATTTGCAATGGAATATGATGGAAGTTTAAAATTTTTAAAAGGCGAACAGTTAGGATCTGCGGTCAACATGGTCGTTTCCACGCGCATCTCTGGCACACGGACATTCTCCTTGCCGCATAGAATAAAGCAAAATAAGATGGCTTCGGATCTTGTTTCCCTTTGCACTGGAACGCTTAGCCCACCTACCAGAGGATACATTTTCGTGGGTAATTCATCTGCAGGGGATCCCGAAACCTCCAGTTGCTTTTAAAAAGGAAGTTCCTGTTATTCAAACAACCCAGAGCAAGGTGCCCTTTCCTTTACTTGTAGAAACTAAAATGAGTCACATGAATTCTGAAAGGGTTTATCAACCCCACAAGTTTCTAATTTCTATAGAACGTAATTCTTTAAAGAAATCTTATATGTGCAGCTAATAGCCTGCCTGAAATGAAGAATGTAAATTTGGAGTTGCTTATCCATCAGTGCTAAAGAGGCCACAGAAAAACAAGCGTACCTTAAGTAAATGGTAAATATTTATTTCCAAGCTGTCACAGTCTGCCATGCATACTCTTTGTAGCGACTTAATCTTGGGAGCAAGAAAATGCTCAATATGTGGTCCTGGCCTTGGCAGACAATCATAGTCACAAGGTTCCATGGATTTACAGAAACCAGGGGTTCCCTCCAAAATCACAACGTTCAACCTTTTGATTTGAGTCATACTCGAGAATTTCTGCAATTGTGAACAACCAGAGATGTCTAAACAAATGAGACCTTCTGGAAGATCGGTCAATTCCACAAGTTTCTTACATCCATCTAGTTTGAGCCTTTTTAAAGACTGCTAAATCCAATGATGATATCTGAGTAAGACTGTGGCAGTGAGAGAGATCAAGTGTATCCAACTTTGGCATAGAAGACATTATAGAGAACTTTTGCAGTTTTAAACATTGTTTAACGTTGAGATTAATAATACCTCTGGGGAGAGAAAGCAATTCTACAAGTTCGTTATTTTTGGTTGCCTTAAGATACGCTAAAGATCTCAGATATTTGAAACTTGATGGAATTTTTGACAACAAATTGTTGCTAATGTCAAGGGTATTTAGGTTGACCAGATTTCCAAAAGTTTGAGGTGAGGCTTCTAAACAGCAAGAAAACAAATATAGCTCTTCCAAATAGAGGAGCTCTCCGAATTCCTTTGGGAGACAAGATTGTTTAGTGCGACTCAAATCAAGGTAGCGTAGAAGTTTGAGTTGGGCTATTGATTTAGGCAAAACAGTAGAAAAGAAAGATGATCCGCTACTGTCACTATCACTCTCTGTTTCAGGCATCTGCAACAATTAGAGATGCTGTGAGTCATAGTAGCCTCTTCATATGCAGAGCTAAACTGAAAAGACTAGAAAAGATTAGTAATGCGTGAACAATCCTAAATTATTGAATAGAATTGCAGCCAACCATGTTAGTGATACTTCTTTTTCCACTGTAATGCAATATTTATCTTACGCTTTCTTCTTTTCAAGCAAAAGGAAAGGTAGCTCACCTCCAGACATGGTTCACATTCTTCCAATTGACAATTGGAAAGGACAAGGTATCGCAGATTAAGAGGAAGTATTGTTATTTGAGTTCTCAGATGTAGATCCCACCAAAGCATGAATTCCAAATTATGCATGGATTGCAGAGAATCTATGCCCTGAAGCTCCAAGTATCTTTTCCACATGATTCCTCTAACACTTGACATTTCCTGCTCAAGAAAAAGAGTTTGTTGGCTTAAATGAAATAGAACCATATGGAAAACTGTATAGTTATGCTTACAAAGGTGCTTGAGAAATAGTATACTTTGGTTGACAAGAAAACATAAGAATGTACAAAACTAACAGAAGGCCTATATTTTGTTGACTACCTCTTTGCGAGCCATGACATTGAATATATCCTCCTCACGCCATACTCTACTACGTTTAGCTGGATCGTTCCATGATTCCTCTTCAACCATTCTTCTTCCCAAGTCTCTTATTTGATTATGCATGCTGAATTCACAGAAATAGGGACCAAGTTCATCATGTTGATCTTGGTCTTCAAATTCATTGTATTTATGCTCCTGTATTACTATGAGTGACTTCCCTTCAAGATTTTGAAGACTGGTGTACACAGCCCTGCACCCTAAAACGCCCCAAAATTTAATATAGAAATCCATGTTGTAAGCCTGACTTCTCAAGAGGATGCCATCCTGGAGCTTGAGTGTGATAAAAAAACAGGCAATGTCTAAGAAAATCCTCTTCTCTTGCACAGGAAGTGCATCATAACTGATTTTCAGAGTCTGATAAATTTTTTCGTACTCAACATTTTCAATTTTGGTCAAGGAGTCACTCCAATATCTAATGTTCCTTTTACCATATAGATGCGCGCCTATAATTTCCAAGGACAGAGGAAGACCCTTACAAGCTTTTACAATTCTCTCTGTCATATCTTCATAGCCCTTGTCAGGGCAGGCTCTGAGAAAGGCATGCCAGCTGAGCAACTGCGTGCTCTCATCTATATCCAGGCCCTTCATATGGTAAATATCATCTACTTGTCCAGCCTCCAAGATACGCTTATCTCGACTGGTAATAATGATTCTGCTACCTTGTCCATACCAATCCCCCACCAGAGCATCAACCTGTCTCTCGTCGCTAAAATCATCTAGAATGACGAGGGCCTTTATGGATGCCAGACAGTTTCTCATTACGACTTTGCCTTGATCTGCGCTTTTCAACTTTATGTCAGCTTTCATCAATTCCTGGAGGACATGCTGTTGCAATTTTCTAAGGCCCTTTGTGGACTCCCCTGCAGTGGCGCGAACTTCTGATGCAAAAGAGGAGGCTTCGAACAGGTGATGGATCTCGTTATAAATGGCTTTTGTTAGTGTGGATTTTCCCAGGCCCCCCATTCCCCAAATACCGACAATCAACCGATCACCTCTTTTGTCATCTATTTTCAGCAGCTTTATCACCTCCTCGGTACGAGCTTTTAGTCCCACAGGGCGTTTTGCCACATCTAATACAGTAACGTTTAATGTCTTGAGAACGTCTGTAACCACCTGCTTCACAAGCCTCCCTTCGTACGTGCACCACACAACTCCAGGCAGTGACACAAATATTTATGCAACATGCTTTACGTTTCTAATTTCAGAAAAACAGAGAATGCTGGTGGGTCTGTCAGGGCAACTGGTTAAAATTCGTCCTCAATTTGGGGATCCGCCTAGCAGTCTGCCTTATAACACTTTTCATCATTAATCATTCCCCCTTATTGATTCAATAGAGAGATTACAATTTTAGAGCTTTACAGAAGCTTAACAGTTTCCTGCAAACATGTTATGTAAGATGACGATTAATTGGAATTGACTGACAACACATTAAAGATTGATTTATTGACACATCTACAATTTTAGTTGACATAGGGATAAATTAGTTACGATTCCTACTCTTCCCCTCCCTCTTATGAAAAAGAAAATTTCCTTGGATATCTAGTATATCCTGAACATCCTCTCTAAACTATGATATAACCACATTACAACTCCTCTTAAATTGATTGATATTAAGTGTTTACCACATTACAACTCCTCTTAAATTGATTGATATTAAGTGTTTATCAGTATGCATTGATGCAATTTAAATTTAATTTGTATGAAAATCACTGGATAATATTGATTCGCCTTGGATTCGTTTTACGTAAAGTAAAAAGAGAGTAACGAGCAGTCTCTTTCTTATTATTTTTATCAGTGATCAAGGTTTAGTTTAAACAACACTCTAAATTTTGATTTGTACAGGTAATTCATTTGTAAGCATTAATAAGTGAACCTTATTGAAAAACTAGTGCAATTTTAGATAAACCATCTCAACAAATCAAAACTTAAAATGTGTTATTTAAACATGACCAGTAACAAAAAAAATAAAGAAAAGATAGTGAACCTCCTGCTTTTTCACAACTTTCTATCAGTGGACTTGTCTATTACTAATTTTTTATCAGTGATAAAAATGACTCAGTAGCTTGTCTCATATTTTTATTTTACTTTTAGAAATATGTAAAAATGCATGATTGATAAGTAGTAATTTTTTTAGTGGCTAATATTCTTCAATTGACTAATAGTTGGAATTTGAGAATCCAAATTTCTTAGTCAAATCATCGAAAGAATTTATTTTATAAATTACACTAGAAATTTAAATTAATTTGTTAATAATATATCATGATTATTAGTACTTTCAAGCCATATTTCAAATAGATTATATTCTAAATGAATGGTGGTAACTAAACATTATAAAGTCTACCCTTAAATCCATTGATCATTTCAACCCTTGACGCTTTACTGTTGCATGAGAAATATTTTTTTAAATGGAAGGATTCACCATCATAATTAATTATTTTCCAACTATTTTCCAGGATTAACCAAGATTTTCTACAAAATTTTAACTTGATTAAAAAAAATCACTAATAAAATTAATATTTAAAAATTTTAAAAAATTGAAAACTAATATGTTTTTTGAAAAAAAAAAAATCACGAGAGATTTTATATATTTCGTTGAAAGAAGTTCTTAGGTTATCACTGTTGATAAACTCCAGTGAAAGAAAAAAGAAATATACCCCAAAGCCGTTTCAGTGAGAGACCAGCCCGAGAGAGAAGAGACTTGGTGCAGAGCTGTTTTCCACGCAGTGATCTCATGTTCTTCATGCCTGCCTTGACTGTAATGTTTATGGAATGCCTCAGCATATGGACCGCCTTTTTAATCAGGGTATCTCACATCCGATGGCTCCACATTATAAAACAAGGGGATAATTGTTGTGCCTGTAGATATTGACTTGAAATCCCACATAAGCGAGAGCTCCTTGAGACACCATGGCGACCGGGCATACTAAGCAGAAAATATGGGTATGTGGATTGCAGAGCTTTGAATGGCACGCTGAAGACTGATTCCAATGTTGTCGCCCTTTTCCAATCGTTCGCTGTCTAAGAACACATTAAGTCCTGCTGTTGAGAGAGATTGGTAGAGATGATCGACCAAGGTTTTTCTGACATCGGCACCTCTGAAGCCCAGGAAAATATGGTACCTTTTGTGGCGCTGGTTGGGAGTATGTGATGAAAGAGGTCTGTAATGCTTGAAATCCTCCATTCCCCTCCAGAATGTTGAGCTCTCGTTACTTGTAAAACTCGTAGAAAACCAAGATCCGCAAGTCGCGGCACAGAACGAATTAGAACAAAGGGATAGAAAGAGCTTGGGGAAGATACCTAACATGAAGGAATCTATGTGGAAATTCAGTATCAGTTTCCGGCGTCGTCATGTGGGACCATCCGGCTGGGCTTAGCCAGCACACTCTAAGCGGTGTGGGCCCAATAACCTGTCCTGCTTGCTGATCGCTGTTTTCACCGTTAGCATTCAAATTGTTCCCGCGCAGTCTCACCGTTTCAGCACATTCAAACCCAGGTTTCCCACGCGATTTGTTTTCAAATGCCGCAGCAGCAGCCTCCGCCGTACTGAAAGTGCCAAGCCAAAATCTCGAGCCTTTCTTATCTCTGCAGCAATTTTTTCCCTCCCTTTAAATTTGCTTCACTCTGTAATGCTTCTTTCCGTCTTTACACAACGTCACTGCCGTTGCCCCCTTTTCGTTTTCTAATGATGGACTAACTGATTTCCAATCGCTGTTTGAAGCTTCCTCCAATGTCTTATTAATTTCATTTGTTCAGTTCGTGGCCGGAGACAGTAGAATGTGAAAAAAATCTTGTATAATTTGTAGCATCATATGAGGACTCCATGTTTACTCTAACATTACTTTTAAAATAATTCATTTATTTTTGTTGGATTTTATGTATATATATTTTCCTTATGCAGGCATTCTTATGGTAAAGAAGTGACCTATACAAGAATTGTGTCTCCTTATTCTTCCTATTCCTTTTTTTCTACTTTCATCCTTTTAAATGTTTTTTCTACCACTTTTATTTATAATCAAGGCACAAATGAGAAGGTGATAGATTTTATCTTCTATTATTAATGCATTATTTCATAGATCTCCTAAATTCTTCTTGAATTTAATATTGAGAGAGTAGTTATTAAGAATATTTTCCCAATACTTAAAATTTCTTGCATAAATATCCAACTCTTATAACACTTTACACCACCTTTGATGATTTTACATAGGTTCAATAGATTAGTTTAAGGCCATCTCCTCTTTGATCTTGATGTCTCTATTTCTTTAACCCTATTGTCTTCTCAAGAAACCAATAATTATACAAAGAATAACACCACTAACTTATGATTTTTTCCTTAATCCAACCCTAATAATTGGCTAAACTAATTGAATATGCCTTTCTCCTCCTCTTCGTCATCTAAACTTACAATCTCCCTTAATTCACAAGCTAACTCTAATTGGATGAAGCTAGAAAAATCTCAATTCTATTTTTCATGAGTTTCTTTCCAATAACCTCATCCAACCCTTGAACCCCAACCTTTTCTTATTCCACCAATTTTTTTAATTCTTTTTAGTATATATAGACCTATTTTGCTATGAAACATGCCTTACTATTATCCTCTCCTTTTTTTATTTTTCTTAATTAGCTCTTTAGACTCTTATCACCAAATCATGTTTCCCTTTACCTTTTATTGGCATCTTCATTTTTATAAATTCTCCTAAGATATCCTTCCATTAATCCAACACTAGTAATTACTGAAGTTATTTTTCTCTTTTTCTTAAGTTTCTATATGGCATTTTCCTTGAGATTTTTTGTTTTTAGTTTGTAATAGTTTTCCAATTTCTCTTTTGTCAATGAGGATTCTCCTATTCTACATTTTTTTTATTTGATTTCTCATATCATCTAACATTTTCTCCTCTACTTTAGTTATTCATTACTACTTTAGCATCATAGGTTACACTTGAACTAGACAATTATTCATTTTCTAGGCATGGTGCCAACACATTCTTATAGAATTAATATTTGGGACAAATATAAATATTATGTAATTTATCACCACAAAAATCACATGTGGATTTTCCTCCTTTTTTTCTTCTACACTCATTAGAATAATGTCCTAGTTTGGCATAGTTATAACATTTTGACCTTTTGGTGCTTCCTCTTTCTCTATTACCTATATTATTATTGTTGTAGCCTCCCCTGCCACCTCCTTCTCAATAGCTATTATGATAAATCATGACGCAACCTATATCTTAAATATGTGGTATCATTTAGTGTATAATGTTAGGCAGTCTTATACTTTTTCTCGATTGAAGTTCCCACCAGCCATGTGTCAAATAAACATTGAATATTATTGTAGCTAAACCATATGATCTCTCCATAAAAAAATCCAAAAAAAAAATCCCTATTCAATCCATGAACAATTGGTTCATATTCATCTTCTTCATGAATTAATATTTGACACCTGTTTTTTGCATGTTTGTCCCACTTTATGCTTTTTAGTGTATGTGTGTACTATCTTTATCTGGAATTTATCAAGTTCCCCTCTTAGTGTGGAAGCCCTCTTCATTCCTTTGATTATAAAACATTCATTCCTTACATGTTCTTCCCTAGTGTAATTTTTTAACCGAAATTTACTTCTTCTAAGTTGGGGAGAAGTCTCAACTTTCTCACCTTTCATTATAATTTATTACTCCAACTTATATTTTCTAACTTAGATAATTTGAAATTATCAATTGCGTCCTTTCCCATTAAATCATTATCCCATATTTGATTAGGAGTATATTCTAGTGATCAATTTTATTACATCCTTATATGAAGAGGAAATCTTCTTATCTACTTCTTCTATAATGTGAGCTCGGTTAAACGTAAAATAAAACATCCAACTCATTTCTTTTATGTCGAGTTTTCTTATATCCTTCTAACCACACTTTTGAATCATAGTTCCTAATATTTTATTGATTCCTCCCTAAATTTTTATAATATTTCATATTTTATTTATGTTTTTTGTTCATACATTAGGTGAATGAAATTTTTTCATAAACAAGTCACTCAAGTATTTCCATGTTTTATCATGCTTATGACATTCTTTAATGCACCATCTTAGTGCCTCGTCATTGAGGTTCTCCACATAATTATATAAAATTGGGTTTAGTCATCATCAATGCCAACCCCACTCCAATGAAATTCCAAGGTAAAGAGATGTTCACTAACATCCTTGGTGTATTTATTAAAAATAGGGAGCTTAATTTTATGTGCATCCATATTTGGATTATCCTTTCTCCTAATCTATTATCTACTCTTGGATCTCGTTCTCTTTTTCTATCATGGCTTCTTTGCCTAGTTTCACTCCTTTTCTACTTGACCAAAGTTCTTTCTCTACCATTATCTCTTGGCAATTGAACATCTAAGAAATCACTTCCTAATATATGCCACAAATATCATACACAATTGCTTATTGATATTATTTTTTCTAACCTACTTAAGGATTCACTACTTAATGGAATCTTTAGAAATTCTTCATGGTTTTGACAACACGGGAAGTGACTCTTATTCCATGAAGTTCATCTCCTCATAGTGTCTCTCCAGCTTTGGGAATGCATTGGTTGATAACACATCATTTAGTAATTGATTTATCTTTAATTTTCTTTGAGTTATTTTCTTCCTCAACCTAAGAATTTCTCTTTGTATCTTCTCCAAAGTTTCCTTGTAAAACTCTAATTTTTTATTTTCTTTTACTCTATTGCTAAATATTCTCTCCTATTCTTCACCAATTAACAACTTTATTTTATCGATTATTTATTCTCTTTTTCCCCATAGTAACCACATCTATAATATCCCTACAAATAAGGTTAAACTTCTCTAAGCTCATTGTTGTCTTATATTCTTTCAATATCCTTATCATTTTAGTTAATTTTTTCTATATAGATATAATTTAGGTTATAGACCACTCTATTTCAAGTGTGTCCCTCTTGATACACTCTCTTGATGCTTCTCTTTTCCATTATCTTTCATCTCAATCTTAGGATTGTTTCAGTGTTCATTCTTCTTCCTTCTTTTCTATCATGATAATTTAATTCTCTTCAAAATGTGTCTTCATCTCACCAATAAATTCTTTTACTCTCTTATTATAAAAAAAAATCATATATATTTAATTGATTTAATTTATCCATCCTTAACTCCTTTATTTTTAATACCTCAATTTATCAAGAGGTACTACAAGACACATAATATTACCACAACAAATTTGTAATACCTACATTGATCTCTATCTTATTTTGTATTCTACTAGGTTAATTTTAGAGAACTTACCTTCTAGTGCACTTATAGGTTTTCATCACTTGTCTACATTAGGTTTCTCTTTGTATTTTCCAATTTAATAGGAATAGGTCCAACTACCCTTTACAATTTTTATAGTCATTTATAGGGACATCATGCCTTAGGCTAAAATCCTATTTAAAGGGCTAGAGAATTGCATAGACTAAGGAAATGGGAAATCTTATTGGTAGCTATGTAGATCATTAGTGAGAGTGGTCCTTGCAAGATAATCTTTAAGAATTGAGGGTAGATTCCCTATCTATCTAAGGCTAACCCTAAAGCTATTTATAATGTGGGGGGGTGTGAAAAGGAAGAGATGTTACTTGGATATGGATAGAGGTCGATTGGCTACGCATATAGGTTACTTAGATACAAATGCCTTTTGATCGGTCACTCTTTTAATTTTTAGAAAGGAATTTCCAAGTAAATCATTGCTTTGATATGGATGTTGTAAAATTTAATCACATCAAAATGCACCTTCCCAATTTCTTTAGGTGGTTAAGTGCATGTAAGACTTGTGTCATGTTGTGATTAGTCCAAAAAGCGACTAGGTGACACATAGGAAAATATTCATATCCACATATGGCATTGGCTTGGCCATCAAAGGATTATCTTGTGGTGGTTTTTAATTGGTTGGTAGAATCTATAGAAATCTAGGTTGCATTAAGCAATTGGGAACTAAGGTTTAGGTTTACTACAAGCTAAATTACTTTTAAGGAGGGTTGTATAAAGAATCTTGGGAGTTTGAAAGGAAAATATGCAAACAAGAGTGAGAATCATGGAAAGGAATAATCAATACTAATGGAAGAAGAAGTGGGATCAAGGTGAGGGAAAATATGGTACCACTAAATAATATGGACAAAAGGATAAAGGAAAGGGATCAAGGATTAGGGATATAGAGTGCTAGATGCACTTTTTGGTCAAGGAAATATTGAAGTCCAAAACTCTATGACTCAAGAGAAATGGGTTAAGGATCATTAATGGGTAAGTGCACCAATCTGTGACACAATTTTGGCTCTTAAAATGCCACTTTTTTTCCTTCTAAAATCAGGAAAATATGATTTGCATGAGAAAATGAAGATAATTACGCTCAAAATTTCAAGATGTGGCAAGAAAAAAAGTTGAAGTGCTCCGAGTCTAGTTTCTAAGCTACTATTGTTTTTTGAAATTAATGAAGATTAAGGGTCTCAAAAAGGGGGGGCCCAAAATAGGTCCTGTTTTTATAAAAAAAAATAGCATAGCACCTGAGGGCTCCCCCCTTTTTGGTTAACTTTTTTTTAGAATTTCAAAAATCCCAATGGTGAGAAATTAGCTAACACCATGTTGTTTATCCTCCTTCTTTCGGATAATATTTTTAATGAATATATAATATTTTATGAATTTTCAAAGTGGACACATCCTGAAAAGCTGAAATTTGAGCATGCTCCCCCCCAAATTTTTTGCAAACTAATTGAAAATTGATTTTATTTTTTTTCATCATGTGTAGAATGGAGTCTAGTTTCAAAAATTGTAATTTGTTTCGCGTTCCTATGAACGTGTAAAAATCTATTCTAAACCTAGCACATGTTGGTTTTTGACCAAAAACGAAGGCATTTACAATAGAAGCCATGGATCAAAACCTTAACTAAATCAAAATGAAAAAAGAATTATATATTTAGATAGCTGAGATAGAGGTTAACGTTATCACGGTTTTTTTATAAACTTGCATTGAAAGATGTGCAAATGAGATGGGGAGCATAGTAAAAAAATATGAGAAAATTTAGCAAATCTTGTTAATTAACACGTCTAAAGCAGGCCTTTTGGCGAGCGCCAAATGTGATGGGTAATTTGGCGAGCACCAAATGGCCTGCTTTGCACAGAACTAGATTTTCGCTTTCTCTGTCAAGGAAATTATATACATGAAATAAACATTTAAGTATAAGTTGACATTTACATATGGACATTTACTTTCTTATACTTTAAGTTATATTTCATGTATATATAGGCAGGATGTTTGAGAGTGGTTTCAAATCTCTAAGAGTTATAATGCAAATTCTAGTTTCTGGAAGATCTTAAAAATTTCAGACAGTCAAATTTTAGTAATCAGCATGTCAAATTTCAGTAATTAGGAGGTCAACTTTTAGTACTCAGGAGGTCGAATTTCATCTATCTCACTCATTTTCATCTATTATTCTCTAGACCTCTCTCTCTCACTATCTCCATCCCTTTATCTAACAATATCTTCCTTGAGCTCAAGAACTATGTCTCTACATGTCCATCTCTCTCTCTCCTTCCCTCTCCAATATCTATCTCTCTCCCTCCTTCCCTCTCTGCATTTTTCTATCTCTCATCCCTCTCCTTTAATCTCTATATATCTCTCTCTACTCTCTACACCTACCTGTTCCTCCCTCCCTACCTCTCCTCTCTTTCTCTCTCTCTTTGCTTCCCTCGCTCTCTCCTCCCCTCTCTACTCTCTATCTTGTCATTCTCTCTCTCCTTCCCTCTCTAGTTCTCTCTATCTCACTTCTCTCTCCTTCCCTCCCTCCCTCTCTAATTTTCTCTATCTCCCTCTCTCTCCTTCCCTTTCTACTTCTCTTTATCTCACCTCTCTTTCTCCCCCTCTCTCTCTCCCTCTCTCTTCCTTTCACCCACCTTTGCTCTCTACTTCTCTCTATCTAACCTATCCCTCTATACATCTCTCTCTCTCCCCCCTCCTTCCATCTCAATCTCTCCACCTTCCTCCTTATCTCTCTAATTTTAAACTCCATCACACATCTCTATCACCTATCTCACTTCTCTCTTTCCCCTTCCCTCTCTACTCTCTTTCTCTCTATCTCACCCCTCCTCTCTCTTATCTCTCTCACCTCTATCTCTCCATCCCTACCTCTTCCTCCCTCTCTCCTTCCCTCTATTTTTCTCTTTATCTCCTCCTCCCTCTATCTACCTAGACCTCTCTCTATTTTTGTCTCACCTCTCTCTCCATCCTTACCTCTCCCTATATCTTTCCTTTCATATCTACTTCTCTCTACCTAGTTGTCCCTCTATACCTATTTCTCTCTCCCTCCTTACCTCCTCTCTCTCAATATCTCCACCTTCTTTCCCTCTCTAATTATCTCTCTATCACCTCTCTCTCTCTCTCCTCCCTCTCTACTCTCTCTATCTCTCCCTCCCTCCCCCTCTTTCTATCTCTCCTCTCTCCCTCCCCCTCTTTCTATATCTCTTTGCCCTCTCTCTACCTATATCTCTCTCCTTCTATCTATCTCAACTATCCATCTTTGCCTATCCCTCCCTCCTCTCTCTCTTCCACCAAAATTCACTCTACATCTCTTTGTCTAGCCTACC